>OY728156.1:1465857976-1467057976 GCA_963277665.1 Viscum album | reverse complement strand
AAAAAATGTGAATTCTGGTTACAGCAAGTTTCTTTCTTGGGGAACATTATTACCAATAAAGGAATCATAGTTGAACCTGCAAAGACAAAAGTTTTAGAGGAGTGGAATCATCCTATAATAATAACTAAGATTCGTAGTTTCCTTAGATTAGCGGGATACTATAGGAGGTTTTTTAAAAACTTTTCATGAATTTCTAATAAATTAACCAAGTTAACTCAAAAATGGGTCAATTTCATATGGACAAAGGAGTGTGAGGAAATTTTCTTAGAGTTGAATAAGTGATTGGTAACTGCACCCGTGTTAACTCTGCCCTCAAGTGGAGAAGGATTCGTTATTTTTAGCGATGCATCTCTGAAATTTCTTGGGTGCATCCTCATGAAAAATGACAAAGTCATTACTTATTCATATCGACAGTTGAAGACTCATGAGTATAACTATCCTATGCATGATCTGGAGCTGGCTGTGATCATTTTTTCTCTGAAGATATAGAGGCACTATATTTATGGGGAGAAATGTGATATATACACAGACCATAAAAGTTTGAAGTATATTTTCACACAAAAGGAATTAAACATGAGACAGAGGAGATGGTTGGAACTTCTAAAAGACTATGATTGTTTAATTCATTATCATCCTAGAAGAGCAAACAAATTCATTGATGCATTAAGTAGGAAATACCCATTTGTTCTTTCCATGATGAGGATTCAAAGAGATCCTTTGATCAATGACCTAGTAAAGTTGTACATGGGAATTATAAGGGAAGGGACATCATCAACCCTAACCTAAATGATTTCTCAACTGTTATTATTAGATAATATCAATAAAGTTCATAAAGAATATCCTTTGTTACAGAATAATTTTGAGGCTGTGAAGGATGGGAAGTTTCCTAAGTTCAATATTGATCAAGAAGGTGTACTGAAATTTCATAAAATACTATGTGTTCCATCTATTCCGGAAATAAATAAGGAGCTGATGGATGAAGCTCATATCTCTACTTTATCTATACATCTTGGAAGTGCAAAAATGTATAGGGACATTCGTGATCATTATTTTTCGGATAATATGAAAAGGGAGATTGCTGACTACACTTCAAGGTGCCCGGTATATTAGCAAGTGAAGGTAGAGCAACAACTTCTTAAAGGGGTATTGCAACCACTTCCCATACCAGCATGGAAGTGGGATAATATCACTATGGAATTTGTCACTGGTCTCTCAAGAACTTCCAAAGGAAACAATGAAATATGGGTTATTGTGGACCGTCTCACCAAGAATGCCCATTTTATCTCCATTCAGGAAGATTTATCTCTTGATCAACTTGCCAATATTTATGTGAAGGAAGTGGTAAGGTTGCATGGAGTTCCACTTTCTATCATATGTGATCATGATCCAAGGTTCACATCAAAATTCAAGAGAAGTCTTCAACATGATTTGAGAACTGAATTGAATTTCAGTATGGCCTATCACCCCCAAACTGATGTCCAATCTGAAAGGACTATTAAAACACTCGAGGATATACTGAGAACATGCTCAATAGAATTTAAAGGTGGATTGGATCAACATCTCCCTTTAGTTGATTTCTCTTACAACAACAACTTCCACTAGAGCATTCAAATGGAACCCTATGAAGCTCTATATGGTAAGCGATGTAGAAATCCTACTTATTGGCATGAATCTGGTGATAGAAATCTTCTTGGGCCTGATATTATGCAAGAGATGACAGAAAAAGTCCATTCCATCCAACAACACATTAAGGCTGCTCAGATTCAGCAAAAGATCTATGCCAACAACCATTGAAGAAACTTGGAGTTTGATGTTGGTGACAAGGTCATTATTCGAATTTCACCTTGGAAGAGAGTCATGAGGTTTGGGAAGAAAGGGTAGCTCATCCCTAGGTACATTGGCCCCTATGAAATCCTTGATCACATAGGATCAGTGGACTATCATCTTGCACTTCCTCCAAATCTAGCACAAGTTCATGATGTCTTCCACATATCCCTCTTGAGGAAGTACATACCTGACCCTTCACATGTACTAAATCTAGAGATGGTACAACTGAAACATGACCTCTCTTATGAGTAGAATCCGGGGGAGATCTTGCATCGTAGAGACAAGGTTCTACGCAAACAAGACTACCCACCTTGTTAAGGTGTTGTGGAGGAACCACAAATGCGAAGAAGCCACTTGGGAACCAGAGGAGTCTATAAGGAAGAAGTACCCACACCTTTTCCCTTCTTAGGGTACAAGTTAAAATTTTGGGGACGAAATTTCTAAAGGGGGGAATAATGTAATGACCCGAACTTTTGAATAATATTTGTTTCCAAAATTTGTGTGTTATTTCATTTTATACTACAAAAAACTATATCCTTTAATTAATTAAGTGATACCATTGGTTTTTGACTATTATATGACTTTTGGTCAATATGACTGTTGGAAACTGAACTCTTAATGTTACAATTATTGTTTATAAATACAAGTGATCTTGGTTAATTAATACATAAAGAAGAGTCAATTACCTCATCCAGTAGAACTGGTCCATATGAAGCCCATCTTTCAGAGCTTGGGAAGGAGGTAGAATCTTTGGGCTTTTCTCTGGACTAATCCCAAGATGAGCTTCAACATGTGAATCTTGAATGGAATCACCTAAGGGAGAATTTCAAGTTGATAGAAATCACCACTCCGGAAATGTTGTCCAAATCGCCCCAAGATTCAATCACCATAGAACACCTTACACTTAGGTCCTATGTAGGTGTTATAAGGGTCTATGTAATGAGTCCTTCGATACTTTTCATAATCCCTTGGCATAAATAAATTTTCTATTTCTTATTATGGTAAAAATTGTGATTTTCAAATGTCTGAATAAATATAGGATGAATATTATTGATGAATTTCAGAAAAGGGGGTATTTTAGAATATTCATGTAAACTTTAAAGAATTAATAATGTGAAATGATATTCAGAAAACAGTCGTCTACAGTTGTGATCAGTAAGAAATTTAGAGTTTAATAAGATCAACTTGATTTTTTAGTAAATAGTAAAGTATGAATAGTAACATACCCTTATGAATAGTAATGAATAGTAAATCAGCCAAAAAAATAGAAAATTCACCCATTAATTTATAAATACAATTTAGACATCTTAAAAGTGAAAAAAAATGATCATAGTATAAGTTTTGTTATTTTTGTAGGTTATAAATATTTTATTTACAGTTTTATAATTAATTTAATAATTTAAAATGAAAATTTATTTACATAAAATGTAATAATAAATTGTTACTTTATTGTCTTGTGGTTATATGATAATTTTATCGTACCTTGATTAGTTTTTCAATGTATTACAAAATAAGTTATAGTCTTAGAGTTATTTTTTTTAATCAATAATGATTTTATTCAAAAATTAAATTAAAAATAAGTAGAAAATTATTTTCATAAAATGGAGTTCATTTTTGAATTCAGAGCATCGATATTAGGTTAGGGTGAATTTATGATATTTTTATAAAATGTTTTGTCTTTCGGTGAATAGTGAAAATACAGTTTTGAGTTTCGGGTGTTTAATGACATCATTAATGATGTAATAATGATGTAATAATGATTTAATAATTCTGGTAGACTTTTTAATATTAATATATTCTATGAGGTGTCCCAAGTGGCCAATACCATGGGCAAATATCACGGGCAAGCCCATGGTTTTGCAAATACCAACGATGAGGTGTCCCTTGGAAATTAATTAAATATTCCCTCACTTTTCCTATAAATACCAAGACATTCCCTCATTAATTTTATTCCACAATCCTCCTCAACAAATTTCTAGTCTTTTTACCTCCCAATGAGTCCTATCAAGGTGTCCTCAAGCCCCCCAAGGTCCCAACCTTCAAGCTTTCGAAGTACTCTTCAAGGTAAGGGAACCTTCCACCCTCCTCTTTTAGTAATGATTTCCGTTAAGTTATGTCTTCCAGTTTCCATATTATTATGTGGGGGTATGTTATTATATATTCTTATTACTTTCCATTTCATGATCAAATGATGAGAGACTCTTTCTTCTCTCATCAATTTATTTTCTGAATTTTAATGTGACGTCGTTAGGCTACCAAATTTTCGTAAAAGAAATCACATTTTCTCTTTTCTTTCAAGTTTCCTTTTCATGTGGTGTGTGATTACACACCATGATATTATTTCTTTTTATTAATTACCTATACTATAAATGATTCATCTATTTATGTTATACCCTTTTCCCCTCTCATTTTATTGTTTCTAAAACCATGTTATATAGTTGTTATCTGTAGAAATTTTGTCTCAAAATATCTCTCATTTTCTCAAGAAATTCCCTTGTTTTATTTATATAAATACCAAAATATATTTTTATTTCCATAGGTATTAATCAAGAAATAAAATTGATCTATTTGATTCTAGAATTTACATACAAGAAACCCTCTTTCCTTTTCCAAGGGTTATAAAAGACATGACGATCTTGTTTTTAAGCACTTTTAAAACGTCATGATTTTGAAGTGAAACCCATTATAATATATGTGGATCACATGAAAATAAAAACATATTGAGGGTGTGCTCTGATAGCTCTCTAATGAATTGGGTAAAGAATTTAATCTCTAGATATGACAAGTTTCACGATACCTTGGTGAATAACCTTGGTAGTTTTTATGACACCTTGGGGATGAACCTTAGTGATATGTTCATGAATATATAAATTAAATGTTGTATCCAGATATTCATGTTGTGGTTAAATTTATTTTTATTATGAAATTTCTATACTTCCATTGCTCATTTCTTTATGTTTTTCATTAAGTTCTTATTGATATCACAAGTAAACTGATTCCCTTTCTTTCCTTACTGGGATTTCTGCTCACACTTTCCTTTGATGTATGTCTCTAGGTTGTGAGATGCAGTAGTTGTACATAGGATGAACTTTTCAAGAGGCTTTTTAAGGGTATTTAAAATAGTGTTTTAAGTTTTCATTTATTTTTTTCCTAATTTCCAAGACACTAGACTTTAAAGGTCCTCTATTTGTAAAATTTAATGAAAATTTATGTAATAAAAAGGGAGGAATTCCATAAATATCCTTATAAAAATATGATACTTCTTTAGTTAAAACATAAATTCTATAATTTTCCTTCTCTAACTTCTTTTTTATCTTATAATTTTCATTCTAAAGTAGTTTAGAAAACCTAGTTACTTCTTCATAAGAAGGTAAAGAATTATCTTCATCAAAAGAAGATTCTTCATCTGAAGACTTATAATATTTATCATCAGTATAATTTTCAGTCAAAGATACATTAGTTATAGATTCTTTATTGTGTACCTTGGCCATTAGACAATTATTTTCAATGGGTAGTTTGTCTAGTAGAACAAGATTCTTCTGACTAGAAGATTCATACTCTGAGGATTCATCAGATGATTCACCACCACTGGCACTCCATGTATCATGAGCCTTAAATAATTTCTTCGATTTAGATTTGTAATACTTCTTTATATTCCTCTCACAATTCTTTTCTTTTATATCTATTATTTTAATCATGGTAAAATCTTTTCTGATGTGTCTGGCTCTTTTGCATTCATAGCAAGTGACATCCGAGTCTTTTTATCTTTTCTTTATTTCTTCTTATATCTATACTGAAAATCTTTCTTTCCCACTATCTTTCTCACCCTTCAAGAAAGATTAGATAATTAATTTTCATAATTTTCACTTTCACTAGACTTAGATAGAACAGTGACTTTCTTAGACTTAGATCTTGTATCCCTTTTCACAGTCTTGACTTCAGTAGTAGTAAAGGATACACTTCTATTGCCATTATTCTTCTTATTCATATCAGCATCTCTTTTCATTATTGCCTCATATTGAATAAGGGTTACAAAAAGTTCATCAAGAGTAATATTGGAAACTTTCATGTTCTCGTTAATAGATATTCTTTTTGATTCCCACTCATTGGTAATAATATCTATAATCTTTTACACAATAATTTCATCATCTAAAACTTTTTCTTCCATATATTGAAGACTGTTTACAATGCTCATAAATTTTTGTTGCAATTTCAAAACTGTTTCTTTATAGGGAAAAACAAATCCATGATGATTAGGGTGTCCAAAAACCTTGGATAAAGGTCCCTTGATTTATACTTTCAATAAATTATGTCTTACCCACACATAGGTAATCCCTTGATAGGAATATCAGAGTTTGTCTTACTATCCCCTCAAGCCTTCAAAATTTAAGGTAATTGGTACCTCTGTCTTCCTATCTCCGGAAGCCCTCGATTATACTCAGCAACAATCAGAGTCACACAAAGTAAGCTGAACAAAATGTTCAAGGATGAACAAGATGTTCATGAAACGCACAAATCATGAGAGTCTTTCTCTCTCTAGAAATCACTTCACAACATCACAGTATGTAATCTCTATATTGATCAACTAATAATGAGATTGTTCAAATGACCTCCTATTTATAGGAAAAACATAAACGGTCAGCTCCCTCATCCAATGGTCATATTTTTCCTTGAATTTTGAAGGTACATGTACACATGTCACTCACTCAAAATTTGGTTAGAAATAAATTTTACGACATCATTTCATACTTACAAAAGCATGTGTAAGGAAAATTAATTAGCTTAACCAATTCTAAATATCTGTAATATAAGGGAAAATAGAATTAGTAATATAAAAAATAAACAATTTAATTCTAGAAAACATGAATATTTTGATTCTATTTTTCAAATAATTCAGAATCTGAATTTTGATGAATTCATAGTATAAATTTTAGAGAATTTAATATCTGAATTTTAGAAAATTCAGAGTCTGAGTTTTAGAAAATTCAGAGTTTGAATTTCAGAGAATTATGAGTCTAAATTTCATAGAATCTGGAATCTGTATTTCATAGAATTTGGAGTTTTAATTTCATAGAATTCATAGTTTGAATTTCAGAGAATTTGGATTCTAAATTTCATAGAATTTAGAGGCTAAATTTCAGGTAATTCAAAGTTTGAATTTCAGAGAATTAGGAGTCTGAAAATTGAAGACTCTATATCCAAGGAACTATAAGATTCCGAGGTTTTAGATAAGAATATGAATTTTTGAATTAGTAATAAAATGAGTTTAGTTTTGAGAGGTTATAAAATGAGGCAATAAAAACCAAGTTAAGGATAAATATTTCCTTAGAGAAGGTAAATTTTCCTTAAGAAAATAATCCTTATGGAAAGATAATTTGTCTTAAGATAAGGTGTTTGTGATTTTCAAAACAAAGAGGAATGGAAAATTCATAAAGAAACCTTATTAACTCAACATATTATTTTATATAAATAAAAGTAAAAAATATAATTATATTTGATTTATTATATTTAAATTTTTTATATAGGAAAATACATAGGATATGTTTAGTTGTAAATGGTTATTTTAAAGATAAATTATTTTTTTATCGTGGTATGTTATTTCTAATTTTTAGTGATGAAATAATTATCTTAAGAGCTTATGCAACACTGAAACGGTAATTATTTAATTAGTAGAAACATAAAATAAATGATTTTAAAAATATTAAAAGTAATATAAATTGAAATAATTATTGTGTTACAATATTTTTTTAGATAAATATAAAATTTTATGGAAATTTAAAAGTATTAGATCCAAATTTCTTTTCTTTAAATTTTTTTTTCAATGTCAAATTGAATGAGTAGTTCAAAAATTGACATTAATGAAATTTTAAAAATAAATAATGTTTTATTAAATGATTTGTAAATATTAAAAATCTCATATTCATCCAATTTAATGGTATATAATTTATTATATCAACTATAGTCCATTTATGGGATGTGTTTCCTTTTATAGTAATTATATTATCCCCAAAATAGTAAAAACATTGTAATCATTGTAATCATTGAAAGGGTTAATAGGGGTTAAAGAAAAATGATCATGGTTAAAAAATCCCCTAAAATTTTCCAAATTTTATTTTATGATAGTATTTAGACCCATACTAATCCCATTTTTAAAATAAATCTATTTGGATCTATTTGTACATGAAATTTAATTTATATTAATTTAATATTTTAAGTATTTCCAAGAGTGTCTCTCTCGTATCTTATAAAAGGGAACATCTTCTTCTCATTTATTCGCACTTAAAAATATATTTTTTCATATAATAATTACCCAAAACTCTCCCTAGATCCCTCACCACATTATAGTATCCTTGGTGTGATCATAAAACCATCCTAGGGGATGTTTTAGGGTAAACCTTAAGATGTTTTTTGATGAAGAGGTATATTTCTTAACTAAGAGTTTTTATTTTATTTCTTATTCTAACCACATATTATATTATTAAACCATAATAAAATAATAACATCAGTATATTTCATTTATTGAGATGTTTCTATGTTAATGTAATAACCTATATCTATCTCCTCTTCAATCAAATGGGAAACAAAATCGTTTCTCGTTTGTACAGCGGATTACCGCCTCGCGGACCTATGTAATTTGTTTTCCATCACTGTCTCTCATGGAAGGTTCTAATGATGCATTTAATACATATATATATATATATATATATGATATTAATGAAATATTTTTCATTTTTAAAATATAATATATAGTATAATTTCTTATTGTTCCATCCATTGAATAATGATAACATTGTTCATGTGTATGTGTGGATTACCACCTCCACGAAGAGATGTGATTCATTTTTCATCACCATTTAACATGGATGATATATATATGTATATTTAAATACATAATATGGTATTTATGATATATTTATTATTATGTAAAGATAAAATATTTCTTACCTTCTTTCCATAATGATAGTTAAAAAATGGAAATGTTACACAGGCGTACGCGCGACCAAACCTCTCCATGATAATAGTACAGTTAATTTTTCATAACCGTCTTTCATGGTTGGTTTTAAAAGTAACATTTATGTATAAAAATGATAAATATTTCATTATTATTATTAGTTATATGGTGTATTAATGACCAATTTGACCATAGTTAAATTTCCAAATCCATTTTAGATATATGAGTTAAATATCATCAAAATGTCTAATGTGAAATTAATTGATTGAGTAATTGATTATAAAATGGTAAAAATAAATAATAAAATTGAAAAATTTTCTTAATAAAATAAATAATTAACATAATTTTGTTATTTGGGATGATAAATAATGTACATGATGAGTCGGACTCAAGGTATGAGACACATTACTTTAAAACCTTGTTTTAAAATGTTTTAAAGATTTATTTTCTAATTTTTTTTATTCCATATCCATATCCATAAAATTATTTTATGAATATAAATGAATTATAAATGAAATTTTATTTATCTTTTTTATTTATTTCAAGTGTTTTCAGAACTAATATTTTTACAGAATGTTTTGACTTTCTTGATAAAAGACAAAAGAAATGTTGTATTTTAATATATGTGATGATAATGAATTTTCCTTGCACTATAACCAATATTTCAATATTATGTTACCTTAAAATATTCCATGTTTTCATCAAAAAAAAAACATCCTTCCTCTATTATGGTAATTTATTTTTTTTAAATGGGTTTTTAAAGGGAAATTTTATTTTGATATCCCAAAGTGTTCTGTATTAGAGTTTAAAAGAGTTTTTTAAAGGTTTTATTCATGATATGGTCCTTGGACATTATTTATTATAATAGGTGAGCCTAATATAGCTCATGAAGTTATGTGGGACCAATATATCTTATATGATGACTGATTTAAGATATTGATCCTATGAATTGGGAAATTATATTGGAATTTAGTTGTATGGTTATCCCAATTTGTAAGGGTTCTATAAGGGTTATGTGAAGAAAATTTCCCAAGGCACCTACATGGATTTTCTATGATTTATTATGAGATTTTAGGGAAATAATTTCATTTAAAAAGATACGAAAATATTATTCACCTTTTGGTTAAAAATTAATGTTTTTTAGGAAATGTTTTTCATGGGTTCTCAAGTTTTCTAAGAAAACCTCAAGATTTTTATTTTTACTTTATGTTTTATTATAAAGTGTTTTATGAAAAACTTTGGGTAGAAAATCTATTTTCATGTGTAAGTAAATAATTATTTAAGCTCAAGGTGTATTATGTTAATGGAAAACTCCATATTTGATAACAAGGTATTAAAATAGACTAACGAGTTTCTTTATTCTTTTTATGTCCCTTAATAAGATTTTTTTGATCATACCGCAGTTTAAAATGTTTTCATGGGGTGTAAGGATGTGTAAGAACAATGAAGAAGTCAAGTTTAAATTCAAGAAAATTTTCCATGAAAAGAAATTTTATTCCTTTTTAAAAGTATTTTTTTTTTGCGAAAATGGATACTAAGTATAATTTCACACCGTTTAATTTATGGGTTTGTTATATATGATTTATGTCCAAACTCTCTAAAACTGAAAACATAAAATATCTTTGGTAATGATAGAAAGTGAATTCTAGTAAAAAAATTCACTAGCATATGTAATGTTTAAGTTAAGGTCATTAAACTAGGACATGGGTGATAGGATTGGGAAGATAATTGGGTAGAAATTTGGTAACCTACAAGGCATAAAAGTCTTGAGAAGAAGGGTAGGTTAGGGGTTGTATTTATAAGGGAGGTAGAGGATTATTTTTTAATATTATATACATTAGTTTAACATTTTGGATCAAGACTACCAACAATGTTGATTATTGTGACTATATAGAAGTAAATGGTGCATGTGAGTTTGAACTAATGGGTTCTTACATCATCTCTTAAGTAATTAATCATATATTTAACTTATAATATTAAATACCATAACTTATCATAAATCACTTTTCACCAAAAAAAATATACTATTTTAGAAAATTTAAAAAAATAACCCTAATCATTATTCAATATGTAGATTTCAAAAATAAAATCTATTTTATCAAAATAATTTTCTAAATATGTGAAATTTATTTTTAAATTAAATATTTATTTATTTTAAAAAATAACCATTTTAATATGATGATCAATTTTCGACCCATTGAATAATTACTTATGGTATTATAAAATTATATTATCATTATAATACATCTTAATATTAATTTATAAACCCATTTTATGAAAATAAAATTCTTTTAAATTATTATATTTTTTATAAAAATTCAAATAAAACATATATGGTTTTAAAAAATAAAATGCTTATTTTATCAATTTAAAAAAATTATTTACTAGTATAATCATATAAATATATCATATTTTTATTTAATAAGATACATAATTATTATTTTTAGACTATCATAAGTGAGGATACTATTCTAATGGTGAAGTTTCTATTCCTAATAGACATATTACAGTTTCAATGGTCATATTACTATTACAAAAGTCATATTTGTAACAATTATATGGGTTCTCTACTTCCTATAAATACCTCATATTTCATTTATTATTCATTAAATTATATTTTATCTCAATTTTATATATATTTTCTTATCCAATAGGAATATTTTATTATTAATATTTTTTCATTTATACAGTGTTGTTCATGAGTGTGGTTATTCTGGTGGATCGAGTAGACAAAAAAATTCATATTTTAGTTATCTTATTTGCTATTTTTTTCCCATTATAATATTTCTAACTCGTATGTCTATTCTTATTCTATAAATCTAATGTTCAAATTATTATAAAAAATTGTAAATTTTATCATGTGTATAATCTTCATTATATAATTTCACATTTCTAAGTATGACACAATTATATAATTATAGGGTAAATCTATTGATAATATTATAGGTTGTTACATTCTTCCCACCTTAAGAAATTTCTTCCTCAAAATTTCATTTTATATACTAAGGTGATAATTGGTGAGGGAACTTCTGCTACATGGATTCTTCTAGTTCCCATGTCATTTCCTCATATTTATGGTTTACTATAGTACTATGACTATGTGATTTTTCTTGTTGTCTAGAAATTCATCTCTATGGTGCAAGATCTTCACCAGCTTCTCCTCATAACAGACATCATTTTCCAGTTGTTCCACCTATGAATTTAGTATATTTTATGGATCTAGATTTTACTTCCTAAATAGGGATACATGGAATATATCATTTACTTGGGACAAGGTTGGTAGGTGTGTTAGTTGATATGATATAAATCGAATATGATCAAGAATAACAAAAGGGATTATATACCTAGGACTTAGATTTCCATTATTCCCAAGTTTTATGAACCTCTTCCATAGAGATTTTCAGAGGAACACCTTATATCTAACCTCAAACTCCAGATCTCGTTGATGATTGTCAGTATAGCTCTTCAATCAACTCTGAGTATCCCTAATGTGTTTCTGAATAGTAATCACTTTTTCTACCATTTCCTTAACCATTTAAGGTCCCATTGGATTTTATTCACCAACTCTATCCCAAAAAATTGGTGTCTTACATATATTCCAATAAATGTATTCATATAGATCCATTTAGATGCTTGATTGAAATCTATTATTATATAAGAACTTGACCAAATAATGATTTTGATCTCATCCTCCTTTAAAGTCCTTTTAGTATGCTCTTAACATTCCATCCGGTGTCTAGATAGTCTGCTCAGATTGACTATCATATTAGGGTAATAATTCATACTAAATTTCAATACGGTGTTTAGAGAATGTTGGAGACACTTTCAAAACATGGAGGTATACCTTGGATCTCGATAAGATACAATCAATAGTTGTGTTCCATGTTTCCTCACCACTTCTCTAATGTATATTCTTTTATGTTGATAGATTGAAAAGTCCTCTTGGATTTTAATAAAGTGAGTAGTCTTAGTAAGATAACCAAAACCCATATAGCATTATTTTCTTTGGATTTATTTAGAAGACATATGATAAAATCCATATTGATGTTCTCTATTTCCATGTGGGTATGGGTAATGGGAACATCATCCCCTTGGAAATTTTCCTTTTATCCTTCACCTACTAACATACCATGAAATTTGATGTATATTTTGTTATCTCCTTTATATTTTCCAACCAATAATTATCTTGAAGATCTCGACTCCTCTTACTATAACTTGAAGGATTGATTTCAAATTGGTTAAATTACTTGAAATTGATTGTGAAATTTAAGTGAAAATCATGGTATAAACCTTCTTTAGTGATGGTTTATGGATTTGTGGATTTGTAGAAATTGGTTGTCCAAAGATCATTGTTTTCTTGATTTTAAAATGTTGATTTTAAAATATGGATTTTTTGGATTTATGGAAAAAAAATTGAAACGTTTTCAATAAAATAATAGTTTAATTGATATGTATTTAAATGGTTGGTTTGAACTAGTTTTGGCATTCATGTGTTGGTGTGAGTTCATGTTTTCGATGTGAACCTGAATAAGGGGTGTATACCATTGGGTTACAAAGAGATATGATCTTGGATAAGGGGGTGTTTCATTGGGGAACAAGGAGATTTACCACTTTGTGATGACTTAGTGTATGGACAAGAAACCTCTCATGAGTATAGAACTGTCAGTGAAGCATGAATGTGTGTGTGTATGAATCATGTAATGGGTATGCAAAAAAAGTAATGTGAAATGGTTTAAATAATTGTTATTTATTTCCTTGGAAACTATTTTGGTATGAATCTTTTTGTCTTTGTTATAGTTTTTTGAACTTTTTAAAATGTTTTTTTATAAATTTTTTTACATAAATGTGCCAACTTTTTATATCCTAGTGGTGTGAGTAGGGAAGTCATTTGGATAAATCCTACTGAGTTTCATTACTCACCCTTACTTTGTCACTTTAGTTCTTTTGTATATATTTTTTATCGAGACACAGGTAAAGGTAAAGTATCACATTTCTTTAGGGGTGATTCATGATACTTTGGATATTTTTTGGAGTTGGGACATGGATAATGTTTGGATCTATGGAGTTATGTCTTTGGAGTCTTTGTGTTTTTTTGGTTTTCCTTCCACTTTATACTTTGATGCTAGTAGTCTTACACAATAGTTCTCTATTTTAGTTTGGTTTTGATGTAAATGGTATTACTTGAGTTGTCTTACATTATTATTATCCATAATTTAGTGGTAATTTTTTCATGGTGGGTTTGGTTGGGTTATTTTATTTCTTAAAGGGAAAATCCTCCCCCAATTGTATTAAAGTCCTTGCCATGTATTTCCATCCTTTAGAGCCTTGGGTATATTGATTAACAACAAGTAATGTCCTTCCAAATTATCAAGATAATAAGAAGGGGTGGGTTGTTACAAATAGTATCAATCATGGTTGGTCTATAATTCATTTTGACAAGTGGTATCAACTATTTTGGTCCTTGACTTACAAGTAGTATTAGTTTGTTCGATACTTCGTTATAAATTGTATTGGTCTTGGAGTTGACAATAATTCTGGTTAGTCCTTCAGTTATGATGGTAGAAAGGAGTAGGATTGTAGGGAATTTAAATATAGAGAATAAAAAGACATAGTTAAACTTATTATGTTGAACTTCAAGTTACAAGGGAGTTGGGTGCATAAGTTTTTTGGAGAAACTTATAGGATTTGGAATCACATTTTCATGGGTTTAGCCAACGAGACGAGCATGACGTGCATTGATAGATATATATTCCCACTTGGAATGAATATTTCATTTTGAGTAATGATTGATGATTTGGTGAAAACATGTAAATTTTAGGAAAATGTTGAGAAATTATTTTCAATTGTGAGATTTTGAAAAAGTGTATGATTGTGATATTTTGAAAATAGTTCGATTTTCAAAATCATGGTGAAATTTTCAAAAATGGTTGCATAAGGAAAAGGTTGAATTTTTTAAAGCAGTTTTGTGATATGTGATATGGTATAATTTTAAATTTTTAATCCTTTAGTTACTATAGATTGATACTTATGGTGTTTGTTATGTTTATAGAAAATTAAACCCGGTGGGCATCATAAAAACCAACCAGAAGAAGCTACTGAGAATGTGGTTTCACATGAACCATAGGTGAACCAATAGTTGGTTCAAAGTATTGTCCAAGATTTTTAAGTTGTGGATAGAGGTAACTAAAGGGATGAACCAAGGAAAGTGGATCATTATGTTCAGTTCTACAAGTAGAGTCCACTCATATTTCAGGGTGATTCGGAACTATATAAGGAAGAGGTGTGGCTAAATAAGATGAATCAAATCTTTGATTTTCTTGGCACACCAACAGAGATAAAAGTCAAGTTGGTGACATATATGCTGGTGGATATTTCACTGCAATGGTGAGATTTATAGTTTTAGGTTAAATTATACCAAGGCCTTATATTGGAGTATTTTGAAGAATTTTTCAATAAACAATCATATCCTCACACATTCAAGATTGCAAGAACAACTGAATTTTTCATCTTAAAGCAGAAAAAACTCTAAGTGTCAAATTATGCAGCTAAATTTATTAATTTAGTCCGTTGTTTCACCTAAACTTTTTGCAAGCGCATCCTTGAAGGACCATATCTTTGAATCGAGGCTGAGGTAAGAAATTTTCTCAAATATTGTCGTACTCTGTATAATGAATTATACAGATATGGTTAATATAGAAATAGTAGTCAAAAGGAAAATCTCAGGAGCTAAGGGTGGAGGGAGTTTGTTAATACCTATAGGAAATGTTGGGAACTATATTGCTGGGAGTAAGTAGAAGAGGGATGCTTATTTCCATGGTATAGAGATGACTTAGAATTAGAAAAATGGATCAATGAATCTTCCATCAAGGCCCAAGATAAATTTGGATGTTTATAATGTGGTTCATTTGACCACATGAAGTTAGAGTGTATGGAACCACCTAGAGCATTCCATAATTGCAACCAGATGGGGCATCATTAGTGTTATTATCACAGTGCTCCGTGGTCGGGTATTTGAGACACTTCTCATGTATCGTAGACATCGTATGCTTTAATGGGACTAGGTCAGAAAAATAATTCTCATTAAAAGAACCAAGCTAGTCATGGTGATTCTAGGAATACCATGACTCCTTAGGTAAGAAAATCTTAGTAGGGAAATAGGGAAACAAATTCCCCAAGCAAGCAATTATATAGAGCTGATCAGGTGATTATGGATGACCAATCTGCAACATCAACAGTGAGAGGTATGATTATTCTGAATTCTACCCTTATGAAATATTTGTTTTACATGGTTTTATCCCATTTTTTTATTAATTTTTTGTGATTTTGACTTGCTGGGTTTAAATGTTGATATAATGCCTTCTATTTTGAAATATCAAACTCCTCTAGGTCAAAAGTGAATTTAAAGCCTTTATGTGTAGAGCGTGTTCTATAACTATTGATAGAGTTGAGATGATATGGTATATCTATATAATTGATATGTATTTCTATGATATAATTATGGTTATGTATTGGTTGACAATGTTCAAGGCTCGCATCAACTATTATATATGACAGGCTAGTTTTATAACTGGGGATGCTATCGAGCATCTATTTAAAGGAGACTAGAATATAATACCAAGTGAAATGGAAATATTAGAACTATAAGTTGGAATGATATCATACCAGTTGGTAGTGTTGACTTTAGAATCTATGGAATGGATCGAGAATAGAATTTTTCTAAGTATTTTTGATCAATTTCTGGATGTCTTTCCCAAAAATTTCTCAGGGTTCCCACCCACAAGATAAGTGGAGTTTACAATTTATCTCCTTCTAGGGATCAGTCCTACTTACCTTCCATCATACTAGATGGAAACAACAGAATTAAGGGAACTTAAATTTTAGTTGGAAGAGCTGGAAAGAAAAGGTTTCATTTTTCCTTACACATCTCTCTGGGCAGCATTGGTCTTGTTTGTCAAAAAGGTGGATTGGACTATTTGGTTGTGTGTGGATTATCATAATCTTAACCAATGTTATGATAAATGATCTGTATCCACTTACATGGATTGATGATCTATTAAATCAATTAAGGGTATCTAATTAGTTCTCTAATATTTACTTTCACTCAAGATATCATGAATTGTAGTTTTGGAAGGAGGATATTCCAAAAAATAGCTTTTGGGAGTTGACATATCCATTATGAGTATGTTTTTATGCCTTTCGGTCTTATGAATGCACCAGTAGTATTTATGTAATTAATGAATTAGATATTTAAAAGGCATATGGATTCTTTTGCGGTGGTTTTTATGGATGAAATATTAGTGTACTTAAGGACAAGGGATGAGTATGAGAAACACTTGTAGATAGTGTTAAGAACCTTGAGGGATCATCATATTTATGAAAAATTATCAAATTGTTATTTTTTTATAAAATAAGTACATTTCCATGTCTATACAATCTTTTAAAAAGGGTTTTTGTTTATCCATAAAAGATAGAGGCTGATATATCTTGGAAACCACCAAAGAATGTCTTCAAGATAGGTAGTTTCCTTAGTCCGAATGGTTATTATTGATGTCTTTTTTGTGACTTTTCATGACTTGCTTCACTAATTACATATTTGATGAGTAAGGATGTTCTATTAAAATGGAACAAGGAATGTCATAAGTCTTTTAAATATCTTAAATTTCACCTAACATTAGTACAAATCTTGATATTTTCATAATCAGGACACAGTACGTGGTATATTGTGATGCTTCAAAATCTGGGTTGTGATATGTTCTTATACAGGGAGATCTTATTATTTTCTATAGATCATGGAAGTTATTTTTACATGAGAATAAATACCCAACACATGATTTGGAGTCATTTTTTTTAGCCCATGCATTGAATTTTTTGCATCATTACCTCTTTGGTGAGAAATGTACAGTGTTTACGGATCATAAGAGTTTAAAACATATTTTATCATAAAGGGATTTGAACCTGAGACAAAGAAAATGTATGAAGTATCTACAAATTTTTTACGTTAAATTAAATTATACAACAGGAAAATGAAATTTAGGGGTGGATTCATTAAGTAGAAATTCATATGGTCAGCTGGTAAAAGAGGATTCAGATCAGTGGCAGTTGATTTCAGTGATAGCTTATATAATATTGGATTGTAAAGAAATAGATTATGTTGTGGTTTTCATTCCAATTTCTCTTGTTCCTAATTTGGTGAATATTTTTAAATAGGCATAGAAATATAATTAAGAATTTTTTTAATGATTTTGAAACTTAATGGTGGGGAGACCATTGAGGGATGGAATCTTGATGGGAGTTCAGTATTGTGGTTCATAGATCGGATGGTAGTACCTAGGTATTATTAAGAAAAAATTATTCATGATTACTACCATTTTAGATGGAATTTTCATTCTAAAATATATAATAAGTATAAGGTTTTTATTGCATGATTTTGGTGGGTTTGTATGCAAAGTAAAATGGTTGAGTTTGTTTCGATATGATTAACT
Organism: Viscum album; assembly: GCA_963277665.1. Classification (NCBI taxonomy): domain Eukaryota; kingdom Viridiplantae; phylum Streptophyta; class Magnoliopsida; order Santalales; family Viscaceae; genus Viscum; species Viscum album. Next base: position 1,467,039,715 of record OY728156.1, on the reverse strand, counting down.
TGTCAGCAGGTTAAGGCATAGCATCAGTGATTAGTAGGTATGTTACAGAATTTACCTATTACTATTTGGAAATGAGAGTATATAACTATATATTTTGTAACAGGTATCCCAATAATGGTTTATAAACATGATTTCATATGTGTGATGGTGGATCAGCTCATAAAGTCATCCCTATTCATCCCTATTCATGAATCTCATATGGTGGAGGACTTGTCAAAATATATATATCTGAAAAGTGGTAAAGTGTCATGGAGTACCAATTTTGATAGTTTCGAACAGATATATGAGGTTTATGTCTCTCTTATTTTAATACTTACATCAATCCATTGGGACTCAGTTGACCATGAGTATGGTGTATCATTTTTAGATGGATGGGAAATTTGAAAGGATGATACAAACATTGGAATACATGCTTTAGGCTTGTGTAATGGATTTTGGTGGCTCATGGGAGGATCATGTATAGTTGGTGGAGTTATGATATAACAAAATTTATTAGGACTTGATATATATGGTTCTTTTTGAAGCCTTGTATGGTATTTTTTTTTTTTTTGTTCTCCACTTTTTTGGGTGGAAACAGGTGAGACTTCATCAATTGGACCGAGCCTTGTCCAAGAAATAATGGGGAAGATTTAGTTGATAAAAAAGATGATAGAGATGGATCAGTGTCATTATAAATTGTATGTGGAAAATCTTCAACATTATTTGTCATTCTAGGTGGGTGATTATGTGTTCTTGAGAATCTATCCAAGGCTTGGGTATTTTTGTTTTGGGAATCTGGTAAAATTATCTCCTCGATACATAGGCCCTTTTGAAATACTTGAATGGGTTTGTGAGGTGGAATATCAGTTGGATTTTCCCCCACAATTTAGTTATATGCATAATGTGTTTTATGTATATTGGTTGAAAAGGTATCATCTTGTTCCTAACCATGTGATTGTATGGGATCACATTGACCTAGATCTGTAAGCTTTGTTGGTGCATGTGTCAGTGCAGATTGTGGATGGGAAATAGAGTGTATTACATGGGAAAAGCATCGGTCTGATGCGGGTTCTATGGAAACATCATTGTATTTAGGAAGATAATTAGTAATGAGAGAAGTAAATGGTTGAACAATGGACCAAACTCTTTCAGGACAATGCTGGTTTTTTACTTTTTGGGGATGGAAAGGCTAATGGAAGGGAGAATGTAGAACCCACGATTTTAGGTAAGTAACCCTATATTATGATTTTTAGGTATGAAAAGTGTTGGGTGAAGTTTGGGAGGTTTTAAAATACTTTTTTAATGTTTATAGGGTGATTATAAAGGTTCACAGTTTGAGAAAAAATAGTGTAAACCTTGAAAGTCCTACAAGAAACCATGAAAGGTGAATCAGGGGCTTCTGAGTAGGCGTATGATTAGGTGAATGGTTTGGAAAAACCATGTGGCCACCTAGGAGAAAAAATGAAAAGTGGGATAGAGGGTTTTTTCATGGTTGGATCATGGCTTTTCTAACTATGTAGTCCAATAATGTGAGGTGATCCTTGAGATAGAGGCTAGTGCAGGGTTTACCTAACCGTGCACGGTTTAAAAGTGAGATCCTAAAAAAGTGGATCTCACTCTTTTTCACATCTAAGCCTATCTTTCTTCACCAATTTTGATCTTAAGTTGGTTTTTCTTCCTCCCAACGGATTTTGAGTCTCTCCCATTCGAACTGGAAGTGATTTGAAGGCATTTCTTGGTGATTTAAAGCCCAATTCCCTTGGTAAGTCTTCATTTTTAGTAGTTTTGCTTAGATATACTTCTCTTACCTATCTCAGATTCTTATATCTAGTATTTAGTGGATATATATATGTATTTTTATTCCAATCATGATTGTATTTTTATTTTTTTTATGTTAGGTAATGATATCTAATGTGGGTTTTTTGATATCCAGCCTGGTTATGTTGGCATTTACGTGTTGTTCTTCGTTTTCACCATAATTACTAAGGTAGGTGGCTTCACTATTGACTCGTATTATTATAACATTAAGTGTTGATTTAAAATTGGTTAAATTTATTGAAATTTATTGTGAAATTTATTTTCAAATCATGGTATAAACCTTCTTTAGTGATGGTTTGTGGATTTTTGGATTTATGGAAATTGGTTGTGTGAAGTGATTTATTTTCTTGATTTTAAATATTGATTTTAAAATTTGGATTTTTTGTATTTATAGAAATGGTTTGTTTTAAAGGTTTTATAGAAAATAATGGTTTTATTTAAATGTATTAAAATGGTTTGTTTGAAATTGTTTTTGGCATAAAAGGGTTGGTGTGAGTTCATTCTTTTTGCGTGACCCTGAATAAGTTGCATGTATCATTAGGGTACAAAGAGACATGACCGGGATAAGGGGTGTGTGTCATTGGGGAACAAGAATATTCACTACTTGGTGAAGAATTATTGGATGAATAAGAAACCACTTGTGAGTATGGAACTATCAGTGAAGCATTCATGTGTGTGTGTGTTAATCATGGAATGGGTATGCCAAAATAAAATGTGAAATGGTTTAAATAGTTGATGTTTCTTACCTTGTAAAATATTTTGGTATGAAACCATTTGGATTTTTTATAGATTTTTGAACTACTTAAAATGGTTTTATATAAAAAAATTATATAAATGTGACAACTTTTTCTATTATAGTGGCATGAGTAGGGAATTCATTTGGGGAAACCCTACTGAGTTTTATTACTCACATGTACTTTGTAACTTTAGTGATTTTGTAGATACTATTTATCAAGACATAGGTAAAGGTAAAGTATATCATTTATTTTGTTTTGATTCATGGTACTTGGTCTATTTTGTGGATTTAGAGCATGGATCATGTTTAGAGCTATAAAGTTATGTCTTTGGAGTCTTTGGGTTTTGTTGGTTTTTTCTTCTGCTTTGTACTTAGATTCTAGTAGTCTTCTGTTGTATTATTATATTGTAGTTTGGTCTTGATATCAATAGTATTACTTGAGTCTTCTTGCATTATTATCATGAATCATTTATTTGTTATTTTGTTATTGTGGGTTTGGTGGGTTTGTTTTATTTATCAAAGGTAAATTCATTCCCCAACTGTATTGAATCTACTGGCATACTTCCAGCCTTTGGCACCTTGGGGTTATTTCTTAAGGATAAGTAATGTCCTTACACCTTATCAATCCAATAAGGAGGGGTAGGACCTCAAATATCCCTTTTCTAGTGACAGCATTACCCAAGTAAGATACTTCATCCATACAAAACTCACATCTATTGTATATTTCAAATAGATTCCCCTTTCATAATGTATTTATCACAGTATTAAAATTATCTAAATTCTCCTCCTTACTTTTGTAGTATATTAGAATATCATCTATAATTACTACCATAAATTTTTTATGATAATCTCTAAAGAAATTAATAAATAATTCCATGAATTATGTTTGTATCCACCATGACCCCAGTAACATGAAGTTGGTGGCTAATTTATTACACTAGCTTAAGATACAAGCAATCACATCCCAAATGATTTAATAGTTTATTATTCTTGGTAAACAAGACACATACATGATTCTCATATTAAATTTGAATACAAAAATTATAACATATATTTTTAGAGAATATCATTATTCCCTCTATCATATCCTAGTATATCATTCATAATACACTTCATGGATTCCTAGGAAAATAAAAAAAATGTGAGCTAAAATACTCAATAAAGGTTAAGTATAGTGGAATCTATCATGAATTAATAAGCAGAATCAGCATGGAAAACGTAAATATCTAAACACACGTTCCCCTTAATCAATAACTTGACTATCATAATTAGATAATTCATAATCATTATGACAAGGTAAATAACTTAAGACACGTTCTATTTAATCAATAACATGACTACCATGATTGGATAAGGAATAATCAATATAGAAAGGTAAATAACTGAACATGTGTTCCATTTAGTCAATAAAATGACTATCATGATTAGATAATGCATAATCAATAAGCCAAGGTAAATATCTGAATACACATTCCATTTAATCAATAACTTTATTATAATGATAAGATAGGACATAATCAATATGGAAACGTATATATCCGAACACACATTCCATTTAATCAATAACTTGAGAATGAAATTCATCTAGAGGTAATATCATTATTAAAATATCATGGATAATAATAATGGAATTATTAATTAAGAAAATTCATAATTATTTCACATAAATATCTCATGCATCATGATACCTATACCATCAACACCTTTCACAATATTGTTTAAAAATGATGGGTAGGTATACACCAGACACCCATTTAACTAAGGCCAGATAAATGATTTATCTCATGAGGCTACTAAGGTATTGACAGAAAATATATAATCAGGACCCACTTATATCTTCATGTCTAAAGCATTCCTTATATATCGAATAATCAATTTAATTCTTGAACAATATTCTTTATCATAAAATATCTCTATTAAGTAAAGGATACATATTTATCAATATTTCCCTAGTCAATAAAATAAATTTCAATGTAAAAAACTGTATATAGAAATTATATATGGTTTAAGAAATAAGAATATCTGTAATAAATAATATGGATATTTAGGGGAAAGTTAATGTCCAATTATCAGAGGAAATTTAATACTTTGAGGGAAAGTTAATGACTACAAAAATGAATCAAGAAGGAAAATGTTAGTTCTTTACTTGGACAAAATAATCATAAACTATCAATTGAATGAATAATTATGGTAACAATACAACATATCCCAAGTATATTAAAAGTAAAATAAAGGGTTACTGTCATTGATGAATAGAAATACCATAAAAATATCTTTGAAAACATTCTTGAGAAAAATATACTTTTTATTTTGAAAATCACTTTTTAAAACTAAAAGTTCAAAAAATATCTTGAAAATACTTTTATTTTAAAATAAAATTAGAAACTCGTAAAAAAAGATTTAAAACATTGAGTGTTCATGATATCAGGAAATTTCATTAATTTTCTATTAGTTAAAAAAATATTTATTTCACATTTTCAGTAAAAGACAAATGGGAATTTTTTTCAAAATTACATGAATATTCCTTTCAAAAAAAATTTAAAAAAACAAAATCTCTAAAAAATTATTTAATAAATCATTTTAAAAAGGTTAAAAAAATTGAAATCATTTTTATAAAACATGGATTTTGATGAAAAATGTTTTTCGTCTGAAGAGAGAAATGAAGTCATATTTTTATAAAATTATTTTGTCCTTAATTTTATGTAACAAAGAGAGGAATATAGTAATATTACTTAGAAACATTGTGAATAGATATATAAGAATAAAATTAAATGGGTTTATTATAAAATTATCAAATAATTTCCTTTAATTAAAATTCAAGTATAAACCATCCCAATTAAAATGATATTGTAAAATAAACCCTTATAAAGATCATAAAATTGAAGTGAGAATTAATATATGAATTTATTATGTGTGTCAAATATAAATAATCATAAAACAAGTGGAAATAAAATTTAATATAGTTAAAATTATTTACACACATAATCTTAGAATGTCAAAAACAATAAATAAGTAATATAACCCAATGAAAAGAAATTGAGTTATGAAATTATTTACCACTTGGTAATTTTCAATTAAAGTATATTTATATGAAATAATTAAAATTAAAACCAAAAATACTATTAATTATGAATTATTAATGATATTAAATGAAAAATTGGTATTATATTTCCCATATAAAATAAATTATGTGCATAGAATTACAATATGTCTTAATGAGGGGAAATTGAGACGAAGTCCCTTACCTCAGAGTTAATTTTTATTGAACATGATTCAACCTCATGTATAATGGTTTTAAGAATGTTATTAATTTTTTCAAGAACCATATTCATATTTATAATATCATTTACCATCCTATCATATCATCTTATCACCCATTCACTAATAATCTTTCATTATCTTCATTGTTTTGGGTGCTAATCACCTTGTTTTCTCATGCATGTTTTCTCATAAAATTTCTAGTTCTTATGCATACTATATAGTTATATCATCTCAAGAATCATATTAATTTTATAAATATAATTTTAGTTAATTATATAAATTTTTATAATCAATATTTAAATTTTAACATGGATAATGGATCACATCGCTTTGTGGAGATGGTAGGTTGTACGTACGCACAGGAGGCATTATCAATTTATTAATGGTTGAAAGGGTAAGGAAATGGATGATATATTGATTTTCCATAATCAATATAATTTCATATATATCATATATATTTATTAAATTTATCTTTATTACCTTCCATGTAAATAGTAAGTGAAAAAAAATCACATCGCTTCGCAAGGCAGTAATTCGTCACACACACAAGTAACATTATCATTTTTTAAACAGAATGGAACATAAGAATGAATATGTCATATTAAAATAAAATAATTATAATAATATCATAAATATAATATAAATTATTTAATTCCATCATTATACCCATCCTCTAAAGGTGGTTATGGAAAAAGAATTACATTCGTTCACAAGGTGGCGGTCCTCTGTACACATGATCGACAGTTTCATTTCTCATTTGATAGAATATGAGATAAATGTAGGTCATTACATTAATATAATAACATATCAAAATATGGAAGATAATTATTTTATTATATAATCATGGTTTAATAACATTTTAAGTAGGTGGGATAATAAGTAAAATAAAAACACTAGTTTTAGAATGTTACCTCTTCTTTAGAAAACTTCTTTAGGTTTTCACCAAATCCTTCCTATAATGGATTTATAATAAATAAAAGTCTATAAAATGTTTTTATGGGATTAATTATTTTATTTGGGTTGGTATTTTCTGAACCAAATCATTTTTTAAGTGTGAAGAGAGGAAGATAGAGGGTGGCATTTTTTAAGTGGGGGAGAAGGCACACATGGAATTTTTGAAAAGATTCAATCACAACCACATTCTTATCATGAAAAAAGGCTTAAAATGATTCATTATATAACATTATAATTTATAAGGTAAAAATATTTCTATAAAATGGGTGTTTTTAAAGTTTGTAGGTCATTTTAACCCTTATCATTTTAGTTTAACCCCCCCCCCCCCAAGTAAATCAATTTTTAACTTAATTGTGTAAAATAATTTTTGCAGATTTTATAGTTCATAATGGTAAAAAATTAAGTTGAAATTATTAGATAATATAAATTATGATTCTTATAAATATGGAATCCATTTTTATAAATTAAATTAAAAAATTATATGATTTCAATTTAAAATTATACCCACAAAAGTGATGAAAAAAGAGGGTTTCCAAAAAAAACTATCCTATGTTATAAAGTTTTAATGTCTAAATTCAATAATAAATTGATTCCAATGAAATAAATTATTTAATTTATAATATAATTTAAATAATTTTTATTCAAAACCAATTTGAAATAAATTTTATCCTTTTAAATTATGTGAACAAAAATGTAGTTTTCGATAAAAAATCAATATTTTTTAACTATTCATCAAAAAATGAAAAAATTCAGAAAAATAACAAAAAATAACCCTAAGATAATTTTGATATGATGATTCCAAAAATTTAGTTCATTTTATAAAATAAATTTTCTTAAAGTGGTATAAATTAATTTTAAATTACGTACACAAAGCGCGACTGAAATGTCTTTTAGAAAAATATAGTTTTTTAGAAAAAATTTATTTTTATTTTAAATTATTATTGGTTTGTTTATAATAAATAGATAACCATAATTTTCATAATTTATTTATTACTATTCATACCCACTAATTTAATTTCTAGTTTATAATGGTATACAATATTACAATTCATTTAAAATCATGGTTGTGACTTCTGTAAGTTATCAAAGAGATTGAATTTATTTTAAAATAAGTATATCATAAAATCTTAGGGTGTTACATTATATTATAAGATAAATGTTTCATTTCATATATTCTATTGAACAAAAATTACTTCTTTTAAAATATCAGGTTTTTAAATTCTCCCCACCTTCAATAAATTACATGCTCATAATTTGAACATGCACTCAAAAATCATGGGATTTCTATTTAAATAATTTATTTTTGAAAAACCCACATTGTAAAAAGGGTTAATAAAATATTCTCTCAAAATATGGAATGAGAAATATGAAATTTAAACTAAAATATAAAATAACTAGGTTTCCAAGTAGGATAAAAAGTTGGAAAGTGAACTTATGTGCATGGAAGAAAAGTATAATTCCCAAATAATAATGGAGGGTGATAGAGTTCATTAATAATAATAATCTGGATGATCAAGATAAATTCAATAACCACAAAACTAGAAATTCATTATGAGTTAAAAGACCATCAATTAATCAGATGTGAAGCTAATAGGATAATGTTTTTTTAAGATCATTTTCCTAGAGTTGAGGAATTATTTTACTATCTAATAATTTAAGTAAATATAATTACTTAATATGTTTATATTTAATAATAACAATTTCATCCTTTGGTTTTGATTCGATCAATTTCTACTTCATGAATATCCAAAATTATTTTTTAAGCTTGAAGCAGTAAAATTAACTTTTCATGGATCGAAATATCCATAAAAGAGTGATGATTCTTTCCGTATATTTCTAAATATTTTCAAAAACCAATATGGTAAGCACAATTTATCCAATATAATACATTAATTTATAAATCTCAAAAATAAAACCATGGTTTCATCATTAATATTTATTCATAAAATCATTTAAGTAAAATCAATAACATATTAACTAGAACATTATGTAGGTTAGTGGTAGGCACAAAACTCTTATCTTCCTTCAGTTGTGGGTTCATACCCCATGGCCCTGCTGGATGTGATGGGTTGTCACCAAAAATATAGTTTTTCCTTTTTTATAAAACCATATTAATATAATTCCTATAACATTCCAAAATTGTAATAACCCATAATTACCTCAAAATAAATGATAAGATAAACCATAAAGGATACTAGTACCATTAAACTTATGCTCACAGAAATTAGGGGAAATATTCCTTAAATAAATTTTTTACCAAAACATATACTAAACCCATGGGTTTTATTTCCATAAATGTCTCCTAAAATATCCTTAATCTTCATATAATCCCATCACATAAATCCTAAAAAGGGGTGTTTAAGACATTTAACTTTTGATAAATCTTAAACTCATAAACACATTATATTATCCATAACTCTTAAGTTAATTAATAAATATGTGCTTCTAAAATTTCACATAATCCTTATATGTTTTATGATTCTTATAAATAAAATACCATTTCTAAAAAAAATTATATAACTTCATTATTGAATCAAAATACAAAAATACTTTAACTATTTTATTTCAACATATATCATTCCTTTTTCTAGGGGTTAAACTTTAGAATAGTTTATTGGCTCAGATATAGCTCAGGTTCCCCATATTTAAGACGATGAACTATAAATGGATCCCAAGGATGGGATTTATTTTCTTTCATCATACTCTTCATTTTTATTGGGAAATTAATTACTTTATGCCCTTATATTCCACACATAAATTATTTTCTAGTTCCTTATAGACACTTTCTGTGGTGTTTCTTTCCACATTTCTAACATGGATAAAATCGATCCTTCTTTCCTACATAGACTCCTTCACTCAAGATCCTAATGAAATCTATCCTCATCTTATTTAATGAGTTATAGATTTAGTTAAGGTAGAGTTTTTTAATAATATTTTGAGATAACTAATTATGAATAATCAAGATATTTTTCACTCTTATCATCATCCCATTTGGTTGGTCATAGTCACCACATTGTCCTTCGTGTTCAATGTTAACACAACACATTCAATTTCTTACAATTTACTAAAACCAAAAAGCATAGTGTGAGAAAAAATAATTGAAGTGAAAAAACCATATAATAATTTATAGGATATCTAAATCATAACAACTTCTTTTCAATCTAATTTACCTTAGGTTTAACCTAAGTCATTCATCATCAACATCTATTCAATTCTTTTAGAATTGTTTGTAAAGAAACTGTGAATTACAAAAATAATATGCCCCGATAGTTTCAAATATAGTGTAGATTAATGCCCATTATCATGTATTAGTCAATGCTCGAGTCAAAACCAACACCCCTTTTTCAAAGTTTTTACCCCTAGGTTTATTTCTTCCTCAACCACATCCACTTTTAGTATCTAGACTAAGATGTATTTCTAATAAAAACCATATAATATCTACCTTACTAAAACATTAGTATTTTATTCTATACTTATCCTCAAATTATATATTAGGGTTATATTCAATAATATATGTTTTCCTAAATATAGTTACCAAGTTTTATATTACTATTTCTCTGATACCAAATGTATTGACCCTGACCCTATAACTTAGAGATGAGTTCTGCTTTATTTTATTATAATAAAATATAAACAATCGCATCCAAAAGGACTGAATAGTTTAGTTGTCTTGATAAAATAGATACATAAACGATTCCCAAATTAAATTTGAATACACAAGTTACAATAATATTTTTCTAGAACATCATTATTCCCTATAGAATATCCCTACATATCATTCAGAGTGCACTTCCTAGATTCTTGGAAGAGGAAACAAAATAAGGGTGAGATCAAATGCTTGGTAAGGGTTAAGAACAGCAAAAGCTATCATGAATCAATAATTATAATAAACATGTAAATTTAAATATCTAAACACATATGTAATTTAATCAATAACTTTATTATCATGATTAGATAAGGAATAATCAATAAAAAATGGTAAATAACTAAAAACACATGTGATCTAATCAATAACTTGGCTATCATGATTATATAAGGCATAATCAATATAAAAATATAAATAACTAAACACTCAAGAAATTTAATCTATAACTTAACTATCATGATTAGATAAGGATTAATTAATAAGTCAAGTTATATATGTGAACACACATTCCATTTAATCAATAATTTTACTATCATGATAATATAAGGCATAATCAATATGGAAAGGTAAATATCTCAATACGAATTCCATTTAATCAATAACATGGGAATGAAATGCATCCAGTGATAATATCATTCAGAAAATTTCATGGATAATAATAACTAAATTATTAATGAAGGAAATCACTAAATTTTTTATTTCGTGATCTGAGGCCTCATGATACCTATATCATCATGATATTTCACAAGACTGTTTAAAATTGATGGGTAATTATACACCAGAAACCCATTTAACTAAGGTTATCCAACTAATTCCGTAACACCCTGAGTTTTTATGATTTTTTTTAAAATAAATTAAATTTATTTAATAGTTTGTGCCTCAAAAAACACTATTTTAATCTTGTGCTACATAAAACACTATCTTAGCATGTGTTACACACGACGTTGAATTTTAACCAAATGACGATATATTATTAATATAGTTTTTTAAGAACGAACATTATAACCTAGCCATTAAACTTAGAAATAAGAATATAAGTTAAAACAATATATCAATTCTAATGGATTTATATAAATGAAACATATTGATAAAAAATTACTTAATTTTCAGTAAAGTCTATATGTTTTGAAAATATTATTTTCTCAGAAAATGCTTTTTATTACTTTTTGTGAACACTAATAAAATTAGTTTTTAAAAAATTTAAAAAATTAATTTAATAAAATAAACTTATTTTTTTAAATCGGCATGCTATAATTATCTTATGGTGAATTTTTTAGATTTTTCTGAAAAGTTCCATTTTTTGATGAATAGTGAATAATACTAAATTGTAATTAAAATCCGCCTTTTCATTTAATTTATTTATAAAGTTAAATTATTTTTTAAATTATTTTTAAACTAATATTAGTTCAATTATAAAACCATTAATCCTATTTAGATTATTGGAATCATTTTCATATACAATTTTTATATAAAAACTTGTAAATTTTTTAACATTTTCTCTTTAAAACCACACTTTCTCATTGTGCTTGCGGGATTAATTTTAAATTAACATTTTTTAATTATATGAATGTAATTTTGAAAAAATTATTTCATATTTTTAATAATAATAATTTATATTATCTAATAATTTCAACATAATTTTTTACCAAAATGAATAGTGAAAACTATAAAAATTAATTATCGCGATTAAGGTAAAGATTGGTTTACCATGGGTTAAACTAAAAATATAAGGCTTAAAATGACCTAAAACATGTATAAAATCTATTTTATTTTCATATTTTGACCCTATAATGTCTAAATATCTATAATAATCTTTTTTTTTACACTTTTATAATGAGAATAATGTGGGTACGTATTTTTCTTTTCAAAAAAAATAAATTGTTTCACTTACCTCACCTATAAAAGGTCCCCCCCCATCCTCTCATATTCACACCTTAAAAACCTTTTTTACCAATATCTACCTAAATAAATTCCAAAATTCACTCATATAATCTAATAATCCTTTATTTTGGAATAAATATAATTTATAAATTCTTTTGGTGAAAACCTAAGGAGGTTACCCAAAGAATAGGTAACATTCTTCAACGAGCATTTTTTTTATTTATTACTCCAACTCCTACAATTATTATTAAACCATGATAATATAATAACCTCAATCTATTATATATATTTATATGTTTTTATGTTAAGTTTTATTACCTGCAAACATCTCTAACTCTGTTGAATGTATTATGAAATCATCATCCATGTGTACGGCGGATTCCCACCTCACGAACCGGTGTCATTCCATTTTCTATTACCACCTCTTAAGGTTAGGTATGATGATAGATCTAAATTATATATATGATAATTATAATGTAATTATACATTTTGAGTCATTATATCATATATTTACCATTTTAATTTTCATTTCATAGGGGATATGATAATTTAGCTCATGTGTATGGCGGACTACCGCCTTGAGAAGTGATGTGATTTGTTTTCACTAATGCTTTAAATATAAGATAATAAGGATAAATTTAATTAATTTATGTTATATACATGACATAATTATTATATTGTTGACATATTTATCATTATTAAAATATAATATATTATTTTACTTCTTACCTTTTCAATCATTTAATGATGATAATATCATTCTTGTATGTATGGACTGCCTCTTTCATGAAGCGATGTGACTCTCTTATCATCACCAAACCACATGGATGATATTTATAAGTATATTTAAAGAAATAATATTTTTTTATGATATTATGACCATTATTTAATGATATTATATTACTTAACTCATTTCCATAATGATCGTTAAAAAATGGAAACGTTACTCCTGCGTACGTACGGTCAACCATCTCTATGATCATAACGTACTTTATTTCTAAAAAAATCTTACATGATTGGTATTAAAAGTATTATTTTTGTATGAATACTATAATTAAATTATTATTATTATTATTATTATTATGTAAATTATGGAACCATGATTGAATTAATAGGATCGAAAATAAAAAAAATAAAAACATATATGAAAAAAATAGTGGATATTACCTAAAACATTACTTTAACTTGGAATTGTTGATAAATGGGTAATAAAAGGATATAAGTAAATCATATATGGTATGATATATATAATTTTTGTTCTGTAATATATTTCTAATAAAATTATATTTATTATGCATGTGTTTGGAATGAGTATGAAGGAAATCGAGACTTATAGTAAGGGATTTCTATCTCACTTTTATTTTATGTGTATCCTAATCCATATTCACCATGTATTTCTTTTATGTGGTTAATATATTTATAATTAATTTATTTTTTATTATTATCATTAAAATTATGAGGATTTAAATATCATTTTTAGTATCTCTCTTTCAAGGTGTTTACAATTCAAAATTACCAAATTGGTAAGGGATATTTGTATCAATTTGCTTTCTTTGAGACATATGTCATGTTATGAAACTATATTATTTTATGAGGTGTCTATAGAGATACATTTATATGTAATATCATGAGTTTATTTATTATCATTATATTTTATGTTTCATTTAATTTTATGCCTTCATGGGTCTTAGAATTGAAAGTTTCCAACTTGGTAATGATTTTAAGTTACAATCTCATCATTTATTGGGATTTTTTATGGTTATGCTTCCAATGATGAAATCTTAAAATCCATCTATCAAGAAACTTATGAATTTCATTTTCCTTTTGTTATTTCATTATAATACATTTTTTTAACTTCATTTTTATTTATTTACATAATCAAGAGTTCAAAATAATTTATTTAAGAAAAATTAAATTTATTTCTCTCTTCGGTCGAAAACTAATTTCTTCCCAAACCTAGTTTTCTAAAAATGTTTTAAATTTTATTATTATTATTCTAATAATTTATTAGATACATTTTTACCCATTTTTTACTTTTAATAAAAATTAAATGAATCTTTATGTTGTTTTCTAAACAATGTCTTCTTGTATTTTACCAAAAATGTGAATGGAATATTTATTTTAACTCATATAGAATGAACAATATTTTCCACCATCATGAAAACTTGATATTTTTAAAGATTCATTTATAAGTTTAAAGTTTTATTTTTAATGAAAATTATTTTTATGTTTTTATATGTTTTTTAAAATTCTTTTCAATATGGAAAGAATATTTTCCTCAAAAAAAATATATGATTTTTAAAGTTTCCTTCATAAGTTTTCAAAGTTATTTTCAAAGAAAAAGATTTACAAAATATTTTATGAATTTTTAGTTTTAAAAAGTAATTTTCAAAGAAAATTTATTTTCCTCAAGAAAATTTCCATGAGATTTATCCTTAAAAATCAATTTGAATCTATGATGACAGCCCTTAATGTAATTTATTATTTTTTGGGGATATGAACCAAGGATATCATTTTTATTATTAATTTTAATATTTTATGATGAAAATATGTTTATGAAACTCCTTTATCTTCCATGGGTAATACTATGATAAAAAAAATTTAAAACCCTATTTTTTTCTCTAGTTATGCTATAATGAAATGATGAAATGATTATGAAACTTTTCTCTTTTCCAAAGGTTATGATATGATGAAATTTTTATGAAGAACATTTCATTTAATGGGTTATGATATAATGATTGTTTTATGATCTTGTGGAACATTTAAATATGATTTCCATTATGTGATGGATGGGAAGTATATCCCCCTACAATTAATTTTTTAAATATTTATATCTCATGAGATATATATAGGACTTGAATGGGGAGTGAACTTGGTTCAGTAAGGAAATTTATTCGCTATGATAGTCTTGGTAGTGAACCTTGACTACTATGATGGTTTGGGGGATGAACCCATTCCACCATGACATCCTTATTAGTGAGCCTTGACTATTATGTAAATGATTTTATATGGTTATGTGTATGACAAAACTCCATGTATTATGTAAATTTTATTCTCTCATGGCTCATGTTCTTTGATTTCCTTATGATTAATGTCTTATGAACTACAAATTTTATGTCAAGACTTGATATTCTAATCTTTGATATTCTGGGTATGTTTTTCATATATTATTCTCATATTATCATACTCTTATGTTCATGTTATGATTATGTATCTCCCTTGTTTACCCTTACTTAACATCTAAGCTCACCCTTATGTTTTCCTTCCCTGAGTTATGAAGAAATGTTTTAAGTATGGTATGTTTGTGAAGAGTACTAAAGGAGAATATCATTATGGGGGATGTTAAATATCTTTCACCAAATTATATGATTGTTTACCTAGTATCCAAAGACACTAAGATATTACTATCCTTATGTGTGTGTTTCTATAATGTATTGAATATCCATCTAAAAAGATGTGATATCCATGTATAAAAATATTGGGCCACTATAGTTAGTATCAAAGTGTAGTTTAGTTAACCTTTGAAAACTATGATGAGAAATCCTTAGTTATATATCTAAGGACATGACTATGGATAAGTCTAAGGATGAGTCAAATTATTGGAAAATGTCCTGGAATTTTGGTAAAGGATAGAGCGAGTGGTTTCTAAAAATTATATCCTTTTATGGATACTATACATGGATGTGGCTCTACAACAGAGGTACCTATGGGTAATAAATTTGAAAAGGGGACATTGAGGTAGACATGATCATCACCTAGTGCATGACAATGGGCCTTGATACATAGTTGGTTTGACACTCCTTAGGTATGTACTTTGGAAATTCACAAAATATTTATGAACCATAATAGAGGATTTAAATAGATGATGTCTATGAATGACCTAGGATAAACCTACGGTGTCACAGATTAAAAAATGTTTCATTATTTAGACATCCTATAAGTGATTTTTCATTATTATATGGTTCCCTGTCACGATTTTTTTTGCTTAAAATATTCCTTTTGATTTTTTTCAATGGTTTGAAATTGGAGTAACCATTTTAATTTTGATTTCAATGGATAATGAAATGATATTCCTTCAGAGAATCCAAATATTATGGGAGCTCAAATGAAAAATCCCATTGTAATTCTCACAAAACGTTCTCAATATATGAATCATGTTGTACTTAGAAACAAATAAAGGAGGGAACAAAATTCTATTGAATCCTTCATGAGGAAATGCCCATCTTCTTTAAGTGGGTCTTCTGATCCACCAGTTTAAAAATGGATCAACACCAATAAAAAGTTATTTTCTATTCTCTAGTGTTCGGAGCATGAAAATTTCATTTTGGTTACTAACATTTGGAATGAGAGGTGGAACAATGGTGGAATATTATCAAGAATGCGAGGTAAAATGATGAAATTTAATCCATAGATTGGGATGATTCCAAGAACTTATTTTTCAATAAATACTTTCCTCATATTCTTCTAAAGATTTGAATTGAGTTTTTTAAGATAAATCAAATTAATGATAAACTTTTTGGTAACTATGAGTAAACTTTTACAACACTTGTGAGGTATTCTTTTGGTATTATCATCCAACCTTAAAGTAAATTTGATCAATTCTTAATTGGATTAAAACCAAGTCTGTGAAGGGAGTTGTCCATAAGAGACTCCAGTGGATATGATGAGATTGTTTTATGTGATATCAAGTTCGAAATAAAGGTTGGATTTATGTATAAATCTCATGGTTTTGATAATAATAGAAAAATGAAATTCAAATGAAAATATAAGAACCATGAAGAGATGAGGATGATCTTTCATTTATGCTTAATGTGTGGGAATAACCATGGATGATATTGTCTTGATGGTACTAGTAAATGTTTTTAAGTGTATAAGGTAAGTTTATTAGGAAGTTGATTCCCAAAGTGATGGGAATAAGTTATATGATGATACAGATAGAGATAAATCTTTATATAATTCACCACCCACACTCCAGTGTTTCAAATGCAAGGATTATGGGCACTATGATAAACATTTCCCAAATCTAAAGGTTAATGAAAATAATCTACATTAAAAACCACTTAATCCAAGAGACAAATAAAAATATCATGTGATAACTATTTCTTGCATGGAGTTTAATAAAAACGTGGTGAAAGGTATAAGTTCCATCCACTCTAGAACTGCTAATGTATTATTTGAATCTGGATCTACCCATTATTTTTTATATATAAAATTTTCCAAGGGTATATATATTCCACCAAAAATATTAGATGTATAATTAGTAGTGAAAACCCTAAATGTTATTATGATCACCTATCAAGTCTATGATTCATCTCTGGTTGACATTGGAAGGAATGTGATTTCTAAAAATATTTTCATTATTACTATAGTTGAATATGATTTTATCTTGGTCATGGATTGGATTTATCTACATAAAGTTTTTGAGTAAATGAAGTTTCATATTATATTTCAAACCAACTTATCATTGTTTATCAATTTGATGATAGGTAAGAAATTTCTATGGATATCACATTTATTTTATAGGTCTTATTTCCAATTTATAAGGGGTGTTTATCTCAAATGGTTAGGGATAAACTTGATATAAATGATATTACTATTATGTAATAATTTTATGATGTATTTCTATAATAGTTTCCTTTCCTTCCACAAAAACATTAAGTTGAGTTCTCAATATGACTCATACATAGTTCCATACTAATATCAAAGACTCCCTATAGAATTTCCCCAATTGAGTTTCAATAATTAAAGAAGAAACTCTAGGAAAATATTGAAAAAATATCCATTTGTACAAGTTTTTCACCTTAGGGTGAACCTATTATTTTTATTTAAAATAAATATGGATCAATGAGACTTAACATTGATTATCAGGGGCTAAAAAGATCACAATTAAGAACATGTATCCCCTTGATGATATTGATTACTTGCTTTATCAACCACGTGGAGCTCAATAATTTTCCAAGATTGAAATTAATTCTAGATATCATCAATTGAGTTTTAAGAAGGAGGATATACCCAATAAATCATTCCTTAAAAGGTCTGGACACTATGAATATATAGTGATGTCATTCGTTCTTACTAATTATCCTGCTATCTTCATGGATTTAATAAATATATTATTTATAGATTACATTGATTATTTTATGGTAATATTTGTAGAAGATATTATTATCTATTAAAAGATAAAGGAAGAGCATGAATACCACTTGATAATTTTATAAAATACCCTAAGGAATGAGAAACTGTATGATAAATTTACAAATTCTGAATTTTGGATGAAAAAGGATTCATTTCTAAGTTATATAATCTAAATAGAGGGTATATCGATAGATCTATCAAAGATGGGGGCTATTAAATGTTGGCTTAGACCAACCAAGGTGATTGAGATCCATAGTTTTCTGGGTTTAGCTGGATATTATTGATATTTTTTAGATAATATATCATGGATATCTAATCCTCTTATCAAGTTAACTTATAATGGATCCAATTTTCTCTTAACAGATGAATGTGGAGAAAATTTCAAGGAATTGAAGAGAAGATTAGTTAGTGTACCTATTCTTACATTACACTATAGTGGGGAAGGAAGGGGATTAGGATGTTTTCTTATTCAAAATTAAATAGTTATAGCTTATACATTATGATAATTTAAGATTCATGAGAAAAGTTACCCAACTCGTGATTTAGAGTCAGATGCAGTAATTTTGCATTAAATATTTAAAGGAAATATATTTATGGATAAAATTGTTATATATATACTAATCATAAGAGTTTAAATTATATACTCACGCTAACGAGTTGAATATGCACCAAATAATATGGTTAAATCTGATTAAATATTATGATTGATCAATACATTACCACTCACTGATTCTTTGATTTTAAAGGACCATGATATCTTATTCATGGTTATGATTACCAAATATCCAACATTTCTAGATTTTTAGAGGATAGATCAATAAATCCTAAAGGAAGTGGAAAATATTATCTTGCTCAATTGAATATTCAACCATCAATATATGTGAATATTAAAGAGTCACAAAAGTAAGATGTAGAGATACAAAATAAGTTCCAAATCCACTAGAGTTCAACCTTGATCATGGTGGAATGATAAGGTTCAAGAACCATGTATGTGTTCCATCCATACTATATTTTTAAGAATGAGTTTTTAGAGGAAGCTCATAGTTATTCATTCTCTATTCATCCTTGAAGTATAAAGATGTATAGATATTTAAAAGAGTATTTATGGTGGGATGGAATGAATAGAGACATTGTAGAGTTTTTATCTTGGGGCTTGGTATAGAATGAAAGACAAAAGTCTAAGGGTATGTTTCATCCATTACCCATACTATAATGGAAATGGGAAAACATCACAATCTATTTTTTCATTAGACTCCCCAAAATATCTAATGGGGATAATATTATATGGGTCATAGTTGATTAATTTACTAAGTTAGCATACTTTGTCACTATCAGATAATAATTCTCTTTGAATCATATTTCAAGTATATACATTAAGGAAGTGGTAAGGTTTTATGGAGTACCACATTCCATTATATTTGATTGGGATCCAAGATTTACCTCAATGTTTTGATGAATTCATCATCAAGCTCTTGGTAAGGAGTTGGGTTTTATCACTATGTATCATCCTCAAATAGATGGTTAGTCTGAAAGAAAAATTCAAATCCTAGAGGATATATTGAGATCTTGTTATTTTTACTTCAAAGGTGTTTGGGATCAACACCTTCATCTAGTTGAGTTTTCTTATAATAATATATTTCACTCAAGCATTCAAATGTCTCCTTATGAAGTTTTATATGAAAATAAATGTAAATATCAAATGTGCTGGAATGAATTTATAGAAAAATATATTGGGGCCTAAGATATCTAAATAAATTGTATAAAAGGTTATATCCATTCATCGGCACATCAAGGTATATCATAATCATCATAAAATTTATGTCAATAATCACTAGTATGATCTAGAATTTAAAGTCGGTGACATAGTTTTTGATCATATGTTGATTCAAAAATTTCAGCAATTTATTTTTGGGTTTGATACTAAAAAACTCCCACATTTATGTTACCAATGAATTTTATTTTAAGTGAATTTCAGGAAATTAATATTCATAAAAATATTTATTCTTGAAATATATTCAATTCCTTGATTCATGGGGAATATGTGTTGACATCTTTTGGATGTGTTTAAATGTATTATGGAAACCTTGTTCATACCCTATGTGTGTAAGCACAATGTACAGCTCATAAACCTTACATTTGAAATAGAACATATGGGTTATGTACCCAACACAGTAGCAAAATTATTGTTTATCAACCCTATGTTTGGATAGAACCCTATATTTCAAAAAAGGGTAATTATGGATGAACAACCCTAAATTTGTAAGAAACCTTGCATTTAATGAAATAAGTTTATGATACATCAACCCTAATTTTGTGAAAAATCCATACATAGTCAACCCTGCATTTATTGTCTCTTTATTGCATGATGGAACCCTATGTTTGACTATTCAATGATGGGGTTTAATTTAAATATATTTTCCATGATTTCTTCAATAGTATCAATGGAAGTAAATATCATTTCAAATCTAGTTTATGATCGATTCAAAGAATCATTATATTTTTTTAAATCCCATATTCAATGGAGTAAATTATTTTTTTCTTATGGGAAATTAAAACTCTCTTTAATAATTTTGAACTCAAATATTCATGATTTATTTTGAAATATTTCTTGTGATGGTTTGACCTGGAGTTATTCGACCTGTATTATAAATATCAAGAAACTCTTTATTGGAATATAGAAGAGAGGAGATATACATAAATATAAGTTGTGTTTGAAAAAAAATAAGTTTTTTTTTCCCTTTATAGCGACACTTTGAATAAAAACATGTTTAAACCTATCAAATCAATTATGATGTTTTTATTACTATTTTATTTTATTGTTACATCTTCTTCTATAAATAACGGTGAACCATTGGTTAAAGATAAACTTTGTAGACATAAATTTTTATACATATTTCTGGTGTTTTCTCTATTACAATTTTAAGAAACCCTGTGCAATTTTTGCAGATCTATTTATAGATGTTCATTATTGAATAAATGAATAGGACTATTAGTTTTTACGGAAACTATGAAGTATAACATGTGTTCTCAAAAAAATCTCTATTGATTTTTTAGAGTATTTACTCTTCAGACTCATTTTTCTTGAAGTGTTAGATTCTTATACAAATCTATGGATTTATGGTTCCTTGTAAAATAATTAAAAGGAACTGTAAAATCCTTTTAAGTAGTCAACTACCTACACTCAATTTTTTCATAGGTCTCTGTATAAGAGGTCCCACTATTGAAAATGACCAAACTTGTAGAATTTACGTTGGTGGAGTATACTAGGGGATCTTTTTCCGTAAACCACTATACATCATTACGTTCTTCTCTTTTATTTCCACTAATCACTCACCTTTAATAAAGAATAAAATTTTCACTTTATAACAAAAGATGTGTTCTGAATCTATAAAAATTTTGAAGACCACAATTCACCCCCCCTCTGGTGTCTTTGTCTTTGTCATCATGATCCTGAACTAATAATTGGTATCAAAGGTACAGATCTACTAATATATTTTCTTCTTGAATTTTTTTTATTTGATATTAAAAGGTGGTATCATAAGGATGTACTGAATATTTACTGGCTCAAACAAGCTTGAGTTAGAGATTCAGATGAATACATATTGAAATTACTGATTCAAGATAAGGAATTTCAATTATCCAAGATCCTTACTTTAATGGTGATAATTATAGATGATGGAAAGTGTGTATGATTATTTATTTAAAAAACCTTGGAATGAGGGTTTATTTGAATTTTGTTAAGCCTTGTTAGATTCCTAAGTAAGGTTTTGAAGATTGTAATAATGATCAATAAAGGTAATATGATCTTAAATAAAAATCTATGAATGCTATTGTATTTGGTTTATGAACTGATGAATTAAAATGATTATCTCAATGTCCTGCTATATATAAGTTTTGGTAAACAATTTATGTTTCCCATGAAGGAATTGATAACAACACACAACTATGATACACTATTATAAAACTAAAGTTTGTTGCAGTCAGAATACAATAGTACGAAACAATTACTTAAATGAATGAAAGATTGAAGGAAATTTTCAATAATGTTTCTACTTTGTGAGATCCAATTTCAAAATCATATCAAGCATTAAGAGTAATTAGAGTAATATTTTCTAAGTGGAATGGAATATCTATATCCATATATCAATCTAAACCTTTAAAAAATTTAGCTATGAAGAATTTTATTGGAAATTAAATTATGTATGAAGATGATATGCAGGATAAAGATTAAAATCATATAAAACATAAATAAGATTCTCTAAAAACTACTATGGATGAGTCATCTAATTCAAGTCAATAATAATTGGATAAATATTTATCAGATCTTTATAGGATATTTGAAAATCTTTATAGAAATAAAAAATAAAGGGACTAAATAAAATATATGTTGTGAATTCAAGGAAAAAGTTTATACAAAGGAAAAATGTCCTTTACTCAAATATCAAATAAAATCCAATTACAATAGAAAAAGAAAGAAAATTTTTAAGTCTTCCTAGAGTAATACTTTTGGTTCACATGATAAATTTTCTACAGATTATGATAATGAGCATAAAAATCAAATGGTATGTCTTATGGATCATAATGATGAGGTACAATATTTTTATTCCCAAAACTCTAGTTGTGAGAAACTATATTATGATAAATAAAATAAGTATTTCTTTATTCAATAAGATAAATATCAATCCATAAAGAAATATCACAGAAAAAATTAGAAAATAATATGATACTTTTCTATTAAATAAAGTAAATTTTTTAAAACATAATATTGATTTAAAATAAAATTCCTCTAAACAATTTTGTTGCTTTTATGATACTAAAATAAAATAATTACTGGATAAAGATAATAATTTAAAACAAGATTCTAGTATACAAATAAAAGATAAAAAAATTTAAATCAAATCCTTAGAAAAAATAAAATTCAAAAATGAAAACTTGGAATGGGACATAATGATGAAAGAACAAAACTATATAAGAATTATTTTATTCCTAGTCTAAATATTTATTACTCAAAATAATTATTTAACTTAAATAGTAGAATTTCTACTCAAAATAAACAAGTTTGGTTACCAGATAATTTAATTGATAACACTGATGGACTCAAAATAATATGGGTACAAAAAATAACTTATATTTAATGTGTTTCAAGAATACACCACTAATCTACAGAATTAAATATTTAAGTGGTCGATCGATGGATATATGAAAATATCTACCAAAGATGTGAACAACTCTGAAGTAGTTTGTTATCAAAAAATCCTCAGTATTAAAATCATTTATCCATGAAGTATTTATTTTTTATGATTCTAGTGTATTTACTATTTTATATAGGGTGAAATATATTTCCCAAAATTTGATAAATACTCTTATTTACTCTTTAAATAAAGTCTTACTCTATTTTTTTATACTTGATTTACTAAATAATTTGAATATCAATAAACATTGTTTTAATTTATAAATAATAAATTACTTAGTCTAATTCATGAAAATATATATTTTTTCATCTCAAAATGTACTAAAATCTTTATATTTTGTGTTCTTAAAATTTCATCTATTTATGTAACCAATAAAAATTTTCTTACATAATATTTCTTTTCAAAAATTAAAATCTGTAATGATTATTCCCTACTTTTCAACTTTATAATGTTAAAAATCGTTTGCATTATGTTAATACAAAATGTATCCTTTTTTATATAAAAACATAGAAACTTCTTCTTAAACATTTAAATTATGAAACTATCTTCCTCAAAACATCTTGTTCAAAAGCTTCTAAAAACTAGTCATTGAAAGATGAAGCGGTTAAATACTTCAATTTTAGAAGAAAATATTTCTCCCAAAAGGAAGAAAGGTTACACTTCTGATTTTTAAAAAAGAATAATCTATTTGGTTTTTTGGATATTCATTTGGAAATTATCCTAAAAAATAAAGAATTTAATATTCAGGAAGAACTGTAAATCGATTCATCTCAAATGACTTATAAGAAGCTTCTGTTCAAAGTTAGTAATTTGAATGAAGAAAATGTAAAGATGAAAGCTTCTTTAGATGAATCTAGAAATTCGTATGAAGAATTATAGAAAAATTATGTATCAAAAAATTATTTTTATTTCTTATAAATATAATATCATAATATGAAAGATAGTTCGATCTCAATAGAATACTTTGAAGCTCTTAAAGAAGAAATGCTAAGTTGGATGGAGTTACTCAGAAAAGAATCTATTACAACGTTGGATATTGATAAGATGAAACTGTTTCTGGTTGAATAATTTTCATCTTCCTCACATCAAATAACAGTACATGTTCAAAACAAATTAGAATAAATTTTAATATTTTTAGATATTTTAAGTGAAAATATCAAAGTTTAGAAAGTTCAGATGAACTACCTACTCCTTTATAACTCTTAAATTTTATTATTTGTTGTTTATTTTAAGTCAATGTTATATATATACTATTTTCAAAGTACCGTCTAGTGAAAATATGTGCTATAAGTAGTTTCATAATTTATTTTTAACTTTTATCTTACATAAGTATGAACTTAATAATTATTTTTCTTATTAAAAAAATTACTTTATTACTGTAAGTAAATAATAATTTTTTAAAATATTACTTGTCCAAAAATTAGTTAAAAGTATTTTATTTATTTTATAAATATTTTAATTCATTGAATATATTATATGTTATAACTTGGGATGGTTTTTCAACAAGTGATAAATTTTATTAATCAAATAAATACTCCTTATTTACTTATCAATAGTGTTTTAAAGCATGAATTTAGGGGGAGTTTATTTCAAATTCTCTTTATTATTATATTTTTGATGTCACAAAAAGGGTTAAAAGTTTATAGTTTTATATTAAATATTTTTCAGCCTGTTAAAAAAGTTGAAAAATGTATCCTTAATATCCTTAACATAGTATAGAAGTTTTTATCCTTATAATTGGGGATAATTTTCCTTTATGAGAGAAATTTTATAAAGATCAAATGGGGGAGAAATTTTTTATTCATTTTTTGTATAATTATAAAAGTTCTCTTGTTCTGCAAATTTTTTTAAATAATACATATTTTGATATGGTTTTTATGATCATAAAAAAGTGGGAGATTGTTAATAATGTGTTGAAACAACCATTTAATTAATTTCTTTTTGGTTTTTATTCTCACAAATGACCAAATTTATATTACTAATGAATATTCTTTTAGTTTGGTTTTGGGAAATTAATATTCATTGGAATATTTATTCTAAAAATATATTTAAGTCTTTGATCCATGGGGAATATGTGTTGATGTTTTCTGAATGTGTTTAAACATATTTTGGAAACACTATTCATACCCTAAGTGTGTAACCATAATGTGTGGTTTAGAAACCATACGTTTGAAACAACATGTATGGATCATGTACCCAACGCTGTAGGAAAATTATTTTTTATCAACCCTACATTTGGATAGAACCCTATATTTTAGAAAAGGGGAAGTATGGATAAACAACCCTACATTTTTAAGCAATCCTAAATTTGAGGAAACAAGTGTATAGTACATCAAACCTACTTTTGTGAACAAACTATACATAGTGAACCCTACGTTTGGAGTTTTTTCATCACATGGAGGAACTCTATGTTTGAATATTCAAAAATAGAGTCTAATTTAAATATATTTCCCATGATTTCCATAACAATATTTGTAGGACCCCGGGACACCCTTAGAGGGGAGGGGTGAATTAGGGTGTCAACTTTTTCTTCTTAAAGTTGTGGATCTTGTTCCCACGTTGGTAGGAACTACTTAAACCTGTATGATGGATATGATCAGCAATGAAACATTCACATGTAGAGAGATGAAACAGCTATTTTTGCTTGGTTCACCACTAAGGGTTACGTCCAAGGAGCATAGGCCGATAGGTTGTCGGTCATACCTAAATCCACTATGCTTCACTAGTTGTAGATAACAATTGTTCGGGCACAGTCACTCTGTCCCAGGCTCACTGCCTTTACAATGGTTCAGGGATAGCTCACTACTTCCCTCGGGTCACTCCCGTCGACTCCCCCTGGCTCACTGCCATTGGTGAAGTCTCACTCAGTTTATAGACATGAAGGTCTCTTCAATAGATTTGCATTGAAGTCTTTGTCTCCTGTTTAGCATGAGACTTTGCTTGCATCAGAGTCCTGAGTTGATGCTCTTTTGTATTCAACCTTTTACTTTAGTGCAATGACTGAATGCACTAGATCCCCTTGTCTTTGTTTTCCTGAATCACAATCACTTGTGTGATTGCTCAATAAATGATGCTCTATTGAAGTCCAAATTTCATCCACTGATGAGTACCCCTTTTGCCCCTGTCCACTGGGTGAACAACCTTTGGAAAGGGCCTTCACAAAGTACCCTACTTCGCAAGGCTCCCAATTTTGCAAAGCTCAAACAAGTCCTCGCAGAGCCCTGCCTTTTCGCGAAGCTCAATCGCGAAGCACTCTCGCGATGCTCCAGCCTTCGCAATGCTGGGCTATCGTGGAGCTCCTACCTCTTCGTGAATCACACTGAGGCAACGCGGGGCGCAAGACTTTCGCGGAGCTAGAATAGCCGCCGTGAAGCTCTTCTTTCGTGAAGCACACTGCCTTCGCGAGTGACCTTTGTGAACCGAGAGAAAAGGATTTTCGTTGAGAGATCTCTCTCTTTCTCTTGAGGGGGTCGGCCTCTATTTATAGGCGATTCCACCGACTCTCAAACTTTCCGCACGAAGTCAGCGCCACGTTAGCTCAAATCGTGAAGCTCTGAAGTTCCCGCCAAAATTCTATCAAAATCGTGAAGCACTACGGCAATTTTCCGTTCACGGAGCTCGTCGTAATCGCGGAGTATCACCGTCATCATTCCTCCGCGCCTTCTCCACGAAGCTCCCTTGCAAATACCTTCATCGCCGTGAAGCTCCCTTGCAAAGCCCTTCATCGCCGTGAAGCTCTCCAGCCTCTTCTGTTCGCGAAGCTTGACGTAATCGCGAAGAATCACCGCCTCCATTTTTCTGGTCTTCGCGAAATCCAATCCATTCATCCCATCTTCGCGAAACTCATGCCTTTGCCATATTAAATTATGATCTTCCTGGAAATCCACTTTTCGCGATGCTCAGCAACTTCCAGATTTTGGACCCCAAAAATTTGGCAAACACTGGGAAACGGCGCCACCTTCTGCTGGTTCACATTCTGAACTTCCGCTAAAGTTATTCCTTTCTCCCCCTTTGACAACAATCCCAAAGACCGATAAAGTGTTCAATGTTCTGCTCAAACCATACTCCCCATGGATAATATCTCCCCCATAAACCTGCATCACATCCATAAATAGATAAAGACAGTTATCATAATTTGGGAGAGAGGTATCTCGGATCCTCCTTATGCACTAGGAGGTGGCTGAACTCCATGGTTCAACCGATGCTTTTCAAACACAGCTACTGACAATGGCTTCGTCAGGATGTCAGCCACTTGCTCATCAGTTCCTTCATAATCCATTCCTTTTGTGACATTCTTGAATCAGACATGGATCCTTAATGGCAGCCTTTGAACTCAACATGCCACCATGGAATCACCTTTGTAAACAATGTTTGTATGTCGTTTTTTTTCTTTGTAAACAAGAACAAACACCTCTAAAACACTTCTTCTCGGTGATCTGAATCCTTCAGCAATTCTTCTGCTGCTGTCACCACAAACTCCACTTATCATGATATGTATTCTTTGAAGGAACAGATTTAGAATCATCATCTTATGATACAATGTGATGTGCATGGCCATCGCATAAGTCCAATTTTTATGGCCTTCACAGAATTCAAATCCCTTGCACATTGTCTTCTTCTTCAACCATCTTCCTCTACTTCATTCAAAACATACGATTCTAGTCTTCAAGAAGTCTCTTGCATGGTTCTCATGCAATCATGAAGAGTTGCATGGTCTTCACCAAATCCCATTCTTCTTTAATCATCCTCAGATGGATTACACCTCACATTCTTCATTGTTGCAAACAGTGTGTCACCTTTGACACATGTTCTTTGAACTTATGATCAGTACAGCAATCGCCTGAATTATCATTCCTCCATTTCATTGGAGTACTTCTTGATCTCTTTCATTTTGATCTTCATTAACAACTATTGACAACAAATACAACCTTATACACAAAGTGGTTCCAACAATCTCCCCCTTTGTATTTTGTTGTCAATACCTTATACATCTTCTGAAATGAATTTGTCAATGTCAAAATGAGAATCTTCTCTTCAATCAACTTTAATTTAAAACATTCATTTCACTTTCTCTCCCCCTTATTGACAAGAAATAAAAAGAACATGGTAGGGAGGGTATCAATCCATACTTAAGCAATGTTTCATTAATCATTTCACTCTAAGTCTACTTGAGAAATGCTCGATGTAGAAAACAAGAGGATTTGATTAAGTCAACAAGGTTGTCCATTATTCACAGATCATGATACCAACATAAGATGAGAACTCATGTATTTTGTCTTCAAGGGTTTACCACTTTTATTTCAGGCATAAGAAAAATCAAATGTGATAAGGAATAATCAACCTGAAACTCCTGCACTCGCATCAGCTAACAGATCAAAAACATTCAAGTGCAATCGGCAGGATAAGTGACCTTGGGGAACATCCATTCTTCTTATGTCACTGATCAATTCAGTTACTCCCCCTTTGTAGAATTATCTTTGATCTTCGTAACCTAGGGATAGAGATTGAGAAATGGCATACCTTCTCCATTGACATGTTCTTCAATAAATTCACAGAGTAACTGCATTTGAGTCCAGATGGAGTTGATATTGATTGAAACAGTGATTTTGGAGGCTTCTTCATTTTTCTCCCCCTCAGGGGAAACACTCCTCATCATCTTCATCAAGAGTGATCCTTCATCATCTTAATCATTGAATATCCATTGAAGAATCTACTAAGGATGGAAACTTCTTTAGCTTGGCTATCAAGAGTTGACCGCTTTCACTACTTCTCAGGTTCTCCCCCTGAGAGCATGCTTCACCTTCAATTCCCTGCATTATTAGCACAAATACAATACACAAATGAATAAGGGAATAAGGTGGTTCCTCCTTGCTTCATCAACAAGACCTGAATGGTTGAGGTTCTTTTCTCAACCAAGTTCCTCTGTTCACTCCAGTCTTCATGCCTGCACATTTGAAAATACGTTCTGACATCTGTTGGTGTGGCATGGATTTCTTCACATTATCTTTTACATTGTGTGAGGAATTGTTCTACTTAACAGCCATCATGAATGATACATTCTTACTCCTCTTAAGGATTGCTTCTTACTCTGGTATTAAGGTTAGGCAACCTTTTGCAGTGTGACCAGATTTCTTGCATCTCTCACACAGAACTTCTTTGACATGTGTTTTTCTCTTTGCTTGCAATATCTCATGCACTGTGTCTTAATCATGTGAAAGTTTTCCTTTTCCTTTGTCACCAGCCTTGGCCTTTTCATCTTCAAGTTTCCTTATTCTTTTCAAATCTTCTGGCCAGATGACCAATATGTCATTTGGAACTGTTGCAGCTGGTTTGGGTCTTCCACATGGGTTCATCTGAGTTTCATCCCACTTAGTGTTTCTTTTGGATGAATGACCCTTCAATTTCATGGATCTAAAATCCTGGGTCTTCTCAGCTTCCCTACTTGAGATCTTCTTGGGGAAATGTGTGTTCACCATATTCTTCTGATTTCTTCCCAAGGTACTTTCTTCATACTTAGACGGCATCAGAGGTCTTCTTTTCTTATCAACAGTGAAATCATGTTGATAAGGACATGTGCCTGCCTTGTGACCACTGTCGTTGCATACATCACAGATGTTATCAAAAATTCCAAATCTGTTTGCGGTAAACAAATGCCTCTGGACCTGCGGATGTTGCTTCTTCTTCTCTGGCTTCCTTCCCTTTGATATAGGCTTTCCTTGTGCTTTTCCATGTAAGGGATTATAAAAACAATCCAGTGCACAGTGCCCAAATCTGTTGCAGCACCAACATTGACCCACAAATCTTTTCTTCTTTGTATATTCTGTATTAGGTTGTTGGGTCATCTGCTTAATCTTTTGTTCTCTATTCGAGGAACCAACTTCCTCCTTTTTCTTCCCATCCACCCTAGCCATGGTGGTAGGTCTCTTCTTCTCACCTTTCCTCATCCATACTTTTTTAGAACTTTTCTTCCAACCTGCACTGATTGTAGGAATGTATTTAGAAACATGAGTACAAGATGGTTTGGATGGTACCTTCACTTTCTCAGTTGCTCGTGATAGATCAATGAGTGAAGTCATGATCTTCTTATCACATGTTGGGGGTCTTTCGACAATAGAATCCTCCAGTGAGCATTGAGTACCAGCTGCAACTGATTCCTGATGTGGATAATCAAGATTTGTCATAATCTTCTTGTCACATGTTGGACGTATTTCAGCATTAGACTCCCCCAACGAACATTGAGTACAAGCATCACTCATTTCATTCTTTTGTGAAGTCTCAATATGTGTATTCTCAATCTTGGTCAACTGGGCTTCCAATTTTTGACCCTCAATATTGAGGATGATCTTATGATCTTCAATCATGATCATCTTCTCTTCACAAGTAATCTTCAATCTTTCAACCTCATCTTCATGCATCTTAACTTTCTTTTCTAACAAGGAGTCAAGTTCTATGAATTTAATGGAAGTTTCTTCCAAACAAAAACTCTTGACTTCATTTCTCTTCTTCAGCTCAGCTTCAAGTGCATGGATCCTTTCTTTTAGAGTCTTATTGACTTCCTCTTTTTCTTCAAAGACTTTCACCTCTTTAGTGAGCTTCATACTTTCCATAACTTTTCTTTCCAACCCCTCTTCCATATTGTCAGCTTCCCTTTCTAATCGAGTGATCTCAACCAGCATAGATTGGAATAGGCTAAAAATAATCACAACCCTTTCTTCAAAAATATCATGCAGATATGTTTTGAGTTTTTACTGAAAGCTTGAATTAGGGGTGTCATCCTTTCCTCTGGAAGAATCCTGAGCCACTTGCTTGATACTTTCCAAGCCTGATGTTTCTTCATTATTGGAATGGCATGGAGAACAAGACACTTCATCTTCTTTGGATATGAGGGACTTCTTCAACTTCTTCTTCTATTTCTTTTTCATGTTCGTCATGGTCTTGCTAGATGTAGACTTCTGCTCAGAAATGACTACATCATTATCAAGACTGCACTTCATTGTTGACTTTAGGAAAGAAACTCAAATCCTCTTCTCTATAGAATTACTGGAGAATATCCAACATACGTTAACCTTTCCCTCTGATACCACTTGTAGGACCCCGGGACACCCTGAGAGGGGAGGGGTGAATCAGGGTGTCAACTTTTTCTTCTTAAAGTTGTGGATCTTGTTCTCACGTTGGTAGGAACTACTTAAACCTGTATGATGGATATGATCAGCAATGAAACATTCACATGCAGAGAGATGAAACAGCTATTTTTTCTTGGTTCACCACTAAGGGATACGTCCAAGGATCATACGCCGATAGGTTTCCGGTCATACCTAAATCCACTATGCTTCACTAGGTGTAGATAACAATTGTTCGGGCACAGTCACTCTGTCCCAGGCTCACTGCCTTTACAATGGTTCAGGGATAGCTCACTGCTTCCCTCGGGTCACTCCCGTTGACTCCCCCTGGCTCACTACCGTTGGTGAAGTCTCACTCAGTTTATAGACGTGAAGGTCTCTTAAATAGATTTGCATTGAAGTCTTTGTCTCCTGTTCAGCATGAGACTTTTCTTGCATCAGAGTCCTGAGTTGATGCTCTTTTGTATTCAACCTTTTACTTTAGTGCAATGACTGAATGCACTAGATCCCCTTGTCTTTGTTTTCCTGAATCACAATCACTTGTGTGATTGCTCAATAAATGATGCTCTGTTGAAGTCCAAATTTCTCCACTGATGAGTACCCCTTTTTCCCCTGTCCACTGGGTGAACAACCTTTGGAAAGGGCCTTCACAAAGTACCCTACTTCTCAAGGCTCCCAATTTTGCAAAGCTCAAACAAGTCCTCGTAGAGCCCAGCCTTTTTGCGAAGCTCAATCGCGAAGCACTCTCGCGATGCTCCAGCCTTCGCAATGCTAGGCTATCGCGGAGCTCCTGCCTCTTCGTGAAGCTCACTAAGCCAACGCGGGGCGCAAGACTTTTGCGGAGCTAGAATAGCCGCCGCGAAGCTCCTCTTTCGCGAAGCACACTGCCTTCGCGAGTGACCTTTGCGAACCGAGAGCAAAGGATTTTCGTTGAGATCTCTCTCTCTTTCTCTTGAGGGGGTCAGCCTCTATTTATAGCTGATTCCACCGACTCTCAAACTTTCCGCACGAAGTCAGCGCCACGTTAGCTCAAATCGTGAAGCTCCGAAGTTCCCGCCAAAATTCTCTCAAAATCGCGAAGAACTACGGAAATTTTCCGTTCGCGGAGCTCATCGTAATCACGGAGTATCACCGTTATCATTCCTCCATGCCTTCGCTGTGAATCTCCCTTGCAAAGCCCTTCATCGCCGCGAAGCTCCCTTGCAAATACCTTCATCACCGCGAAGCTCTCCAGCCTCTGTCGTTCGCGAAGCTTGACGTAATCGAGAAGAATCAATGCCTCCATTTTTTTGGTCTTCGCAAAATCCAATCCATGCATCCCATCTTCGCGAAACTCATGCCTTTGACATATTAAATTATGATCTTCCTGGAAATCCACTTTTCGCGATTCTCAGCAACTTCCAGATCTTTGACCCCAAAAATTTGGCAAACACTGGGAAACGGCGCCACCTTCTGCTGGTTCACATTCTGAAATTCTGCTGAAGTTATTCCTTTCTCCCCCTTTGACAATAATCCAAAAGACCGATAAAGTGTTCAATGTTCTGCTCAAACCATACTCCCCATGGATAGTATCTCCCCCACAAACCTGCATCACATCCATAAACAGATAAAGATAGTTATCATAATCTGGGAGAGAGGTATCTCGGATCCTCCTTATGCACTAGGAGGTGGCTGAACTCCATGGTTCAACTGATGCTTTTCAAACACAGCTGCTGACAATGGCTTCGTCAGGATGTCAACCACTTGCTCATCAGTTCCTTCATAATCCATTCCTTTTGCGACATTCTTGAATCAGACATGGATCCTTAATGGTAGCCTTTGAACTCAAATGCCACCATGGAATCACCTTTTTCAACAATGTTTGTATGTCGTTTTTTTTCTTTGTCAACAAGAACAAACACCTCAAAAACACTTCTTCTCGGTGATCTGAATCCTTCAGCAATTCTTCTGCTGCTGTCACCACAAACTCTACTTATCATGATATGTATTATTTGAAGGAATAGCATTAGAATCATCATCTTATGATACAATGTGATGTGCATGTCCATCGCATCAGTCCAATGTTTATGGCCTTCACAGAATGCCAATCCCTTGCACATTGTCTTCTTCTTCAACCATCTTCCTCTACTTCATGCAAAACATACGATTCTAGTCTTCAAGAAGTCTCTTGAATGGTTCTCATGCAATCATGAAGAGTTGCATGGTCTTCACCAAATCCCATTCTTCTTTAATCATCCTCAGACGAATTACACCTCACATTCTTCATTGTTGTAAACAGTGTGTCACCTTCGACACGTGTTCTTTGAACTTATGATCAGTACAACAATCGCCTGAATTATCATTCCTCTATTTCATTGGAGTACTTCTTGATCTCTTTCATTTTGATATTCATTGACAACTATTGACAACAAATACAACCTTATACACAAATTGGTTCCAACAGTATCAATGGAAGTAAATATCATTTCAATTCCATTTTATGACTAATTCAAAGGATCATTATATTTGTTTTAAAATCTCATATTCAACAGAGTAAATCATTTTTATTCTTATGGGAAGTTAAAAATCTCTTAAATGATTTTAAATTAAAATATTCATGATTTATTATGTGATATTTCTAAATTTAGTTTGACCAAGATCTATTCAAACTATAGTATAAATATTGATATGGTCTTCATAGGAATATAGAAGATATGTGATATACATAAAGAAAAGTTGTTTTTGAAAAACAAAAAAATAGTATTACCTTTAGGGATACACTTTGGATACATGAATGTTTTGATATATTGCCTCACTACTGTTGTTTTCACTACTATTTAATTTTATTGTTACATCTTTTTCTAGAAAGAACAGTGAAGAATTGGTCAGAGATACACTTTGGAGTCATACATGTTTATAAATATTTCTGGTCTTTTCTCTATTACTATTTAAATAAATCTGATGTAATGTTAAAGATCAATTTTCTATTATGGGTTATTGAATATTTGAATACATCTATGAGTTGTTTTTTCAATTTTGAAGTATAACCCATGTTCTCAAAAAAATCAATCTCTGTTGATTTTTTAGACTAACAGTTGCTCAGACTTAGTCGTGGAAAAGTGTCAACTTCTTGTACTAAGTTGTGAATTTATGGTTCCTTATAAAAGAACCATAAGGCGCTATAAAATCATTAAGGTGTCAACTTCCTACACTCAGTTGTTATTTAGAGGTCTCTGTATAAGAGAACCTACTAGTGGAAATCACCATACTCATGGAATTGAGAGTTTGTGGAGTGGATTGGGGGGTATTTGTGCCCTGAACCAATATACATTGTTGTGTTATTTTCTTTTATTTCCGCTTCTCACTCATCTTTAAGAAATAAGGAAATTTTTTTGCATAATAAGAGAGGTACTATGAATCTATCAAAAAAATTAAGACCTTAATTCACACCCCTATTGTGTATTTGTATCCATCATCGTCATCCCAACCTTACAATGGTGATTATAAGAATTTCTCCATGGAATAAGGTTATGAGATTCATGAAGAAAGGGAAACAGAACCCTAGGTATATTGGTCCCTTTGAAATTATTGATCATATTGGGACCATAGATTATTTATTGGGCTTCCACCAAACCATTCTCAAGTCCATGATGAGTTCCATGTATCTACCCTAAGGAATTATATACCTGGCCCTTCACATATACTAAACTCAGAGGTCATAATACTAGAGTAAGATCTTTCTTATGAGGAACAACTGGTGTAGATTTGGATCATACATAGATAGTTTTATGAAAAATGAACACTAACCTAGTCAATGTTTTCTAATGAAACCACAAATTTGAGGAAGAAATATGGGAACTTAAGGATACGATGAAGCGTAAGTATCGTCATTTTTTTATCGGAGTGATGAATTTTGAAGGTGAAATTCATTTTAATGAGGGTAGAATGTAACACACTGAGTTTTCATGAATTATATTTTTTGAATAAATTAAATTTTATTGATATCATGAATTATACATAATTCCAAGTTAATCTTTCACTACACGCAACACTTGGTTAGCTTGCATTGCACTCGACACTAAGTTTTAACCAAACCATGATATACTGTTAATATAGTTATTTAAACGTTGTTATTATAACCTAGTTGTTAAATGTAGGGAAATGAATATTAATAAATAATTTTAAAATAAAAATTATAATGGTTTTATATTAAGTTAATATATTGATAAAAAATACTTATTTTTCGGTAAAGTTTAATATGTTTTGAAAATACTATTTTCTCAAAAAAAATGTTTTTATTTCTTTTTGTGAAAAATAATAAAATTAATTTTTCACACCATTATAAAATTAATTTCATAAAATAAACTTCATTTTTGAAATAATCATTTGAAAATTATCTTTGAGTGAATTTTTGGCTTTTTTTAGAAAAGTTTCATTTTTTGATGAATAGTGAAGAATATTGAATTTTAGTAAAAAATGTCGTTTAATTTAATTTATTTATAAATATAAATTTTTTTAAAATTTTTTTTAATGTAAATTTAGTTCAATTTTACATTAATTAATCCTATTTAGGTCATTAGAATATTTTTAATATTGAATTTTGATATAGAAACCGTTTCAACTTTCATCATTTTCTCTTTGAAAACCTTCATTATCATCACGACTATGGGATTATTTTAAATTAAATTTTTCCAATTCTGTGAATGGACATTGGTAAAATGGATTACATATTTGGAATAAAAATAATTTATATAATATAATAATGTTAAATTAATTTTTTACAAAAAATAATAATGAAAACATTAAAAATTAATTACAGTAGTTAAGGTAAAAATGGGTTTTCTAGAGGTTAAACTAAAAAGAAAATAGTTAAAATAACCTGAAAAACTTTTCTAAAGTATATTTTATAGATATATTTTGGACCTATCATGTATAATTATCTATAATACTTCATTATGGACCCTTTTCTCATGAGAATAATGTGGGTACACCTTTTTCTTTTCAAAAAACAACAAGTGTGTTCCTCACCTCACTTATAAATAGCCACCCATTATCTTCTCTTATTAATTCCTTAAAACCCTTTTGGTTCATAAAATATATATCCAAATAAATTTATAAATTCCCTCCTCTTATTCTAGAAGCTTTATTTTTGGTATAAATCCAACCTATGATTGCTTTCGATGAAAACCTAAAGGGGTTACCCAAAAAAGAGGTATGATTCTTCAATGAGCGTTTTTATTTTATTTCTTACTCCACTGACTTAAATTATTATTAAACCATGGATATATAATTAATTAATTATATTACATATATTTATATGTTTTTATGTTACATTTATTACCTAAAACCATCTCTACTTCCATTAAATGGGTTGTGAAATCATTGTTCCTGTGTATGATGGACTACCACCTCACAAACCGATGTCATTATTTTTTCCATTACCACCTATCATATTTGGATATGATGATGGATCTAAAGTATATATATTATATTTATAACATAATTTTATGATTATATAAGGATTTAGTTGGGTATCTTCCATGATATAGTGACTCTGGTATACTAGAAGGCTAGGGTTACTCTTTTATGGAAATACTTCACTATCTTGGATTTTTCCTTCTGGATAGAGATAAAGAATCTGAAGGAAATAATCGATTGATTGTGATGATCAGGGTATGAAAAAAAATATCTCATATATCTTTTTTTATGGATTGGGTGATCAAGACAACTTGATCCACCGAGGTGAAAGGAGGTCAGAGGAATGTGACGGGGCCAACAGGGGTGAACGGGGATCGGTTATTTGGGGTGGTGATGACTGATGTAAACAGAGCTTGATGGATTATGGTGTTGTTGGATGAGGTGAATAACACTCATTAAACTTATATGCTTACAATTCTGGTTGATTATCTTAATGGCCCCTGTCGACCTTCAGTGGTTGTACTGGAGGTGGATGAGGCAAACATAAATCATCGACCTTCAGCGGCTGAGGCAGGGATGAGTGACTAGTGCTGGAATACGGTGGTTGAGACTGAGGTGAATAATTTGATTATGAATATGGAATTAGTGACCAATTTAAACTAAGAGGTTTATTTGGTGAATCATAAATCTATAGGTTTGGTAGATGAAGCGGGTAGACCTCATTGACATGGTGTTGTGGCTGCGGCGGTGGCGGGTCAAACTGCTACTAAGGTCAATCGATTTGGGGAATTATACATAAGGAATTTTTTACTTAAAAAACATTATTCTAGGTTCCTATTGAAGGTTTAATTAAGTTGTTTCTTGATTTATAATGTAGTTATATCATCATTAGATGAAGATATCTCTCTAAAACCATAATATGAAATACCTCCTGATTTTTTCACAGATTGTCAAATTATGGGTTATGCCAAGGATAAATATTATAAGAATGTGGTTTTCTCTTCTTTTTCATTAAAATGGTATCCTAAGAATTATTTTATGAATAAATTGATATGGAAGTCGTGAAGAATAATGTGTTTTCTGTTGGTGATGGACAATCCCCTCTTAAAAGGGGAAAAGAGTGTGTTAGTGATAGATCTTCACAAATGGCTGAGAATTATTATCAGAAATTTGCACAAGTGACTTAGGATTTTTAGGATAATTTCAATAAGTTAATAATTCATGATGAATTCTAGGTTTCATAGGTTACCCTTAATCAGGGAGTTCATAGTTCATAGGACACCATTATTGGAATCGATGGGAATTCAAATCTAGGTGATGGTGAGAAGATCTCAAAAATCTAGGAGGAAATGAATAAATTAAAAGATTCATAGAGAATATATGTAAATTAGGATCATATATAGTATTATTTCCCAAAAAATAATTTCTTACTTCTATAATTTTCTAAAGGTAAATCATTTTTTAGATTATGAAGGTTTTCAAGGTGTCCTGATTAGGAAATCAAGATATATAGAAAAGACTAATCGTACCTGAATCCAACCATGGATACCAGGTCTCATGGTCCTATAGACTATTAATTAGATTGTAATGATAATTATGTTTATTCCTATAAATTTTAATATGATCTCTAATTTTTTATTCTTTTTGGGATGAGGGCATAGCTACTTGTATGACCCCATCCATCTTATTTGTCTCTTTTTCTATTTTTTAATAAAAAAAGTATTTTTATTTTTATTTATTTTTTAAATAAATAACATAATTATACCTATGAATTAAAAATTCCATATATACCTTTTTAATTTACATTCCATAGTAGATACGATAACTTCACTCGTGTGTATGGAAGACTACCATCTCGTGAAGTGATGTGATTTCTTTTCACTAATGCTTTTCAATAAAGATTATAAGGATATATTTAAGAAATTTATGTGATATACATTACATATTTATGATATTAATGACATAATTGTCATTCTAAAAATATAATATATCATTTTATTTCTTACATTTTCACTCATATAATGATGGTAATGTCATTCATATTCATACAAACTACCACCTTTATAAAGAGATGTGACTCTATTTTCATCACCACAAGGTCTCGCCCAAATTTACCCAAGTTTTAAGGGTCAAGCGGTCGCTTGTAGTGTAGCTTGGGTTGTCGAATCCTCAGAGACCTAAGAAGACCCTTTAGACACTCAATAAAAAGAGATGGATTTTTGGCTATGAAGTGGCCAACTTGGGTTGATTTTAGATTGTTTTGAAAGATCACTAAAAGATCTATGTGAATTCAAATTATGAGAAAATGAGTTGATCCTAGGTTATTGCTCGGGGTGGATTTAATGAATTCCTTTTTTTTACGATTTTAATTTCATTAACTCGAGAAGGATTCATGAAATGAATTCAAACTAACCTCATCACTTACTGATTAAACACCTTCAAAACATATGATAATCACCTATACACTTGTAGGATCATTTTCATGAGCACTCCAAGGTAAAGGATGTAATTAGCACATGAAAGTGGGGTGAATAAATTCAATAAGGAAGAGGAAGAATAAAAATCATTGAATGAAAGAAAATCAATTAAAAGAAATTAATAACATTTAGAGCATGAGAAATAACATTCAATCCATCCCCTTGCTACTCCCTTGGATCAACCCATAAAAGATCTAGCCCTCCATTTATGACAAGTTCTCAACGGAAGCAGAAAGTAGACTTATGAGGGTGGAATTGAAGAAGTAAAAACAACAAAAATAACGATCACTCCACCATTGTGTGAACAAAATCACAAGGTTTGGTGTGAATAAATTCAC
This sequence comes from Viscum album, assembly GCA_963277665.1. Lineage (NCBI taxonomy): Eukaryota > Viridiplantae > Streptophyta > Magnoliopsida > Santalales > Viscaceae > Viscum > Viscum album. The sequence goes on along the minus strand of OY728156.1, from coordinate 1,466,999,781 downwards.
ACCTTGAGGCAATGGTATCAAGGTGATAAGGAGAAGAACAGAACAAGAGAAGAATAGGAACTTTTATTGAAGACTAAGGTGATTCGAACAACTTACATGAGAAGGAAGAACATTACAAAGGCAAATTGGCATAATAAAATTACAATGAAAAGAAAGCACCCAAGATCCCTAAATTCACCACCACTCCTGCCTTAAATAGGAAAAAATGAAGCCTTGGCAGATCCCCCAACATCCCATGTGCCTTTAATTAATTATGTTGGGGAAAGGTGGGTGGAACATTAATGATGAGAGACGTTTCCACTTCTTGCCCCGAAGTTGCAGTTAGCTTGCATCCACCGGAAAGACGCGCCTAAAGGACCTTATATAAAGCCGTATTTTAGTGGGACCTAGAAGACTTAAATGAAGCCCCAGTTGTCCCCTAACAGAATGTAAAATTTCAGCCCAAAATTCTTGGTGGTTCTGGAGATATGATTTAAATAGTGGGATGTTTTTATGGGCCGCAGACATTGGCCCAAAATTAAATCTTCAACTTGGGCCGCCTTAATCACCACTATTGAGGACGAATTAGCACTGGATACAGAAGAATGATTTGTTCCCCTATATGGCTTCTATCCTTCAATAAATTTTGGGCTTCATTGGGCTTGTATTGTGGGCCCCATAGTCCGATCAGTGGGATGATATCTAATCTGCCTTCTCCAGAATTATTTCCTTTAATCGTCAAATATCTCCATCATCCTTTATTAATAATCCATTGATCCCTGAATAAAAAATGTTCATAATTAAGTTCATATCCATTTCCAAAAATATAAAATTAAAATATGGATATTTACATTCTTTAAAATCATATGAAACATTGGGCCTAAATTGGTTCACATTAGGCATGAAGTGCACAAATGATGAGAATGGGTGTTCAAAATGTAAAATGCACTAAAATGGTATTTATGAATAGAAAGGCACATGAAAACTACATATATTAGCAATGAATATTATCCTCTTACAGTGTCTAATCACACCCCCCAACTTGAGTTTTGCTAGTCCCGAGAAAAATATATCTCACAAAAATGAAATTCGAATGACCTTTTCCAAAAACATTTTAATACACATTTCTCACCCAAAGATCACATACCAAAAAATTATCAAACCCATCAAAATCATTTAAAACAAGCTATTTCAACAGGAATATCTCAAGCCCAAGCCCATTCCTTTGTTTAAATTCATTTCCATATTTCATCCAAATTCAATTAAGCATGATGAAGTGTTGTGCGTCACAATAGACATGGGGGTTCATTTACATTCGAGGGAGAAAAGATGGAAGCGCTAGGAGCAATCAAATTTTAATAATAAGATGAGTACTCATTTTTTTATTTTTTCTCTTTTTTTTCAATTTTTCTATGGTAATTGAAATTGAACTCAATCGAGTCAACCCATGTAGCAAGACTTTGCCGATGACTCCCAGGCTCAAAGACCTTAGGGCACCAAGTGAAGCTCACATACTCGGGCATCATCTCGAGTTAACTCAATCAAAAATGAATTCAAATTACCACAAATAGAGATAAAATGCCCAACTCTGGGCCAGAAAACTATGGAGTCACGATCCCCAAGTGCCAAAAGCCACACATTAGGTCAATTCATTGCTCTACGTGCAATTGATTTTTTTTTTCAATACACATGTTAAAATTAAAATGATCGCCAATCCTATGCTATTTATTATGGGTCCCTAAGAACTCAAACTAAGACCCCACAATCTAGAGGACGTGCATTGTGTTTTTTTATTAAATGGATGAAAATATAACAGTGAAAAATCACATCGAACAACCCCACTTTCCAATAACTATGCACATGAACATAAACTTGCATTAAAATCAGAATCAAGGCATGCAAAATTATTTGATATCCAATTTCAGAGTTTGGAATGTGTGTTATCATATTCAATGTTAATGACATTTTTCCTTCCACACATTTTCATCTCCCCCCCAACTTGGAATACACTGTCCCCAGTGTTTAAAGAATTGAAACATAGAAGTGGTAGGATAGAAGTTCAATGAAGACATTGAAAATGAAAATTATGGAATGAAGTCACCTGGTGGTTGATGTTGAAAATGCATTCCCATGTCTCCCTTCAGTTCTGGTATATCTCCCAATGGATTGGACGGTTGTGACCAGCTTTTCCCAATGACCTATGACATGCCTTTAAAAAAATTTAATATATATATATATTTTTGTATTTTTTTTAACCTAAAAAAAGGTATAAATAACATAAATTGATGATACATTGTCTTCTCTTAAATTTCTGGGTAAGGTATTACTCAGGGATCACACCGCGTGACACGGATGAATACGGTGCTCCCCTTTCATACCCATCCTTACTCATAAAAGAAGAACAGGTCAACAATCTATTTTTTTTTAAAATACAAACAAAAATATAAAATAAAATAAAATAAACTGATGATACATTGTCTTCTTTATATTTTCTGGGTAAGGTGTTACTTAGGGATCACACCGCGTGACACGGATGAATACGGTGCTCCCCTTTTATACCCATCCTTACTCATAAAATAAGAACAGGTCAACAGTCTATATTTCAAAAAATAAAAAATCAAAATAAAAATGAAAAAAATGAATCACAATGATTTGAAACATGAAAACCATGGGTTGCCTCCCGTGCAGTGCTTAATTTAAAGTCTTTAGATCGACTTGAACCCCCCAACTTAGCCAATTCCAACTTTAAAAATTTTAATGACCTCATCTTTCTCTACTTCAACATGATTGAGAATGTGTATCCCTTGTGGTTGGTAAGAAGATTTGGAATTTAATTCATGAAAAATCCTATTTTCTAAAATGAATGGCAAAATCCAAGGAATGTCAAAAATGGTTGATCTTTTTTCTTCAGTAGTCTTTCTTAATAAATCAAAGATCAACCCCCCTTTTTGGGTTTCATGAGATAAATGAATGAAACCCCCAAGCTCTTGCTTAACAGAAATGATAGGGTAATCGAGTGGGGAAGGAAGGAAAATGATTTTTATCTTGGTTTGGATAGGATATTTAGACACAGGTTGAGAATTTGAATCCAACTCAGTTTCATTTTCCAAAAAAATTGTTTCATTTTGAACAGAAGATTCAACCAAAAAATTGGAAAGAATAGTGTTAGGAATGGGCATGGACTCAATGTTTTTTATTTCTCTCAGTGGTTCAGTGATTGTTGTTTTTGAAAAATCATCAATAGAGTTACACTTAGGAGACTCGATCCACGATGTCAAATTCCCCTCTTGTGAATACATGAAATCAATTTCCTCCTGATTTAAAGACCCTTCAAAAATTTCTTGAGTCACTTCCCCTACCCCAAATCCAAAGTTTGGTTCTTCAATTAATTCATGAGAGGCTTGTGGGAAACTAGACACTTCACATAAGGTTTTGGAAGGTATAGTTGGTGTATGGATGAGTTCCTCACAAGTATTAATGCATTGTAGTTCTAATCTCAACGATGATACCTCGGAACCCATAATATCTATTTGATTAAACAATTGTTCAATGAGTTTTTTAGGATTAGGCTGGATAGAAGATTGTAAATCGTGAACTTCATTGAGTTTTATCTCTTCAATCTTCCTCGAGAGGGCTGGAAATTGATCCTTTAAAGAATCATCATCCCATTGATTGTACATTTCATCGGGTGTGTGGTAATCATTAAAGGGTTGATCAAAGAAATTTTCTAATTTATGTTCTTCCCAATATTGATTTTCCATTTGATTCCAATGTGAGTTTGTGACATGGTAATTTGGAAGATACTCCATTGGACAAGACAAGAAGTTGGATCCTAGATTTTCAGAACACGCACAAACATAAAGGGGTAAAGATAAAAAAGATGGGGGTGAGAATAGAGAATGTGGGGTGAGAAAAGGATGATAGTGTCTAATATAACTTACTTGGGTCCCCGGCAACGACACCAAAATTTGGTCTCGCCCAAATTTACCCAAGTTTTAAGGGTCAAGCGGTCGCTTGTAGTGTAGCTTGGGTTGTCGAATCCTCAGAGACCTAAGAAGAACCTTTAGACAATCAATAAAAAGAGATGGATTTTTGGCTATGAAGTGGCCAACTTGGGTTGATTTTATATTGTTTTGAAAGAGCACTAAAATATCTATGTGAATTCAAATTATGAGAAAATGATTTGATCCTAGGTTATTGCTCGGGGTGGATTGAATGAATTCCTTTTTTTTACGATTTTAATTTCATTAACTCGAGAAGGATTCATGCAATGAATTCAAACTAACCTCATAACTTACTAATTAAACACCTTCAAAACATATTATAATCACCTATACACTTGTAGGATCATTTTCATGAGCACTCCAAGTTAAAGGATGTAATTAGCACATGAAAGTGGGGTGAATAAATTCAATAAGGAAGAGGAAGAATAAAAATCATTGAATGAAAGAAACTCAATTAAAAGAAATTAATAACATTTAGGGCATGAGAAATAACATTAAATCCATCCCCTTGCTACTCCCTTATATCAACCCATAAAAGAGCTAGCCCTCCATTGATGACAAGTTCTCAACGGAATCGGAAAGTAGACTTATGAGGGTGGAATTAAAGAAGTAAAAACAAAAAAAATAACGATCACTCCACCGTTGTTTGAACAAAATCACAAGGTTTGGTGTGAATAAATTCACACCTTGAGGCAAAGGTATCAAGGTGATAAGGATAAGAACAGAACAAGAGAAGAATAAGAAATTTTATTGAAGACTAAGGTGATTCGAACAACTTACATGAGAAGGAAGAACATTACAAAGGCAAATTGGCATAATAACATTACAATGAAAAGAAAGCACCCAAGATCCCTAAATTCACCACCAATCCTGCCTTAAATAGGAAAAAATAAAGCCTTGGCCGAGACCCCAACATCCCATGTGCCTTTAATTAATTATGTTGGGGAAAGGTGGGTGGAACATTAATGATGAGAGACTTTTCCACTTCTTGCCCCGAAGTTGCATCCAGCTTGCATCCACCGGAAATACGCGCCTAAAGGACCTTCTAGAAGGCCGTATTTGAGTGGGCCCTATAAGACTTAAATAAATCCCAGGTTTTCCCCTAACAGCATGTAAACTTTCAGCCCAAAATTATTTGTGGTTCTGGAGATATGATTGAAATAGTGGGATGTTTTTCTGGGCCGCAGACTCTGGCCCAAAATTAAATCTTCAAATTGGGCCGCCTTAATCACCACCATTGAGGACGAATTATCACTGGCTCCAGAATAATTATTTGTTCCTATATATGTCTTCTATCCTTAAATAAATTTTGGGATTCATTGGGATTGTATTGTGGGCCCCATAGTCCGATCAGTGGGATGATATCCAATCTGCCTTCTCCAGAATTGTTTCCTTTAATCGCCAAATATCTCCATCATCCTTTATTAATAATCCATTAATCCCTGAATAAAAAAATTTCATAATTAAGTTCATATCCATTTCCAAAAATATCAAATTAAAATATGGATAGTTACATTCTTTAAAATCAGATGAAACATTGGGCCTAAATTGGTGCACATTAGGCATGAAGTGCACAAATGATGAGAATGGATGTTCAAAATGTAAAATGCACTAAAATGGTATTTATGAATAGCAAGGCACATGAAAACTACATATATTAGAAATGAATATTATCCTCTTACAGTGGATAATCACCACACAACATGGATTATTTGTATAATTATATCCAAAAAGATATATGATATTTATGATATTATTATCATTCTTTAAAGATATTATATTACTTACCTCCTTTCCATAATGATTGTTGAAAAATGGAAACGTTAGGCATGCGTAAAAACGACCTACCATCTCCATGATCATAACATACCTCATTTCTTAAAACCATATTTCATGATTAGTCTTAAAAGTATAATTGATGTATAAATAATATAATTATTTCACTATTATTATTCAATATATTATGTAACCATTATCAAGGTAGGATAACTGAAAATAATAAATCAATACATATACAAAAAACAAAGCGGTTATCACTCAAAACGTGACTATAACATGGAATTATTAATAAATGGGTAATAAAAGGTTATAATTAAATGATATATGTTATGATATATGTAATTTTTGTTTTATAATATTTTTATAAAAAAAATATTTATTATACAGTATGTTTGAACGAGTATGAAGGAACTCGAGACTTACGGTAAGGGATTTTTTCTAACTTTTATTTTCTATATGACACAAGTCATGTTTTCCATTTGTTTCTTTTATATAGTTTATATAAATACCATGAATTTATTTTATTATTATCATCCTTAATATTATTAGGATTTATATATCCATTTTAGGATATCTCTATCATAGGTTTTACAGTTCAAAAGTTACCAAAGCGATAAGGGATTTTAGTCTCAATTTTACTTCATTGAGGCATATGTTATGTTATGAAACTATCTTCTTTTATGAGGTATATATACAGTGCCATTGATGTGTAATACCATGAATTTATTTATTCTCGTGATATATTAAGTTTAATTTAATTTTATTCCTTCATTAAGCTTATAATTAAAAATTAACAAAGTGGCAAATATTTTAGGTTACAATCTCATCATTTATCAGGATTGTTAATGATTATGCTTCTAATGATGAAATAATACAATATATCTCTAAATAAACTCATGAATTTTCTTATCATCTATTTATGTCATGAGAATATTTTTTTTCCTTCATTTTCCTCTCTTTATGTACTCAAAATCTCAAAATAGTGTTTTTAAGAAAAAATAACTTTATTTCTCTCTTCAGTTGAAAAACGTTTTTCTTCCAAATCCTTATTTTATAAAAAAATTAAAAAAAATGTATTTAACATTATTAAAATGATTTATTAAATAAATTTTTATCAATTTTTGAATTTTTATAAAATATTTTGAAATTAATCTTCATGTTATTTTCAAAACAATACTCGTTTGGCTTTTACTAAAAATGTGAATGGAATCATTATTTTAACTTATACAATATGAATGGTATTTTTACACCATCATGACCACATAATGTTTTTAATTATTACTTCATAGTTTTAAAATTTTATATTCAATGAAAATGATTTTGAAATTTTTTTATTTTTAAAAAATTTCTTTTCAAAGTGGAATGGTTATTTTCCACAATAAATTTTTTAAATGATTTTTAATGATTCCTATATACTTTTTCAAGGTAATTTTCAAAAAAATGATTTAAAAAATATTTTATGAATTTTTAGTTTTAAAAATTTATTTTCAATTAAAAGTTATTTTCCTTAATAAATGTTCCAAGTGATATATATTTCAACGTCATTATCCATCTAAGATGACATCCCTTGATGTAATTTTTTTGTGGGATATAAACCAAGGATACCATTCTTATTCTTTATTTGAGTCATTTATGATGAAAAGATATTTATTAAACCCATTTCTCTACAATGGGTTATACCATGATAAAATTCTTATGATACCTGCTTCTTTTTCAATGATTTATCCTATAATGAAATGATTAAATGATTATGAAACATGTCTCTTTTCCATAGGTTATGATATGATGAAATGTTTATGAAAACCATTTCATTTCATGGTTTATGATATGATGAATATTTTATTTTATTTCAGCACACATACATATGATTTTCATTATGTGATGGGTGGGACGTATACCTCCCTCCAATTCATTTAGTAAAGATTTATATCTCATGAGATATACAGGAATAAAATGGGGAGTGAACCCGATTTAGTAGTGGACTTTTTCTACTATGATGGTCTTGGGAGTGAACCTTGACTACTATGATGGTTTGGGTAGTGAACTCATTCCATTATGATATCCTTAATAGGGATCCTTGACTACTGTAGAAATTATTTTCTATGCTTATGTGTATGCCACAATTCCATGTCTAATTCAGATTTTTTTATCTCCTGGCTCATGTTATTTTATTTTATAATTATTTATGTCTTATTAATTAAAAATAATTATACCATTAATCAAGATTATGATATTTTATATGTAGGGTATGGTTTTCATATGCCATGATCATGTTCTCATACCCTTATGTTCATGTTATGCTTATATATCTCCCTTGTTTATCGTTAATGGGAATTTTTATTAGGATATGTTTTTTAAGAGTACAAAATGAGAAGATATGTATGGGTTATGTTAAATATCTTTCTCCAAATTAAAATATTATGTACCTATTTTCCAAATACACTAAATAACTATGGTCCTTAGGCATGTTTTTTGTAATGTATTGAATATTCATATAAAAAGATGCAATATCCATGTATAAGAAGCATGGGTCGCTATAGATTTGTATCATGATACTATTAATGCATTGAGGGGATATCTATAATTGTTCCTCACCCATATCTTCATGTCTAAATAATTCATCATATATAGAATAATCAATTTAATTCATGTAAAATATGTCTCATGATTAAATATCAATATTGATTAAAGGATGTGAATTTATAAATATTTCCCTATTCAATAAAATAACTTTGAATTTAAAACATTGTATATATAAAAGATATATGGTTTAATAAATAAGTATGTACATGGTAAATAATATGGATATTTAGGAGAAATTTAATGTCCAATGACAATAGGAAAGTGGTTATTTCAATGGAATGTTAATGAATGCAAAAATTAATCAAGAAGGTAATGTCAATACTTTATTTGGTAAAAATGATCATAAACCATAAATAAAAAAATAAGGATGGTATTAATACATCATGTCCCTAGTGGAATGTGATTAAAATTAAGTTTTATTGTTATCGATGAATAGAAATACAATAAAAAGATATTTAAAAACATTCTTTAGGAAAATAACCTTTTCATTTTAAAAATAACCTTTTAAAACTAAAATTTCAAAAAAAATAGTATTATTTGAAAATAAAATTGGAAACATGTAAAATAATCATTAAAACATTGAGCGGTCATGATGGTGGAAAATTCTGTACATTCTGTATAAGTTTAAAAAAGATTTCTTTCACATTTTCAATAAAAGTTAAATTGAACTTTTTTTAAAAAAAATACATGAAGATTACTTTTAAAATATATTTAAAAAAAATCTAAATCATTAATAATTTATTTACTAAATAATTTTGAAAAGTTTAAAAAAATCGAAAACATTTTTAGAAAATATGTATTTTTATGAAAAATTATTTTTCAACCGAAGAGAGAAAAAAAGTTAGATTTTTATTAAAAAAATTATCAATAATTTTAAGTACTGAACAGAGGAATATGGTAATTTTATTTGAAAAAATCATTAATAAATATATTAGATTAAAATTAAAGTTTTTTATTAGACAATGATCAAATAATTTCCTTCAATGGAAATTTAAGTATAAAAAATCCCAATTAAAATGAGATTGTGAAATAAACCCTTACAAAGATCATAATGTTGAAGAAAGAATTAATAAATGAATTTATTATGTTTAAAAACCATAAATCCACATAAAACAAGTAAAAATAAAACATAATATATTAAAAACCCAATACACACATAATCTTAAAATTTCAAAGACAATAAAGAAGTAATATAACCCAATGAAATGAAATTGAGTTATGAAATTGTTTACCACTTGGTAGTTTTCAATTAAAATTCACTTAGATGAAATAATTAAATTTAAAACTTATAATACCGTGAATTATGAATTATTAATAATATTACAGGAAAAATGGTCAGTATATACACCAAATAAAATAAATTAGGTGCATAACATTACAATACGCCTCAATGAAGAGAAATTGAGATGAAGTCATTTATCTCACACTTCCTTTTGGTTGAATGTTATTTGAAAAAAAGTATAACAGTTTTTAGAATGTTATTAATTTATACTAGAAATATATTCATATTTATAATTTCATATATGATCCACTTATAACATATTATCACTCATTCATTAAAAAATATTTCATTATTTTCATTATTTCAGGTGTTAATTGTCATATTTTCTCATGTGTATTCTTTCAGGAAAATTATCATTCTTACATATATTTTATAGTTTTATCATATCCAGAATGATATTAATGTTATAAATATATAATTTTTCATTATATACATTTTTAAAATCATTATTTAAATTTGAACATAGAGAATGGATCACATCGCTTCATGGAGATGGTAGGTCGTACGTATGCATGAGCGACGTTATCATTTCCTTAATGGGTGGAAGGTTAAATAAGTGGGTGATATATTAATTTTATATAATAAATATAATTACATTTATATCATTTATATTCATTAAATTTATCCTTTTTACCTTTCATGTAAAGCGTAATTTAAAAACGAACCACATCGCTTCGCGAGGTGCTAGTCCATCGTACACACAAGCGACGTTATAATCTATTAAAATATTGAAATTTAAAGAGATAGATGTGATATTAATATTAATTAACTATAACAATATAATAAATAACATATACTTGAGTAAAATCCATCATTATATCCTGCATTGAAAGGTCGTGATAGAAAACTAATTACATCGGTTTCGTGAGGTGGTAGTCCACCGTACACATGATCGATGGTATCGTTTACCATTTGATAGAAGATAAGATGGATATAGGTCATTAACTTAACATAATAACATCTAATTATATCTAAGATACTAATTTTATTATAAAATCATGGTTTAATAAGATTTTAATGAGGTGGAAGAAGAAGTAAAATAAAAATGCTCGTTTTAGAACGTTACCTCTTCTTCAGACAACTTCTTTAGGTTTGCACCAAAAGACTTAATATGGTGGATTTATGATCAAAAAAATGTATATAAGATGTTTTTTATGAATTAATTATGTTATTTGTTTATTTCATGGCCGAACCAAATGGATTTGGAAGTTTTAATAGTGGAGAAGAGGGGTGGCCTTTTATAAGTGGGGGAGAGGACACATGTGGAATTTTTGAAAAGAATCAATTACACCCACATTTTTATCATGAAAAAAGTCTTCAAGATGATTTATTTTATAAACTTATAGGTTATAAGGTAAATATATGTCCTTATAATGGGTTTTTTATAATATGTTATTTCATTCTAAACCTTATCTTTAAGTTTACCCCCCCCCCCCGGTAAATCAATTTTTACATTAAATGTGGTACTATGTTTACAATTCATAATGATCAAAAATTAATTTTATCTTATTAAATAATATAATTTATTCCAATTCAAAATATGGAATCCATTTTTTCAAATTCATTTCATATATTTGGAATAATCCAATTTAAAATTATACTCACAGACACGATGAAAAAGAAAGTTTCTAAAGAGAAAATTCACATAAGTATATAAGGTTTTAATATAAAAAATCAATATAACATTGATTAAAATGACCTAAATTGGTTATATTATAATATAATTTCACAAAATTTACTTTAAAAACAATTTAAAATATAATTTAGCCATGTAAATTATTTAAATGAAAATGTAGTTTTCAATAAAAAATTAGTATTTTTCACTATTCATCAAAAAATGAATCATTTAAAAAAATCCAAAAAGTCCACATTAATATAATTTTGATAAAATTATTTAAAAAATTAATTTATTTTAATAAAAAAATTCTTAAAGTGGCAAAATTTATTTTAAATTTTGTTCTCAAAGAACGACTAAACTATCTTTTAGAAAAATACTATTATTCAGAAAACATTTATTTTTCTTTTAAATGGTTCTTATTTAATTTCTAATAAATATATATTGATAATTTTCATAATTTATTTATTACTATTCATACTCACTAATTTAATGGTTAAGTTATAATGGAATACTATATTACAGTTCATTTATATTTAGGGTTTCGTGTTCTGCAAGTTATCGAAGAGATCAGATTTATTTAAAATATATATATCATAAAGTATTAGGGAGATACATTATAATATAAGATCAGTGTTGAATTTAATATATTCTATAGAACCCAATTTTATTCTTCAAAAATCTTTTGTTACATTTTTGGAGTATTATTGTGTCTGAATGGAATCACTATGAACGCATAGTGTCTCTACCTCATTTGAAAAGTGGTCTTGGGAATATTTTCCTTCTTCACCTTTAATTAGTGATATCCCGACTAAATTTCCACCTTAGGGAAGTAATGGGCCATGTGTAGCAGATCAAAAACGTCATAAATATGTGGTAGGAGATACTTTTTCTTTATCATAGTTTTGTTGAGTTCCCAATAATAAATTCAAGGGTGCATTGACACATCCTTCTTCTTTATGAAGAGAACCAATGCACCCCATGGTAAAACAATCAGTTTTATAAAATCATTTTCCCGATTCTCTTGTAATTATTTATTTAGTTCTTCTAACTGAATGGTTTACATTCTACAAGGATTCCTCAATATGGGTAGAGATATAGGTATAAGTTAAATTGAGAACTCAACCTATTAATCGAAAGGAAGACCAAGAAATTCTTCAGGGAATACATCGATATGGCCCCTTATGATGGGAATGTATTGAAGCATGATTTTCTCCTTTTGTATAAATAATTTCACCTAGATATTCTTTATCATAAGACAATAATATCCAAACATGATATGAGTATTCCAATAAAGGTTTATCCTCCACCTTAAACTTTTACAGAATCAGAGGATGACTCTACATATGATGATTGATCTCCCTCTCATAAATCTTGATGTTGATTTTATATAAGGATATAAAATTCATGCCCAATATAGAATCAAATTACACTAGAGAAAATATGATAAGATTATATAGGAGTTTCAATCCACAAACATTGACTGGGAAGGAGTTATATACTTGGGATGCAATAATTACTCTCTTTTTTGTTCTCATAGATAGATTAACCCCCATGTTTTGAGGTGGTGTATGAATAGTCCAATAAAAATTACAAGATATGAATGAATGTGCATAACCATAATTAAAAGGTAAATTCGCTATTATTTAATGAATAACCAGAATAAATTTCACCACATCATTTCTAGGATCCACCTTAGTAGTAGTGATAGAATATACAATTCATTGATCTCTATGAATTGAAGGTTGTTTCAATTGATTTTATACAAAAAACCTTATATTAGGGAATTAGCTTATATAATGACCATGTTACTTGAAGTTTAAACAATGTATCATGGGTATAGTTTTTATCTGAACCTTCGTTTCTTCCATCACATTAGTGGTTTTCTTCATCTCTCTTTAGATATTGATTAGCCTGATGCCCAAGTTTTTCACATTTGAAACATCTTAGGGTTCCCTTGAGATAGTTTTGTAGATTAATCTTGCCACATTTTTTTCATTTTTTTATTTTTGTTTTTATTCCTCCATGGTATTTATATGTTGATCCTTCCGAATTAAACTCAATTTTATGATTTTTATCACCTTCCCCATGAGACCACTGAGAGAAACTAATATCCATCTTAATCTTAAGTTCACAATTATGAATCTCTCTATATATATCAAATTCTCAAATCACAAATGATTTTTATAGACTTATGTTTAATCAACTAAATAATTAGTCCATCTTACTTTTGATTTTGGCAAAAAAATCCAAAGGAGTACCATGAAATCCTTGTGAACTTTTCCTCATATGCCCTAATAGACTCATCTTCCTTTTCATTCAATCCAAGGAACTACCACTCTATTTTATGGAAGATAGTTTGGAGAAAATATTTATTAAAATATATTTTATTAAATCCTTCCCATTCCATGGAATCAATTTTCTATTTGGAATTTGTGTTCACTATCAATGTCCAACACTGGTCAACTTCTCCCTCCATATCATAAATAGATTATACAACTTTATATTATTCTAGGAATTGGAGGATATATAATATCTTCTCAGTATAGTATAATGAACTAAATTTTTATAAATTAAATTCCCATTTAAATGAATAAATTCCTTATTCATTAGTTTAGTTATAGAAAACACATGAACTAAATTAATTATTTTTTACCATTATAAAATATAGCATGTTAGATTTGAAACATAGTTATGAATAGTAATTTAGGATAATATATCCATTATACAGTGACCGTTATGATTAGTATATATTAAGGGTTATGATAAATTCTAATTGACATAGACGGAAGAAGTGATTTCCTCGACCAATAGGATTCTACCCTATGAAGCCCATTTATCATAGCTTCTGAGGGAGATGGCATCATTAGGAATTTCCATTGACCAATCCCAAGATTATATTCAAAAAATAAAGCTCAAGTGAAATAGTTTATGGGATAAGTTAAATCTTATCAAGATCATGTCCCAAACCATGTATCCCAAACCACCCTAAGAAAGTACCACCATCACACACCTAACGCTTAGGGTGTATGTTGTTGCAATAATGGGTTATGTATCTAGACCCTAGTAATATTATTTTGAATACATTATTTTTAAATTTATAGCTATATTAATCTATTTTAATTATTAATTTATAAATGATTATATAATGCGTGGTAAAAATTAGATTTTGATATGAGGAAATCAAAATGGTATTTTTGGAAAATATATAGTTTTAATTAAAAATACTTTTTGATAAATTTTTTAATTTTTGAAATAAATATTATTTTCATGAAATATTATTCTAAAGTAATATTTATTTATATATAAATGATAATATAATTCAATGTAGTCCAAGTAATTTTTATAAGTGTAGGAGATATATTAGTATCATAAAAATAGGTATTTTCCAGTAAATGAAGATTTTATTTAAAATTGTCGATTATAAAATTTTCTTAAATATTTTATTATAAAATAAATATAATTTTTGAAATCATCATATCAATAGTATCTAATGGTAAATTTTTCATAATTTTCCAAGATAAATGAATCTTTGGGTAAAAATTAAATACAATATCTATTATGACATCATAATAAAACAACATTGATATAATAAATTGTATAAAATGAATTAATGAAAATATATATATATCACCATTTAAAATAATATTTTTTGAAGTTATTTTATTAATTTTATAAACCTATAATGAATTCTCCAAAATCTATATTATATTTTAACATTTAAAATCAATTATTGATGAACATGACTCACTTTCGCATAACTGATGGTATTATTTTAATATTTTTGGTTCTTGAACAAATGAAATATTGAAATACACTACACCTAAGTATAAAACATTGTAAAAAAACCATAGGAAGGTTTTTTTTATTATTTTTTCATATAGAGCCCAAAACCTTGGTTTAAAATTAATAAATAATTTTCCTCCCTTTTTCTATAAATACCATCCTAGCATCCCACTAATCTTATCTCAAAAGACATTGAGCATGAATTTAGTCTCCCTAAACTTATATAAATCCATCCTAAGGTGTTCCAAATCTCTTAATAATCTCCTACCATTATTTTAGAATCACCTCCTCATGGTTAGGGATTCTCTTTCTCCTCAATATTCAAGTAATTTCTTTGTATTATGCATTTTGATTTCCAATTATTTGTGTTGGAATATTTTTTTACAAATACCTTTAATATCCTTATAATTTCCAAGTAATTATAGACCAAATTTCACTCTCATTAAACCCTTATAGAAAGTTTTAAGTACACCCGTTATACTATCGAAATTATCCTATGATTTTTCATGCTTAAAATTTATGTTGTGTACACCCATACCCATTTACAATAAAGGGTATTAACCTAAATATAAATATAATTCATTGATTGGGGAATCCCATTTATATATCCCATATTCCTTAAACATGGTATTAAAAGAGATGGAATACATTCTTATGTTGTATGATATTTTCGGCACACAAATACATGTACCTGATATGAATTTGATGGGTGGTCCTCAAATTAAACAGCTCTTCAATTCATTGGGTGATATTTTTATCACATAAGACACTATGTATGGTCCATGAGAGGTTATCCTAAGTACACTATGTTATGATTTTTTTGGTGGTTGTCGTTGACTTATTCCTATGATGTCATGTTTTATGTTATTTATGAAGTGTACAATGAATTGAATTTGTAGTCAATGAGTGGTTAGTGAAAGATTTCAATATGTTTTACATTTTCTAAATGTGATGATTGTATAATAGATCGTAATTTCTTAAGACATTTTTCATTGTTTGAATTTAATTGGCACATTGTTTGCAACATTTTAATAAGATCCATACAAAATGATTTATTTTTCATGAGGAGGTTTTGAAGTTGTTTATGGTTTAATTTTAAGAGGGTTGGTTTTTTATTTTATATGGAATATGGTTTTTAATTTTTTAATTTATTTCATAAAAAATCCAAACCAACTAGAAAGAACTATCAAGCTTGACCAGATCCTATGTGAGACCTCGGAGGGTCAACCATGGCGGATGGAGCTAGCCTAGGCCAGCCAAGAGGTGGCATGGTGGGTGAAGGTATTCACCCACAGGGGAAAATGTATTGGTGGATCCACCATTTGGGGCGGCATGGTAGCGGATAGTGGGTGCAGGCACGGGATGGTGCTATCATGTCATATGCATTCGGAAATAATTTCTAGATGGTGGAAGCCATGTATTATATAATAAAGGGAGAAAAAAATTGAGTTTTTTTTATGTGGGAAGCTCATTTTCACTATTCATCCACCATTAAAAATGTGTAAAGAAGCATGGTTGTAGATTTTTTTAATTTGGGCCATTGGATCGACTTCACTGATTTTTCTCTATCCTCATCCTAGCTTGAGAGTTCTATTTATTAAAGTTCTCCATGTAGTGACATCGACTGTTGATCAAACCAAGACTCTCATTTATCATTTCTTCATTATAAAGATTCCAGCTGGATTGAAAACTCATGAAACTTTGTTTTCATGATAAGGAAAAGATCAAATCAATGAACAATATAAATAATCAAAATAGTGTTTTATCTGTGATGGTTATAACAAGTGAACCAAACCAGAGACTGTGCATTTTTAGTGATTAATTATGTATGTTTTAAGTTAGTGAAATATCAACTATAAATACTTGAGAGAAGATCATTTGTTTGATGTAGTTTATTTCTCATCTGAGAGCTCGTTGCACATTCTATAAAAATATTGAGAGAGAAATAGAGAATATCTCACGATCACTTGATGTTTTAGATTTTGTGAATTGGTTTGAAAAGGATATGAAGAACTCACAAAAACTATTAAGAGAGGATTTGATTTTTCATAAACATGTTTCATGAAGAACACATAATAAACATGTATTTGTTCACATGAAATTACCATGTAACATTCTCACAAACCAATCCAGTTATGTTGTTTGCTTTTGTTTTGAAAAGGAGAGTTATGTAAATCCTTGGATACTACTAATAGTCTTGATTTTTTTGAACCTATTCTATGAAGGAGTTTGAAACACTAAAAATAACAAGTTGACACCACATATTGTTTTGTGAAGGTATACAAAGAATAAGTGAGAAGAATTTGAGGTTTCGTGAAGAAATTGGTTCTGAAAACCCATTCAAGAAGCGTAGTATCCTTGCATGAATACCACCTGGTTTATGTGAAACACAAAGAACATTTACTTTTTTCTACTCATGTGATCAAGATCTTGATACATCTACAATACATTATATATATATATACTAAGACTTGTTAATAATACTTGTTTACATTGACATCCAACTCCCATTCAAGTTTGTGTGCATGAAGAATTGAGAATCAGTGTGTATGGATAGTGTGGGTGTGTGTGTGTGTGTGCAAAGAAAGATAGTGGAAGTGGAGAATTTGTACACCCTAATGCATATATAAATATATATTCATTTGATCACATGAATACATACGAATCAAGTGAGGTGTGTGAATCTTGAAAAGAAAAGTTTAATGTAGTGCTTGCATGAATAAATTCATATGTACAAACCATGAGATGATCATGAATTTTTATTCATGCATGAAGGTTTCTTAAATGCACATGAAATATATATTGCATAGTGTGTAGTGATATTTGAGACTAAATCCACGATAGTTTCAATATTAGTGATTCAGAATAGTTTTTGTTTCCGAGTTTTTAGTGTTTAGTGAGGCCAAGTCTTCAGTAGAAGAAAGAATTATTGATTGAACAGTGTCTTATTGAGACAACTGACCTTTTACAAGTTATCATAATTTATTTGAGCAAGACCAGCATCAGTGAAAAGTTACTTTAATTGTAAACAAGCTGGTGTGATCCAACAAGCTTGTGGAGAAGGATCTTTAATTGATCTTTCTACAATGGATCAAGTCATCTGAAGTTGAAGGCTGTAGTTGGGGGGCTTAACCAATTACTTGTATATTGTGATTAGGGGTCTAACCAATCACTGTGAAGAAGGTGTAGTTGGAGGTTCTAAACAACTATTTAAGGATGATTGGAACCAAGGGGTAAAACCAGTTTGTAATTAGGGTGTTTAAACAAATATTTTTGTAATCATGTTCTGATATAGTATAGAATCTGTGTTGGGGATCTAACCAACATATTAAGAAGTAAGTGTTTATAAAGAACCATGTAAATCTCTTTTTACTATGGTTTATTTATTGTTATTACTTTTAGGGTGAGTTTGAGTATTAAATACAAGGGATTGAGACTTTAATCAAACTCATAGGTTGAATCAAAAGTAGTATAATTTGTAAAAACATTGTACCACTGATTCATCCCCCCCCCCTCTCAGTGGTATCTAACTGATTTTTCACCAATTCAATTGGTATCAGAGCAAAATTTACCCTATGTAGATCTAAAAAACATTATAAGAAATGGAGAATTTGAATTTAGTGAATATATTAGGAATTCATACTTTTGATGTCATGAACTACCACAGTTGGAGGAATGGGATGCTTCTTTACCTTCTATCTCTTGTCCTGGAAGTGAGAGATGAAAAAAGAAGTGGGTTTACCTCCTATAAATGAATATTTTACTATGAATAAAGATGAAAATATAAATCTAAAATTTGATGGTGAGTATATGAATGCAATCTTGATGGCTTTACTAGAAAAAGTTTACACTGAAGTTATGGGTCTCCAAACTACCAAGGAGATCTTGGATAAACTGAAAAGCAGTTATGAAGGAAATATTAATGTCAAAGAATATAAGTTTCAAATATAGATAATTAAATTTGAAGATATGAAAATGGATGATGATGAAATTATTAATGACTAATTTATAAGATCAAATAAAATTGTCAGCAATATTAGAGGTTTTAGAGAGAAGATGGATGATTCTACTATTGTGAAAGGGCTTATGAGAAATTTCCCACTCATATTTGACTCAAATATTTCTATACTGGAATAGATATAATATCTAAAATTATATAAACTTCATAATACTCTCATATATTATGAAATGATAAAAGTGATAGAATTCAAGAAAAAGTCTAGAGATGATATGGCCTTTGAGTCTGATAAAAGGTAAAACTAAAATCAAGGAAGATTCAGAATCAAGTGATTCTGGGGATAAAGAAGAAGAATAGGACATTATACAAATGATGTGATTATTTAAAAGAATATTAAAAAGGGGTATATGGAAAGGAAATAGAAAACAACCACCAAATTGATGGAATTGTCACAACATTGGTCATGTTGTAGTTAATTGTCCAAAAAAGAAGGCTGGTGACGCCACTTCAGATGAAGAGGATAAGAATTATCATAAAAGGAAGTGGAAGAAGCATAAAAAGAGGTTTAATTATTAGAAGATAAATATATTTAGTAGAGAAATGGATGAATTTACATCATCATGTAGTGAGTCAGAAGATGGTATATATTCTAAGAATCAAATTTTCTTTATGGGTAAATCAAAAAAATATAGAGACTCATTTGAAGGTGATAAAGGTAATGAGAGAACTGGTTTATAATGGATATTAAAAGGGAATATGGATACTACACTTGTGGAAAATATTCAACTCAAGAATGAAAAGAATAGACTGAAGAAATAAATTGACAATATCTCCTTTGAGAATAAATAATGTTTCAATAAATAGTAGATTCATCTTAATTAGATAAGAGAAAATAAGATAAAGATAGCTGAGATAGAAAGAAAACTAGAAAATGTTGGAAGTAAAGATCTCGAAAATTAATAATCAACATTTGTGGAAGAGAATAAACAAAATCATTTGAAAATATATGAATTTGAGAAAATAGTGATAGATATTGAAGAAAGACCTATTGAGAAAGAGTAATAATTATCTGAGACACAATCTATATGCCTTGTAACCCAAAATGAGTTGAATAAGATGAAATATGACTTTAACAAAGCTATTAAGATTAAGGCTTAATCTTCTAAATATTCTTAGAATGTGGGTTAAGAGAAAAATGTTGATTCTAAACTAAATGAATCTCAATGTACATCTAGTATTTCTAATAATGAAGATATGAAAGACAAGACTAAATCAAAATGGCCCAAAATAAAAAATTAGAAAACATTTTCCACAAAGTAATAATGTACTAATTCATCCAAAATATTTCCTCTTATAAAGATACATCCACAATCTGTGAAAAAGTAATAACTAAAATCTTTAGATTTGAATTTCTGTCAATTTAGAAGATCAAGGTTCAGAGACTACTATTGGTGTTGTGGAGTGTTTGGTCATAAAGCTTATTAATTATTGTATAACATGTCAGCACCAAGGAGTAGTAATTAATCAAAAGGGAGAAATGCTAAGGAGATGAGATCATATTATCGGGAATAAAATCATATAATCAATACTTCATCTAAACTATCAATGTATAACTAATATGAATGTTTGAATTGATTCTGTTGAAGATGTGGTCAATAATGTCACAAAGCTGAGAAATATAGATTTTGTTTATCAAGTGAGATTCTTCATAATGAATATGAGAACATAAGTCATATATTGAATAAATATATATTTACCAGTGAATTTTGTGAGAAGATGAAATAATTTAAAAAATAGAAAAATCTTGTTAGAGCTAAAGAAAATAAAGTGGTGACATATAAAGAATTTAATTATGATAATGATTCAACTAAAAATGATGACTTGAAAATTCCGAACTGTGAACTATGTGGAAAAATTGGGCATGACACAAAACATTTCATGATACTTCTAACTTCCCAAGAGATGAAGGATAACTATTCCAAATCAGAGTTTAAAAGGAAGAATGGAAAACCAAGGTTGAGAGGAAACTCTCATCCTGGGTGCTATTTCTAAGGAACAAACAGGTTCCTCCTTATTCCCTTTTATAAATGATTTTGCACTAACATGTAGGTAATTTAAGGAGATTTATGCATCCCTTGAGGGGGAGTATAAATGATTTGAACAAATCTCAAATTTTTAATATGAATTTAAAAGTGGAATCTATTTGTTTTTTCACTTGAACTTTATAGTTTATTTGTTGAGATGTGTGCTGGAAATATCATTGCAATCTTTCTTAAATTTTTCCCTAGGGTGATGTTTTTGAAACAAGTTTGATAATGGTATCACATTATAGGATTTTAATAGATTTGATTCTTAGGTGACATCTTTCTTTTTTTTACACTGATCTAGCCCATGTAGACTTAGAGTTGATTAACTAAAATCTCATTAATTTTGTTGAGTGAGGTTTCATTTTTCTAAAAAAACTAAAGATGAAAAGAAATTTATTTTTGTTTGAACACCTAATTTTACCTTTTTATTCATTTCCAATAAGGGGGAGAAAGAAATGTAAAGATATTGACATCATTTGAGTATTGAAAACAAATAAAAAGGGGGATATTGAAGTTTCCAGTGAATTGCATTTGTTGTTAATGAGTATTTGGTGAAAGATTTCAATATGTTTTACATTTTCTAAATGTGAATATTTCAGAATTGATTGTAAGTTATTAAGACATGTTTCATTTGTTGAATTGAATTGGTGCATTGTCTAAAACATTTTAATAAGATCCATGAAAAATGGTTTATTTTTCATTAGGAGGTTTTGAAGTTGGTTATAGTTTAATTTTGAGAGGGATAGTTTTTTATTTTTTATTTATGAGGTTTGTTATTTTTTTAATGGAGTTCATCAAAAAAAATTACAACCAACTAGAAATACCTAGATAGCTCAACCAAGGCCTATGTGGTACATCGGAGAGTTAACCACAGCTGGGAGATCCAGCCTAGGCCAGTCAAGAGGTGGACTGGTGGGTGGAGGTTCACACCCAAAGGGTTGAATGTATAGGTGGATCCACTATGTGGGGAAGAATATCATAGGACAAGGGGTGTAGTCATAGGGTGGTGCCAACGCGTCATATTCGTTCGGTAACAATTTCTAGATGGTGTAAGTCATGTCTTGTATTATAAAGGGAGCAGTTAACCAAGTTTATTTTGATGTGGGAAGCTCATTTTGAACTGTTCATCCACTATTAAAAATATAGAATGAATCCTGGACATTTATTTGTTTAATCCAAGCCATTTTATTGACTTTGTTGTGTCGTCTTCATCCTCGAACTCACCTGAGAGTTTTGTTCATCAAATTTCACCATGTAGTGACGTCAACTACCAATCAAACCGAGACTCCCATTCCTCATTTCTTAATTCTTATGATTTTAAATGGATTTAAATCTCATGAAACTCAGTTTTCATGATAAAGAGAAGATAAAATCATTGAAAAATATAAATAATAAAAATAGTGCTTTATCTGTGATGGTGATAATATTGAAACTAAACCAGAGACTATGCATTTGTAGTGAGGAATTTTTCATGTTTTGAGTTGGTAGAATATTGAGTATAAATACTCAGAAGTATCTCATTTGTTTGATGTATCTTATCTATAATCTAAGATATCGTTTCACATTTGAGATAAATATTGAGTGAAAATAGATAATATATCACAATCAGTTGACGTTTTAGATTCTATAAATCAGTTTTTGAATGTGATAAATAACTCAAATAAACTATTATGAGAGTATTTGAGTTTCCAAGAAATTTTTTCAAGAAGAATATATAATCAATGTGTATTTGTTTTCATGAAATTAACGCATAACATTCTTGTGAACCAATCCAATTATATAGTTTTTTTGTGAAGGATACTTTCGCGAAGCCTTGGCTACTTCTAATAGTCTTGAGTTTTTATGAACCTATTCTGTGAAGGAGTTTGAAACACCACAAAGAACAAGGATATGATGTATATTATTTTTAAAAGTTATAGTTAAGGTACAAAAATAATAGGTGAGAAGCATATGAGGTTTTTTGAAGAACTTAGTTCTGTAAAACCATTCGAGAAGCATAGTATCCTTGCATGTATACCTTTTGGTTTGAAAAAAACACAAAGAAACCATACCTATTCCTACTCACATGATCAATTGATCAAGATATATATAATACGGTGTGTGTGTGTTTTTGTGTGTGTGTGTATATATATATATGAATTATTGTGAAGAATTATTTTTCACATTAATATCCAACACCCATTTGGGTTTGTGTGCATAAATAATTGAGAATAAATGTGTGTGGATAGTGTGTGTGTGTGTGTGTGAAAAGAAAGAAAGAGGTAGTGGATAATTTGTGCACCCTAATGAATATATAAATATATATGAATCTGATTACATGCATACATAATAAGCGATTGAGGTGTGTGAATATTGAAAATAAAAGTTTATTGTGGTGCTTGCATGCATAAATGCATATATAAAAACCTTGAGATGATCATGCATTTATATTTATGCATGAAGGTTGCTTAAATTCACGTGTAATATATATTTCATAGGTTACAGTGATATTTGATACTGACACTAGGATATTTTTAATATCAGTGATTCAGGAGAATTTTTGTATCCTAGTTTTTAGTGTTTGGTGAGGCCATGTCTTCAGCAAAAGAAAAAAATATTTTCTGGGTAATGTTGTACTAAGATATCTAACCTTTTATAGGTGATCATAATTTATTTGAGCAACACCAATGTTAGTTAAATGGTAATTAAATTGTACACAATCCAGTTTGATCCAACAATCTTTTAGTGAAGGATCTTTAATTTATATTTCTATAGTGGATCAAACCATCTGAAGTTGAAGGCTGTGGTTGGGGGGTCTAACTAGTTTCTTAAATATTGTGATTGGGGGGTCTAACTGATTGCTTTGAAGAAGGTATAGTTGGAGGGTCTAACCAAATGTTTAATACTGATTGGAACTAGGGGTATAACCAATTTTTAATTGAGGGTTATAGATAATTACTTTTTTAATCACCTCTGATATAGTAGAGAATCTGTGTTGGGGGTCTAACCAACATAATAAGAAGTAGGGCTTTGTGTCAAACCCTGTAAATCCATGTGTGCTATGATTTATTTGTTTTTATTACTCTCAGGGTGAGGATGAGTATTAAAGATGAGGGATAGAGACTTTAATCAGGCATAGAGGTTGAATAAAAAATAAAATAATTTGTAAAAATAGTATACCACTAATTCACCACCCCCCCCCCCTCCCCATTGGTATCTAATTGGTCCTTAGACACTTTAATTTCCACATTCCTATGTTTCTATGATTTTATCATGTTATATCATTCTTTATTGTTCATATTTATTATTCTCACTCTTTTATGTAACCTTGATATGGCTCTAGACTTTCATGTATTACTTTCATCATGTTATGCTTTGATTATCCCCTTAATAGGCTTTATAGCTCACCCCTTTCATATGTGTATCCTCATGTTATCCCATACAGTTTTAAAGATCAATGTAAGGGCATGTTATGGAATTTTAATTTATGTCATTATTTCCTTGTTTAAAGTTATCATGATATGTATCTAACTACCCAATTATACTAGGCCTCTCGATCTTTTTGGATTGTATTATTTACATATTTATATAATAAATAATTAATTAAAGTGTATAAAAATTATGGGTTATCATATGGGGATAATACCTTATTTTATGATGAGTGGATCATAATACCCACTAAAGGTAAGAGGCCTTGGTTTCAAAAATGAGTTGACCACAACTTTCTCTTTCTTAGGATAATGAGGGTGTTCTACTTGATTCAAATTATTATTCATAACTTGAGTTAGTTGAGCCAGTACTGCCATGAAGTTATCACCTCTCATGACCATATGGATCAGAATATCATTAGGTGAATCATCACATTTCCTATCACATTAGTTTTTTTTACGGATGCTCATATTTCCCTCCATTAACTAAAATAATGGAAATAAAAATTAGGGATGAAAATACTTAAACTAAAAAACATATAAAAAGAAAAAATATAAACCTAAAATAAATAACTTATATATGAAATTAAAATCCTAACTTATAATATTCTAGGTTTTAATCTAGGTTATCCTTGTTAGTATCTATATTAATTTTTCTAACCTGAAAATATATTCAATTCCTTTATAATAGTTCCTATAGAGTTTTTTAGTTTTATAATGAAAATATATCAGAAGTTTCACACTAAGTATATTGCAAGACATTTTTTCATGCACCAAGTGATGATCGAGTTAATACCCAATCCACCCTTTTGAGGTTATTATCCCTAGTTTCAACTCTTTAGCGCCACATCCACTTATAGTATCTATATAGGGATATAAATTTTTATAAACCACTCACTTTATACTTCACCAAAATTTCAGGATATTCACTTATAATTAGACTTATCCTTAGGTTTATCACTAAATTATGTTATACCTAATCCCAAAATATAACTATACCTTCCAATGAAACCATATACAACAACCCAAACATTTTACACATATTATTACATTATTTTTAACATAAATATAAAATAAATAAAAACCAAGTATTTAGATGCCTATAGTTATTGGGATACCGGGTACATAAAACAACAACATGAAAATAAATTAAAACATGAATATTTTAATCTTCATAATGAGATATTAAACCCATTTTTTATCCTAAAAATTCATTGTATAACTTGGGGAATACATGAAAAAGGGGTGAGCTACAATTCCTAATAAGGGTATAAACATGATAACAAATCATAACATATGAGTCAAAATAAAAAGCATGATATCATGAAAGAAAAGGATATTAAATAATATAATATGAGCATAAAATAATGAAAAACAAATCATAAGATCATGTAAACATAGGAGTTTAGAAACAACATAAAACATGACATAAGCATAAGTCAAGGCTAACTGCCAAGAAAACATCACGTGGTGGATAGAGTCCCATTAGGGATTATGTTTACTCCTCAATCCCATGCATATCACCTCATTAGACATAAACATTACCCAATGAATTAGAATACTATCTAGGTGAACCTGTCATAACATATAAATTAATATATATTCCATATAAGGAATCAAACATAAGTTATAAACATAAATATTACCCATGGAAAGAAATGGGTTGAAAAATCATATATTTGAGAATAACTATATGGAATAACATAATGGTTTCCATGAAATAAGGGATTAAAACATTCTTGGACATTAATATATGAAAATTAATCATTTTTAATGAAAAATTATATCTAAGTGAAGTGAATAAGTGAAAAATAGTGATAGGTGACTTTGGAAATGTACCTCTTAAGTGGGGTTTTAGGGAAATGGGTAAAGAGTCATTAAAAAGGGAAAGAGAATATTGATTTCCATAATACCAGAAATTAACTAAAAAGGTTTTTCCCTAATAAAATGGGAAATATTAGAAACCAATTATGGTTTAAAATATTTTACAAAGTGTTACTTGAAATGGGGTAAGATACATAGAAGTTCTATTTAATCGGGGTTGTTTAATGAATGAAATTGAGAATAGAACCTTTAAAACATGTATATCACCATAAAATTAAGGTGAATTAGACTAGGTATATATATATGGGGAAAAATATATATATAATATATAATAATTAAATAAGAAAAATATATTTATAAATTTAGGTAATGATAGAGAAACCAAAACCTAAAGAAAATAGTATGGTTCAAAGAGATCCCTTACATTATGTTCCTGAATCATTCTTCACTTGAACTTATCATCCTGAATAATAAAATTAAATTCATTAATTAATTAATTAATAACCTTTTCCATATATATTTTATTTACTATAATTATATTTTTTTCATTTAAAACCATTTTAAAGAGATATAAGGTTTAGTTTCACTATTCTGAGAGCGTTCATTTCATGGTTCTAGGATCTGGTCACTTGAGGATAATTATGGAGATTCTTGTAAAATGTAACATAAACTATAGAAGTGAAATGAAATTATATTAATGTCCTTAAATAAATTTAAATGGCCCCAAATAAAAATATTTTTTATGACATATGGATGACATATTATTAAAAATGTTAATGTTGTATAGTTAGTTTATTTTGGTGGTTTTACCAACCCTCATGAACTGGTTTCATTCTATTTAATATGATGGCCATATATTCATTCCATAATTTGAATAAATATATAATATACATATTTATTTCATTTTAAACCATTATAATTGAATTTAAACCTTCCATTAAGGTGGTAATGGAAAACAAAAACTCATCATCCACGACGGCGGTGATTCGATAAAACATGGCCAATGGTTTTATTTTTTGAGTTAGAGGAGAAGAGAAGAGGATAGATGGTAAATATTAAAATATAACTATAAAATTATATTATATATAATAATAAAGTTATTATTCCATGTTTTATGAGTTAGGTTAGGAGAAGGTAGAAAAGGAAGAAAAATTAAAAGAGGTAGTTTGAGAATATTACCTCTTAAATGTAATCTCCTTGAAAAATCCTTGAGGAACTTGGGATTGGTATTTTTATAAGACTAGTAGCACTAGGAATTGAGGGAGACGATTTGGAAGATAAATAGAAATAAATTCATCAAGATCCAATATTTAGAATATGTGAATAGAATGGTAGGTGAGGGGTGGTATTTATAAGGGGATGAGAGGTGTGTTTTCAATATTATATTCATTAGTTTATTATTTTGGAACAAGACTACCAATAGTGTTTATTCTTATGACTTCATATATTAAAAGGTTCATGTGAATTTGAAATAATGGTTTCTTAAATCACCCATTATGAAATTAATCATGTATTTAACTTATAATTTCAACTGTTGTATTTTATTGTATTTCACTATTCACACAAAAAATAAACTATTTTAGAAAAATATAAAAATTCACCCTAAATTTTTTTCAAATTTAAATTCCAAAAATGAAAACAGTTTTATGAAAGTAATTTGTTGAATATGATAAATTTATTATTTAAATTAAATCCTTATTTATTTTAAAAATTACCAATTTAAATATTATGATCAATTTTCAGACCCTTTGAAAAATTATTTATGGTATCATAAAATTATATTATAATTATAATAAATATTAATATTAATTTATATGACCATTTTATGAAAATAAACATTCTTTTAAATTATTATATTTTTTATAAAAATGAAAACAAAACATATATGGATTCTAAAAATATAAACACCAATTTAATCAATCTTAAAACATTTATTAACTAGTATCATGATATAGATATGTCATATTTTCATTTTATAAGATACCTAAATATTATTTTAAACTACAATATGTGAGGATAAAATTCTAATTTTTAGTTTAATATTACTAACGGTTATATTACTATTCAAATAGTCATATTACTATTACAACTATCAGATTTGTAACAACCATATAGGTTCCCTAATTTCTGTAAATGCCTCATATTTCATTCATAAATAATTAACTTATATTTTATCTAAAGTTTATATATATTTTCATTTACAATATTAATATTATACTATTAATATTATTCATTTATACAATGTTTTCTGAGAGTGCGGTTATTTAGGTAGATCGAGCATATCCAAATTTTCATATTTTAGTTATATTATTTTCTATTTTGATCCCATTATAATATTTTCAATTAATGGTCATGTTTATTCTATAAATATAATGTTAAAGTTATTATAATAAAAAAATTATATTTATCATATGGTTCATGTGCTTTATATATCACTACATTACAAATTATGACATAATTATATAATTAGACCGAAAATTTCATTGAAAAAATTATAGTTTGCTAAAATATATAACTCTCAAGTAACATATCATGAAAAAAAATTAATCTTTCACTTTTCATCATAAAACCTATGAAAACTCATTTGAACCCATAAGTAAATAACTTTCCATTTTCTCATAACCAGAATGAAAAATATCTTTTTTCTTTGAAAACTCTAAAAAATGAAAAAATATTAGAAGATCAGAAACATGAATTTATTTAAAAAAATTAACTTTTAGTGGAAACTTGATAATTAATAACAGATATGATGGTGGGAAAATTATTCCAAGGTGTATATGTTAAAAAAATTATTTTTTACACTTTTTTAAGAAGTCAAAAATAACCCATATGGAAAAAATTAAATGGATTCCTTTTTAAAAAAAGTAAAGAAATTAAAAAAATAGCTGAAAATGGAATTTATCAAATTTTTTATTCATATATAATAAAATTATTCAAAACATTTATATAACATGTATATGGAGTATAAAACATTTAAACATCATTTTATAGGAATAATCCATTACCTCGATTCCCAAATGATTTCATTCGCATGTCTACCCTCCTAAGTAATAAAATTATGTTAGTATTTTTCCTGATTAAGAACCCCTTTAATGTTCATTCCATTATCTTTATTCCTTTTATTCTATTTTTTACCATTTCTTATTTAGTTACTAAAATAGCTAAGTTCACATTGGATGCTTTGAGGTAGTTTTACTTATAACCTCAAAATAACATCTGCATGTTGACTATAGTCCAATATTTTATGGTTACATTAACTAAAGAATATTAAAATTATTATAATTAATATACTTATACATTAAATAAAATTTAAAACCAACCTTTTATGGAGTTCGTGAAAAATGATCCACATCGATTCATAGACATGGTAGTTTGTATGTGTGCATAAATGACATTTTCATTTTTATAATAGGTAGAAAATAAGAAAAAGAGATAATATTTTACTTTTATATAATAATAGATATGTTATAAATGTATTATTTATTTCTTATTTCCATCCTTATAACCATACTTATAATTTTTAGGTGAGAAATGAATCACATCGCTTCATGGAGGTGGTGTTCCACACGTATGCATGAGAAACATTATCATTTTCCAATAGATTATAGGGTAAGAAGGTAAGTAATATATTATATTTATAAAATATTAATTATTTCATAAATATAATATATATTCATTTTCTACATAATTTTAACTGTCCATATAATTTGGTGAGGAAAAATGAAACACATCGCTTCGTGGAGATGGCAGTCCACACCTACGCACGAGTGATGTTTTTATTTCCCATAGCATGAAAAAGGAGATGAAATAGGGTTGTAACATAATCATAATAACATTTTATTATATTAAAGAAACTGATATTATTATTTTATCATGGTTAAGGAAGATTTTAATGTGTTATAAGAAGAAATAAACATGAAAACACTCGATTAAGAGTTATACCTCTTCTTCGGGAAACCTCCTTCAACTTAAACCTTAAGCCTTCTAGGTTTGGTATTTTGGTGATACCAAGACCTATATAACATGGGTAGGGTTTTTTTTGAGATAATTGGGTTAGTCTATTCTGAAATATAGTGACCAAAATGTTTGAGTAAGGAAGGATAGGATGTTCTCTTTTATAAGTGAGGGGAGAGGTACATTTATTATTATTCAAAGTTTTAAAATAATACAAAGTCTTATTGATGGGAAATTGTCACTTAAACAAATAAAATTTGAAGATAAGGTTATTATAGTCTAAATACAATCAACCAATAAAAATTTATATATGATTTTGTGACCTTATCACTTAGTTTTCACTTTAATTAACCTAAATTTCCCTATTACTATGGTGACATATATTTACAATGGTTACTATTCATATTGACCAATATTAAAATTTACTTCATTAATAAATATGAACCTCATAGTCACAAATATGGAATCCATTTTTAAAGATATAATTTTTATAAGTGGATGAAGTTAATTTTAACATAATTTTTCATAACACAATGAAAAATAGTTTTTAGAAAATTGTGTTATTAAGCATAAAAATGAACTTATACCAAAATCAAATATAATGTTTATTCCTATGAAATTTTTTAAATTATGTTTAATCAAATTTATTATATGTTAATTTAATACTAAATAAAAAATATAATATTACTTTTATACTACTTCATTTAAAAAATGACAGGTTTTTTTAAATCATCATTTTTCACTATTCACTCAAAAATCAATATTTTTAGATAAATCCCAAAAACTCACCCAAATATATATTTGATATGTTAATTCCAAAAAAAATAATTTTTATTAAATTAAATTTCTAAAATTAAAAAAAAATTACTTTTAAGTAAAACCATGTAATATATGGGGAAACATTTTGTAAAATAAAGTTATTCCTTTTTTGATTGGAAATTTATAGAAAGAAAATTATAGAACTATAATGAATATAAATACATAGAATGAATAATTATAACACATAATATTTTTTTTATTTCTAGGATTACAAAGGTTTTCACATTCTTCCCACTTTTAATAAATTATTTCCTCACAATTTAATTCTTTACTTAAAAATGTGAGGGTATTTTTTCCTCATACCATTTTCTGTTTCCCATGTTGATTCCTCAATCATGTGATTGTTCCATGAAAACTTAACTTTGTAAGTCAAATTATTTCATAGTACCTACTCTCTATGATCCAAAATCTGAAATTTATTTTCTTCATAAGAGATATTCTACTCTAACTATACCACTTCATGGATAAAAATATGTAATGCATAGAAACATGAAACACTTCATGTACCCAAGATAAACATAGAGATATGACCATTTGGTATGAAATATATCATAATTTTTCATAATTTAAAATGGAACAATATATCATGGACATAATTTTTATTTCTTCCCAAAACATAGAACACCCTTCCAATGAGATACTTTGATAAAAAAAATGATCTCTAACCACAAGCGCAATATCTTTCCTCTTGTTATCTGTATAACTTTTCTACCTTCTCTGAGATTACCTCATATGTTGTTGAATCATATTAACCTTATCAACCATTTATTTAACCAATCATGGTCCCAACATATTTATTTCACTAACTCTATCCCAACATGATGTATTTCAACACCAATTTCTATATAATGCCTCAAAATGTTTCATATGTATACTGGAATGAAAACTATTATTATAGGATAATTAAACTAATTAAAGTGTTAAACCCAACTTCCTTGATAATCCAAATAGAAATATTAAATAATATCCACCAATGTATTAATCATTCTCTCTGACTATCCATCATATTTAGGATCAAAAATCTATTCTGAAATTCAATCTAAGACCCAATGAATTTTAAAGTCCATTTCAAAAATTTGAGGTAGAAATAGGATCATGATCATATAAAATAGAGAGATTGAACCCATGTAATATGGATATCACATTAAGATAAAGTCTATCAATTTGATATAAACACATAGTATCACAAATAGGGATAAAATGTGATGATTTAGTTAAATGGTCAATAATAACCCAAATCACATTATTACCTTGTGGTGTCTTTAGTAATCCCACCATTAAATCCATGGATATATTCTCCCATTTTCATTTTGGAATTGGAAAAGTATTATGCATCCCTTTTTTTAATCAACTTTAACCTATTTACAATTTAAACATTTCATGGAAAATTTAGTAGTATTTTTCTTCATACATTCCCACCAATAATATCCTTGAAGGTCTGTAAACACATTAGTACTTTTAGGAATAATAGAAAATTAAAATCTATGAGATTCAATAAAAAAATTACTTCTTTAATTGGGAATCATTGGGAAACCACAACCTCTTACAAAATATGACAACACATTCTTTGTCAATATTATAGCTTGTAAATTTACCCTTATTGATCGATTCTGCTCTTTCTTACAAACCATGATCTTCCTTCTAATCCTCCTTAATTCTTTCTACTAAGGACAAATGTATTAACACTTAAACCAAAAGAGAGGGAGTTCTTGAATACAAAATTTATAGGCCAAAATTCATTAAATCATTAACCAAAGTATTATGTTCCAAACATATCATAGTTAATGAAACATTATCTTTTCAACTCAAGGAATCAGCTACCTTGTTCACTTCTCTTGGATGATAGTGAATCATGGAATCAAAATCCTTTATAATTTACAACCATATTTTCTACCTCATGTTAAACTCTTTTTATATGAATATATACTTTAAAATTGTATGATAAATATATATTTCACATTTTATCACATATAAAATATGCCTCCAAATTTTTAAATTAAAAATCGCCAATGTAAGCTCTTGATCATGTGTATGGTAATTCAACTCATGGAGTCTTAATTGATATGAAACATATGAAATTATATAATCATCTTGAATTAATACATAACTAGGTTATTTCAAAGAAGAATCACTATAGATAATAAATTCACCATTTCTTAATGGTAATCATAAAACTAGAGCATTAACCAATCTTCTTTTCAATTCTTTAAATAATTCATCACATTACTTTCTCCAGATGAATTTAACATTTATTTCAAGTTAACTTAGTTAGTGGTATAGATAACTGAGATAATTTCTTATCAAATAGTCAATAGTAACCCACTAATCCAAGAAAACTTTAAATCTTAGTAAAATTTTTAGGAATTTTTCATTTTTTCACCACTTCAGTTTTAACAGGTTCAATACTTATGCCATCTTTTGAAAAAATATACCCAAAAAAGAAATTTTTTCTTTAAAAATTCACATTTGTTGAATTTTCTATAAAAATTATTTTCTTTTAAAGTCTAAAAAATAATCATTATGTGTTTCTCATGTTCCTCATAACTTTTTGAATAAAATAAAATTTCTTCAATGGAAACAACCCCAAATTTATCCAAATACTCATGGAAAACTCTACTTAAAAGATCTATAGATATAGTGATTTTATTTTTTAACTTGAATATAATAACTACTAAATCATCATAACTTTAACTATTATAGAATACTATCTTTGAAATTTCTCTCTCCAACGCCTTTAACTAATGATAACCGTACCTGAGATCAACCTACAAAAAATAAAAATCTATTTGGAGTTGATCAAATATGTTATCAATATGAGACAACATATACTTATTCTTAACAATGATGTTATTGAGTGATCTAAAATCAATAAAAATTATCATGGAACCATCCTTATTTTTAAAAAATATAATATGATCATCCCAAGGTGAATTTATAGGGTGGATAAATCCTTTTCAATAAATCCTATAACTACTTTTTCAATTTTAAAAACTCAACTAAATCCATTTGATAAGAAGGTATAGAAATTGGATTAGTATTAAGAACTAATTAAATAGTAAAGTAAACCTACAAAATAGGAATAACACTAAGAAAATCATTAGGAAATATATTTATATATCCATTCACTAATAACACATCACTAATTTGAATTTTTCCTTTCCTTTTAACAATATTTATAAGATAACTTCCACTCCCATATTTAATTAGTTTCTTTACTTCTTTATATGTTATCAAAGGTATGAATTAATTCTTATATATAAATTAAAACTCACTCTGAAAATTGAATGTGACATTTTTATCTCTACAATATATCTTATCATGATAAACTAAAATCCAATACAAAATCAAAATAACATCAAACTCTATAATGGAAAACACAATAAGGTTTTTATGGAAACCCATTCAATAAAAAATAATATAAAGGTTCATATAAATTCTTGTTTTCTTAATACTACCCCTGTGATTTTTTACAAAAAAAATTATGAATTCATTTATAGAGATGGTATTTCCATTTTACTTGAAAATTTCTTAGAGATAAAATAATGTGTGTATCCCAAATCAAATAAGACATTAGTATAATCTGAATAAAAAAGTAATGTACCAAACACCACTATATTTGATGGTCTAGAATCTACCATTATTGTATTAAAATAATTTACCACATCATTATAATTTTGGTCTTGATGATTCCTACCTTTAGTAAATAACTTCCTAAATTCATTAGTATAATGACCCAACTAGTTTTAACTAAAACATCTTATTGTTGGATGATTATATGTTTTCCCATTATAGTTATGATTAAAAATATTTTCCCTACAGTCATGAGCTAAAATAATTAACTTAAAAACTCATTAACACTTTCTTGATCCTACCAAAGAGTCTTTAAAATGTATTTTACCATATTTGGAACATTTGGGGGGCTTATATTCAGATTTCTTAGTTGGTTTCTTCTCCATTTATTTCCACCTTAACAAATTTTTATTTTTATTTTCATAAAGTATATAATTTTCAGAAAACTCCATCTCAACTTTTTTAACATCAAAAAAAAACTTACTCATAAATTTTAAATTCATGAGATCCCAACGCTATTTGTAAACTTAGTTTTATACTTCTATAAAATAAATCAATTTTACTCTCATGGTCCAGAACAAAATTCAGTGCATACCTAGCCAATCTGGTAAAATTTATCTCATCATTAGCCATTGTATCTTGTTTCTTTTTCATCAACTCTAGAAAATTTATTTCCAATAAAAACAAAATAACATTAGGAAAACTCTTCTTAAAAATTATCTTTACATAATTTCCACTTCATGGCATCAATATTGTCCTTTTCCTTAGCATTATTAATCAA
This sequence comes from Viscum album, assembly GCA_963277665.1. NCBI lineage: Eukaryota > Viridiplantae > Streptophyta > Magnoliopsida > Santalales > Viscaceae > Viscum > Viscum album. The sequence goes on along the minus strand of OY728156.1, from coordinate 1,466,964,353 downwards.
ATATTTTCGTTGATCGGCCTCACCCTCAAATCTATAAATATAAATAGTTAACTTTTAAAGTTATATACATCCTAAAACATTAAATATAATTTCTAGATCAATTATTCATCCTTCATAATTCACCATATCTATAGATCCATTGAATTTTGAAGGGTGTTGTTTCATGAAATTATCCACTATATACATGTTCCTATATGGATAATTTATTCACTCTATTTATTGGGTTCCACATTTAATATCATGTATAAACTAGGTTATTAATACCATAAGATACTCTATTATAATCATTCCAAGTTTCTCATTTGGAAATTTATTATCCCCTTTATGTCTTTCTACCTCAATTTTCATGTTTTCTCTACGAAAAACCATTCTGAACAGGCATGTATTAAATGAAGCAACATAAAAATATTCAAAATCTATATCATGATAATATAACCATAAATTAGTGTCTCCTATATATGTATTTTAATTTTCTCCTAACCTCTAAATTTATCCAAACATTTACTCTGATACCAGCTATAATAAACCATAATATAATCAACTAATAATTACATGATTTATAATAAGGGTTTCACCTTCTTAAATTTCAAGGATCTTTTTAGTTTTGTTTTTTAGAGAATTTAAAAAAATCATTACATAAGGTATTGTAAACTTTCACATGTTAAACATTTTCTCCATAAAAAACATAGCTTCAAGTTTACACCCATGTTTAATCTAAACCACTTTTTCTTCATTTACCACGAGTCACCATAAAAGAAATATTAAGCTTGCTAAAATTTACACTCATTCTTAGATACTATAAAAATCATTTGAAAACATGATATGATAAAAAAAACCTCATTAAGGTATATAAAAATTAAAAAAAAAATCTCATTAGTACAATAAAAAACATAAAAACCCTTGAGGATGTTTAACTTTTTCATAATAAAACTTTGAGCACATAAATAAAACATTTCTACAGGTGAAAAGAAATATTTCTTAAAATAAAACCCTTTAAACCCATTATAAAGAATGTTAAAAACCATAAAGGCATCCTAAGGAATGTTGTAACTCATTAAAACATTCCTTTGAAAAAAAAACCTTTTACCTTTAAACATTCCTTAACTAATGAAATAAAAATATTTCCACAAAAACCCCTTTTCAAAACCATAATATATGTAACCTATAGAATCATAATTATAAACTATATTCACTCATTTTTAGACCATGTAATAATAATTAAATCCTATTTAATTCCATTGGATTAACCTACCTAGTTATCTCCCCCATTTTTCTCTTACGAAGACTAATTCATTACTCAATACATTGGAGAGCTATATTAGGCTCACCCATCATCATGAGCTATATCATCACCACCCATAATCATCTATAATGATCAAGTACAACATCTTAAAAATATATTTCACTTTCCATCATAAAACCCTTGAAAAGCTCATTTAAATTCATAAGAAAATCACTTTCTATTTTTTAATAACCATAATGTGAAATATCATTTTACTTAGGAAAATCTTAAAAATGAAAAATTATTAGGAGACTGGGAATAGGATATTATTTAAAAAACAATTTTAACTTTTATATTAATATTTATAATAAATATATTTTATGATGAAGGTAAAATGTTTCCAAGTCATATATGTAAAAAGCATTCTTTTTTCTCTTTTGTAAAAAGTCAAAAATAACACCGATAGAAAATGTTAAAAATATTACTTTTTACAACTTTTTAAAGAAATTAAAATATTGTAGAAATAACCTTTAAAAAAATTATTATTTAAATAATAAAGTTTTTTAAACATTTAAAATAACATAGATATGAATGATAAATAATTTAAATCATCATTTTAAAGAAAAAATTCCATTCATCGAGCCCTGAATCGTTTTGTATGTACATCTAACCTATTGTGTAATTAAATTATATTAGTTTTATAATTGATTAAAAGGTTTTTTCTTATCCATTCCATTTTCATTATTTCATTTTTTTCATGTTTTATTTAGTTACTAAAATGGATAAGTTTACATTAGATGTTTTGAGGACGTTTAGTTTATAACCTCAAAATATCATCGGTGTGTTGAACATGGTCAAAGAGGTTATGGTAAAATTAACTCCAAAAATCCTAAATATGTTATAAATAATATACTTATTCATTAAATACATTTTTAAAACCATCCATTCAAGTTTATCATGAAAAATTATCCACATCATTTCATAGATATAGTAGTCCGTACATATTCATGAACGGCATTTTCATTTTTCTAAAGGGTGGAAAATAAATAAAGTAGATAATATTTTAATTTTAAAAAATCAAAATTTTTTACAAATTTCATATTTATTCATTATTTGTATCCTTATGACCATATTTTTAAGGTGGATATGAGAAAATTAATTGCATCACTTCGTGGAGGTGGTAGTCCACACATACACATAGGTGATGTTATCGTTTTCTAATAGAAGGTTGGGTGAGAAGGTAAATAATATATTTTATTTAAATAATAATAATTATGACATAAATATCATATATATTCATTTTTTTAATCCTTTTAACCAAATATATAATTTGGTAATGAAAAAAAACATCGCTTTGTGGAGGTGGTAGTCTGCATGTATGCACGAGCAATGTTTTCCTTTCCCATAAGATCGAAAAGGATATGAAAAGGTTTTGTACTATAATAATAATAAAATTTTAATAAATATTTAAGATACTTATTTTATTATTTCATCATGGTTGATGAATATTCTAAGGAGTTAGAAGAAGAAATGAGCATGAAAACACTCAGTTAAGTGTTATACCTATTCTTTAAGAAACCACATTTGGATTACAAATTAATCTTTATAGGTTTTGTATTTTGGTGATACCAGGACCTATAATATGAAATTTTGGGTTTTAGGGGGATATTTGGTTAGGTATTACCTAAACTAGGGTGCTCAAAAGGTGTGAAGAAGGGAGGATAGGAGGTACCCTTTTATAAGTGAGGACAGGGACACACTTGTAATTATTAAAAGTTTCAAAATAATATAATGTATTATTCAAGGTAAATTGTCACTTAAACAAATAAAATTAGAATATATGGTTATAATTTTTAAAATAAAATCATCTAATAATAATTTATATAATATTTTTTGTTCTTATCACTTTTTTATACTTTAATTAACTCAACTTAGCATTTTACCATGGTGATATATTTTTAACATGGTAATTATTCATAATGAACAAAAATGAAATTAAAATAATTAATAAATTGTAAAGTCCTAATTAAAAATATAGAGTTAATTTTTTTAATATTTAATTTATAAAAGTGGAAAAATTTAATTTTACTATATGTGCGCAAACTGAGATGGAAAACATTATTTAGAAAGTTGTATTTTTAAGTATAAAAATAAACCTATACCAAAATCAAAAATAATCTTGATTATTATGTATTTTTTTATATTATGTTTAATAAAATTTATCTTATTTTAATTTAAAACAAAATCCAAAACATAATGGGACTTTAAAATTAATTTATTTAAAAATGATAGTTTTACAAAAATCAGTATTTCCATTATTCAGTAAAAATAAATATTTTTAGAAAAATACCAAAAACATAACCCTAATTTATATTTAATATTTTGATTCCTAAAATTAAAAAAAATTATTAAATTAAAAAACTAAAAATTAAAAAAATTAAATTAAATAAAACCATGTAATACATGTGAAAAATTATTTAAACAAAATAATTAATTTTTCGATTGAAAATTTATATAAATCCATTTATAAAACTTTAGTGAATATAAATAAATAAAATAAATACTAATAAATCATAATATTTATTAATTTATTATATTACCTAGGTTGCCACATATAATGGTTCATCCCCATTCATATAGTTCCTGAACAGACTGGAATGTCCATAGTGAAGAATAAGCAAAATGAATTATTATATATTATAATTTAGAATAGTTTCATAGTATGTATAGATTATAGGAAGTTTAATCAAGTAACTATAAAGTAAAATTTCCCTATTCCCTTTATTGACCGAATGGTAGAAAGTTTGGTGGGAAAACTCATTATTACTTCTTAGATGGATTTTTATGTTCCTTTTAGGTTCCCATTTCACATGAAGATCAAGAGAAGACCAACTTTACATGTCCCTTTGGAACATTTTCCTAAAAAATGATATCATTTGGATTTTTTAATTACCCATTTATATTTCAAAGTTTTATGGTAAGTGTATTTTCTAACCACAATTAAAACTACCTTAAAGTGTTTTTGGATGGATTCTCTATTTTTGGTAATTAATTCATTTGAACATTGTTTGAGAAATTTGGATAAATTCTTGAAAACATGTATTGGAAAGTACCTTGTTTGAAATTTTGAAAAAGTTCCATTTCATGGTGGAAGTAGGAATATTCCTTGGGAATTTTATTTCAAAAAAAGTATTGAGGTGGATAATTTCAAAATTTAAGTGATAAATTCATTTCCTTGCCTAAATTTTATGAAAAAATGTTAGATCTTTTTTAGGTGATGTAGGATTTTGTAGGAGGTTTATAAAATATTTCAATAATAATTCTCTTCAACTTTCTAGGTTACTTTTGAAAGATGTTGTATTATTTTTTTATGATTATTGTATGGGGTATTTTCATGAATTGAAGAGCATGTTGATCATGCCACCATAAATATAACCACTAAACTGGGATCACCCATTTGAACTACTATATGATGCTTCTAACTATGCAATGGAAGCAGTTATGTCCTGAAGGATTTAAAGAAAATCTCAATCCATTACCAATTATTTGAGAACATTGGATGCTTCTCATACTCATTAAATAACTACATAAAAATAATTCTTAGTATATTTATTTTCTTTTGAAAATTTTAGATCTTGATTTCTTGGAACTATAGTAATAATATTTTCTAATAATACAATTATTAGGAACTTTATAAAGAAGGTGGAAGGAAATTATAGGCTAGTAAAATGGATACAGCTTCTTCAAGAGTTCATATTAAAGATCAAGGATAATAAAGGAGCTGAGAACCAGGTGGTAGATCACCTAAGAAGGTTTCCAAACACTACTTGAGTGGAAAATACAATCCAAGAACTAGTGGGTGACTTAATTCCATGAGAACAGTTATACATGGTAGAATGAGATGTATCATAGTATACTAATATATTAAACTTTTTGTTAACTTCTCAAGTACCATATCATTTAAATCCACAACAATTTTTTAGACTCAAATATGAATACAAATTTTACATTTTTGAATATCTATATTTTGTAAAATTTGGAATGATCAAATGATAAAATGATGTTTACCTTATAGTGAAATAAAATATATACTTTAATTTTTTCTAAAAAATTAACTTTTGGATTCCACTTTATATGTTAATGGACAACTATAAAAAAATTTCAATCATAAATATATTGGACTGCTTTTTTAATAGATTCTTGAAAATTTTTAACAGATGTGAACATTGTCGATTTACTAAAAATGACTCCAAGTGGTAATAAATGAATCAAAACCTAAAATATTTTTGTGAGATATTATAATTTTGAGGAATATACTTCATGGGACCATTTACCGTGTCTTTTTGGAACTCCTATATTCTGTTTGAAATTGATTATGTTTCAAAATGGGAGGAAGCTGAAGTAACAAAGACTAATGATGCTAATATTGTGAGATTTTGTTAGAGATAACTTTTTTTATATGTTTGGAATACCAAAATCCATAATTAGTGTCCAAGGAACTCATTTATTCAATGTTTAATGGAATATTTAATGAGTAATTATGGATCACACCACAAAATTTCAAAACCCTTCCACCCACAAAAAAATGGTCAAGCTAAAGTTTCAACTAAGGAGATCATAGGAATTCTGGAGAAAACTATTAAACAAAACAGAAAATATTGGAACCAAATATTAGAATATACCTTATGGGATAATAGTATATATTATAAAAAACCTATTGTAGTGATCCCATATGGGTTAATTTAAGTAAATAGTTGTCACTAACCTATGTAGTTGTAGTATAAAGAATAATGGTATAATGACCTAGCCTTATAACAATACATAATCTTGAGTTTTAAATCAAGAATTCAATTTATTGCATTCCAAAACACCTTTTTTAGTTTTTTAGTTTTAGATAATTATATCATAACTCTTATACAAATAAACCATCAATAAAAAGTGTAAACTTCCACTCAGTTCCATTTTTTCACAATATAATACTTTTAAATGAAACGTGTTTTATTTTCTGGGAAAAATTTCATGATTTTAAAATTAAATTATTTATTGTTTCTACTCATCCTTAAACCCCATAAAAACATTTGAAAATTTTTATTAGAATAAAAAATGAGTAAGGGACATAAAAAAAAGAAAATAAACTTGTTGGCTTATTTGAAAACCATGAGATCATATAATAGAGTTTACCATTAACATGATAAAACTTGAGCTTGAATAATCATTTACTTACATATGAAATAAACTTTAATTCCAAAAGTTTTTTATAAAACAATTTATAATAAAACATAAAGTAAACTTCATAATCATGAAGTATTCTCATAAAACATGAGAACCCATAAAAAACCTTCTTAAAACATACTTTTTTACCCTTAAATGGATTAATCATTAATTTAAAAAAAGATCATTAACATACCTTATGAAATTAAAATATTTCAATTAAAACTCATTCTCAACTATATTAAATCCATCTAGGTGACTTGGTGCATCATTTTTATATAACCCTTACAAAAACCATTATAAGTTGAATAACCTACTCAGTTAATTCCAACATAATTATCCAGAGAACGTCATCATTACCCAATTTATTAGAGAGTTACATCAAGATAAAACATAATAATAAATAATTTCCAAGTGCTATGAAATAAATTAAATAGATATAATCTTTCATATCCATCATCAAACTTATGAAAATATACTTTTGAACCCATAAATAAAACATTTTTAGATATTGATATATTTATTTCTTTTAAAACACCATTTTCAAAACTAAAATACCTAGAACAAAGGTAAGGAGGGTATCTATTTGAATAAAACATGGAATATTGTAAAGAAATCCAAATATAAAATAATAGTTAATTATGAGATAAAATCCAATGATGTTTTATATTATAAAATAAAACATTCCTTTTTATTTTTTGTAATGAATGTCAAAACATTCTATATAAAATACATAAAAATATTCATTTTGAAAACCTTTGAAATAAATTCAAAATAGAGATAAAATTTCCTATATAATTCATTTATTTTCATATAAATACATCTATAAAATAATTTTCTGAATATGAACATTAAGGAAAAATATTTAGAAAATAAATCCTTAAAATATTTAAAATGAGGTTTTAAAGTAAAGTGTCCCTTACCTCAAGTATGACTTATCATGTATATTATTTATATATATGAATAATAAAATTATGTTAACTATTTACTTTATTAATAATTTTTTTCAAGTTTATTATTCCTTTTATTCTACTTATATACATGTTATACTTAATTACTTATTCGATTAAGTCCATGTCGGATGTTTTTTGAACATTAGACTCATAAGTTGGAAATAGATTGGGTAGGTTGACTGTGGTCGAAATGATCATAATTATATAATCTCCATAATATTAATTATTTTATAATTATATTTTTTATACATTTTCTATACTTTTATAACCAACCATTTAATATGGTTATAAAAATTAATTACATTACAAGATGGAGATAGTTTCTCATATGTACGCATAAGTAGCATTTCCATTTTTTTAAAAATATAGGAGAAAGAAGGAAAGTATAATTTTATCTTTATATAAAGATAATTATATCATAAATATCATAATATTTATTTAAATCCAACTATATATAAAATCCATGTTAGGAGTTGATGAAAAATAAAATAAATCAGTTCATGAGGCGGTAGTCTGCACATACACATGAGTAAGGTTTTTATTTTTAAATGGATGGTAAAGAAAGAAATAGAATACTTATTTACCATTCCAAAATAAAATTTATATTATATTATTTCATTTTTATCCATTATAATTACCATCCATAATATTCAGTAATGAAAAATGAAATACACCACCTTGTGAGGCAGTAGTCTGCACATACACACAATCGTTGTCTTTATTTTTATTTAGATGCAAATGTAGATAATATAGGGTTATACCATAAAAAATAACATTTAAATATATATTATATACTAATTTTATTATATAAAAATGGTTTTTATAGATTTAATGGAGGTAAAGGGAGAAATAAAATGGAAACACTTGGATAAGAAATGCACCTCTTCTTCGGAAAAACTTTTTATTTTTATACCTAAATCCTTCCTAGAATGATATTCTGATCAAAAATGACTTATAGGACATGGGGAGGAATTTGAGGAAGATATTGGGGTATGTATTGGATGAGATAAGAGGCTCTTTTTAACGACATGTGTTTTGAACCGAATGAAAACCCAAAGGAATTTGATTTTTTTCATTTACTAGACATGCTGTTTTTTAAACCGAGTTTCAGAACTTGATTTTGAGAGTTTTAACATTGTGAAGTGTTTTTTAAATAAATTAAAATATTTAAATTAAAATTAATTAAATGATTTATTAATAATATTATTTTTATTTTTATTATTATTATCATTGTTATTATTATTATTAGTTAGGGTTAAGATACCCAAAATGGGTCTCTCCTCCCCTTACCAACAGCGCACGACACCCCCCACCCTCTCTTCACTCACAAAACACCCCCCCCCCTCCCTTCTCCCAAGAAGCATGCGGCCACCATTATGCACCATTTTCAACTATTTTTCCACCGGGATCTCCTTCGATCTAGTGAGGTAAGCCTACTCTTCCCTTATCCTCTCATTTTCTGATCTATGTTTGGCATCTTCTTTTCCTGGTGAGGTTCAACCAAAACCCTAGGGGTTGGGCTAATATGATTATTTTGTTTCTTCAATTATTAGGGAATATGGTGCCTCCCCTAGGGCCCCTTTGTGCAATTTATGACATTCTCCACCAAAGGTGAGTCGAATTGGAGAATTTTAGGTTGTTTCCATAATATGGGGTAAGATTTATCTTCTACTGTGTTATTTTTCACCTTTTAATTTAGGGTCTTTAAGTTTTTTGAGTCCCTAGTAATTTATCTATAGTGCGGTGTACCTTGTCATGTGGTTTTGAGTCTCCAGGTTAAAGGTGACTTATCTACACATGCATAGGTAAGCATATATATATCTAAGTTCCCCAATATATGTCTATTCACTAATGGAAGTGAATATATATGTATGGGGATAGTTGTGCTTACGTATAATATGAAAAATGAATGTGTGGGTAGGTGTTAATGAGTTTGTGTATATATGAGCTATATGTAAGGGTCCCCTTGTTCGTATTCATGGCCATGATAATATGCACATAGGGGCTAAGTGACCTTATATATATTAGAAGGTTCATATGCTCGGAGGCAGGAGGCAGAAGCTTCGAGTAGTCACTGTTTAAAATGTCAGGTACCGAGTGTTCGATTTGGTTCTTCCCTCAAGGTAGGCTCCCTTTTCTTGCTCTTTAAATTAAAGTATGATTTTAATTAATAATTTACATAATTTCCTTTCATTTAATTAATATAAATTGATTTATATAATAAATTTTTAAATTATGATAAATGGTTTGTTTGATGAACAAAGTCATGGTTTAATAATAAAACCCCTCTAATAGAGGTGTTCTGTCTTTGAAAACTCAGAGTTATGATTTATGATTTATATCTTTCTTAACCATATTCCTTGGTAGTTATTTATGATTTGATATCGTTGTTTATAATATTGAATGTTTAGAAGATAACCCATATATATTCCCTTCAATGGAATACCCCGTTTTAAAATAAATATTAAATGAACCAAGACACCTTCTAAGTACATGGCCCATTTTATAAATTGAATAGCTTGTTTAATAAATGGGATTTCCCCAAGTATATAAATGCCCATTTATCAATGAAACCTTCTAAGTGTCTCCTGAAACTCAATAAATTAATTTACTTGTTTTATTAATCAAATGGTTTGAATTTAATTAAATTAAATGTTCATGATGGCTTGCCTTCTCAAATGACATTCCCATGCATAAATGTCTAATTAGAACCAAACACCTCCTAAGTGTTTGAATTTCTTTGCATAATGGATTAATCGAGTAGGTAATTTACCTATTGACCATAGAACATTTTAAATGCCTTCCTTCCAATTTAAATCCTATCACCTTGTTTTGATAAAGTAAATAGCATGTTTTGTGTGGAATAGATTGTCATGATGGAAATCCTTTCCTTGAATGTTTAAATTGTAATGACCTTGTTATAATGAAATGGATTGACTTGCTTAGTTGAATTTAATGGAATGTATTTGATTAAATGTTTTATTAATTATGTGTTTATTTTCCTTGAATTAAGTAGTTTGAATTATAATGAAATGTGAAGGGTGGCATAGCCAACCCGTTTATTTAATATTATGCATGGACAAGCTTGTTATCTTGTTTTATTTAATGTCATTGATGAACTATGGTTTGAGGCATGTTGATTCGATGTGTTATTGTTTATATTCCACTAATTATGCAAGTTTATAATTCTTATTCCTTGTTTTAGTGGCATGAACTATATTCTAAGCTTGTTATCTTGAGATATTAAAATGCTAATAATGTCATGTAATTTTTACAAGCTTTTTTTTGTGTTAAATTCCTTATGCTATTTTGATGGCTTGAATTGTATCCTTTGGATATCTTGGTAGCTTGGTATATTTCCATGACCTTGATGGAATGAGATGTTTATTTAGTGTTATGCAATATTATAAATGCATTTCCTTGTGATATATGCCTTTCTTGATATGTCTCTTTTGAAACGGACTGGGAGAAAACATGGGTTTCTTATTAAAGATTCATGGATAGACACCTGTGCTTGGGTGGTTATACCATGATGTGTTGGGGAAGATGATTCATATTTCTAGATAAGGTACTCTTGGGTGGTTTATTATACTTCTGAGTGATACTAGTTCCCTAGGGGACCAACTGTGGATGGACCTTTTGGAAAGATGGATACGCTATGCATTGGGTGATACTTGGTCCCCTATGTGAGATACCTAGGATGGACTAAAAAGCTACCATGACTCATAGTGATACAAGTAACTTCATATAGATCAACTTGGACAAATTCGATGGTATTATATTATCAGATGTTCCTGTTGCGATACTTGGGATTCTTTTAGATTGCCTTGGATAGGCATGGGACTCCACCTCTGGTTTTGAAAGATTTTCTGATTGGATTTATTATTCATATTAGATGAATATCCTTCATTATTATTATGAGCTTTCTTATGCACATGGGATTATTCTCCTTTATTTACCAACACTTTTGAATGATGACTTGTGAATTAAACCCCAAGATGAAGTACAATCTTGGGGGTTCTCATCTTCTTAGGTTTCCTTGATCACTTCTCCCCTTTTATACATATTATGGATTACATGGGTACCCTATTCAAACTTCCATCTTATACCGAAGTAGGTTTTAAGTGATGGGTGTCCATTTGGGAAACTAAACCAAGTTGTTATTATTTAATTTGTTTACTGCTCTGCATTGATACATACTTGAACACTGTTATTTGTTTATTTCACTGTATAGATTGGGCTAGACACTATGGTTTCTGGCTTACTAAAATTTATATCTCACCCCTACACAAGCTGCCATTACACTAGGGTACCCTATAATACTTTCTTGTTCTCAAGAATACGGACCTTGGTTGATTGCTAATGTTGTGTGCTTGTAACTGGGAGTTAGAAGCAAAGGACCGAGTTGAAGCTTGGGATGCTCATGGAGATCACCTTGGGGATTTGTTGTTGTTTATTTATTTTTTTAATTTATTGTAAATCATGTTGTGTGTATACTATTTTAAATTATGTATCTTCATACATCATGTATGCTTCTTATAAACTGGAATTAGACACTTTTATTACAGTTATTATAATATTTGTTTTCCACTACTTTGTCTTTATTTATTTACTGCTTCTGCTACTATATGTTGTTTATTATCTAGCGTACCACTGTGAAACTATGATAAGAGGGCATATTATCCCCACTATCACCTCTTGAGACCTACACTTCTAGTCAGAAGACTTTGGTTTATGGGGAGACATGCTTTGTAGGTTTCGGGCGCAGCGGAAGCATGTTGGTGGGAGTGCCCAACTTTAATTTTAGCGTTAACAACGATCAATCTGAGATCCATCATGATGTAAAACACTGGATCTTCGGAATAGAACGAAGAACAAAAAATAAAAGAGGGAGTCCCAAAACCATAGAGATAGGATCATCATATGTTGGTTATAATTAATTTAATTAATTGAAAAGAATTAACTTGATGGAATTCTTTCTTTGTTGATGTCTCCGGTCACGATACGGTGTGATCCATCTTTTCTTCATAGAATCCAAGTGTAGGATTCCTCTAGAGGTGATCCAAATGTCCTCCATGTATCTCTAGATGTCGCCGAAGGGATATCCAGGTGCTAGCATGGAAGAACCTTCGCTTGCGATGTCCGCCTTCGATCGCCTTGATCCGGTGGTGGTGTATCTCTCTCGGTCTTGAGAGCATTCTTGGAGGAAGGAGTTCTTTAGGCCTTGAGAGAACTCTCCAGAATTGTTGTGTACAATGATTGGGAAAAGTATTGCGGTTGTGATGATATTTATAATCGGGATTGAGGTTATAGATTTATGACAATAAATAAACACGTTACGCGCTTTATTTATTTCATTAACTCTCATTGAAAACCCCCATGTCTAATAATTAATTCCTTGACATGTGCCCATGCTGATTATAATAAATATAATTTAATAAAATGATATTATTTCCTCAAAATCCCGACTAAAAAACTACATGCCCTGTAATCATTAATACATGGCGTGTACTCGTTTTCCATAAAACTACACGGCGTGTATATTTAATATACATGGTGTGTACTTTTATTTTCATTTTCCTTTATTTCCTCCACCGCATTTATTAGTCCTTGAGTCATGGCTATTCATTTGTTAAATAAATGTAACTGCATTACTCACTAATAAATATATATTATTTCACCCACAATATATTCTCTCGAATAACTAGTGTCGAAATAAATGCAATCAGGCATCCTTAAATAATTATTAAACCACAGTCGAGAATAATATTTATTTAACTTGTTAAATTAATATTTAACTGAGATATATAGACACACTTAGTGTGTGACCCTCTAAGCCCCTTTATCAGTGGCATTAGGCGGAGCCTGCCTAAAGTCCAAGGTTAGCATCTAACAATATACCAAGGCACCCATAGAGAAATAATTTAACATCGCAATGATGTGTCACCTCCTACGAATGTTTACCATGTAATATAATCCCTTTGTCACGATATGTCTAATCTAGTGGGTTGCATGCTAGTGCCATCAACCCATGTCCTCGGTTATTCTTTCTTTTACTTTCCAGAATTGAACTCGCCCATACCTTACCATGGAAATGGATTTATTTAGGCTATATCAATTCCATCAAAGGGCCTGAGATATCTACTTCTTTTATAGAACATAAGGGACAAATCCTTTCTCGCATTATCTATTAATGTAGTATTACTTGTGACGCACCCAACGTATCCTACCTCCCTGCGAACAGTGTTTATTCACAGTTTTCGTCAATACATCTAAGTACATGAGTTGTAATACCCATTAATAATAATCTTAAAGTCTAAGGACCAATACACATGTCCGCAGATAGAAACATCCAATGACACTATGAAATGTGGATTTCCTACTGGTGGGTCTCGTTCTCATAATATCCTCCTAGATATTACCAAGGGCGCACACCATGAGAAGGTGGCTCAAAGTTTTATGAGTCCTCACCCCTAATGGCCTGTATTATTTTTGTCCCTCAAATAACATCATCCAGCCATAGAACATATATTCAAGAATAGTGTTATGGCACTTCTAGTTTCTCATCATAGTAGGGATCCACTATGACCCTTTAATGAAACAGCTGTCCTTAGGACATTATCACATGCATTGTCAAGTAGAAGAACAATCAAGATGTGATAAGGTAATTATTAATGAATAAAGTACAAAGTAGTTAGTTCTAGGACACCAACTCCAATAGACTCCCACTTGGACTAGAGCCAACTGCTAACAACCTTTAACCCGCTAGCTCTCACACGATATTCATGCTTCTACTGAGATAGGTCTTTAGTTATGGGGTCCTCCAAGTTCTCTTCCGTGGACACTCTACTCACTGAAACTTCACCCCTATGATAGAAATCCCTCAACAAGTGATACTTCCGGAGTATGTGCTTTATCCATTGATGTGACCTTGGTTCTTTTGCAAGAGCCACCGCTGAAGTATTATCACAATACAATGTGACAGGGTATTTACTTCTAGGTACCACATCAAGCTCTTGGATAAAGTTACGAATCTAGAAAGCTTCCTTGGCTACATCATAAGCCGCTATATATTCAGACACCACTATAGAATTGGCGAAAACTGGCTGCTTTGAACTCTTCTAGCTCACAGCTCCTCCATTGAGACAGAAAAAATATCCATATTACGACTTCAGATCATTCTGATCTATCTGAAAACCAGCATCAGCATGCCCTCTGATAACAAGCTCCTCATCACCTCCATACACCAGGAATATATCCTTAGTTCTTCTCGGATACTCAAGGATAGTCTTAACATCAATCCAATGCTATTCTCCTCGATCTTCTTGATATCTTCCTACCATGCTTAGTGCATAGGCAACATCAATCCTGGTACATAAAATGGCATACATGATGGATCCTATATCCGAAGCATATGGGATCTTACTCATTCTATCTTTCTCCTATTGTGTCTGTGGATACATTTTCTTAAAAAGATGTAGTCTATGTGACACTGGAACTAATAAACTCTTGGATTGATCCATACTAAATATCTTTAGTATCTGGTCAAAGTATGTATCCTGACTTAGTCCAAGCAGCCTCTTAGATCTATCACGAATGATCTTGATCCCTAGAATGTAGCCTACTTCACCCAAGTCCTTCATGGAGAAACACTTTTTCAACCAGTTCTTAACTGAATGTAATAATGGTACATCGTTTACAATAAAAAATATGTCATCAACATACACTACTAGGATAACGATCGCATTACCATTAAACCGCTTATAAACACATGGATCACATTCATTCTTAATGAAACCAAATTCCTTTATGGCTTCATCAAATCGAATGTTCCCTGACCTGGATGCTTTCTTTAATCCATAAATGGATTTCTGCAACTTGAAAACCCATTTGGCTTCACCTGGTGTCACAAACCCTTATGGTTGTGTCATATAGACATCTTCCTGAAGGTTCCCATTAAGGAATGTTGTTTTGACATCCATTTGTCAAATCTCATAGTCATGGTAAGCTGCTATGGAAAGTATGATTCTTATGGATTTAAACATGGAAACTAGCGAGAAGGTTTCATCATAGTCAATTCTTTGACGATGTCTGAATCATTTAGCCACTAGCCTTGCTTTATAGGTGTTGAATTGACCTTCCATGTCCAGTTTTCTCTTGAATACCCATTTTCATCCAACAGTCTTTACATCAACTGACTCATCGACTAGAACCCAGACTTGGTTCTAATACATGGAATCCATCTCATAATTCATATCTTCTATCCATCTTGCAGCTTTTGAGCTTTCTACTGATTTCTTGTAGGAGAGAGGTTCATCATTGTCCAACAATAATGATTCACTATCCTCGGTGACTAGGAAACCAAATCTCTCTGGTTCCTTTACCTCTCTTGAGCTCCTACGCAGTACTTTTGTTTCTGGAACATCTTCCATGGGGAACTGTGGAACTTTTTCCTGTACCAACTCCTGTGTATCTTGAGCATCAACTTCGTCGAAGTCAATCTTGCTCCCACTATCATTTTTGAGGATGTGCTCCCTCTCGAAAAAGATGGATTGTTTGGCGATAGTCACTTTCTTGTCTGAAGGGTTATATAGGTAATATCCTTTCATTTTCTTGGGATATCCTATAAAGATACACTTCATGCCCCGGGGTGCTAGTTTGTTTCCTGATAAGGCCTTAACAAACACCTCACATCCCCATACACGTGTGTGCAATGAAATGGGTTTCTTTCCATTTCATAACTCGGATGGAATTCCATTTGCCGCCTTAGTTAGTACTAGGTTTAATGTGTATACTGTAGTTTGTAATGCATATCCCTAAAAAGATAATGGAAGATCTGCATGACTCGTCATCAACCTCACCATGTCCAACAAGGTGTGGTTCCTCCTTTCACTAACACCATTCCACTATGGTGTATAAGGAGGAGTGAGTTGAGATAGAATCCCAGACTCCCGTAGAAGATCGATGAACTCTTGGTTCAGATATTATCCACCTCGATCCGATCAAAGTTTCTTTATCTTCTTACCAAGCTGATTATCCACTTCATTCTTGAATTCCTTAAATTTCTCTAAGGACTCTAAATTATACCTCATTAAGTAGACACAGTAATATCTACTTAAATCATCAGTAAAAGTAATGAAGTAAGAATATCCACCTCTAGCTTCTACTAGAAATGGTCCACATACATCTGTGTGCACCAATCCTAGAAGCTCTGTGGCCCTTTCACCTTGTCCACGAAAAGGAGGATTGGTCATTTTACCTTGTAAACAAGCGTGACATCTATCAAGTGGTTTTAGCTCAGTAGAGTCTAAATAGCCAACTTGGCAGAGCTTTGTCAAGCGCTTCTCGTTTACATGATCGAGACGGTGATGCCACAACTGGGTGATGTATGAGTCACGTGAGTTTGTTTTGTTATCTATTGCCGACACTTGGTTTTCATAATTTAATACATACAAACCATTATTTAAATGTGCCAAACCATAACATACGTTGTTCTTATAAAAGAGACAACCCTTATTTCCCAACTTGAAAATAAATCCATCTATATCCAAACAAGATACATAAATTATGTTCTTGGTAACACTAGGCACATAATAACAGTTATGTATAACCAAAATCATCCCAGTCGGCAATGAGAGGTGGTAATCGCCAATAGCCAACGCAGCCAGCCTTGTGCCATTGGTAGATCAAAGATCCACCTCTCCTCTGGTAATATTTCTAAATCTACTTGGTTCCTGCATTTGAATACATATGTGAGCCCCACAAGCTGTATCTAATACCCAATGAGTAGAAATAGAAAGATTACACTCAATAACGAACGCACCTTTAGCATCCCCATGATTCTGGGTGCAGTTCCTCTTTCAGTGGCCTTGCTTTCCACATGAAAAACACATCGCCTCTTGTTCCTTGCCCTGCCTCTGGATCTTCCCCTTCTTAGAGGGACGGTGCTCGAGGGATTCAGACCGTTTATAAGTATTTGGCCCCTTTGCCTTGTCCTTCCTTTTCTTATTCACCATAACGACTGTGGGTTTTTCATGTCCCATGTCCTTATCTACCTGGAGAATCAAGTCAGAAGTTCCGATAGACTCTTATCATTATTGCTCATGTTGTAGTTGACAATAAAGCTTGAGAAGGTCTTGGGCAGTGATGATAAGATGAGATCTGTACGCAACTCATCTGAGAATTTAATCCCTAAGATGTCCAGGAGTTCGATGTAGCCAATAAGCTTGACTACATGAGGCCCATCTAGCGTAGACTCTCCAAGATTAGTTGTAAACAAAGTATTGGAGATCTCATATCTCTCTTGTATCTTATTCTCTTGGTATAGATCCTTAAGGTGAGACATCCTGTTATACGCATCCATGTTTTCATGTTGCTTCAAGAGATCATTAGACATGGTCGATAGCATGAAACATTGGACATATGTGGCATCATCCATATGTTTCATATAAAGAGATAGTTCCTCATCACTGGCCTCATTTCTAGGTGCAACTGGAATAGGCTCTTACAGCACATACAATTTCCTCTTGTGGCAAAGGATGATGCATAAACGCCTCTGCCACTCTTGGAAATTGGTGTTGGTGAGAAGGTTTTCCTTATCAAGTATGGTTCACAATGATATGTTTGAAGTAATTTTTCTTTTCAAAACTACAAATTAAAAATAGAAAAGGTTTAGTACTTTATTATAAAATTGAGACAAATAAATTAATTAATACTTATTAGTCTCCCACTATTTTATCAAAATCCAATATCCCTCAACATTGACTTCGGAATATTTTGTTGCCTAAATATTCTAGTGGAAAGGATCCATATTTCCCTTCGCATTACCCCAACTAGGGTTGGTAAGGAAACTTGAAGGGTTTTAGGTAGGCATTCCAAATTCCAACTGCATTAACTCGCAGCTCCTTGATCTGTTGAGTGGACTCCCCAATCCTAAAATCCTTTTATTTTGGATTTCCTCAACCTTTGCCTCTTGGTCACACCAAGTCCTGCTATGGCAGTCAACCCTTGATGTGAACCAAGCCAAGTCAACCCAAAACCTTGAATTATAATTCCCTGATAATTGAAAGCACCCTAACTAGGTTTGGTCAAGCACTTTGAACTATGGTTCAATTCTAACCAAGATTATGGAAGGCTATACCGACTTAATATTTCTTTGAGGTATTTTATCCTTATACGTAAATTTCCATTTTATTATCTTTGATTACATGCTTGCTAATATTAAGTGGGATATACTTAAGTTATTAACCATGTCTAAGATAATATTTACGCATAAGCCGGTCTTTATTTTAGTTCCATCTTGCATGCTTGTTTAATTCATTAATTGTGTGATCGTGACAACACACCCACAATAAATAAACCATGCAACTGACAGAAATAAAATAAATGGTATGATCATGAGCTTGTTCTATTGGTTATTTTATCTAGCGATTGATAAACTAACCCAAGACCTAGGGGAGAAACACCTTGAACCTTTCAGGTTCGTGTTTACATATTTCCACCTATCCACCTTTGTATCTCCTTGGATTGGTTTCACCTTGGCTCCTGACTTAAGCCGCCTCCACTTGTTGGGAGCTCCATCCATTACATATGAATTTATCTCACATGCAGGTGAGGGGTAAATGGGGGTTTTACATAAAATAATCCTTGGGAGCGCAGGCCCTACATATTAATGAGGAGAAGGCTCGTAGGCCAACAAATTTAATTTAAATAAATAAATTAAAGAAACCATTCACATAAAAAGGTCCTGGTATAGCTCATGATCATCCATACATGCAACAATATTTACACATAAATAAAACTAACATTCAATTATTTAATGGTTCTTATTTAAGATAAATCACACTCAAATCAATTAATTATCTTTAATTAATCGATCCTTTTATCTTAAACCCTTTTTCTGAATTTCCTTGAGATTCTCATCCATCATAATTTTAAACAAATAAATTCATTTAAAATTATCTTTGTACGTAACTTGTACCTTGGAGGCAACTCGGTGAATTCTCGTTCATTACGCAAATGTTAAATTAAACACATATATATATATATAACACCTATAATGTGTTATGCCTCAGCTTTACACCTGCACTATGGTACACATCTCAAGGGTTTTTATAATATAATAATAAATTTTAATAAATATGCGTAATTTGGGTGAGTACACGGCATGTAGTTCCGACTACACGGTGTGTAATTTTATTCACCGTCCATCCAAAGTACATGCCCAGTGACATGGCGTGTTAATGTACTTCAAAAATTTTCAGAGTACACGGTGTGTTCAATGGGACACACACCATGTAGTTTTCGTGTTACACGGTTTCTAGCCGGGAAAACCACGTACGGGGTACACGGTCCAACCCTAACCTGAAGGGACTACACGCCGTGTTCATTGGACCACACGGCGTGTAATCCGGAAACCGTGTGCCAGCTGTTCCTGGTCAACACACGGCATCATTAATGACTTAGATAGGATCAATACACGGGCTGATTTGGCAGACCAGTCCGATGCATGAACCTAGACTACACAGTGTGTACTTATGAATACACTTTGTGTATTCTCATGTTGTACAGCCAGGAACTTTTGGCTCCTCTGGATGAGATCATCTATTTTATTTTAATCAAAAATTAAAAGAAAAGTTCATTTCTGTATGGTGAACGAGAGACGATAGAGTAGGAACAGATCTCGAGATTCAGATTTAAAGAACGATTAACTTGAATTGAAACAACTAAATTATTAAATGCACAAATCAACAACAAAAAACTAAATAATTATGATAAATGATATGACCTCTATGATACCACTTACAGGTTCCAGGCGTAGCGGAAGCACGTTGGTGGGAGTGCCCAACTTTAATTTTAGCATTAACAATGATCAATCTGAGATTTGTCACGATGTAAAACGCTGGATCTTCGGAATAGAATGAATAACGAAAAATAAAAGAGGGAGTCCCAGAACCATAGAGATAGTATCATCATATGTTGGTTATAATTAATTTAATTAATTGAAAAGAATTACCTTGATGGAATTCTTTCTTCGTTGATGTCTCTGGTCACGATTCGATGTGATTTTTCATTGCGTCATAGAATCCAAGTGTAGGATTCCTCTAGAGGTAATCCACACATGCTCCACATATCTCTGTAGGTCACCGAAGGGATCTCTAGGTGCTAGCACGGAATAACCTTCGCTTGTGATGTCCACCTTCGATCTCCTTGATCCGATGGTGGTGGATCTCTCTCGGTATTGAGAGCGTTCTTGGAGGAAGGAGTTCTTTCGGCCTTGAGAGAACTCTCCATAATTGTTGTGCACAACGATTGGGAAAAGTGTTGGGGTTGTAAGGATATTTATAATCGGGTTTGAGGTTATAGAGTTATGACAATAAATAAACATGTTACGTGTTTTATTTATTTCATTAACTCTCATTGAAAACCCCCATGTCGAATGATTAATTCCTTGACATGTGCCCACGCTGATTATAATAAATATCATTTAATAAAACGAAATTATTTCTTCAAAATCCTGACTGGAAAAACTACACTCTGTGTAATCATTAATACACGGCGTGTACTTGTTTTCCATAAAACTACATGGTGTATATATTTAATATACACAGCGTGTAATTTTATTTTCATTTTCCTTTATTTCCTCCACCATATTTATTAGTCCTTGAGTAATGGATATTCATTTGTTAAATAAATGTAACTACATTAATCGCTAATAAATATATATTATTTCTCCCACAATATATTCTCTCGAATAACTAGTGTCAAAATAAATGAATTCAGGCATCTTTAAATAATTATTAAACCACAGTCGAGAATAATATTTATTTAGCTTGTTAAATTAATATTTAACTGATATACATGGACACACTTAGTGTGTGACCCTCTAGGCCCCTTTCTCAGTGGAATTAGGTGGAGCCTACCTAAAGTCCAAGGTTAGCATCTAGAAACATGCCAAGGCACCCATAGAGAAAGAAGTTAACGCCACAATGAGGTGTCACCTCCTGTGAACATTTACCATGTAATATAATCCCTTTTTCATGATATCTTGAATGTAGCTGGTTGCATGCTAGTTCCACCAACCCATGTGTTTGATTATTCTTTCTTTGACTTTCCGTAATTGAACTCACCCATACCTTTCCATGGCCATGGATTTATTTAGGATATATCAATTCCATCAAAGGGCCTGAGATATCTACTTCCATTATGGAACAGAAGGGAAAAATCCTTTCTCGCATTATCTATTAATGTAGTATTACTCGTGACGCACCCAACTTATCCTACCTCGCTGCGAACAGTGTGTTGTCATAGTTTTCTTCAATACATCTAAATGCGTGAGTTGTAATACCCATTAATAATAATCTTAAAGTATAAGGACCAATACACATGTCTGTAGATAGGAACATCCAATGACACTATGAAATGTGGATTTCCTAATGGAGGGTCTCGTTCTCATAATATCCTCCTGGATATTACCAAGGGCACACACCATGAGAAGGTACCTCAAAGTTTTATGAGTCCTCACCCCTAATGACCTGTATTATTTTTGTCCCTAAAATAACATCATCCGTCCATAGAACATATATTCAAGAATAGTGTTATGTCACTTCTGGGTTCTCATCATAGCAGGGATCCGCTATGACCCTTTAATGCAACAGTTGTCCTTAGGAAATTATCACAAGCATTGTCACGCAAAATAATAATCAATATGTGATAAGGTATTTATTAATGAATAAAGTACAAAGTAGTTGGTTTTATTCCACCAACTCCAACATGCTTGAGGCCATATGACCCACTATTCTGGCTACCGGTTTAGTGGTAATCTAGGATGGTACATTAAAAGGGGGCATCAGAGGATTTTTTTTAGGTGGTATCAGAGGATTGTTTTACTTTCTCTTACTATTTTGGGCTGGTATATAGGAGACTAGGAATGTGTCAGAACTTGGTAAATAGTCATGTCTGGGACTGATCACCCCACCTCTGGGGAACTGACTAAGTGTACAGGGTTGTAATTATTGTTCATGTTGTTCGATATTATAGTTGATATGATTTAACCTTGAGAGAATGGTGTATTTTTACATTGCTTATGATTTATGGAATTTTATGGAATTTTACCTTTGTCCTGGTATGGAAAGGATAAATCATTTCATGCATCATTATTGGCATATAGGCATTAACATGTCATGCATGTGTCATTCCATGTAGTTTCATTTTAGTTTGTCAGTTGATTTGATTGTATACCTTGAGTGTTATGCCATGATTTTACTTTCTTTAGAATTCATGTATAGATAACATGATTTGGTGTTTAATTTTAGCATTTTTTTCATAATTCAGTGTTTATATTCTATGATTCTATGTCAAAAAATGATTCTCTATGTTTATTTCTAGATGACATGCAAAAAAATTTTGGTAAATATAAATGGTTGTAGCCTACTGTTAAAATGTAATAGGATGATAAAGTGAAAGTTTTAAACTATATTGGTTTTGATTCAATAGGATACAAAATCCAAACTATAAAGTTTATGGGTGCTTTATGGATTGGTATATAGCCTCCCATATGACTGGACTGTCTAACACGAGCATTTTGTATTATAAAATTGTTTAAAATGTAAAGGTTGTTCAACTTTAATTAAAAATGAACTGGTTAACCATCTAAAGGCTCATCTTGACCCAATTAGATCAGTTGGGGCATGGTTCTTATGAGATAAAAATTAATTGGTGTTTAAAATTTCAATGGTTAAGCAACTGCTATTGGGTTGCATGATAATGAACCAAGTTGTATTTTGGGACCCTCATAGGTCTTCTTATCTATTAAAAGGAATTTATTTTGATAAATTTTCTAATTATGATTGAATGTCAAGAATTGTAAAATGTTTTAAAAAAATAATCATGTTGAAACTTTTATGCTTTGAATTTATTTGTTAGTTAAATATTTTAAATGGTTAAACATTAAAATGTGAATAAATTAAATGACTTGAAAATGAAACATGTGTAGGTGTACTTTGTTTAAACCCTCATGTAAGGGTATCATGAGCTTTTCTCTTTGAGTTTCCTTGGAACAGAACCATAGGCGTATTATGTAGGCTTCCTTTCTTTTTTGAAATGGCTTAAATAATAGGCTCTTGAGTTAGAGACTTTTTTTGGCATGACCTAGTGATAGGGTCGA
This sequence comes from Viscum album, assembly GCA_963277665.1. Taxonomy (NCBI): domain Eukaryota; kingdom Viridiplantae; phylum Streptophyta; class Magnoliopsida; order Santalales; family Viscaceae; genus Viscum; species Viscum album. The sequence continues at coordinate 1,466,940,802 of OY728156.1, read as the reverse complement.
CATTTGTGATTTCTTAAGGGGTTAGCTCATGGTAGGTATCACCCTTAGAACTAAATTTCCTTGCTAAATAATTTTATTTTTATGATATTTGGTGTTGTTCGGGTGTTTTTTTCCCAAGTAGGACTCTTGGATTCTACATGAAACCCTTGTTCGAATGGGTGGTCATGTTTTATTTGAATTTTTTTATGGGCGTGAGCATCAAGAAATACTCGGTTTCTGCTAGTTATACATGCCCTGGGCATTGTCGGCCACTTCGTAGGTCACCTGACCCTTTCTATTCTTCAATGATGGAAGACTTGGTATGCCATCATCCAGGTTAATTCTTTTGCACGATCCATATGATACTTTAATAAATAGGGAGGAAAGCCTATGGTAGTATCTATGATGTGTCTCTTTCTTCTGTAATCTCTAGGTAGTATGCGTTGATATATGCGGTATCCATTATTTTCCTTGGTGATGTAATGAACTGGTTAATTTCGGTTAATCATTGAGACTTGAGATTCTCTATATGTTCTTGGGTCATCTTTATGGTAGAGTGACCTGCAAGTTTAAATAAATCAAGTTCATCCCATGCTTGGGATGGATTTCTTATGAAATGGGTGTTTTGACACACTAGCCTATTTGGTTGTTGGATTTCCTTCCAATTGATATAACATATGTGACCGTGACTTGAAGGAGATCCAAGTGTACGTTTAAGATGAATCTGATCTTGCATGCTTATGAGATGATAATTTAATTCTCTTCTTTCGATGACTAGGACACTCCTAAGGTGAGGATTTTCACACTGGTTTTAAGTGTTAAATAGTTTTGGTTCTTTCTCAGTAGCATGATGTTGATGAGACTGGTTGTGTATGAAACCTTTGAGAAACATCGTTGATCTTGGAGGACTTTGATGGGTAATCATGAATGATCAAGTAATGCCTCGAGTGGTAAAGTCTTGGTGTTTGGTTTGTGGAGGTGTTTCGGTAGGTGAAGTCGAGTTCTTTTTTTAAGGAAGTCAACCAGTAGTTGTTCGACTGCGATCTTATTTGTAATCTATTAAACCCTCTTAGTGTACTCGTGTTCAGAAATGAGCACGTCCCCTATATTGTCATCATCCTTGATATGGTAAGAGAGTGTCAGTATTATTCCACATTAAAACTTTAATTTTTATTTTGAGATTATTGGGTGGTTCTATTTCAGTGTTTCACGCTAGATGTGTGGTTCTTATTGAGGTGTGGTGGTTCAAAGTGACCCTTGGGATTCTAATTAGAAATGCCTCATGAGAACTTTCGAACACCAACCATTTCCTTTCTTTGGCATTACCACTAGACGGATGACATTCTAGGCTTAGTCGGTAATCTAATGTGGATGTTGTGGCCTTGATCCAACATCTCACTTGCACATAGAGTTTGGAATACCTTGGAATAGTTCCTTGAATTCTATTTTATTGAATCTGAGGTTTACCCCGGACTTTTTTTGGGCTTGGAGGTTTTTTTTAAATGGGGTGACAAATTCAGGGGGCTGGATCTAGATTACACCCTTGTTTGTGCTGAGTAATTATGGTTTTAAATGGTTAGGTGATGCTTTGATTGAGGAATTCCACAAAAATTTAAGTATGTAATTCATTGAACATCCTCGTTGTAAATGTGTGATGCCTTGAAAGAAGGTATTGTGGTTCTGTTTAAAATGTGGTGTTCATCTAAGTTGTGGACCTTCGAGAATAGTCGACTAGAGTGGCTCAACTTGTTATCCTTTTTATTCAATGTATGTGGTTGTAAGGATCCTATTTAAACATTTCTTTGGGTTATGAAGGGTTTGGATAAAAGGGTTTGGCTATGTATTTCAAGGAAAGTGTTCACAGCCAGTTTCTATTAGGTCAATCACAATTCAACCATCCCTTTTTAATGAAATCACACTAGGAGAATCCTTAGAATTCTTAGAGGCGTGTCTTTTAGGAAATTCTGATGGTGGGAGGTACAGTGGATAAAAATTCACCATTTCAAAGGTTAAAGCCAAAGGTGGGGAGCACCTTCATCCTGATGTTTAGAGATATGAAAACATGATCATATCTCTAGTTAAACGGGCTTGAGAGACCTTCGTTTTGGTGGTTCGATTAGAGAATTGAGTGTTGGATCGAGTTTTCATGGATTAAGTGTCGTGTTCTTAAGAAGTTATTAGAGGTTAGTTGGGAATTTAGAAACACAATGTGACCATTTGAACAAAATTTCATGACCCTCATAGGTCGGGTGATGTGTTTTTTGTTCCTAAAGGATTCTTAGGGATGATAAGTTTTAAGGTGGGGAGGTTGTAACATCTCATGTTTTAAACTGAACAAAAATCCAAAATATTTTTCTTTTTTGCATTTACTAGATGGTCCGTTTTTTAAACTGAGTTTCGGAACTTGATTATGAGATTTTTAACACCGTGAAGGGTTTTTTTAAATAAATTAAAATATTTAAAATAAAATAAAAATAATAAATTAAATTATTTAATAATAATAATAATTCTATCATGATTATTATTATTATTATTATGGTTAAGAGACCCAAAAGGGGTCTCTCCTCCCATTACCCATAGCACGTGGCACCCCCTCCCCCTCTCCTCACTCGCGGTGCACCCCCTCCCTTCTCCCAAGTAGCACGCGACACCCCCCTACTCACGACCACCATTGTGTGTCGATTTCAACTAGTTTTATACTAGAATATCTTTTGATTCAGCAAGGTAAGACTCCTCCTCCTTCTCTTCTCCTTTTTTGGTCAATTTTTGGCATCTCCATCACCCGGTGAGGTTTCGCTGAAACCCTAAGGGTAGGTCTAATCTGACTCTTGTGTTTCTTATATTATTAGGGTGTGTGGTGCCTCTCCCAGGACCCCTTTGTGTGAGTTATGGCTTCTGCCACCAAAGGTGAAGCGGATTGGTACATTTTGGGTTTTCACCACCATCAGAGGTAAGATTTATCTTCTGATGTTTTATTTATCACCTTTTAGTTTAGGTTCTGTAAGTTTTTTAGAGTCCCTAGTAATTTATATGTAGTGTGTTATACCTTGTCATGTGGTTTCAAGTCATCGAGTTAAAGGTGACTTACCTACGCATGCATAAGTAAGCATATATATATGTAAGTTCCCCCTTTATATGTATATTTACACAATTTATTAAATATGTATGTATGGGACTCGGTGTGCCTACGTATAATATGAAAAATGCATATGTGGGTAGGTGTTAACGGGTATGTGCATATATGAGCTATATATAAGGATCCCCTTTTTCATATTCAAGGCCATGTGAATATGCACATAGGGGTTAGGTGTCCTTATTTATATACAAAAGTGAATATTCTTAGAGGTAGGAGGCAATATCTTCAAGTGGTCTCCATTTAAAATGTTAAGTACCGAGTGTTCGATTTGGTTATTCTCTCAAGGTAGGATCACTTTTCTTCCTATTTAAATTAAAGTATGCATTTGATTACTGCTTTATGAAATTTCCTTGAATTTAATTAATGCAGCTTGATTTCTAGAATAAATGTTTGAATTATGATAAATGATTTTTTTGATAAACAAAGTCATGGTTTTATAATAAATCCCCTCCAATGGCGGTGCATTGTCTTCAAAAACTCACAATAATGATTTGTTATTTCTATCTTGCTTAGCCATATTGCTTGATATTTATTTATGATTTGATATCATTGTTTGTAATATGGAATGTTTAGAACATAACCCTTATATATTCCCTTCAATAGAGTACCCCCTTTTAAAATAAATGTTAAATGAACCAAGACACCTTCTAGTACATGACCCGTTTTATAAATGGAATAACTTGTTTAATAAAAGGGATTTTACTAATTAGGTAAATGCCTATTTGTCAATGAATCCTTATAAGTGTCTCTTGAACCTTAATAAATAAATTTCCTTGTTTGATTAATCAAATGGATTGAATTTAATTAAAGGAAATGATCATGATGGATTTCCTTCTTAAATGGCATTGCCCATGTAGGAAATTGGTAAATGTCTAATTAGAACAAAACACCTCCTAAGTGTTTGACTTTATTTGTATAAGGGATTACCTAATTAGGTAACTACCCTCTTGACCATAGAACATTTTAAGTGCCTTCTTTCCACTTTAAATCTAATCTCCTTGTTTTGATAAAGTAAATAACATGTTTTGGATGGAAGGGTTTGTCGTGACAGAAAGCCTTTCCTTGAATGTTTAAATTGAGATGAACTTATTATAATAAAATGAATTTCCATGCTTAGTTGAATTTAATAGCATGTATTTGATTAAATGGTTTATTCATTATGAGTTTCTTTTCCTTGAATTAAGTAGTTATAAGTGTAATGAAATTTGAAGGGTGGCACAGTTAACCCTTTTATTTAATGTTATGCACGGACAAGCTTGTTAGGTTGTTTTATTTAATTCCATTGATGACCTATGGTTCAAGGCATGTTGATTCCATGTGATTTTTCTTATATTACACTACTTATGAAAGTTCCTAATTCTTATTACCTATTTTAGGGGCTTGATATGTATTCTAATCTTGTTAGCTTGAGATATTAAAATACTAATAATATCATGTAATTGTTACATGATTTATTTTGTGCTAAATGCCTTATGCTATTTTGATGGATTGAATTGTATCCTTTGTATATATTGGTATCTTAGGATATTTCCATGCCCTTAATGGAATGATATTTTTATTTAGTGGTATGAAATATTATAAATTCATTTCCTTGTGATATATACCTTTCTTGATATGGCTCTTTTGAAATAGGTTAGGAGAAAACACAGGTTTCGTATTAAGGATTCATGGATAGACTCCCATGTTCGGGTGGTTATACCATGACACACCGGGGGAGATGCTTTGGATTTCCAGGAAAGGTCTTCCTAGGTGGTTTATTATACTCCTAAGTGATTTTGTTACCCTAGGGGAGAAATCGTGGATGGACCTTTTGGCAAGATGGATATGCCATGCCTTAGGTGATACTTGGTCCCCTATGTGATATACCTAGGATGGACTCATAAATTACCATGACTCATAGTGATACAAGGTACTTCATATTGATCTCCTTAGATAGTCTCGGTGGTATTGGATTATCGAATGTTCCAATTCAGAGACTTGGGGTTCTTTTAGATCACCTTGGATGGGCATGGGACTCCACCTCTAGTTTTGAAGGATTGTCTGATTAGATTTATTATTCATATGAGATAAATATCCTTCATTATTATTATGATATTACTTATGTATGTGGGATGATTATCCTTGATTTACCATCACTTTTGAATGACTAATTTTGAATTAGACCCCAAGACAAAACACAAGCTTGGGGGTGTACCTCTTCTTGGGTTTCCTTGATCACTTGGACCCTTTTATACATATTATGGACTGAATAGGTACCCTATTAAGACTTCCAACTTAGGATGAAGAAGGTGTTATGGTATGGGTGTCCATTTGGAAACCCATACCAAGTTGTTATTATTTAATTTTTTTACTTCTCTACATTGATACATACTGGCATGCTGTTATTTGTTCATTACACTGTCTAGACTGGGTTAGACATTATGGGTACAAGCCAACTGAGATTTATATCTAACGCCATGCTCGGGTCACCATTACACTGGGGTACCCAAGTAGAATTTCTTGTTCACAGGACTACAGACCTTGGTTGATTGCTTATATTGTGTGCTTGTACATAGGAGTTAGAAGCAAAGAACCGATCTAGAGATCAGGATGCTCATGGAGATCGCCCTTAGGGATTTTATTTCATCTATTTATTTTTGTACTATAATGTAAATCATGTTGTGTGTTTACTATTTTAACTTAAGTATCTTCATACATCATGCCTTCTTCATATAAACTGGTGTTGGACACTTTTATTACAGTTATTATAATATTTGTCTTCTTCCGCTTTGTCTTTATTTATTTACTACTTCTACTACTATCTGTTTTTTATTATCTGATATAACATTATGAAACTCTGATAAGATGGTATAATCTCCCCACTATCACCTACTGAGACCCTTGCTGTTAGTTGGCAGCCTCTAGCATATGGGGAGATGTTCTTGATCCCATGTGTCCCACCAGTCCGGCTACCGGTTTAGTGGTAACTCGGGCTGGGATGTTACACTCTTGACGTGTGAATCAAAGAGAATAGGGGGTGTACTTTAATAATTGAGGGAGAGGACACACTTATAATTTTTCAAAAGGTTAAAATATATTAATTTATTACTCAAACAAATGGATCCAAAATAGACCATTTTAGAAGTGGTGATTATATGGGGTAAAAATATGACCATCTAATATGATTTAAACATGTTTTTAGGTCATTTTAACACTTAACATTTTAATTTTAACCCTTTTAACCTATTTTAACTCTTACCATGGTAACTAAATTTTTACCAATGTTACTATTTGAAATGGCCAAAAATGAAAATAGACTCATTAATAAATATGGATATGCTAATTCCAAATATGGATTATAATTTATCAAATTCAATTTATATAAGTGAAATAATTTTTTTTAAAAATCATAACATGTAATGAGATAAAAATGATTTTATAAAAAAATGACTTTGTAAGTATAAAAATGATTTTATATCAAAATCATGTGTAATGATTATTCAAGGTACATTGATCGTATAATGTTTAATCAAAAGGAACTAATGTTATTTGAAAAAAAATCCCAAATAAAATGAAACTATTTGAATGATAAGAAAATATAGTTTTCCTATAAGAATTTGTATTTTATACTAACCACCCAAAAAAAACTTTCTCAAAAAAATCAGATAATGTCACTTGAAGGTAATTTTGACTAGATGGTATCAAATATGATATCCTTTTTTAAATATTAAAATTATAGAATTTATAAATTAAAATTATTAAAGAAAACCATATAATACATGATACTCAATTTAGTTAGAATAAAACTATTTTCCTTTTTATTAGAAAATTAATAAATATTTGAATAGTGAATATAACTCAATAAAATCTAATTCATGAATATTTAAAACAAATGAAATTGATCAATTATCAACATTACCTATATTGTTACATTTTTACCCCTTTTGGAAATTATTTCCTAGAAATTTTATTCACTTCTTTAACAAGTGGGAATATTTTTCCTTCATAGCATTTTCATATTCCCATGTTGCTTCTTCAATTATATAGATTTTTTCACAAAACCTTAACCTAGTGAATCACCTTATTCCACAACACCTACTCTATATGATCTAGAATCTGAATAGTTTGTTCCTCATAAGAAATTTTCTCTTCCAATTAAACTAATTTAGGACTCAAAACATGAGATGCATCTAGCACATACTTCCATAATAATAAAATATGAAACACATAATAAACCCAGGATAAACTCATAGGAAATTCCACTTGATAAGAAACTAATACAGTATTATATTGAATTTCATATGGTCTAATGAACCAAAGACTTAACTTTCCCCTTTTTCCAATAGACATAACACTTTTCCATAGAGATACTTTAAGAAAAACATAATCTCCTACCTCAAATGAAAGATATTTACTCTAGTTATCTACATAATTTTTCATCTTGAATTGATTCATATTCATATATTGTTAAATAATATTTATATTATCAACCATTTCATCTATAAAATATAGTCACAAAAACCTTATTTCACTAACTTCATTCCAAAAAACTAGAGTCTGACATCGATTTCCATGTAATGCCTCAAATGGTGCCATCTATTTACTAGAATGAAAACTATTATTATATGAAAATTCAACTAATGATATATATAAATCCCAACTTCCCTAGTAATCCATAGAAAAATCTTAGAGTATTTCTTCTAATATCTGAAACATTCTCTCTAGCTATCCATCGTATTGAGTATGGAAATCCATGATGAAATTTAATTTAGTACATAATGATATCTGAAATCTTTTTTGAAAATTAGAGGTATACCTAGGATCATGATTAGATACAATAGAAAGAGGGACTCTATAAAATCTAATAATATATTTAATATAAATTCAAGAAATATAATCCAAAGATATATTATCCTGAACAAGAAGAAACTGTGCATATTTAGTCAAACAATCAACAATAACTCATATCTCATTATTAACTTGAGATGTATTTGGTAATCTAACCATGAAATCCATGCATATACTCCCCTATTTCTATTCCAACACTAGAAAAGTCTGAAGCATACCCTTTGGTTTATTTTTATTCTATTTTAACTTGTTGAAAAGTCAAACATTTAATGGTAAAGTAAGAAATGTATTTATTTATTCCTTCCTACCAATAATATTCCTGAAAGTCTCTATACATATTAGTGTGGCCAGAATGAACATAAAATGGAGAAAAAATAGATTCAATCAAAAATTATTTCCTAAACTAGGAAAAATGAGGAATAAATAATATCTTTTTCTAAATCTTAAAACACTTTCTTTATCGATATTAAATTCAAACAACTTACGTTTCCTAGAAAATTATATATTTTCCTATAAAACATAATCCTCTTTCTAATCTTTATTAATTATGTCTAACAATGATGGTTGCAATTTCAATTGAAAAAAGTTGGAGTTACTTCATGAATAATTTATAGACTAACATTGACTAAATCATTTACCAAAGAAACATCTTTAAAATGTATCATGGTTAATAATGTTCTATCTTTCCAACTTAAAGCATTGGATACTCTGTTTTCTATTCATGTATAGTAATGAACTATGTAGTCATAATCTTTAATCATTTTTATCCATCTTCCCTACCTCATGTTCAACTCTTTCTAAGTGAATATATACTTTAAACTTTTATGATCAATATATATTTCACACTTTAGTACATATAAATGATGTAACCATATTTTCAAAGTAAAAACCCATAGAAAATAGTTCAAGGTTATGTGTAGGATAATTTATCTCATGAGGTTTCAATTGACATGAATCATAAGTAATTACCAAATCATTATGTATCATAACACAATAAAGATCCTTCAAACAAGCATCTATGTAGATGAAAAACTCTCCATATCTAGATGGTAGGTCCATAATTGTAGCATTTACTAATCTTTTTTTCAATTCCTAAAAACATTCATCACACTCTTTCATCCAAATGAATTTAACACCTTTTCAAGTAAACATAGTTAGTGGGATATATATTTCAGAAAAAAATTCAAAAAACCATCAATAGTATCCTAATAATCCAAGAAAACTATAATTATTTATGAAATTTATAGGTATTTTCTATTATTTATCCACTTTAGTTTTAGATGGATCAATTATTACTCCATATTTATTTACAATATTCCTAAGGAAAGAAAATTATCACAACCATAATTCACATTTACTAAATTTTCTATATAAATTTTTTTCTTTCATAGTTTAAATAATAATACTCAGGAGTTTTACATGATCCTTATAAATTTTCAAATATACAAAAATATCATCAATGAGAACAGCCACAAATTTATCTAAGAACTCATCGAAAACTCTGTCCATAAGCTCTATAAGTAGGAATATATAATTTTTTAACCCAAAGGTCATAACCACAAACTCATAATTCACATACCTAGCATGAAACATTGTCTTTGTAATTTCATCATCCTTCATCTTTTTCTGATGGTACCCAGACCTAAGATCAACCTTAAAAAATATTGAGCTCCTAAATATGATCAAACAAGTCATTAATATGAGACGATGGATACTTATTACTAACAGTGGTTATATTTAAATATTTGTAATCAATGAAAATACTCATGGGACCATCCATATTTTTAATAAAAAAAACTAGAGTACACCATAGTGAAGTGCTGGGATAAATAAAAAATTTATCAAGAAACTCTTGTAACTAATTTTTCAATTCCAAAAGTTTTACTTGATCTATTTGATAAGGAGGTTTTGAAAATGGGTTAGAATTAGTTATTAAGTCGATAATAAATTCAATCACTCAATCTAGTATAATAAGGGGCAGTTCATTAGGAAATAAATCCATAATATCATTTTTTATAGGAATATCAATAATTTGAAAAAAAAATTATTCTCAACAATATATGAAATATAACTTTCACTTCTATCTTTAATAAATTTCTCATCTTCTTGATATATTTTCAAAGGTATGAATTCATTCTTGTATATAAACTTAAACTCATTGAAAAAACAACTTCTTTATCTCTTCAATCTAAATTAGTATGATAAATAGAAATACAATCCATACCTATAATAACATCAAACTATACAAGGGGAAAGACAATATGTTTTTTGGTTAAATCTCTTCCACATGCGATAATGAGAAGGTTCTTATAATTTATTGTTACATTAAACTACATCCATGAGTTTTTGCTAAAATTTTTGGCTTCATTTCTTAAGCTGAAGTTTCAAATTTTCTAGAAAAAATTCTCAAAAATGAAAGAATGTGTTGAGACCAAATTAAACAAGACATTAACATAATCTGAATAAAAAATTAATGTACCTGACATTGCATCATTGGATGGTCCAACATCTTCCAAAGTATTCATAAAGGATTTAGCCACACCTTTCTTCTTGTGATCTTTATGAATTTCATCCTTTATTCTTACCTTCAGACAATTACTCCATAATGAAACATCTTGTTGCAATTAAAGCATATTAATTTTAGATTTTTCATTATTTTTATGATCATTACTTTAATATTTTTCTTTGTAGTCATTATCCACATGTCCAAACATACCCCATTGGAAACTCTTTTTAGTCTTCAAAATACATTCTCTAGTGTTATTTTTACCACACTTATCAAAATATGGAAACTTTATTTTTTTAACTTTAGATTTATTTGATAGATTTTTCCCCATTACATATCACATGGACATTTTTTTGCTTATTTTTATGGGATACATGATCATCAAAAGACATAATTTCTATATATATAGAACATAAAAAATCGCATAACATTGTAATTCATATAAATCAAATGATCTTAAATATATTGGATTAAATCCTGAGTAAAATTAATTAAATTTACTATCAATATCTCAGGTACAATTTAGTGTGTTCCTTGATAATCGGTTGAGGTTTATTTCATTTATTTCCCCTAAATATTCCTCTTTCTACCTCAATTAAAAAAAATTATTCTATGTTTAAAACTTTATGAAAATACTTCTCAAGGAAAATATCCTTAAATTCATCCCATCCCTTGGCATCAATATATTCTCTTTCTCTGATATTCTTAACCATTGACTACTACTGATCATCTTCACCTTTAAAACAATAAGTAGAAAGAGTTAACATTGAACATTCTAAAAAACCCATGACTTTGAATACCTTATCCAAGACTTTAACCCATCCTTCGACTATTTTTAGATGATCCACTTAATGTTGGAGGGTGTTATTTTGTGAAATATTCTATAATATACTTGTTCCTCTATAGAGAACGTGGTTACTTTATCACATGGATACCACCACCATTTATGTCCCATGTCAACTCATATATCACAACAAAAAATTGATCTATTCTAATTCCAACCATTCTAGGTTTCTAATTTGGAAGTATATTGTCCTCTTGGAGCCTTCCTACTTTGGCTTCCCTATTTTCTCAATAGAAAATAATTATGAAAAATACATAATTTAGATGAATACACATGGTAATATTCAAATGCTATATTATGATAACCATAAATTATAATCTATTAATGTTATATACTTACATTATCATAGCCTCTAAATTTATCTAAACTCTACTCTGAAACCAAATATAAGAACCTAGACATAAATCAATGCATAATCTTTAGTTTTAAATCAAGAATTAATTTTTTTGCATTCCTGAATACCTTTTCAAGTTTAGAGTTTTAGATAATTAGGTCATAACTCTTACATAACAAATTCATGCATTAAAATTTGTAAATTTCTACTCGATATCCATTTTTTCAATAATATAATACTTTTAAAATGAAACATGTTTTCTTTTCATGAAAAATATTCATGATTTTAAACTTGAATTTATCATTATTCCTAATCATACTTTAACCTAGTGAAAAATATTTAATAACATGGTATGAGAAAAAATATCTAATTATGGAATATAAAAAATAATTAATGAACTTCATTAGTCTTTTTGAAAACCATGACATCATATAAGAGAGTTTTCCATTAACATAACAAAATTTGAAATCAAATAATCATTTATATACACATGAAATCATATTTATTTTCCAATGTTTTTAATAAAAATGTTATAAGGAAATATAAAGACAAAATCATAATCATGATGGTTTCTTATAAAACATGTGAACACAGAAAAAACATTTTCTTAAGAACGTAATTTTTTACCCATAAAGGTTATAATCATTAATTAAAAAAGTAATCATTATCTTACCTTATGAAATCATAAAATATCCATTAAAAATAATTATAAAGTATAATCAATTTATGTAGGTTACTAGGTACATTATCTTTTTATATACCTTACAAGAACCCTTGTAAATGGAACAACCTACTCAGTCAATTCCAACATAATTCTCCAAATAACATAATCATTACCTAATGTATTAAAGAGCTATATCAAGCTCAATATCCATTATAAATTTTTTTCAAGGACTATAACATTAATTTAAATAATATAAAGTTTCATTTCCATCATAAAACTGATAAACATATACTTTTGAACCCACAAGAACAACATTTTCTGTTATTGATATATCTATTTCCTTTAAAACTCCATCTTCAAAATTAAAATACCTAGAAAAAAGGTAATAATGGTTTATATTTTATGATAACATATAATATTTTAAATGAACAAAAATATAAAATAATGTTTTAGGGGGAAATAAAATTCATTGATTCCATATACATTAAAATATAACATTCTTTTAACCTATTTGTAATTAAAGTAAAAATGTTCCGTATAAAATACATAAAAAGATTGCTTTTGAAAATATTTCAAATAAATTAAAAATAGAAATAAAATTTAATTTATAATTCATTAGAATCCTTATAAATACATCCATAAAATAATTTTAAGAATATGGACTTAGATGAAAAATATTTAGAAAATAAATATTTAAAACATTTAAAATGAGGTTTTAAAGTAAAGTGTCACTTACCTCGAGTCTGACTTGTCACTAATTTTCTTGATATTTATAAATAATAAAACTATGTTAATTATTTAATTTATTAATAAAATTTTTCAATTTTATTATTCTCTTTATATCACTTATATCCATGTTATACTTATTTACTTATTTGAGTAAGTTCATGTTGGGTATTTTGAGAACATTTGGCTTATAAGTCAAAATAGACTGGGTAGGATGACTATCATGAAATGTATCATGAATATATCATATATATAATATTATTCACGTTATAATTATCATTTATAAACATTTTAATACTTCTATAACCAACCATATAAGATTATTATGAAAATTGAATTATGTTACAATATAGAGGTGGTGGTCCGTACGTATTCATGAGTAACGTTTCTATTTTTTAAAATAACATGAGGGGGAGAATGTAATTGTTATTTTACCTTTATATAATTATAATTATATCATTAATATCATATTATTTCTTTAAATTCACCTATATATACAATCTATATAAGGCGATGATGAAAAATAAAATACATCGGTTCGCGAAGTGGTAATCTGCACGTACGCACAAGAAATGTTTTTTAATTGGATGTAAAATAAAGAATTATAATATTTATATAACATTAAATAATTAATTTATATCATTTATAAAATATTATTTAATTTTTTTACATTATTATGACTATCTATAAGAGTTGATGATGAAAAATGAAATACAACATCTCATGAGGCAGTAGTCTACACGTACACACGAGCGATGTCTTTAATTTTTATTAGATGGTATAGTAGATGAAATAATGTTATAATATAAATATAATAACATTTTATTATTTGGTATATAATTATGTTATTATATAAAAATGGTTAATATATTTTTTAAGGAGTTAAAATAAGAAATAAAAAAGAAAACACTTAGTTAATAATTATACCTCTTCTTCGGACAACCTCTAAAGTACTATACCTAAAGCCTTACTAGGATGTTATTATTATAAAATAAAGATATATAGTATGTGGTGAGGGATGTTATGGAGGGATTATAGTAGTAAATGACTAAGATAATAGGATCTTTAATTGTGAATAAGAGAGAACTGGGGGTTCTTTTTATAAGTGAAGGAAAGGACATGCTTGGAATGTTTTGTAAGATTAAAATAAATTAATATCTTACTCAAGATCACTAAATAATTGTAATTAATTTAATTTATTAGGATAAAACATCTTTTTGATCATAAAAATATTTTTCCATAAAAACATTCCCTTTAAATTCAATTGGTTCTTATATTCATTTATAATTAATTAGTAACCAATGAATTTATTTCATATTTGTGTAAACCATGTATTTTCATAAGTTAATTAAACCTATTCATAACTGATAATTTAATGGATAGGGTATATCTTATCATAATAATATAATAATAATATATTGTTGTTCGATAAAACTCAGTCTTGCGTGTAATGCAAGCCATCAAAGAAACGTGTTGTTGTGTGTGATGTACGCTAACTCAGTGTCATGTGAATTGAAAGCTATAAAATATATTGAATTTATTTAAAATATTAAATATATTATAAATTCTTAGAATATTATATTCCATTACATTCTTGGTGTTTCATGTTATACATGTTATCGAATACAATCTTACTGCTTTAGATTTTCGGAGTGTTACATTCTCTCCACCTTAATTAAATTACGTCCTCACAATTTAAACATGATATTGGTGGTAGATTGTTTGATATTTCCTATGTTTGAAATCCTACATCGTGAGAAGGGTTCATAAAACATCCTCTAAAAAAGAGATAATGGGAAGTATAAAGGTCACATGGACTAACATATAACTAGGTCTCTAATTAAAAAACATTAGTGGCAAGTAGATATATGTACTTGGAGAAAAAAGCATAAATATTTATAGGGAGTGATTGAGGTCATTAATCGTAAACAAGTGAATGATTAATGTAACGTTGAGGTACTCAAATCTATAAATCTGCAATGATTTATAATTTCATCGGTTCAACAAAAATTATGATATTAGGACAACATTTTTCTTTTAGGATCTTTTTTATTAATGTTGAGAAAATCCTTTACTGCCTAAGAATATAAGGAAATTTACTTACATGATAAGTTTTAATTTCATATGAATAATTTTATCTTTTATTTGTGCTTAGATCAAATTCTTACTTCAAAAAATGGATATCCAAAAATTAACTTTGATTCCTAAACCACTAAAATAAAAATTTAACAAATTGTAAGGCCCATAAAAGAGTGAAAAATCTTTACATTTGTCTCTAACTATTCTCCAAAGACAATATGGTTAAGACATTAATCTTTAAACCCTAATAGATACACTACTGGATCATTATTAATATTTATTCATCATATTTTTTAACAAAAAACAATGACATATTAACCAGGACATTATGTAGTTCAGTGGTTGGTGTGAATCCATTATCATCCTTCGGTCACGGGTTTAAGACCCACAACCTTACTAGGCTAGATTGGTTGTCACTTTTTATACAGGTTTCCCTTTTCTAAAACCATATTTATATAATAGACAAAATAAATATGATGGACATCCTTGAAATAAGGTTAATCACTAAATATCCTTTTAACTGAGGTTTTCAATACAACCTCAATACATAAATATTTCCTCCGTTTTATTTCAATACATGTCCTTCCTTGGTCTAAGGTTTAACCTAGGTAATTCATTGTTATTATCTATTCAAATACTTTACAATGGTTTGTAAATAAAATGTGAATTATCCTAAGTGCATCCCCTAGGAGTGTCAAACCAGGTTCGTAGTAAGGCTCGTTGTCATGTACCAGGTTATGTTGAGTTAGGCCCAATGCACTTTTTCAGAGTTGTTATCCCTAGGTACATCTATATCAGAACCATGTCCACTTGTAGTATCCAGACAGAGATGTATTGGTAGGAATACCCACATAATATCTACTATATCAAAATTTTAGGATGTTCTTCTATACCTATCCTTAAATTCTAACTCATGGCTATGTTCTCTAATATATGTTTTCCTAAATCTAGTTCCCAAGGTTGATACTAAACTTTCTCTAATACCAACTCTAGTGACCTGGCCCTAGAGAGCTTGGATCCAGTGTCTACTATCAATTAAATTGGTATAAGATACAAGTAAATCATGTCCCAAAGGACCAAACAATTTAGTAGTCTTGGTAAACCAAATAAATACATGAGAAAATAATACACCAATTACAACATAATTTTTTTACAAATAACTTCAAGGATAATAACTTAATTCCATCTAGAATATCCTTGCATAATTTTCTTAGTATACTACTTGAGTTCTTGGGGAAAGGAAATAAAAATAAGGGTGATATCAAATGCTCAGTAAGGGTAAAGTATAGTGAAATCAATAATGATTCAAATAGAATAATAAAGTGTCAAGGTAAATAAATGGAAACACATGTTATTCAAATAACTAGATAAGGAAAAGTAAATATGGAAAGGTAAGAAACTAAAACAAATTCCATTTAATCAATGAACAGAAAATTAAATGTATCTATATATATTTCAATGCAAGATCTCATGGATGATAATATATGAAACTAAATGAGGTAATTTCTTAATTGTTGTATGTCATGTCTGAGGCACATGAAAACTAATACCATCAAAACTTTTCACAATATGGTTTGAAACTAAAAATAGAAACCTATTTAATTTGAAAAAATTATTTATCTCATGAGAACCTATTGATCATCGAGGGGATATATAAAGTTTGGGCCCCACTCGTCATTACCAATCCAAAGTATTCCTCATATTGAATAATCAAAATAAATAATATTCCTTATCAAATATCTGTATTGAATAAAGGATATAGATTTATCAATATTTCCCCAAATATTCAAATAACTTTAAAAGTAAACACTGTATGAGAAATGTTATACAGATCAGGAAATAATCATATCCATGAAAAAAATATGGATATTTAAAATAAATTCAATGTCAAATTATCATAGGAAAATGAATATTTCAAAAGGGTACTAAAAAAGGAATCAATGAAGTGAATGTGAATACTATCCTTAGAAAAATAAATCATTTATACTTTATTTAAAAAAACCTTTTAAATGAAAAGGAATCATAGAATAAATGATGGCATGTAAATTCATACATGTCGTACGAGGTAAAAAGAACATTCCTTTTGCATGGTAAAAATGTTATAAAAATTCCTTGTTCAGAAAACAACAAGAAGGTTGCTTTGAAAATTTTGGTAAATAGAAGAAAACAGGTTCTATGACTAAAGAGATAATGAAGTTGGGTTTTCTTAAAAACATTTTATAAAACATTTTAAGTACTAAAGAGTGGGAAAATTGTAATAATACTTGAAAAGGGTCATGAATAACTAGAGGAGAGTAAAATTAAAGGGTTTATTGAACAATGTTCATATAATTTCCTCTAATGTAAATGAAATATCATTAAAATTATACTTACAGAAAATAATTTTTAAACATTTCAAATTCTCACATACCACTTTGAAACATTTTAAATCATAAGCCTCATGAAGGAAAAATATTAAATTAAAGTTTTAAATACCATTAAGATAAAATTATTAATGATATAATATATCAAAGGGGTATTAGATACACCACAAAAAATCATTAAGTGGTGAGTATGACATTTATCTCAAAGGTGTAAAAAGTGAGATGAAAATCCATTACCTTGCATCTGATTTGTCTCGTGTGTAACTATATCCATAAATAAAAAACTTATGTTAATTATTCACTTTATTGAGAAAATTTTTCATGTTTATCATAAATTTATTTCACTTGTTACCATTTTTTATACAAATACTTAATCAATTAATTTTATGTCGGGTATTTTGACCAAACTTGGCTTATGTGTTAAAAACAACATTTTTAGGTCAATTATGGTCAAAGGGGACATTATATAACATATACAGAATAATAATAATGATATAATTATTATATTAATACATAAATTATAATTTTAAAACCAATAATTAAATATTTTTATGAAAAATGAACCAATGTTACAATCATAGAGACGGTAGGCAGTACGTATGCATGACTAACATTCCAATTTTTCAATGATCGTTATGGAAATAAGGTAAGTAATAATATATATTAATATAATGATAATTATATAATAAATACTATATTATTTAATAATATATACTTATATATATAATTATTTTGATGTAAAATTAATTATATCGTGTCGAGGAGGTGGTAGTCCACACGTCCACGAATGACGTTATCACTTTTTAAGTGTGTGAAAGGATAATAAAGAAAATGATATATTATATTTATATAAAGTTAATTATTTCATTAATATAATATATATGTTTTTATTTCACATATTTTTAATTAAAACCATCCTTTATACATTCCATGTATCATGTGATTGAATCACATCGCTTTTAGGTGGCAGTAGTCCACACTTCCACAAACAATGTTATCGTATTCACACAAAATGGAAAAAATAAATTTATTTGTTATAAAAGAATTAAATAGGTATAAATAAATTATAAATATCATATATAACATATATAAATATATTTTCTATCATAATTATCAACCATGATAGGTGGTAAAGGAAAAATGAACAACTTCGTTTCTTGAGGTGGTATTTCACCGTACACAATAACAGTAAGTTCATTACCCATTCGATGGAAGTGTGTGTAAGTTTATATCAAATCATTAATATAAAAATATCATAGTATATTTATTATACTTTTGTTTTTATATAATCATGTAATAATAATATTTTAGGTGGTGAAGAAAGGGAGTAAAACTAAAGATCTTGAGAAAAGATGTTACCTCTTCTTTGGGTAACTTCTTTTGGTTTTCACCAAAGGGATTCCTTGGATGAATTTATTCTCAAGGTTAGTATTATATGATTTGTTCAGGTATTTTTAGGATATATTTTTTCAAATATTTGTTTATCCAAAGTGGATTGAGAGGTGTGAATAATTGAGAGGAGAGGAGGCCTTTTATAGTGGAGGAGGAGTGGTACTCTTGTAAATTTTAGAAAATGGAATTTCACACATGTTTTTTCCATTGAAAGTGGATAAAATAATAGTAAATATTTGATAAAAGGTGTTATAGAGTCTAAATATTACCATCCAATGGATTTTGGACAATTTTCTAGGTCATTTTTTCCTTAAGTTTAAGGTTTAGTCCCTTATAAAACTTAATTTTCTCGTAATCATTATAATTAATTTCAATTACTTTCACAAAAAAAATTGGTCAAAAAATAAGTTGTAATTATTATTATTCCAAATATTGAATTCATTTTTCTAAATTCCAGTGATAGAATTGGTATAAATTAATTTAAATTTAATCCCACAGACGGGATGACAATACGGGTTTTCAAAGTAAAAATATTCAAAATTTTGATAAGTATTTATATTTAATTTCAAAATGAAATTGATTATAATGACCTAAATTTTATTAATAGATAAAAAATAATCTAATTAGACTTTAAAAACAATTTAAAATGTAATTTAACCTTGTAAATAAATTATATGAAAAATCATTTTTGAATTGAAATTCAATATTTTTCATTATTCATTAAAAAATAAAACTTCATAGAAAAATAAAAAAAATCACCCTAACCTAAATTTTATATTTCTATTTCAAATATTAAGTTTATTTTTACATATAATATTTATAAAATTTTCAAAAATTGGATTTAAAATAGTTTCTTCATTAAAAGGTAGTAAAAGTGTCTTAATAAAAATATAGTATTTTATGCGTAAAATTGGGTTTGTTATTATCTTATGTCTATCAAATATATTGGATGAATATAAAAATTATTTTATTTAATATAATATATATATATATATTAAATTAATATCACTCACTAATTATAATTAATTTATTTTATTAGGATAAAACAGCTTTTTGAGTATAAAAATGGTTTTTCATAAAAACATTCCCTCTATATTCAATTGGTTCTAATATTAATTTATAATTAATTAGTAACCAATAAATTCATTTAATATTTATGAAAACCATGTATTTTCATAAGTTATTTAATCCTATTCATAACTTCTAATTTTAGAGCTAGGTTATATCTTATTGTAATAATATAATAATAATATATTATTGTTCGATAAAACTTAGTCTTGCGTGTAACACAAGTCATCATAGAAAATTTTTGTTGTGTGTGACATATAATAACTCAGTGTTTCATTAATTTCAAGTTATAAAATATATTAAATTTATTTAAAATATTAAATACATTATAAATTCTTAGGATGTTACCCTATGTACATAGTGTTGTGTGTCATACACGCTATCGAATAAAATCTTTCTACTTTATATTTTTGGGGTGTTACAAGCAGGATGATCAAATTTATTATTGGAGGGTTGATCTGGTTTAGTAGAATGATCAGTGGAAAAAAAATGATGGCACCTTTTAGAATCAGTCTTTGGGAAATTATGAGGGAGTTGCCTCTAATTTAAATACATTGAGATAGTTGGAGGAGATTGATATTTCCTTTAGTTTGATGTGGGCCCTGACTAAGTACTGATTCCCTTTGGTAGTTAGTCAGATGTGGGGAGTTTTACATTAGTGGTGGATACTATATCTTGGTGAGAATAAGAATGCAAATGTTTCGTGGGTTTAATTTTAGAAAAAAAAATTAGTAATAGTTCCTTTTATTGACCATAAAGGCAGTAAAGAGGTAGGAATTTCTCTCTCTTTAGTAGGGGAATCTATCTATGCAGTGGCTTGGGATCAAGTTCAAGGATCATTTTCATTTTTCCATGGAATTTTTTCTAGATGAGGAGTCTCGAGTTCAATGTTTTGAGGAGGCATTTTTTCCTTCTATCCAGTATGTAGTTACTCCTTTTATGTTTCTAATGTATCTAGAGGTTTAGAATATGGTGGATTTGATTGAGTGTATGCACTCTCAAGGAGTTTTACCATGAGAGGGGAGCCATTAGGGTTCCTCGAGGAGTAGAGTTGTTAATAAAAAGTCTCAAGCATCAAGGCCTTTAAGGTTTTGACTAGTAGGGATTTGGCCTCAACAACTTCCTTTCTAGCTTTCCAGGGCTAGTGGATTTCATGTTTTTCCTAGGGGATTTGGGCCAATGTGTTTTTTCTATAGGGTTTTTGTCCATCATTAGAATCAGTTCCATTGGTTTTTCGAGCATATTATGGTGGAGGTGGGTAGGTTTGGCATCAGCCTCAACAGAAGCTGGTAGTGAGACAATTTTAACCACAGGGGAAGAAATATTATGCTTCATCAAGAGGGTATTGAGTAGGTATAGGCTGACCTTAGGATATTCCTCGTGTTCAGGGACCTCAGCATGATCATTTCCTTGAGGTTTCCATCAGCATAGAGGCAATGAATTTGGGCGTGGTTAGTAACATATAGTGGTTGTGGTAGCACCAAAGGGTCCAGAGATCTTCATAGGTATTGTCATCTTGTCTTCCACCCTTTTTTGTTCCTTTTTTTATTCAATAGCTTCACACTCCTTTGTTTCACCCACTCTAATATATGTTGTAGGACTAAATATATAGAGTCTTCCCATGCCCCTGGTATTGATTATGCTGATCAGAGTCCAGACTATCTTGTTTGATGTGTGTCAGGGGTGTAGACTGATGATGGGGACACATCATTCCCATGGGGATATTTTCCATCTACATATGTAGCTATAATATGTCATTATTATCATTGACTGGTTGTATTTTGTGTGTGTTCTTATCAACTTCTTTTGGAGGAGAGACATGTTCTCATATGTGGATGGACAGTGTGTAGTTTTCATTGGCAAGCATAATTTCCTAGTGATAAGTATATGTGTGGATCCCATTCTTTATTTGATGGATTATTTGTCTATGGAATCAGTGTATTTTGTGATGGAGGTGTCTCTCTTGGTTTTTAGAGAGTTTCTTAATGTTTTTCTTGAAGTGGTTGTAACACTACCCCTGATGTGATGTGATGTTTGGGATAGAACTATAGCTTAAAATTTTTCTGATTTTAATGGATCCTTATCAAATATAACCTTTTGAGTTGTGGGGGTTGAGGATTTAGATAGATGATCTGATTCATAAGGGTTTTATCTGACTCATTGTGTCACTGTGGGGTGATCTAGTATTGTTTTCCAAGAATGTGGATGGTAGTCTGAGGTTGTGTATAGAAAATCATAGGTTGAATTAGGTGATGATCAAGAATATTTACCCTCTTACAAGGATAAATGATCTATTAGACCATTTTTTGGGAGCTAGTTGGTTTTATAATATTGATCTACATTTAGGGTATCACTAGTTGAGGGTGAAGGAGGGTGATATCCTGAATACTTCCTTCAGATACAGGTATGGGAACTTTGAGTTCGTGGTCATGTTGTTCAGTGTCATGAATTCACTAGATGTTTTCATGGGTATCATGAATTCCATGTTCTATAAATTCTTATACCAGTTCATAGTCATGTTCATTGACGACATATTTATATACTCAAAGTTAAAGGAGGATCATGATGATCATCTTAGAGTTATCTTGAAAGTTATTTGTCACCACCATCTCTAGGGAAAGTTATCCAAGTGTATGTTTTGGATATAATAGGTGTATTTCCTCATGAATTTGGTGTCCTAGTATGGTGTGTTCATGGACATGTCAAAGGTTGAGGTAGTTGTTTCTTGGGCAGCACCTAAGAATGTGGTAGAGGTTCATAGCTTCCTAGGTCTTGCAAGATATTACCAGAGGTTCATATTTGATTTATCATGAATTTTGGCTCTATTTAGAGATATTAATAGGAAAGACTAATCTTTTATCTAGACTAATCAGTTTCAGGAAGTGTTTGAAAATCTGAAGGGGAGATTGATTAGTGCTCTAGTGCTTCAGTTGCTAGAGGAAGGGGTGATGTTTAAGTTGTTTTGCAAAACTTCCCATTTGGGATTTGGTTTTTCCTTAATACAGCAGAAATAAGTGATATATTATGGGTATAAGTATTTACATCCCAATAAGTATAACTATTCCACCCATGATCTGGAGTTAGTAGTGTTTGTGTTTGTGCTGAAGTTGTAGTGGCATTACCTCATTGGGTAGCACTTTGTGGTTTTCACAGATCATAAGTGGTTGAAGTATATATTTTCTCAATGTGATCTAAATATATGGAAATTGATGTGGATGAAGTTTATTCAAGGCTATGACTTTTATATCTCCTATACCTTAGGTAAGGGGAATGTTGTGTCTAATGATTTGAGTAAGAAATTGTGAAAGTATTATATTCGGGAGTCTGTAGATGCTTAGAGGGAGATAAAGAAGTTGGTAGCCCTACACTTAGATGTAAGGATGGTTGATGGTAGAGTTTTATTATTTTAGATGATAGTTCAGTCATATCTAATGTATCAGGTGGATGAGTTTTAGTGGGGAGACTCAGAGGAAAAGGTGATGTTTGATCATGTTGACCATGGTGATACCTTGGAGGTATGGTCGGAGGATGGTCAAAACCAGATGTTATTAAAAATAGAGGTTTTTTATAGTGTGATTTCATGAGGTATTCATTTTTTAGTTTCTCATATCCCACCTTTGGAGGTTAACATAGAGGTATATAAGATGTATCATGTCTTTAGGACACAGTTTTAGTGGTCTTAGGTGAAATAGGAGGTGGAAGATTTTGTGTCTCAATGTCTAATTTTCTAGTAATTAAAGGTTGAGCACCATGTTCCTGGAAGTTTTTTATAGCCTTTAGATGTTACCAATTGGAAATGGGATGAAATATCAATGGACTTCATCATAGGTTTATCCCAAGATTACTGAGTTTGTGATGTTATCTGGGTAATCGTGGATCTTTTGAAAAAATTAGCTCACTTCCTAATGACGAATGAGTCAGGAACCATAGATGTTTTGGTGAGAAGTTATATGGGTGAGGTTATGTGGATGTATGGATTTCCAAGGTCCATTGACTTAGATCAGGATTATTTTTTACGTTCTAATTCTGGAGGGGATTGCAGTAAGATTTTGGCACTTAGTTACGCCTCAACATTGCTTTTCACCCTCAGATGGATGAGCAGACCGAGTAGACTATCCAAACACTAGAGGATATGTTGTGGGCATGAACCTTAAAATTAATTGGTTCTTTGAAAAATCACTTTCCTTTAGTTTATTTTTCTTATAATAATGGTTATTAATCATCCATTATCATGGCCTCGTTTGAGGGTTTGTACGTAAGACCGTGTCATTCTCCGTTATGTTGGGCTAAGGTTGGGGATTTATCAATTCTTTGTCTTGATGTGGTGCATATCATGACAAAGAAGGTTTGGGTTGTTTTTTAGAGGATTAAGGAAGCACGAGACTGATATAAGTATTATTTTTACCACAAGAGGAGGCTCTTGGAGTTTGAGGTTGGAGACCATTTGTTCTTGAGAGTATCCCCTCAACATGGGAAGTGGAGGTTTTATAGGGGTAAGATCTCTCCCCAGTTTTTTAGGCCTTTCAAGGTGTTAGGATGTGTTGGTGAGGATTATTGTTGGTTATCACTCTCTCCACTACTGGATTGGATTCATAAATTTTTCCACATCTCTCAACTCTTTTGATATCTTCATGATGGATCTCACACCATTTACTTGGGAGAATTGGATATCGAGGAAAATATGATATTCTTGGAGTAGTCAATAGAGATCCAGGATCATCGAGAGAATTTTCTTTGTGGATAGACAATTCATTTGGTTCATTTATTGTGGAGGCATGGTGTCCTAGAGGGAAGTACATGGGAGTATGAGACGTATATGCATTCCCAGTACTTTTTTTGAGCTTTTCTTTTTTTTCCTTGTTTTTTTTCTTGATGATGTATGATTTAAAATATTACTGGTTATGAGGTGTTCTTTTACTTGATGTGATATTTGTCTTAAAGCATATAAATAGAGGATAACTTGATTCCTAATTGATATTTTTTATATATTGACATGATTAAAATCATGGGGTGAGTTATTTCTACCCAAAGCAGATAATATCTTGACATAGGAGATGGAAATCCTTGGTTTTTATGCTTAGGGAAGTTTTGTGTGTTTGTTGTGGTTATTGGCTTGGTACTTATGGGGGATGAGATGGTGGATCAGTTGGCTATGTGGAAAAGGTGATGGATTGTGTATGGTATAATGGTGTGGTGTTGTTCCTGGTGGGTAATATAGTAAATTGGTGTGGTAATGTGGTTGTGAGAGATGTTTTTTGAATGTTTACAGATAATTTTGGTGTGTTCGGTTTGTGTTGGTGTTTTAGTTTTAATGAGATCATTGAGAGGTATCTTGTGAGATGGTTTTTTAGACCACTTTTCCTCTATTCTGGGTTGGTTTTGATTCTTTAGGAAAATAATAGTTTGATAGGTATCTAATTTAATGGTCCGGACCTTCTATCCCATTTCTTTACAATAATTATGGTGGTGGAGGTGTCTAGGGGAAGTTTGAAGGAGTTGGAGAGTGAATAGGAGGTTGTTGAGGATGATCTCTATGGTGTGGAGCATGGGGTTATGCTATAGGGGTGGTTATGCAATGTAGGAGGGATGGATACAGCATAGCAGGCGGTTAGAGTTGTTTTTGGAGCTAATACAATTTTGGGGGGTAGTTGCACCATGGATCATGGTTGTGATGTAGCCCCTATCAACAGGTGATAGATGTGGATGGAGTGTATAGTAGCATCATAGAGGGTTTTAGAGGAAAATTTTGGTGGTTATTCCATTTTGAGGGTAGTTGTGCCATGGATATGGTTTGTAGAATATCCCCCCTTACAAGTTTTTGGGTCTTATGGTATAGTGGTCCTAGATGCACCATGGTATCTTCCCCTATTTTCTAGATCTACGGTCTGGGGATAGTCGTAGATCTCAAAGATGCTTTGACAAGAAGAGTTTTAGCTTGTTGAGAAGTCATGTTCCATAGTCCCTTTGGTTTTCATTAATTCTGCAGTGTGTTCCTAGGGGTTATTTCATGGTATTATGTTTTGAAAATTGGTATAAATTATTAAATGTCATGACCTTCCTTCTTCAAGATGAGGGAAGGGACAACAACCTGCCAGACCCTTCCTCAAGATGAAGGAGATATAATGACCCTTGAGTCCCACCTTCAATAGTCCCCGGAGTGGAGACTAGCACCAAGGGTATAGAATCTCACATAGAAATGGAAGGCATTACCCTTTTATGGAACAACATCAGGAGATAAGATAGAAAATACCAAACAACTCCAAGTACTAAAAGTAAAAGTGAAGCGAAGATCCATCCCCGCATGCATGTTCAAAAGTAAGACTGATACAAGGTACAATGAAAACTCCAAAGTAAAGTACCAAAAGAAAAGAGTTTAAGTAGAAACAACAACAAATCCTAACGCTTGAGCTAGTAAGGTCCAACAAAGTCCTCTAACTCCTCCTGGAAACCTGAAAATGGTTTTATATACGTAGGGTGATCATACAAGTATACTCAGTAGGAAAACTAAAGCTACCTGTGCACAATTGGGGTAATATACTAATTCCGCTATGAGAAAATTGTACAACCTCAAGAACCTACCAAGGAATTCTAACCAGCCCAGCCTCACTAAGGCACACTTGCCAAATAGCACAAGTCAAATAAAGTAATAGTATAATCACAGCGATATTTGGGTACCCCGCACCACCATCCCACTGGTTGACTTCTTGTCCCCAACGGCTAACGCCTTGATGCTACCACTCTTTCCATACGCATTCCCACTTCCACAACCCACCTGCACACACCTAGGCCTCATCCACACACAATTCCTCCCATAGACACCTAGGCCACAACAACCACACCTCTCGCCTGAATACACCTAGGCCTCATCCCGAAGTCACTTGGGAAAACAAACCCGGACCGCAAACACCTAGGCCCCTCATCCAAAACAAACATTTTCCAAAAGAATCATGGACTATGATAAGCCTCAATCCATTACAACCTACCCGGATATGCTTGAGCAGCAAGATCCGGAAGAGGGTGCAAGGAAGAAATTTGGTAACCATCCATCCATCCTCCCATTAGGATGTTGAGAAAGGAACATTCCCCCATGAAATAGAGGTGTTCAGCACATAGTTCTCAACAAGGGTGGTGTTCATATAGAAATAACAAGAAACTAAAAGTTTATATATATAGGTAAGCAAACACTAAACCCAACCTATGGGTTTCTGAACAACAATCAACCCACACAAACCACCTTTGTTGTCACCCCTAAACGCACAACCAGTCACAAAAGAACATGATCCCAACCCCTTTTTATTTAACCACTTTCCATTTATTAAGTAAGGGGGTTCACTGTAATCTATTCCAGCACTATCGGGAAACCACCAACCATAACCATATCAAAACAGAGATCAAAACCAGACCAACAGTCCCAGTTCCCAAACAATCCCCCAATTCAGTCCCACTATAGAACGAGTCCATAACCACATCTCAGTCCCACTAATTGACGTTGCTTCATGAAAACAACACAAAAAAATGTATTTCAGCTACCTATAAGTTCATCAAATCCACAATCAATCAATCTCTTAGACTAAGATACCAACACACCCCCTGTACTACCCCACACAAAAAGACCATGGAAACTACTATTAACCCACAATTGTGCTCCCAATAGAAGCACCACACAACTCACACAAGGTTATAAAACTCAATAGAACATAGTACTCAGCCACACCCATCAACATGACATATTCAGATTTTATAGACACTATTCTTTAATCCCACTTGATAAATAGGGGTGATCACACAAGGGTTTTCATCCTAGTATATCCATTTAAATTAGCTGAGTATAAGTGATTAAACAGTTTTCATGTTACATCCATTTATCAAAGCATTAAAACCAAAATAGAACACCAGTGATCAAGAAAAGACCATCAATGGTCATGATTTTTAAAAGTCATATAGCCACGGAAACCATAATAGAATCAAGGATAACAAATAAAACAGGCGATCAACATCAAACTAATCTCTTCCTGTTATATTATTTACCTGTGTTATCTTTTAATCAAATCCAATTCCTATCCATTTCTTGTTTTTAAGAAGTTCTCAACCATTACTCACAAGGGTTCATTATAATACCCACCCCGCATTATGCACAAAAATAAAGAGAAGAAAGAAAAATACCTACTTTGATGATCAAAGGATCTAAGTTCCTCCTTTCTCCAAGAATAGATGATCGTGCGATCTGCGTGAAATATATTCAAGAAAACCAAGCATGAGAGCTCTGGTATAGGTGCATGAATCGTCTAAGGAGGAAGGCTCTAGGCACACCATGGGAAACAAAAAAGAATAAGGAAAGAAGAGATCTCGATTTATGAAAGGGAGAGATCCTAAAATCAGGGAGACGATTTCAAAGTAATTGAAAATCAGATCGTGGTTTGACCTTGCGGATGGGCAGTTACAAGGTTGGTGGGACATTACAAGATACAGGAAAATTGATAATTCCCTTTAGAAATAGTGGATATAGACCATCACACGGTTGTGAGTTGATAAGTTACCATTTCATAGAGATAAACATGTAATAGGGGTGAAACTGGAAAAACTAGAAATGAGTCACCGATGGGTGAGCTACTGATGCGACCTACGGATGTTGAGGTACCGACGTAATGACCTACCAACGTCCTGACCTACCGACACCCTGACCTACCAACGCCACGACCTACCAACATCCTAACCTACTAATGTCCTGACCTACCTACACCATGACCTATCGACATCCTGGCCTACCGACATCCTGACCTACCGACACCCTAACCTACCAACGCCACAACCTACCGATGTCTTGACCTACCAATGCCCTGACCTACCAACTCCACGACCTACTAATGTCATGGCCTACTGATGTACTTACCTACCGACTCCTTAATATAATGATGATGATGCCCCTTACTCACTAATGTTGACGCACTAACATGCTGACGCACTGACATGCCGATGAAAAAATTGGAAATTTGGAAAACTCTTTAAATGAGCCAAGTTTGCCTCCCAGAACACACTAAACATGGATTTTCACAAGGGAAATGGCCTGGGAAAATCTAGGTTATTACATCAGATACCTATAAAATTATTCTTTTCCTCAATAATTTAAAATAACCCATAAGAAAAGAGGTCCGAACAACCATCCCTTAAGATAGCTCTTAGGAGTAAACCACCTTGTGTTGTACTAAAGATAGAGTGAAGATCTCGATATCCAAGGAAACCTCCTTAACATATATCTCCTGAAAAACTATGAAAAACTAAGGCCCCACACTACCCCAAAAAATCACACATACACCAAGGTCACGGTGTCTAGACATATGGATTAGGGAGCTACTTCCTCCATGTTAAGATATTATCTTCTTTGGGCAGCACTGACTCGCCCGCACAGGTTTAATCAGATCCACATTAATGTTTCTTGATTAGGTATTAGGTTATCCACTCCCCATAGTAAGTACTTTCACACAAAATTAGAGAACAGGGAAATAAATTATCATACAGTAAATAGGTTAAAACATTTCATCATAATCAAGGCACAAAAAAACACAAGAGAAGAAATCAGAAAAACTCTGGGTACTAGGCACACATTTGTGCTTCTCGTTCCAAGGTACTCTACTTGATGCCACCATGCCTCTATAACACACGAACCAAAGGAATGGTTCGCCCACACAGCACCTTCTCCTCACGACCCTTGATTCTTACTGGTCACTCCATGAATGTCGCATCACCCTCGATATCTAACTCTCCCTAGTCAAGGACGTGGGAGTCATCGTGTAGATACCAAAATAGTTAATATACATGAAATATGTTGTGGATATTCTCCAACCGCAATGGAAACGCCAGCTGATATGCCACCTCAACAACTCATCACAACACTTCGAAAGGCCCGATGAACCTGGGAGAAAGTTTTCTACCTCTACCAAACCTCGGTTATCCACACTGATGGGAGACCTTTAAGAACACATGGTCCCCAACCTCAAACTCCAAATTCCTCCTCCTATGATTGGCATATTACTTCTGCCGATCCTGATCCACCTTTATCCTCTCACGCACAAGCTAAACCTTCTCAGTTGTGCTCTACACTACCTATGGTCCGAGAATAGATGCTTCCCCTACATCTATCCAGCATACTGGTGAATGACACAGCCTTCCATATAAGACTTTGAACGGCTCCATGCCAATGGTAGAGTGATATCTATTATTGTAGGAAAACTCCACCAGAGGCAAGCATCATAACCATGATCCTCTAAAGTCCAAGACACATTCCTACAACATGTCCTCCAATGTCTGGATGGTTCTATCTATCTTCCCATAAATCTAAGGGTGTAAAGCGGTGCTAAGTCATAATTGGGTGCCAAAATCATGCTGAAATCCCCTCCAGACTCATGAGGTAAACCATGCGTCTCAATCCAAGATGATGGATCTTGGAACTCCGTGTAGTTGTATTACCTCATCAAAATACCTCTTTACTAAGGCATCCACTACGCTCGACTCCTTGATCACTAGGAAGTGATCTGAATGTGTCAATTGATCCAAAAATACCCAAAGAGCATCACATCCTCCCTATGCTATGGGTAAACCTATGATGAAATCCATTAATATGTCTTCCCACTTCCACTTTGGAACATCTAATGGTTTCAATAGACCGTCGAGAACACAGTGCTCGGCCTTCACCTATTGACACACTAGGAATCTTTACACAAACTATGCCACTACCCGCTTCACCCTGGGCCACAAAAAATGTTCCCTCAAGCCTTGGTACATCTTAGAAACTCCTGGATGCACTGTTAGGGGTGAACTATGGAACTCACGGAGAACTACCTCACATATTGCCACAAGGAAAAACCACTTCTCATGGAATAGCATCCAATTCTGGCTATCCTCTGACCATCCCTCCAGAGCATCACCCTAGACAATGCGATCATGCATCACCTCAGCCTCTAAGTCTCCCCACGGATACTCCTCTACCTGTCATACTAAGGAGGAATGCACCATCAGTTGAAATAGATAGACTCTGCCACTGTCCTCCCCATCATCCAGGCATAAAGTATCCAACTCCTCCATTTCCTTCCAAGCATTCATAGATTCTTGAACTACCTCTCTTTGTGACTTCCTGCTCAAGGTATCGGCCACCATGTTCCCCTTACCTGGGGTGTAAGAGATCTCAAAGTCATAATACTAGATAAAATTCATCCACCTTATTTGTTGCAAGTTCAGGTCTCTCTAAGAGAATATATACCTTAGGCTCTTGTGATCCATGAAGACCACAAAGCACTCCCTGATGAGGTAATGCTGCCACAACTTTAGTGCGAACACTACCGTTGCAAGCTCTAGATCATGGGTGGAATAATTAAGTTCATGATGACGTAACTACCTATACCCAAAAGAGATTACTCCTTAATGCTACATTAGCACACATCCCAAGCCCAGGTCAGAAACGTTATAGAACACCTTGAACATCACCCCTTCCTCTGGAAACCTAAGCACCGGGGCACTGACCGGCTTCCCTTTTAGATAGTTGAAAGCTGCCTAAAAATTCTTACTCCATACGAAAGCCTGGTATTTTCTGGTCAAATCTATCAAAGGAGCTACAACTGAAGATAATTCAGGTACAAACCTCCAGTAATATCCTTCCAAACCCAAGAAACTATGAATCTCTGCCACATTCTTGGGTGATACCCAAGAAAAAACTTCTTTGACCTTTGATGGGTCCACTGATATCCCTTGACGAGGCACTACGTGTCTGAGTAAGTGCACCTCTCACGTCCTGAACTTTCACTTGGACAAATTTCTATATAAATGGTGGTGTCAGAGGACCTCCAAGATAGTCCTCAGATGCCCGGCGTGCTCCTCCTCTAACCTTGAGTAGATCAGGATGTCATTGATGAACACGACGATGAACTGGTCCTAGTACTCACGAAAAATAGAGTTCATGAGTCCCATTAACATGGATGGTGCATTAGTGACACCGAAGGTCATGACCACGAACTCGAAGTTCCCATACCTTCACCCAAAATCATTCTTTGGGATGTCACCCTCCTTTACCCTCAACTGGTGATATCCAGACCATAGGTCGATCTTAGAGAACCAACATTCCCCCCTTTAACTGGTCAAAAAAATAGTTGATCCTTAGAAGGGGGTAATGGTTCTTAATTTTTATCTGATTCAGTATCCAGTAGTCTATGAACATCCTTAGGCCACCATCCGCCTTCTTTGAGAACAAGACTAGAGCACCCCACAACGACACACTTGGTTGGATAAAACCCTTCTTCATCAGGACACCAACCTGAATCCACAAATCCTGCAACTCAGAAGGCACCGTCTGATAGGGAGCCATCGAAATTGGATGGGCACTAGGTATCAATTCTATCCCAAACTCAACATCACGTCGGGGTGGTAGAGTCACAACCTCTCTGGGGAAGACATCCAAGAACTCACTGATAACTCCCGGAACTTCCACCATCTTTGTATTTTTTGATTCCACTAATAGCTCATCTAACAAGGAAAGAAGAGGCTCCAAACTCTAGATGTTATCCTGAAAACTCTGCTCGCCAACGACGGATACACACTGTCTCCCCACATCTGAGAATGCAACCCTCCTCTAAAAGCAGTCGATAACAGCGTGCATATAAAATAACTACTTGACACCTAGGATGACATTGTATAGCTTCAACGATAGTAGAAGAAGGTCCCCACTGGATTAATGTAGCCCCAACATCACTCTATACCCTTGAAAAACATTAAATAGACTGCATTGACCTCCAACTAGTGTACTCAACACTAGGGGAATGGGAAGTCTCTCTACATATAATCCCAAAGCATGGGCTAGACCGAGTGCAACAAAGGAGTGTGAGGCTCTTGAATCAAACAAAGAACATGCAAGAGTAATAAACAGATTGATCGTACCTCAAACAACCTTTGGACATACTAGAACTGCTACCTCTACAGTTTGTAACTACCCACACCCAGCTCCTCTTCCTCTCTATTGTTGACTGCCTCTCAAACTACTCCCTGGTCGAGTTTTTTGAGGAGAACCTTGAGGTAGGCCTCTCCCAGCACTATTTACCCTCAGTGGAGAGGGAGCTCGCTGCTCCTGCTTCTGGAAGGGCCTAACCGGCAACTATTGTTATTGAGGTGGGCACTAACCCTACCCACCCCCACTGTATAGCACTTGAACTGGACTCTGGTTTTAAAGATGACCACGGACTCCATAGATAAAGCACCTCAGTCCCAAGCCCATGAGGAAAGGGTGAGGACTAGAATATTGGAACTGGAACTATTGAGGCCTAATCCCCGCTGGCTGAAACCTGAAAGGCCCTAATGCTGGAGATCTTCTGCTAACAGCCTTTCCCTTTGAATAACTCGGTTGGCTCCCATCTCGCATCACACCTCCCAGTGTGTACATACTCTCCACTAATTTATCCTTCTTCTGAAATTCTAAGTATGTTGGTAGAGTGAGGGGAGTAACAACATACTGAAGAGAAGGTCGGAGTGCCTCCTCTAAGAGTCTCACTCAAGACTCCTCATCTAGGAAGAGATCTAGTGAGAAGAGTAGTAGATCCTTGAAATTGATCCCAAATTCCCTCACTGACATATCCCCCTGTAGGAGGGAGAGTGGTTCTTACCACTTATCATCCTTCATCATGGAAGAAAGAAATTCTTCCCAGAACTCCCTATCAAATTCAGCCCATGAAATCTCAGTTTCCTTCCTCTCTCTGAGGTAAATCATCCACCAATGATGCACTACTCCTCATATCTGGCTCACTACCAGAGGAACCCAATACTCTTTCGAAGGTCGGATCAAGCTAAAAGTGATCACCATCTCCTCGAGCCAACTCTCTGTCTCCATGTCCGAGTCACTACCCTTGTACTTTCCCAAACTCTACCGCTGGAAGGAATGAAGCGTCTTCTGCCACAGGTCATCCTCCTTTTATTGATCGGCCCTCTACTGATCAACTGGGTCAACTTGTTGGACCTCAACTATTCATACCACATGGGGATGATGTCCAGGTTCCATAGCTGAAAAAAAGTGAAACAAGGAACTCCTAAGTCCAAGTAGTGTGGAAAATTTATTTTAAATTTTGTTTTAACTCTTTATTTATTTTAAATTCCCAAAACACCCAAGACACATAAGAAAACAATTCATTATGATACATGTACCTTTCCTAGGGTCTCTAACCTATAATCGGTGTAGCCTCACTTGGTCATCCAGTAGGTCCAGAGTCCTTGCATCAGATCACGGGGGGGCCCTAAAATCCCATGCCCTAGCCAGTCTTCCCTGACCTATCTCATGCACCAAGGTTGCCTAACACCATTTCCCTACCATCCCATGAAATCCTCACTATTCCTATCTCCAGAATCCATCCTATCTCTCAAACTCCCAAAA
Source organism: Viscum album (assembly GCA_963277665.1). NCBI lineage: Eukaryota > Viridiplantae > Streptophyta > Magnoliopsida > Santalales > Viscaceae > Viscum > Viscum album. The sequence goes on along the minus strand of OY728156.1, from coordinate 1,466,906,483 downwards.
CATTTCCCCTTTGATACCATTTTGTCATGACCCGCCTTCTTCAAGATGAGGGAAGGGACAGCAACCAACCAAACCTTTCCTTCCTCAAGATAAAGGAGAGATAATGACCCTAGAATCCCACCTTTAATAGGACCTAGAGTGGCGACTAGCACCAAGGGTATAGAATATCACATATAAATGGAAGGCATTACCCTTTTTATGGAACAATATTAGGAGATAAGATAGAAAATCCCAAACAACTCCAAGTACTAAAAGTAAAAGTGAATCCAAGATCCATCCCCACATGCATGTTCAAAAGTAATACTGATACAAGGTACAATAAAAACTACAAATTAAAATACAAAAGGAAAAGAGTCTAAGAAGAAATAGTAAAAAATGATGATGCTCGAGCTAGTAAGGTCCAGCGTGGTCCTCTAAGTCCTCCCAGAAACCTAAAAAAAGTTTTATATAGGTAGGGTGAGCATACAAGTATACTCAGTAGGAAAACTAAAGCTACCCATGAAAAAGTAGGGGAATATACTAATTCCCCTGTGAGAAAATAGTAGAACCTCAAGCACCTACCAAGGAATACTAACTATCCCAGCCTCACCAATGTACACTCGCCAAATAGCGCAAGTCAGATAAAGTAATAGTTTAAGCACATTGATATTTGGGTACCTCGCACCACCTTCCCACTGGTTGACTGCTTGTCCCCAACAGATAACATATTGATGATACCACTCTTCCCATACGCGGTCCCACTGCCACAATCTCCCACACACACATAGGCCTAAACCACACAAAATTCTGTCTATAGACACCTGGGCCACAACAACCACACCTCTTGCCTGAAGACACTTGGGAAAACAACCCTGGACCGCAAACACCTAGGCACATCTTCTAAAAAAACCCATTTCCTTAAGAATCTTGGACTATGGTAAGGCTCAATCCATTAAAGCCTGCCCACATATTCCTGAGTAGTAAGATCCGGAAGAGGATGTGAGGAAGAAAGTCAGTAATCAGTCATCCATCCTTCCACTGGGATGTTGGGAAAGGCACCCTCCCCCATGAAATAGAGGTGTTCGACACACAGTTCTCAACAAGGTTGGGGTGCATATAGAAATCACAAAAAACTACAAGTGTGTATATATAGGTAAGAAAACACTCAACCCAACCTATTGGTTTCCTAACAACAACCAACCCACACAAACCACCTTTTCCTCCACCCCTAAATGCACAACCAGCCACAATAGAACACGAGACCGACCCCTTTTTATTTAACCACTTTACATTTATTAAGTAAGGGGGTTAAATTTAATATATTCCAACACTACCGGGAAACTGCTAACCATAACCATATTAAAACAAAGATCAAAACCAGGCCTGCAATCCCACTGCCCAAATAATCCCCCAATGTAGTTCCACTATAGAATGAGTCCATAACCACACTGCAGTCCCACTGCTCGATGTTTCTTCGCGACCACAACACAATAAAAGTCAATTCATATTCCTATAATTCCATCCATTCTACAATCAATCAATCTCTCAGATTGAGATACCAACACACCCTTTGTACTATCCCACACACAAAGCCCATGGAAACTACTATTAAACCACAACCGTGATCCCAATAGCAGCACCACACAACTCATGCAAGGTTAAAAAACTCAACAGAACATAGAACTTAGCCACACCCATCAATAAGACATATTCATATTTGATATACCCTATTCTTTAATCCCACTTGATAAACAGGGGTGATCACACAAGGGTTTTCATCCTGGGGAATCCATTTAAATTAGTCGAGTATAAGTGATTAAACATTTTTCATGTTACATCAATTTATCAAAGCATCACAACCAAAAAAAACACCAATGTGAAAGAAAATACCACTAATGGTCATGATTTTAAGAAGTCATATAGCCACAGAAACCATAACAAAATCAAGGATAACAAATAAAATAGGATATCAACATCAAACTAATCTCTTCCCATTATATTATTTACCTATTTTATCTTTTAATAAAATCCAATTCCTATCCATTTCCTATTTTTAAGAAGTTCTCAACTGTTCCTCACAAGGGTTCATTAGCATACCCACCCATCATGATGCAAAAAAAATAAAGAGAAGCAAGAGAAATCCCTACTTGGATGATCAAAGGATCAAAGTTCCTCCTTGTACCAAGAACAGGGGATTGTGCAAGACGTGGGAAAGATCTTCAAGAAAACTGAGAAGAAGAGCTCTAGTACAGGTGCATGAATCATCTATGGATGAAGGATATAGGTGCACCACGGGAAACAAAAATGAAGAAGGAAATAATAGATATCGGTTTATGAATGGTCGAGATTCTAAAAATCAGGGAAATGATTTCAAAGTACTTGAAAATTGGATTGTGGTTTAACCACGAGGTTGGGAGATTGTAAGGCTGGTGGGATGTTACAAGATACAGATAAATTGATAATTCCATTTGGAAATAGTGGATATAGACCATTTCACAGATGTGAGTCGATAAGTTACCATTTCACAGAGATAAACATGTAACAAGGGCGAAACTGGAAAAACTGGAAATGAGTCACTAATGGGTGAGCTACCGACATGAACTACCGACGCTGAGCTACTGACGCAATGACCTACCAACGTCTTGACCTACCGATGCCCTGACCTACTAATGCCGTGACCTACCAATGTTCTGGCCTTCTGAAATCCTAACCTACCGACACTCTGACCTATCGATGTCTTGACCTAACGACGTCATGGCCTATCAACACCGCGACCTACCGACATCCTGAACTACCTACACCCTGACCTACTGATGCCATGACCTACCAATTCCCTGAACTACTGAAATCATAACCTACGGATGCCCTGACCTACTGATGTTGATACCCCTGACTCACTGATGCTGACGCACTAACATGCTGATGCACTGACATGCCGACGCACTGACATGCCAACGCAAAAACTTGAAATTTGGAAAACTCTTGAAATGAGCCACTTTTACCTCCCTAAACACCCTAAATATGGATTTTCATAAGGGAAAGGGCCTCGGAAAATCTGGGTTATTAAATTAAATCCCCTTAAACTATAACTTTTGTAGAAATTTTTCTCTCATTTCTTAGGTGACCCAAGTGTTCCCCAAGGATCTATTTCATCCCCCTTTTAGTGGATTTTGACCCTGGTCTAGAAGGATCAACATGTGGTATAAGAACTTGGGTTTTCTTATGATGTATGGGTCCCTTCTTTTTAAGTTTTAATGTTTAAATGTGACCTAATTTGATTACCCTTTGAGGTCACGTGGGTGTTCGGGGCTTGTTCGGAGCCCATAACCCAAATTTTGGGGTGAAAATGGCCTGGTTCATGGTTAGTTCAAACCATGTTGGGTAGGCCATAAGGTTTGATAAACCATGCGAATCATGGACAAATAGAATGAGGAGGTCATACGGTTAGTCCAAACCATGCGACCTAAGATTCATGATCATGCGGTAACCTCTGAAATTTTAATAGAGGATTTTTTCATGGTTTTTTCATTGTTAGTAGAACTATACAAGGTAACCATGTGGGTGACATTATCCTATATCTAACTGTGCATGGTTGTCACATGGTTTTTCAAACTGTGTGCTCAAACCGTGAAACCCCTTTATTTTGGGTTAATTTTATAATTTTAATTCTAATTAAATCATATTTTAACCTAAAATTCACTTTTACTCTCCCTCACAGTATCCATCACGTTTGAGAGCTCTCCCTTGGTGGATATTATTGATTTTTATCCCAAATCTCTATCTGATCTTCGATTCAAGCATCGTTCATCTCATTGGATCTACATTGGTGAGTAATCTATTCCTTTTTAGTCATTCTTCATTTTTCTTCCTGTTGATGACGTTATTTAGGTGTAAGATGATTTCCCCTAATTTTAGGTTCTTCATTCATTTTTTATTTTTCTACCAATCTAAGTCGAATCAGGATTTTATACTAAAAAATCACTCTAATATTTACCTATGGTAGGTGGTATATAGTTTTCATGTTGGTTTTTGTGATTTGTAGACCTAGTTGTCAATGTGTCACCCACTGAACTTTCTAGTGTGTCCTCGAAATTGAACTATTTAATTTAATTAATTGAATTGAACCTATTATGGATTCCCTTAGGTTCCTTTATAATGAGTTGGAGGTTATTACCCCAACCAATGGCCACCCATGGGGTGTTCCGGGTAAATTTTATTTGTTTATGCCTTGTAGAACCAGCCTTGGGGTGATTTGATGCTTTCCTATTTGGAGGAAGCTTATTGATAAATGAATTGAATAGAATTTTTTGAATAGGAGATGGTTACCTCCTTCTCATTTTGATTATTTCAATTAAATGGTTTATATGGAACTTTTATTACTTAAATGGATTTGTTAGCAATTTGATAAATGAGTGGGTACACTCATTTGTTGACTTTTATTATGAATGTGGTTAATGAGTGGGTATACTCATTGTTTGTATTTGGTTGTAATGGTTATAAGAATGGGTAGACTCATATGGTATAAAATGACACATGGTATGAAATGGTGATTGATTCCATAGATTCCTTGGGTGTTTCTCCTTGGATCTTGAATGTGGTATTATATTCCCTAGATTGAGTATGCTCCTTTGGTCTTGATTTTGTGGGATGCCTCGAGCCTTGCTGCCCCTTGGATCTGGCTTGCTTGGACTCATGTAGGACATGTTTAGTTGACATGCTCCTATGACTCCAACAAGTGCCTAACCATGTTTCCATCAAGATTATCTTGGGAATTGATGTGGATTCCTTGGCCTTCTACACCTTGGATCCAGCCCTTCATGGTCTGATACTTTTGGTATACAGCACAGCCATAGTAATGTGACATGTATGAGTATATGGCTCATTCATGGTTGTTCTGGATTTTCTAGTTGTACAGAAAGGTCATGGTGACTTGATATGTATATATGTATGGTGAAGTTTTGTTGGTTATTATTGTTTCTATTATAGCTTTCTTATTAGGATCTTGACACTTGTTTTGCTGGGATACTTGAGAGGAAAGTCAGTATCACTTTCTTAGTAGTGGACATGCCATGGGAACTTTACATTTATTTACTACTTACCTAATTTACTTGCACACTGCTTATCTTGTTATATTACACATCATGGACTTGTATAGATATTTTGGTGGTTACCTACTGGGATCTTTTCTCAAACCTTGTTCAAGACACCATTGGGTACCCAAAAAGACTATTTGGATGTAGGTATAGATAAGGGCAATCTCCCACAGTTTGAAAGTTGATTTTGTTCCATGCTTAGGAGTAGGAGAGCATGGGATCGAGCTGAGGCTCATGATTCCATTCGAAGATAGCACTTTTACTCTTTTTGGTATTTTGGATACTTTTATTGTATTGTACTTCTATGTACCTGTTTTTTATGATTTATAGATACATGTATCATCATAATTGTATATGAGACACTTACAGCATTGTTATGTATTCATATCTTGTTTATTTATCAGTTGCCTACTTGTTGTATCTTCTTCCGCTATTGACTGTCATTATTATTCTGTTGTGTTCCACTCTAGTAATGAGGGAATAGTCTACCCATAGACACACCCTAGGCCCCCGCTACTAGTTTGAAGCCTCTAGTGTTCAGGGAGTTGTGTTTGAGGCCATGTGTCCCACCGGGATCAGGGTTCCTTTCAATGGAATCTGGGTCTAGGATGTTACAAAGTGGTATTAGAATGGTTATTTTCTAGTTTTATTTACTATTTTGTGATAATAGATAGGTACAGAAATGTATTGAAGTTTGATAATGATTTTTTCTAGGGTTTAGTTAACCCTCATATAGGAAATATCCAAATTGCCTTTAATTAAATTGTTTTTTTCTAGATTTGGACTATTGCAGTTGATTTGATTCCACTGTTGGGTGACACACTAGATTTTTGATGTTATTATTAATATGAATTTGGGTTATATTGTGTTTCAAACTGATGATATGAAGGTATTCCATCTCATTCATCATCTTAGGCACATTTTAGATTTCACATTACATGCATTATGTCATTTCATTTAGGATGTATTACTTATTGCATGATATTGTGATAGGTGGTGTGATAGTTATACTTATTTTTTTGATAGATTTTTTGTAGTGGGTAGAGAAAGTGATGTCATATTTCATCACATAAGGAGTATGGTCCCTTATAGACTATAAAGTGACACACCTTTTGATTCAATTAATTAAAGTGAATTTGATATGGTATGAATTATATGGTCACTAAATTTTGGTTCATGAGGTGTTATAGGCCCTCGTGGATTGGAACTTGGTGAACCATTTAGATTAATTTTTAAATTAAATTGTGATATAATGGTAATGAATATTAAATGAATTGAAATGGTAAAGTGAACTTGGAAATAGATACTTGACCTAGACATGGATTTTGAGTGGGAAAGGGGTAGTGTTTCTAGTGGTTTTTGGTGACTTTTCTTTTTATAGTCCTGGGTTTAGTAGTAGGTTGTGTGGTACAACCTGTTTTTAGGAGGTTTTTGACCTATACTATGCTTTTGAGCTACAAACTTTGATGTTGTTATTTTCCAAGGCATGTGTTTGAAATTGTAGAGGCATGTAGCCATAAATACCTCCAATCGTACACATATATGGTAGCAAAGATCATGCTACAGAGGCAGTGGGCCATGGAATATTGGGGGATCCTCCTTTAGTGACAGCTGCAGAATCAGCTATTGTTGTGGACATTAGTGTTGAGGCATAGTTTCACGAGGGATTCTATCACTTCATGCAAACTTTTCAGGGAGCACCACAACCTTCCTTGTCTATGGATGAGCTAATGTGCATGTTCCATTAGAAGTATCCTCCCATGTTTTTGGGTTATGGAGGTCCAAAGGCTAATAAGCTATAGATAGAGACTACTTTTTCAATATTCTAGCACCTTGAGACACCAATTGAGAGGATATTGAAGCTCGTGACTTACATGCTTCATGGAGCAGCAAAGAAATGGTGGGATGTTCTGAATGAGGCTGACAGACTACGAGATATGGTTTGGGTTGATTTTCAAACTAGGTTTTATGAATATTTATATCCTGATACTCTACAGGAAGAGAGGGCTAGTGAAGTTATGTGTATGGATCAGGGATCTATGACAGTTATAGAGTACTTGGAACACTTTATAAAGTTGCAGCGTTTTTCACCAATGTACCTTACTGATGAGCTATCAAGATTGAGATGCTTTGAGGAAGGTCTTTGAATTTATATCAGATCTTAGTTCAACATGTTCAAATTGAACTCTATTAGTGAAATTATGAATTAGGCGCTGATTGCATAGCAGAACCTGAGGAAAGTTGTGGCTTTAGAGCAGAGCAGTGCAGTCTCTCTACCCAGTAGTTCAGCATCTTTAGGTAGGAAGCACCATTTTGAGGCTTCTTGTGATATGAGTACCAATCAGGCTATGGGTATTCGTATTTCAGGGTTCTATAATTAGTTTGGAATATGAATCCACATGAAAAATTAGTGTGACCATGACCCAATCGAGTGTCGAGCTTGTAGTGGGATGGTCCATGTGCAAAATTTCTATAGGACCTTCCTTCCAGTTATGATTGGTAGGGTTCAACTCTGAAAATAGGTTCAGAAGAAGTTTTCTCAGCTCTACGACTGTCAGGGAGTTGGAGTAGTGTCGGTCATTCAGGCCGAGGTAGTGGTGGTCATGACTAAGGTAGCCAGTTACCATTTACACTAAGACATCAAATTGGGCCTACTCCAGGTAGTGAGGTTGTGTCACATGGTTTTGGTTCAGACCAGATCTATTATGTGTCGCCTACTCCTAAGGAACAGGGTGTCAGACTATTTATGGTGAGATTTACAATCTTATTAACCTCTACTGTTGCATCTTCTCTTTTGATACAGGTGCATCGCATAGTTTTATATTTACACATGTGGTAAAAATCCTTGGGCTTTCTATATTATCTTCTAAGAGCATTATGATTCTAAACGCTCTGTTGGGGATCATAATAGAGGGTGTATGCCAATGCAGGGAGTTCCCCCTTGAGTTTGGTGGGTGTCACTTCTTCTAGGACCTCTATGTCCTCAAGATGACTAGTTTTTACATCATTCTTGGGATATAATGGTTGGTTCCATTTCATGATTTTGTTGATTTCTATCACTGAAGGATGACCTTCACATCACCAGAGGATGGTGAGTTCATTCACAAGGAAGAATTGGATTTCTAGGCAAGTCGATCTGGACTAGAGAATCATGGGTTGGGTTGGATGATAGCCCAGATTGCTATTTTGTATCTAGATGATCAGGGAACATGTCAGACGTAATTTCCTCCAGTGGTTGATCATTTCATAGATGTGTTTCCAAATTACTTTTCTAGTTTAACTTTAAAGAGAGAGGTTGAGTCCTCTATCGAGCTAGTTCCAGGATCTGAACTAGTATTGATTACTCCTTAAAGTATGGATATAATGGAGTTGAAGGATCTCAAGAGGTGGTTAGAGAATTTAGAGGAAAAGGGGTTTATTCAACCCAGTACTTCTCCATGGGGTTCACCAATCCTTTTTGCAAAAAAGTCAGATGGTGACCTTAGGCTATGTGTGGATTATCGAAAACTGAACCAGTTAACCGTTAAAAAATGATATCCTTTTCCATGTATAGATGAACTATTTGATCATCTTTAAGGTGATCAAGTGTTCTAGAAATTTTATTTGAGATTCGGATATCACCAGTGCATGTTTGACCTATAGACATACCTTGTATAGCCTTTTGTAGTAGGAATGGTCTATGTGAGTATCTGTTTATGTCATTCAGTTTTATGAATGCACTAGCATTTTTCATGGTGTTGATGAACTAAGTCTTCCAACCTTATCTGTATTCATTTGTGGTTGTTTTCATGGATAATATCTTGTTTTATTCTCATAATTGAAACGATCATACCAAACAACTTGAGATAATTTTAAATACACTGAGAGAGCATCAATTATATGCTAAGATCATAAAGTGACACTTCTAGATGGATCAAATTCACTTATTGGGTCACATTATCTCATAGATAGGAGTATCAGTTGACCCAAAGAAGGTGATAGCTATAGTTTCCTGGGAGCATCTCAAGAAGTTATTTGACATATAGAGTTTATTGGGGATGGATGGATATTATTGGTTATTCATATAGGACTAATCAAGATTATCAGTTCCATTGATGAGCTTTACTAAGAAGGGTGTGAATTTTATATGGTTCGATACCTATGAGACAACCTTTTAGAAGCTGGAAGGGAGATTTAATTCAACACCATTCCTGATACTTCTAGAGAAGAGTAGGAACTACACTATGTATTGTGACACATCAGGTATCGGTCTTGGAGAAGTATTGATGCATGGGGATAGATTCATGGTGTACGAGTCTTGGAAGATGAGGCCACATGAGATGAATTACTCAATGCATGATCTTGAATTAGCTACAGTTGTTCATGATTTTCATTGTTGGAGACATTACTTACTTAGAGAGTGTTTTGTGGTGTATATAGACCACAAAATTCTCAAGTAAATTTTTACATAGTGTGGTCTAAATCTGAGGTAATGAAGGTGGGTAGAGTACCTACAGTATTTTGATTCTGAGCTTGCCTACATGCCTAGAAAGGGAAATGTAGTGGCTGATGCACTAAGAAGGAGGACTCAAATACAAGCATTTCAACATGCCAGTAATGAGTGGAATCTCATGTATTTGTTCTCTAATATAAAATTAGAGGTGAAATATAGTCAAGGGAATACTTTTATACCATCCTTTATTGTGACCCCTACCCTGTTGGATAGAGTGAGGATGAGGCAGCTATCAGATTTAGAGGGCCTAGTCCTGTAGAAGAGTGTGGCAAGGGAGGGCCCACCTCCTGGTTAGACTATAGGAAAGGATGAAATTATGTGTATATATGGTCATGTTTGGGTTCAAGTGGACGTATACGAGGAGATAATGTGATAGTTTCATGCATCATCTTGGGCAATGCATCTTGGAGTCACCAAGATGTACCGTGATTTATGATGTCAGTACTGCTAGCCAGGTATGAAGTGTGAGTTGTCTTGTTTTGTTATGAGTTGTTCCACCTATCAACAGGTGAAGGTGGAATATCAGAGACCAATAGGATTTTTACAGTATTTACCTACTCTGGAGTATAAATGGGATGATGTCGTGATGGATTTCATGACCAGTTTACCGAGGTCTCCTTGAGGTAACGATGTTGTGTGGGTTATTGTTGAAAGACTCATAAAGGTTTCTCATTTCTTTTTGATAAAGGAGACCTTTAGTGTGGATGAGATTATAAGGTTATATATCTATGAGGTAGTATGGCTTCACAGGGTCCCATGAACTATCGTTTCAGATAGGGATTCGTGCTTTACGTCTCATTTATGGAAGAGTTTGCAGAGGGAATTGGGTATATAGGTTCTTCTAAGTACATCATACCACCATCAAACTGATTTTCATTCAGAGCATATGATACAGGTGCTTGAGTACATGTTTCAAGAATGTGTACTAGATTTTAGGGGATCTTGGGAGAGGAATATACTTCTGGTTGAGTTCTCTTACAATAACAGCTATCAGGTGACGATACAGATGGAACCTTATGAGGATTTATGGTAGGACATGTCAATCACCCCTATACTGGTTAGTGGCAGGTGGGGAAACTTTATTAGGACCAAATATCATGTAGAAGACTTCTAAGAAGGTATATTTGATTCAAAAGTAAATGGATGCTACACAGTCTCGATAGAAATCTTATGATTTTCACCATAGATGACCTCTAGAATTTGAGGTTAGAGATCAGGTCATTCTATGTGTTTCACTAAGGCTAAGATACAGATGGATCAGGAGATAGGGTAATCTTTCACCATGATATGTTAGTTCATTTGAGATTTTAGAGAGAGTCGGGTTGGTAGAATATTGGTTACAGTTACCTCAGAGGTATCGACCCATGCATGACGTATTCCACATATCTCAAATGTGCCACTATCATTTGGACCCAGATCATGCTTTTCATCCTGAGTAGGTTGAGTTATAAGCATATGCTTCCTTTGAGGATTATTCTATTCATATCATTGATAGAAGAAAAAAGGTTTTCTGAGGGTGGTTAGTTCCTCTAGTATGGGTGTTATGGAAATATAGTTGTTTAAAAGACGAGACTTGGGAGCTTGAGCCCGACGTACATGCTTAGTGGCCAGAATTGTTCTTATATGAATCTTGACCACCCTTCATAGGGAAATTCAGGGATGAATTTATTTAAGGGGGGATATTTTAAGAACCTGGGTTTTTGTATGAGGTATGAATCCCTTATTTTCTAGTTTTAATGTTTAAATGTTGCCTAATGTGATTACCCTTTGAGGTCATAGGGATATCAGGGGTGTCTAGGGCTTGTTTGGATCCTGAAACCCAAGTTTTGAGGTAAAAATGGAATGTTGCATGGTTATTTCAAACCGTAAAATGTAGGTTTCATGGTCTGATAAACCATGCAAGGCATTGGTAGAGAGAAGCAGGAGGCCACAAAGTTAGGCCAAACCATGTGACTTGATCCGCAAGGGTGTGTGGTAACTTTTTCAATTTTAACAGAGGATTTTTTCACATTTTCCGCACTGTTAGTAAAACTGTGTGAGGTAATCATGTGGGTGACCTTCTCCTATATCTAATCATGCATGGTTGGCACATGATTTTTCAAACCATGCACTCAAACCATGTGACCCATTTATTTTGGGTTGATTTTAAAATTTTAATTATAATTAATTCCTATTTTAACCTAAAATTCACTTTTACTCTCCCTCACAGCATCCCTCACATTTGAGAGCTCTCCCTTGGTGGATATTCTTAATTTTGATCCCAACTATCCATATTATCTATGATTCAAGCACTTCTCATCTCATTGGATCTGCATCGATGAGTAATTTATTCCTTTTTAGTCATTCATCATTCTTATTCATATCAAAGATGATATTTAGGTGGAAGATGGTTTTCCCTAATTTTAGGTTCTTCATCTGTTGTTCATTTTCTCCTGATCTAAGTTGAATTAGGAGTTGATACTGGATGATCACTCTACTAACTATCTATGATAGGTATTCTATACTTTTACCATTGGTTTTGGTGCTTTATAGACCTAGATGTCATTGTGTCACCCGCCAGACTTTTCAGCGCGGCCCCAAAATTGAACTGGTTAATTTAATTAATTAAATTGGACCTGTTACGGATGTCCTTAGGTTCCTTTTTAATAAGTTGGAGGTTTTTTCCCCAACCAAAGTCCACGCATGGGGTGTGCGAGGTGAATTTTTCCAATTTATGCCTTATAAAACCACCCTTGGGTTGAGTTAATGCTTTCCTATTTAGAGGAAGCTTATTAATAAACAAATTTAATCTAATTGGTTGAATGGGATATGGGTTATCTCCTTTGCATTTTTATTATTTTAATTAAATGGTTGATATGGAACTTTTATTTCTTAAATTTATTTGTTAGAAATTTGATAAATTAGTGGGTATACTCATTGGTTTCCTTTGATTTTGAATGTGGTTAATGAGTGGGAATACTCATTGTTTGTATTTGAGTGTAATGGTTATATGAGTGGGTAGACTCATATGGTATAAAATGACATATGGTATGAAATGGTGATTGGTTCCATAGATGCCTTGGACGTTTCTCCTTGGATATTGAACATGGTAGTGGATGTCCTAGATTGAGTATGCTCCTTGGGTCTTGATTCCATGGGATGCCTCAGGCCTTGCTACCCCTTGGATCAACTTTCTTGGACTTGTGTAGGACATGTTCAGTTGACATTATCCAAGGAATCCAACCAGTGCTTAACCGAGTTTCCATTGAGATGTTCCTAGGACTCAATGAGGATGCCTTGGTCTTCTATACCTTAGATCTGACCCTTCATATTCTAACTCTTCTAGTATACGGCACAGTCATGGTAATGTGACATGTATGATTATACATCTTGACCATGGTTGTTCTGGATTTTTTGGTTATACGGCAAGGTCATGGTGACTTGATATGTATGGATGTATGATGAGGTCATGTTTGTTATTCCTATTTCTCTTTTAGTTTCCATGTTAGGATCTTAACACTTGTTTTGTAAGGATCCTTGAGAGGCTAGTCAGTATCACTTGCTTAGTAGTGGACATGCCATGGTAAATTTACATTTCTTTACTACTTACTTGATTTACTTGCACACTACTTATCTTATTATATTGAAAACCCTATACTTGTATAAATATTTGGGTGGTTACCTATTGGGATCATATCTCATGCTCTATTTAGGCCGTCCTTGGGTACTTAAACAAACTATTTGGATGCAAGTAGAGATGGTGGAAAGATCCCATAGTTCGAGAGTTGATTTTGTTCCATGCTTAGGAGTAGGGGAGAAGTGGATTGAGCTGAGGCTCATGATATTATTCAAAGATAGCACTTTTGGTCCTTTTGGTATTTTAGATACTTGTATTTTACTGTACTATTATGTACCTATTTTGGATGCTTTGTAGATACATGTATCATCATTATTATATATGAGACACTTTTGGAATTTCTATCTATTCCTATCTTGTTTATTTATTAGTTGTCTTCTTGTTGTATCTGCTTCTGCTATTGACTGTTATTGGTATTCTATTGTGTTATACTCTGGTAATGAGGGAATATTATCCCCATAGACACACACTAGGCCCTCGCTACTTGTCAGCAGCCTCTAGCATTTGGGGATTTAATCTTGAGTCCATGTGACCCAACGGGATTAGGGCACATTTCAGGGGAATCTAGGTCTAGGACGTTATATGTGGTAGTTTCGATGAGTTTCCCTCTTGTCTTACCTCTGTTTTCCTTATGTTTCTTTATACGTGGAGGGTATTATGTTCGTTTAAATCTTTGTTTTTGGTGTTTTTTGATGGTAGAATGATGTGGTTATTTTGTTCTAGGATGGTAAGGGTTATCTCCTTTTTTGTGGTGTTTGGTGGTGGCCTCCCCCTTGTTCATACCTTGCGCAGTAGATCAAAAATCTCTATTTGAGGTAGGGGATCATTTTTTTTCTCATCTGGTGTATCATGCAGGAGGGTTTATTCTCTTATTTATCTTTGGTAAGATATTTTTCACTTTCCTAATAAAGATAATTAATTATTAATTTCAAATTAAAATGGTAAGGGGAATGAAATCACATGGTTTTATAGCTTTTGGATATTATTGATATTGGGATTGTATGGAATTGATTTCTCGCTGAAAATTGTGTTTGGCGGGGGCTTTGTTTGCACTATAGTTGATGAGTTATGGAACCCTTGTTTTTTGGTTGATTTTAACCACCTTAAATAAATGTATAACCACTTATATTTGGATAATAAATTGGTTTCATGTGGAAATTATAGATTTTGTGAGAATTCCCTTAAAAAAAGAAGAGGAATGTGATGGAATACCCTTGATATATTTGAAATTTTCTATGTGAATGTGATGTGAAAATTTTTGTGATGTGTGGTTGTAATTTAGGGAAGTTATGTGATGAGAAATGGATGTGTTATATAGCAGTTTTGATGTGTATTTGTGGTGTGGGGGATATGTGATGAGTTGTGTGGCTGTGAAATGAGGAATTTTTTATAGAAAGTGGTGATGATGTGACAATTTTTCCAAATAGGTGGTTGTGGTTGGGTGATGGTGGTAGTGTGGGTTGGTAGGCATGGGGGTGAGGGGTTGATTTTTGTTATGTGGTGTTGTGATATGCTATTTAATCAGGTATTATCATAATTATTTGGTTAATAATGAATGGAAATGGCATGCATTGAATGGTTAATAAATGAATGGATTAAAATGGGATAGAAATATGAAATTAATGGGATGTATAATTGAAATTGGTTGGTAATGGAAAATCTTGAAAATGGATTAATTTGAAAATTAAGATCAAATTTTTCTTGCATCTTGTGTCTTGTGGATTGTTGTGTGGTGTTGTGCATTTAGTGGTGGTAGTAGAAGTGGTGAAAGGTTGTGAGACCCTGGGGGTGTTGTTGTGAGTTGGTTGGATATTTTGTTGTGAAACCATAGGTTGGGATTTTGTGTGGTTATTACATATATATCTTGTATTTTCCTTATGATTTGTATATGCACCCACCCATGCCTAGCACCGTGTGTTGACAACCAAATATTTTGGGGGTGTTTTTTCCAACATCCTGGTGGTAAGGATGAATGGTTACTTTCTCTTTCCCACTCTCTCTTCTAATAAAGTTATTTATGCATGGGATGTGATGGAAAGAAGTCAAAAGTGCACTAGTATTTGTTTTTTTATGAGATTATGATATGTATTATAGTGGTGGTTGTGAATGGTAGGAGGAGGGCATGAGTTTGATGTCTTTCATGTTCATGATACCCTATTATTCTAGTTATATCTATGGTGTGATATCCCAAGTGCCTTTGACCGAGATGTGGTGTGAGGTCCCAAGTGTCTTTGGGAAAGATGTGATGTGATGGACCTAGTTTCTTTAGGAAAGGTGTGGTGCGGTGGCCCAGGTTTCTTTTGATGAGATGTGATGTGATAGCCAATTATATGTGGGGTGTTTAGCATGATGTGATGTTCAAAGGAGATGGGATTTCCAGGACGTACGACATTGGGGTGTGAGAGCATAAAATAAATAGTAAATGTGATGTTGGGTAACTTTATATCGATATACTTATTATTATGTTATTATACTTGTATGTGTTATTTGGTGAGTGGGCTCTAGTGAGGATGGGTTTGGTTAGTTAGAATGTTTAGGTGTTATTGGTTAATCTGTTTACTCATTGGTGCATTAGTATGCTTCTTTCACATGTACACAAGAGACTTTGGAGTTCCTAGTGAGTATAATTATATGATCACCCCATGTATAAAAACTTATTTTTAGGTTTTTTGGAGGACTACATGAAGCATTATGGGCATTACTATCTCAGACCTTTGGAGCTGTTGTTGAGTCACTGCCTTGGTACTTTCTTTTTGGGTATTTATTTTGATACTTTAATCTATATCTATTTAATTTATACATGAATTGTGGAGTAGTTTTGGTTTCTTGTTTTTATATTATGTTATATAGTTTCTTGTGGTTGATTTATCATATCTCCTGGTCCTATTATTATATAGGGTAATGCCTCCCATTTGTGATATTGTTTTATACTCTCGATGTTAGTTGCCATTTCTAGGCCTATTGGAGGCAAGACTTGGGGGTTCATTATCTCTCTTCCTTTATTATCGGCCTAGAAGAGGTACCTTTGGAGGGAGGAGGTTATGAAAAATACATATAAGTTATTCATAATCAATTTATAGAGTTATAGATACTTATAAGAAATTTTTTTTTTCTAAGAAAAAAATCACTTTGGACACTCAAAGAAGCAATAAAAAATAAAGTTTTAGTGACATAAAGGATAGATATTATTGAAATTATAATGTTATACTCCTTATTAGAAAGTGTCTCATTTATAACCTCCTCGTATAATAATAATTTTGAGTGTCTAAAACAAAGTAAGATGGTGTGTGGTATCATTAAAGTAAGCAATTAATGTTGGATGAAATCTTTGGAGCATAGAGATCAAGGTTGAAGCTAAATTCCAATAAGGGGAACCCACATGGGATAATATCCACCATGATGTTGTTTTTACCTTTAGTAAATTATAATATTAATTGAATAATAATGATCGTATTGTACTACTAAATTTGAAGGAATCTTAACATTTGAATGTTATTTGTGAAAATTACTAACAAGTTATCATTTTACACAAGGGTAGCATGCAAAGAAACAATATATGGTGGTTAAAGGGTTAAACACTCCCCAAAAGAGGGAATAAGTATTGTAACGTTATTAAAGAATCATTTAAGATGCATGGAGGCATTATTCTAAGATAATAGGATATGAATGATGTGTATTGAGATTTTTTTGTAGTGGTGGGAATCATTGAAGGAAGGGAATGTGTGATATCTATGAAGTTACAAAGAATCTAATTAAATTTTATTATATTGAAAAATATAGAGATCAATAATTTTTACTCACCAAATTATTAATGGTTATAAATAAGGATTAAATTGTGAAGGATGAAGATGTTTACGGTGAGAAACCTTAAAAAATTATATGTGTTAAAAGGTTATCTTATTTTTAGATAATCAATTATTAATGAATATAACCATAAAAATCAATTTTTGATGAGTATAATGAATTAAAATTGTCACTAGAAACTACATAATGTCATCTTAGTCAAGTATGTAGCACCTATTGGATCTTATAAACTTTTATATACTTCATTTTAGATTCATTATACATTGAAAATTTAGACATATTAGTTTCAACATTAGTGGAGAAATCATCATTTTTAGAAGAATCGTTGCATTATAAGTAATGTTGGGAAGTGGAAATTATTTGGATCTATTAAAACTCAATAAGTTATTCATGGATTTTTTTTATTAGAAGACTCTGGGAAACAAGAACTAATCATTGAAGTTTTGTCAGAAAAATAATAATGTACACTAATTTAAATAAGGAAAATAAGAAAAGTATGTTGATGATAAATTTTATTTGGGTAGTATACTTAAATGTGTCTTTATAGTTTTATTCAAATAAAATCCTTTTATAAACAACTTTTTATTAGAAAATAGTGTGATCAAAAAATAGTTTTTATAACTTTTCTTCCTACAACTATTGTGCTAATATCAAGAATATTATAGGTAGTTTATGAAACTCTCTTCATTATATTAAATTATAATATAATAATTCACATGGATGGATCAAAAATCCAGAGAATATTTTTATATGTCATTAATGGGAGGCAGATACTACAAGTAATAATGTGACAAAAGGAATAATGAATTTAATTTATTTATTAAAAAATATTAGACTCATGTAACACCCTGAGATTTTGTGAAATATTTTTTTCCAATAAATTTAATTTTTTTAATATTCTGCATTACATGCAACATTGAATCTAGCATGTGATGCACACAACACCGATTTTAAATGAAACATGACATACTATTAAAATATTAATATTTAAAATGATATTTATGAACTAGCTATTGTAATGGTGGGTATGAATAATGTTAACTAAATTATGAAAATATATGGTTTATACATGTATATAAAATTAATTATTTGGTTCCCAATTAATTAGGCATGAAAATAAAAACTACTTGAAAATAATGGAAATCTTTTTCTAAAAAACCATTTTTATGAATACAAACATGTTTTACCTAAATAAATTAAACAAAATGATTTTTTTGAATGATTGAAATGAAATTTATATATAATGTATTTAATAAAATTTTTAACATTCATCTTATGTGTTTTATAGATAAGAGATAAGAAAATATCCAATTTTACGTCTAAAAACTGTATTTTTCTAAAAATCAATTTTGTCACCTTCTTTAAACTTATTTTAAAATTAATTTTTTTTTAATTTTATAAATTTTATTTTAAAAAATTGAATTAATTTTTGAAATAACATGTCAAAATTATCTTAGGGTAGATTTTTTATAATTTTCTAAGAAGATAAATTTTTCAATGAATTGTGAAAAATACTAGTTTTTATTAAGAATTGTCATTTATTTTAAAGCATTTAAAAAGTTAAAAAATATTTTAATATGGTTTTAAAAGTAAATTTAGTTCAATTATATATCTATTAATCCAATTTATTTTATTTTAATAAATTTCATATTGAATTTTGATATAAAAACTTTTTAAACTTTTTAAACTTTTCTCTTTGAAAACACGCTTTCTTGTTGTGTCTACGATATTAATTTTAAATAAATTTTTTCCACTTATATGAATGGAATTTATAAAAATTGATTAAATATTTAGAATCATAATAATTTATATTATCTAATAAGTTCAACTTAATTTTTGACTATAATTACTAGTAAAAAATATAAAAATTATTTACTTCAATTAAGGTAAAAATGGGTTTACTAAGGGGTTAAACTATAAAGATAAGGGTTAAAAATGACCCAAAACAAACCCAACGCCCATTTTAAGGTAATATTTAGAACTTATATGTTCTTGTTTCTATAATGGTCTATTTTTTAGCCTTATTTAATGTGAAAAATTTGGGTACACCTTTTTATTTTTTAAAATTACAATTGTGCCACTCACCTCACTTATAAAAGGACACCCCTTCTCATCTCCTATTCACGCTTATAAAACTCATTGGTTTAGAAAATACCTAACCAAATAACTTAATTCAATCCTTACATCCTAGAATTATTATTTTGTTTATAAAACCAACTTAGGAAGGATTTTGGTGCAAACCAAAAGAAGTTGTTCGAAGAATAGGTAACGTCCCTAATCGAGAATTTTATTTTATTTCTTCCTATACCTCCTTAAATTATTATTAAAACATGATGATATAATAACAAGAGTATATTTTACGCACACTTTTCATGGGGATTTTAAATATAATTTTTATATTACCTAAGTGTAGTCTAGTGATTAACCCTAAGAAGTATCCCGAAGAGGATTGCACACAAAATAGTTTGTCACTTTTAAAAGACGGTAAAAATTCATTGTTTTCAGAATAAATCAATAATAAAATGATTGAAATGAAATTTGAAATTCAAATGATTGAAAACTATGATATTAAAAGGTTTATTAGTTCGGGTTCGGTTTCCCAATTGTAATTTTATCCTTATTCAATTTAATTCAAACCTCTTCTTCTAAGTTAATTAAAGTGAGTTTCCACAATCGTTTCCTCTCACTTCCTTAGTGAAATTGTAATGGTGAGATAAAACCTTACCAAGATCTCAGTTTGTTCAAACCTCCTTCCATGTGAAAAAGAGTTGCATTGAATATCCTTAATTTACTTGGGTAATACCTGGTCAGGTCTTTTTTATCCCAAACAATCAAGAACATCCACGACCCCTTTTGCACGTACTGACAATTGTCGAGTACTTCACCACTAATCCCTGGTCTATTCCATCATATATAAACCAAAAATCAGTGGAGGGAGATAATGATTATTTACCAATTAAAAAATCAATAACGGAATTAAAATTCATGAATGGTCACACTTTATAATAAAATCTGCTATATTAACTTGAAAACAACTTTGAAGAAGAAAGAAATTTCATTCAATTATGTCCAAGAACTCAAACAATACAAAATAGAAAACCAACCCTTCCCAAATCACTCAAAATGTGTACCCCACCATGGTAATGGTAATTGACATGAATGGGTAAGAATAAGGCATTAAAATATATGTAAAATAAATTAAATAAAATATCTAAAGCTAAAAAGTTCTCCTTCTTGGTGTCCTAGAAGGAATGGGATGGAATGAGATGCTTTAAGAGGGAGGAGCTCCCCTCCTTTTATAATCAGAATTTTTTCCCTGAAAGTTTATGCATTGTATCACTAATAAATTACCTCTTCATGCATTTTACCCTTATTTAATTTTGTTGATAAATATATTGTCCGTCTCTCCTCAAAATTTTAGAATATTTGGACATGTATTCTGAGAGTTATGCCCATTTTACTCTGACAATTTATTATGTCCAGTCAGACTCTCCAAATTTCAAACCTCTTAATTAGAATGCATTAATGACCATTAAAAAGGACAATTAATGCATCCAAGACTGCATTAAAGATGTTCCAAAACTCATTTTTCATCCACTCACTGAATTTAAAAGTAATTGGGCCCAGCATGAACGAGTTAGGGATCCAACACTAAAAAACAACAGATCTGTAAATAGTTTTCATGGTCCAACTTGTGAGCTTCTTTTGAGCTTCCATATAGTCAATTCAGCTTTTGGTCAAGAAGGATGAAATGAATCCATGGATGTTTAGAATACTAAAAATGAATAATTTTTCAATTTTTATTCATGAAGAAAATGTTATGGTTAAAATACATAAATAATTTAAAATAGTTAAAAATTAAAAATGGGTCATTTTTACTATTAAGCTCAAAATACCACTAATATCATAAAATGTGACAATTTATCTTAAAGTAACACTTTTTTGGGATTTAAAACAATGAAATTAAACATAAATTTAATTGAAAATATTTTCTATATCAATATTAAATATACTAATATGTTATTATTTTAATGGAGTAACCTAAATATTTCTCCTCTTCTATCAAATAGGTTAAGAAATCATCATTTGTGTGTGTGGTGGACTACCACCTCATGAACTAATGTTGTGAATTTTCCATAACCACCTCTCACGATTGGATATAATAATGGATTTATTATTTATATATTATATTTATGATATTATTATACTTTTTTAATCATTATATCATATATTCCTTCTTACTTTCCATTTCATAGGAATATGATAACATCGTTCATGTGTACGACGGACTACTGCCTCATGAAGTGATGTGATTCATTCTTCACATACACTTTACATGTATAGTAATAAAGACAAGTTTAAATAAAAACATGTGATATATATGGAATAAAAATAATTTTGTAAAGGTAATATATTATTTACATTCATTTCATCCATCGATAAAATAGAAACAGTGCTTATATGTACGTACGTCCAACCGTCTCTATGAACGGTGTATTTCATTTTTTATCTCTAAATTTTATGGATTACTATAAATACATATATAATGAATATATATGATATTTATATCATGGTTAAAATTCTGGATATTATGTAACCTTTATCAAATTATGGGGACCAAAAATACCAAATCAAAACATACACAAAAAACAAAGCAGTTATTACCTAAAACATGACTTTAACAAGGAATTATTTATAAAAAGGTAATAGAAGGTCATAATTAAATAATATATGGTATGATATATATAATTATGTTTCTATAATATATTTATAATAAACTTATATTTATTATCCAATAGTTTTTAACATGTATTAAGGAATTTGAGACTTATAGTAAGGGGTTTCTAGTCTCTCTTTTATTTCTAAGAGACATATGAAAATTCACCACTCGTTTCTTTTTTGTGGTGTATATACTATATATTTTACATTTTATATCATTAATATAATTCTTTTAATGATTTTTAAATTTTAATTTGATGTTATTCTTTATTTGGGATTACGATTTAAAAGATTGCTAAAGTGGTAAGTGATTTTTGACTCTATTTGACTTCTTTGAGATCTATGTTATGTTGTGCACCTATATTATTTTATGAGGTGTATATACTACCCCATTGACATGTAATATAATTAATTTATTTATTATCATGATATTATAAGATTAATTTAATATTATTCTTTCATGATTCCTATGATTCAAGTTACCAAAGTGGTAATAATTTTATGTTGCAGTCTCATCGTTTATCAAGATTATTTATGATTATGCTTCAAATGATGAAATATTATGATATATCCCTAAATAAACTCATTAATTTTATCCAAATATGGTTATTTAATTATAATATATGTTTTCCATTCATATTCCTCTCTTTATATACTTGAAATTTTAAAAGAATGTTTTTAAGAAAAAACATATTTATTTCTCTCTTTGGTTGAAAACCCATTTTCTTCCAAAACCATTTTTTCTAAAAAAAATCAAAATTATTGTTAAAATTATAAAATTTATTTATTAAATAAATGTTGTCCTGTTTTTTAATTTTTACAAGAAAAATGAAAGGAATCTTCATGTCATTTTCCAAATAATTCATGTTTGGAATTTAACAAAAATATGAAAGGAATATTTATTTTAAAGTGTTAAACATAAAAGGTACTTTCCACCATTATGAACACTCATTTTTTAAAGATTAATTTATAAGTTTCCAATTCTATTTTCAAATAAAAGGATTTTGAAAATGTTTTATTTTTTTAAAAAAAAAATTCAAAGTAAAAAAGGTTATTTTCTTCAAGAAATGTTTTAAATTATTTTTAAAGATTCCTTTATAAGTTTACAAGGTTATTTTTAAAGAAAATGATTTTAAAAATGTTTTATATTTTAAAAAGTATTTTTCAAAGTGGAAAGGTGTAATACCCATGGTTTCTGGTAAGTAACCCTTTCTTTATGTTCTATGTATATAAAGGTTATGGGTAAAGGATGGGAGAGTTTTTTGAACTTTCAATAAGTTTTTTGGGGCCAAAGGATAAGTGCATGGACTACGTACGATTTGTCCAAACTGTGCGGAAAGCCTAGTAGAAATCGTGTGAAGTTGTAGATTATGGATAGTAGCTTCGATATGGTGTGCATGTGGTTAGGCTAACCATGCGAGGAGGATATGTAGGTTGATCTGTAAGGTAGTAGATAATGCACGGTTATCACACGGTTTGCCTAACTGTGCAGACTAACCATGTGTGGATTAAAAACTACCTCCTTAAAAAGTGGATCTAAGTCAGCCTTTCCTTTAATCCACTCTTTTTTGCACCAAACTATCTCTAACTCAGTTTTTTTCCTCTCTTAGGCTAAATAAGGTTTTACCATCAATCTGGAGGCAGTCTGAAGGCTTCCCTTGGTGTTTTGAATCCAGATTATTGAGGTATGTGATCGTTCTTCATCATTCGTGATCGGTTTCTTAGATCTAATTAGATCTACTTCTCCTCTTTTCTTGGTTTCTTAAATATACATCAGTTATGTGTAGATCTAAGATATTTAATTCCAAATATGTTGATATTTGGTCTTAATCATGATAGGAGAAGATATCTAAAGTGGTTTCATGGAGAATCGACCCAGTTTCTTAAGCATTCTTCATCCGCTTTCAGTTTTTTCCAAAACCTTAGAGGTAGGTGGCTTCACTCTATACTCCTCTTGATAGAACTATTTTACATGATTTCAAATTTATTTCCTTGTGATTAATTTATCATTAATTGTATATTTATGAATTTTTGTAAAGATTCTTTTGTGATGGTTTGGTAAATTGTGAAAATTTGTAAAATTGGGTGTTTTGAATAAAGTTCTTTTGTCTTAGTTTTAAAATATGGATTTTAAAATGGGAATTTTCTGGAATTTTGGAACATGTATTTGATTAGATGTTTTCAATAAAAGTTTATGCTTTATTGAAACGAAATGGTTGTTTTGAAATTTCTTGTTCTTTGGTTTTTAATAAAATTACAGTTTTATTTAAATGGTTTCAATTGGTTTCAATTGGTTTATTTGAATGGTTTTGGAATATATGGGTTATGTAAGTTCATGTTCAACGTGACCCTAAATAAGATATGTGTACCATTGGGGTACAAGGTGCGTGACCCTGGATCGGGAGTGTGTATCATTGGGACACAAGGTAATTGTACAAGATACCGCTCATGAGTATGGAACTGTCAAACGAAGCATGCATGGGTGTGTGTGTGTTGTGAACCATGGGATGGTTATGACAAAAAGATATTGAGAAATGGTTTTAAAGATTTATTTGGTTGTTTTGATGGAAATATGACTTACTGGAAAATTGTTTTAAATATCACTTGTTTCATTTAGTGAAAAATGGTTTTGGAACTTGTTTACATTGTGTTATAAACTGTTTTTTGGAATTGTTTTATATAAATGGTTGTATATAAATTTTTCTAAACTTTCTATCCTAGTGGTGTGAGTAGAGAAGTCAATGGGGAAAGCCTACTAAGTTTTATACTCACCAATGCTTTGGCACTTTGGTTCTTTTTCAGATGATATCTTCCAGGACATGGTCAAAGGTAAAGTATCACACGCATTTAGCACCACCTCATGGTACTTGGGTTGTTCGATGATGTTGGATCATGGAGCTTGTGGAGCATGGAGTCTTGTGGTCATCTTAGGGTCTTTAGTTTTCTTTTTTCTATTTAATTTGATAGCTGATTTTCCTTCTATTGTAGTACACTCTAGTATGGTTTTGTTATAAATATGATGGTTGAGTTTTCTTGTTTTTATCATGCATCATATAGTGGTTATATGGTTATGGTTTTTTGGTTAGTGGTTTATTTCTTAAAGGTTAAATCATCCCCCACTTGCATTTGAAACCCTTAGGCATTCATTTCTAGCCTTTATCTCCTTGGGGGTGTCTTTTAAGGTCTATTAATGATTCGTTTTATTCTCAATCCAATGAGAATAAGTGGGTCATTACAAATGGTATCAGTTTGTTTGATCTAAAAGATTGTTTGAGATAAGTGGTATCATCTTATTCCTTCCCTTGAGGAATCAGTAGTCATTAGTTTTCTTGGTCTTGGAGTTGAAACTTTTTCTTGTATATTCCTTGGGTTGTGATATTAAAAAGGATTATGATTCTTGGGACTTGAAATGTAGAGCATAAAAATATGTAGCTAACATTTTCATGCTGAACTTCAAGTTACCAGGGATTTGGGTACATAAGTTTTTTGTAGACACTTATAGGATTTTATAAATCTCATTGTTATGAGTTTATCCAATGAGACGAGCATGAAATTCATTGTATAGGAATGACTTAACACTAATATTTCATATTTAATTGGATTAATGATTTATGTTTTGTGAAAAAAGTTCTTATTTTTGGAAAACATGAGATTGTTTTCAAGTGAAATACTTTGAAAAGAGCATTATTGATCTATTTTGAAAGTGGTTTTATCATCAAAAAGTAAGTTGAAAGTTTTTAAAAATGGTTTATTTTAGAAAGTAATGTTTTGATAGTTGATGTGATAGAATTTGAAATGATAAACCATCAGTTTCTAGAGAGTGAAAATTACAGTGTTTGTTGTTTGTTTAGAAAATGACACCCAATAGGCATCGTAGAAACCAATTGAAAGAAGCTGCAGAGAATGTGGTTTCACCTAAGTCATAGGTGAACTAAGGGCTGGTTCAGAGTATCATTCAATAATTCTAAGTTGTGGACACGGGGAAGCGAAGGGATGATCCAAGGCATGTGGATCATTCCATACAATTCATGAAGCAAAATCCATCCATCTTCTGGGGTGATTCTAAACCTAAAAAGGCGGAGGTGTGGATGAATCGTATCTTTGATTTCATCAACACACCATCAGAGCTAAAATTCAATATAGAGACTTATATTCTCAAGGATCTAGTGTTCTAGTGGTGGGATTTGGTAGTGTAGGATAAACTGGATCATGGCCTTAGTTGGGAGGATTTTGAGGACTTGTTTAACAAAAAATTCTATCCTCACACATTCAGGATCCAGAGAACGACAGAATTCTTCAGCCTGAAGTAGGAAAATCTATATGTCATAGAATATGCAGATAAATTCATGAATTTAGTTCACTTTGCACTAGAGGTTGTGGCCAGTGCATCCTTGAAGGCACGCATATTTAAATCAGGGCTAAGTCAGGATATTCGATCGCAGATTGTGGTACTCTGTATTACGGATTATACAGAGATGGTGAACAGGGCGATAGTGGTTGAACGAGATATCTCATGATCTATAGGAGGAATAAGTATGATGATACCTATGAGAAATGGTGGTAACTTTAATTCTTTGAGAAAATAGAAGAGGGACACCTATTTCCAATGTGGAAGCAGGAATAAAAATTAGACGGTCGGATCAGTGAACCTTCCTCCATGACCCAAGAGAAAAGAAAACTATTTTCAATGTGGTTCACTTGACCACATGAATCAAGAGTGTATGTAACAACCTAGAGAATGTCATAACTATACAAAAATTGGTAATCTTCAATGCTATTGTCATAGTTATTCAAGGCCAGGTGCTTGAGACACTTCTCAAGTGTTGCAAGCATCTTATGCTTTGATAGGAAAAGGATAGCTAAATCAAACTCATCAGTAGAGAAAATCTATCCATGTTGATTCTAGGAATACCATGATGTCTCAACAAGGAAAATATCATCAACGGAATAAGGAGCAAGTGCAGTGATGAAGTAGTTGTATGGAGCAGAGTAGATGAATGTAAATGATCAGGCTGAACCATCGACAGTGATAGGTATGATTCTTTTGAATTCTACCCTTATGCAAGTGTTGGTTGATAATAGTGCATTTTATTCCTTCATTTCTTCTTGTGTTGTTTATTTTCTATGTTTAAAACTTGAGATGATTCCTTCCATGTTAAAACTTCAAACCCCTCTCGGTGAAATAGAATTTTGAGCCTATGTGTGTAGATCATGTTCTATAATGGTTGATAGAGCTGAGCTAAAGTGGGACTTATCAATGTTGGATATGGATGTCTTTGATGTAATCCTAGGTATGGATTGGATGAAAACATTCAAGGCACACATTGACTGTTATAGTAGAACGGTTAGTTTCACAACTAAGGATGGCGTCGAACATCTCTTTAGAGGACAAAGGGTTGTAATGACAGGTCCAACAATCTTGTTGGCACCAGTAGTGGGAATGATCTCTTACCAGTTGTAAGTGTTGACTTTGGCATTGATAAAAGAGATTAAGGATAACATTTTTCCATCAGATGTGGATCAATTTTCAAATGTGTTTACCAAAAACTTCTCTGGGTTACCACTTAGAAGGGAAGTGGATTTTATGGTTGATCTCCTTCCAAGGACCAGTCCTATTTCCCTTCCATCTTATAGGATGAAACCAACAAAGTTGAGGGTATTGAAAGTGAAATTGGAAGAGCTGGAAATCAATGGTTTCATTCAGCCGAGCATGTCTCTATGGGAAGCACTGGTCTTGTTAGTAAAGAAATCAAATGAAACTATAAGGCTATGTGTGGATTATCATAAGATTAACCAAGTTATGATAAAGAATATATATCTAATTCCATGCATTGATGATCTACTTGATCAATTGAGGGGAGATCAGTGGTTCTCTAAAATTGACTTGCGATCAGGATATCATCAATTACGAGTTCGGAAGGAAGATATTCTGAAGATAGCTTTCAGAAGTAGATATGACCACTATGAATATGTAGTCATTTCTTTCAGTCTTACAAATTCACCAGTTTTCTTTATGTCATTGATGAATCGGATATTTCATAGATATCTGGATTCTTTTGTTGTGGTGTTTTGGTTGATATATTGGTGTATTCAAGGACAAGGGATGAGCATGAGGAACACTTAGCGATGGTGTTTTAAATATTAAGAGATCTTCATTTTTATTCCAAACTATAAAAATTTTATTTTTGGATAAAATAGGTACGCTTTCTCATCCATGTTATTTTTTAACAAGGTGTTTATGTCGATCCAAAGAAGATAGAAGTTGTTATCTCTTGGCAACCCCTAAAGAATGTCTTTGAGATATAAATTTTTCTAGGTCTATATGGTTATTATCGATGCTTTGTGCGTGACTTTTCATGACTAACCTCTCCAATGAAAGCTTTGAAAAATAATAATACTCCATTTCAATGAAGTGAAGAATGTGATAATTCTTTTCAAGAGTTAAAAGTTCATCTCACATCAGCACCTATCTTGATTTTTTAGAATTGGGATAGGGGTACATGGTGTACTGTGATACTTTAGGATCTGGGTTGGGATTTTTTCTCATTCAAGGAAACCATGTGGTTGCTTATGGTTCAAGGCAGTTGAGAGTTCATGAGAATAATTACCAAACGCGTGATTTGGATTTAGCTGTAGTTGTTCATGATTTGAAGACCTGGCATCATTATCTCTTTGGTGAGAAATTTATTGTGTTTACAGACCACAAAATCTTGAAATATATTTTCTCATAATGGTATTTGAATCTAAATCAAAGTAGATGGATGGATTATCTCTAAATGTTTTACTTTAACTTGATGTAAACATTAGGTAAAGTCAATATGATGGAAAATACATTAAATAGAAATTCATATGTACAGTTGGTGAAAGAAGCTTCAGATGAGTGGTAGTTGATGTCAGTACTAGATGACATGAATGTGGAATGTGAAGACCGAGGTGATGTTCTATTTTAATTTTTAGTTTTTTTGGTTCTTGATTTTGTAAATATGGTTAAAGAGGCACAAAAATCAGATGCAGAATGCTTGGTTATGAGTTTAAAACTCGGTGGTGGGGAGATCATTGAGGGTTAGAAACTTAAAAGGAGTTTAGTGTTGTGGTTCATAGATCATATGCTTTTACCTATAGTTTTTTAGGAAAACCTTCTTCATGCTTACCACCATTTCAGATGGGTTGTACATCTGGGTATATAGAATATTTATAAGGCATTGAAGGCACATTTTTGGTGGAGCGGCATGAAACAGAAAGTGGATGAGTTCATTTCAAGGTGCTTAAATTGTCAAAAAGTTAAGGCAGAACATCAATGACCAGTAGGTATTTTGTAGTATTTACCTATCCCAATGTGGAAATGGGATAAGATAGCGATGTATTTTGTTACAGGTCTACCAAGAACAGTTTGGAAACACGATGTCATATGGGTGATAGTGGATCGTCTTACCAAGTCATCTCATTTCATTCCAATTCGTGAAACTAATATGGTGGAGGATCTGTCCAAAATCTATATCCAATAGGTGGTAAAGAGACATGGCATACTAGTTT
Organism: Viscum album; assembly: GCA_963277665.1. Lineage (NCBI taxonomy): Eukaryota > Viridiplantae > Streptophyta > Magnoliopsida > Santalales > Viscaceae > Viscum > Viscum album. The sequence goes on along the minus strand of OY728156.1, from coordinate 1,466,877,247 downwards.
TGATCATGTCCTATAGAGATATGAGGTTCATGTCTCATTTCTATAAATCCTTACAGAAATCCCTAGAGACTCAGTTGAATATGATTATGGCGTATTATCCTCAAAATGGATGGGAAATCCAAAAGGACGATATAGACTTTGTAAGGCATGTTGTGGTCTTGTGTAATGGATTTTGGTGGCTTGTGGGAAGATCACTTTCCATTAGTGGAGTTCTCGTATAATAACAGCTATTAGGTCTTGATACATATGGCTCCTTTGGAATCTTTATATGGGTGTCCTTGTCATTCTCTACTATGTTGGGTGGAAATAGGTGAGACTTCACTAGTTGGGATGATCCTTGTCCAAGAAACAATGAAGAAGATTTAGTTGATTAGAAATAGGATTGAGACTTCTCAGATTTGTCGGAAATTGTATGTGGATCACCACCGAAGACCATTTTCATTCACGGTGAGTGATCATGTATTCTTTAGAATCTCTCTAAGGTTTGGATAGCATCATTTTGGGAAGAAGGTCAAGTTATATCCTCGATACATTGGCCATTTTGAGATACTGGAATGGGTTGGAGAGGTGGCATATCGGTTGGAATTTCCACCATGGTTTAGTTCAGATCATAATGCGTTCTACATATCTAAGTTGAAAATGTATCAGCCTGATACTGACCATGTGATTAGATGGTATCACATTGACCTAGATCTGGATGCTTCATTGGTACATATCCTGGTTCAGATTGTGGATAGACAAGAGAAATTCTTTCATGGAAAAAAGCATCATCCTAGTGCAGGTTTTATGGCAACATGGTCAGATTTAGGAAGAGACTTGGGAACATGAGAAGGAAATGAAAGAGCAATGGCCAAAACTCTTTCAAGGCAAGGATGGTTTTCTACTTTCCTAAGATAGAAAGATCAATGGTGGGGAAAATTTAGTACCACTAGTTTCTATTAAGTAACCCTTTATTTATGTTTTAGGTATATAAAGGTTATAGGTGAAGGTTAGGAGAGTTTGGTGAACTTTAAATAAGATTTTTGGGGCCAAAGGAGATGTGTATGGGCTACACATGGTTTGTCCAAACCGTGCAGAAATCCTAGAAGAAATCATGTGAAGTTACAGATTCTGGAAGTAGCTTCAACACGGTGTGCGCACACTTAGGGTGACCATGCGAGGAGGTAATACAGGGTGATATTTAAGGTAGTAGCTAATTCATGGTTATCACACAGTTTTCCTAACTGTGCAGAATAATCGTGTGGACTAACCATGTGCGGGTTAAAAACCACCTTCTTAAAAAGTGGATCTAGGTCGGCCTTGCCTTCAATCCACTTGTTTTTTCTCCAAACTGGCTCTAACTCAAGATTTTTCTTCTCTTAAGGCTAAAAAAGGTTTTTCCATTGATCTAGAGGCAATCTGAAGGCTTCCCTTGTTGTTTCGAAGCTATATTATTGAGGTATGTGATCATTCTTCATCGTTCTTGATTGGTTTCTTAGATCTACTTAGATCTACTTCTCCTCTTTTCTTTCTTTCTTAAATATACATCCATTATGGGTAGATCTAAGATATTGAATACCAAATATGTTGATATTTTGTCTTAATCATGATAGGAGAAGATATATAAAGAGGTTTCATGGAGAATTGACCCGGTTTCTTAAGCGTTCTTCGTCCGCTTTTGGTTTTTGTCAAAACCTTCGAGGTAGGTGGATTTACTCTCTACTCATCTTGATAGAAATGCTTGGAATGCTTTAAAATTGATTTCCTTGTGATGAATTGATCATGAATTGTATATTTATGAATTGTTGTAAACCATATTTTTTTATGGTTTGGTAAATTGTGAAAATCTATAAAATTGGGTGTTTTGAATAAAGTGCTTTTGTCTTAGTTTTAAAATATGGATTTTAAAATGGGGATTTTCTAGAATTTTGGCACATGGATTTTATTAGATGTTTTCAATAAAATTGTGTGCTTTATTGAAACGAAATTGTTGTTTTGAAATTTTTTTGTTCTTTGGTTTTCAATAAAAGTACAGTTTTATTAAAATGGTTCGAATTGGTTTATTTGAATGGTTTTGGAATATATGGGTTGTGAAATCACATGTTCGGTGTACCCCTGAATAAGAGATGTGTACCATTGGTGTACAAGGTGAGTGACCCTGGATCAGGAGTGTGTTTCATTAGGACACAAGGTAATTGGATGAGTGACTGCTCATGAGTATGGAACTATCAAACGAAGCATGCATGGGTGTGTGTGTTGTAAACCATGGGATGGTTATGCTAAAAGGATATTGATAAATGGTTTTAAATCCTTATTTGGTTGTTTTTCTAGAAATATGACTTGCTAGAAAATTGGTTTAAATATAAATTTTTTCATTTGGAACACTTATTAGAAATCATGAATTATTTAAATATGACTTGCTAGAAATCGTCCCCCACTTGCATTTGAAACCCTTCGGCATTTATTTCCATCCATTGGTGCCTTAGGGAAGTCTCTTAAGACCTATTAATGATTCGTTGTATTCTCAAGACAATGATAATAAGTGGGTCATTACAGAAGGATATTTTCCTCAAGAAATGTTCCAATTTTACTTTCAAAAAAAATTTCTATCTAAGATGAAATCATTTGATGTTACTTATGTTTTACTGTGGATATTATCCAAGGATACCATATTATTCTTTCTCTATATGGTTTATGTTTATTATGAAAATATGTTTATGAAAACCATTTCTCTTTCATGGGTTATACCGTGATAAAATGATTATGAAACCCGCTTCTTTTTTCATGGGTTATTCTTTGATGAAATGATAAAATGATTATGAAACCTCTTTCTTTTCCACATGTTATGTTATGATTAAATTTTTATGAACCCATTTCTTTTCATGATTTTTAATATGATTAATGTTTTATGATATTATGTCACACTTATATATGATTTTCATTATGTGATGGTGGTTACATAATTACCAAGGATGGTGGTTATGTTATAACCAATTATAACATTATAACCAAGACGGGTGAGAAATATATCTCCCTCCAATGCATTGGGTAAATATTAATATCTCATGAGATAAACAAGACTGAAATGGGGAGTGAACCTGGTTTATTAAGGGAATTTTTTCACTATGATAGTCTTAGGAGTGAACCTTGAATATTTTGATGGTTTGGGGAGTGAACCCATTCCACTATGATAGTCATGAAAATGAGCCTTTAACTCCTAAGTAAATGATTTTATATGCTTATATGTATGACAAAAATCTATATCTTATGCTAATATTATGTTATCATGGTTCTTTTTATTTGATTCCATTATGATTCATGTCTTACGAACCACCAATATTTATGTCATGACTCAAGCTTATGACCTATGAAATGTAAGGTATGGTTTTTAAATATTATTCTCATGTTATCATACCCTTATACTCATGATATGTTGATATATCCCTTATTTACACTTATTGAGCATATGGTCTAACCCTTTTATGTTTCCTTTCCCCAAGTTATGATGAAATGTATTATGTATGACATGTCTAAGAAGGGTTCTAGTTATGAAGAATATGGTGGGAGATGACATAGCTCACTTATGGACTAGTTTTTTATGTGTCTGTGTTTCCAAAGGCACTATACCAAAACAATTTGAGCATGGATCATTATGTTATGTAATTAATATCCATCTATCAAGATGTAATATTTATGTATGAGAAGTCTGGTTCTTTACAGTTGTTATCAGAGAAAAGGTTTAGTTACCCTTTGGAAACTAGGATAAGAAAACTTTAGTGAGATCCCTAGGGATATGTCTAAGGATATATCTAGGGATATGTCTATGGATAATTCTAATAATATGTAAAAGTACAAGAAAATGTCTTGGAATTTTGGTAAAGGATAGAGCGAGTGGTTTCCAAGAAATTACATCCCCGTATGGATACTACAAGTGGATGAAGCTCAGAAATAGAGGTACCTAGGGGTAATAACTCTGAAAAGGTTGCATTGAGATTGGCTCTATATTCACCTAGTGCGTGATAATGGGCTTTGATGCACACTTGGTTTGACAATCCTGGGGGATATTATTTGATAATTCACAAAATCTTTATGAACTATCATGAAGGATTTAAATAATGACCATGAATGACCTAGGTTAAGCCTAAGGTGTCGTAGATTAAAAATAAGGTGTCATTATTTAGTCATCATATAAATAATTTTTCATGATTATGTGGGTTTCCACTATGAATATCATTTCTCACACTATAATTTTTTGTGATATTCAATAACGGGAACTAGAATAAACTGGGTTGATGTTGAATGTGATAGACAATGTGTTGATGAGAAACCAAATGGGATGATGACTGGAGTGAAGGATATTGTGATTATGTGTAATCATTTATCATGATATATGATTAACAATTTTCACCTTAACTAAATATCAGACTCAAAAATATAAGGATAGAGTTTTTTGAGAGTTCGGGTAGTGGAGAGCATGGAAGAAAGAATACTCAGTTTCCTATATGTTAATAATGTGGGAAGAATCACTCAGGAGAACTTATTAAAGGTATGAGAAGATGTTTTGAGTGTGGAAAAGAAGGACACAAAAAAATGTAATTTTCTTGGAAAAATGAAAAGTTCAGTTAATGCAATGGATGGGAATATTGTTCACCCTAAAGTATTATTTAAGGATAAATTTTTTAAATGAGTAAAGTATGAAAATTATTAAAATCAATGTCCTGGGGGGAAATCTCATGAAGAGAATTAGTAAGGTGGTATAAGTAATGGTTAAACTTGTTGGATCGAAATAGTAATTAAAACGGTTACAATTATAAGAGGGGGTGAATTGTAGTTTAAAATGTTTAAACTAATCAAAACATAAAACCTCTTAAATTAATATTATCAGACTCAAAGATCTTTTGATGATTAGTTTAAAAGAATCAGAATCACAGTTGAACTGGTTATATCAAAGTATGTTTTTATCATAATCACAGTTACACTAATAAAAAAATAATATAAAAATATAATTATGAAGAATAACTTTCTATTACATGAACAGTGGAAAAGACTTGTACAAAAAAGTAATACAATAGCTAGTAAAAGTAATAAAGACTTAAAGGATATATTAAAATAATACACTCTTTTAACTCTAAGATTAAAGGTAGTCAATAACATTGAATAAAGGTTTCTAAAGTTTTATACTTACTATAAAGTATGTCTTTTGTTTCCCTGAAATCCCTCGATACGATGATCGGAATAAGCTTTGTATTGCTATCCTCGAAATCCCTTAATCATAATGATGATCAGCATCTGTCTTCTTAGCCCCAGAATCTCTCGATCTGATGGATCAGATTCATCGTCTCCCTATCCCTAAAAGCCCTTGATTGTAACAATTATTGGATAAAGAATTCAAATTTAAATATTCCAAAAAAAGAAACCCTGATAAGGATTCCTTAGAACAAAAACATTCTAAATTATTATAATGACTAAGAACAAGAGAACTCATGGACCCCTAGCCTTCGGGTCTCTGCTCTCCTCTATACTAAGGTTTTTCCCAATTCCACCGCCGCTGATCCCTCCCTCTCCCTCCTTGCGGTGAAGGTCCTTCTCTGGTGCTCATCCTTTTATCTTCTTCTTGTTCTCCTTCTCTCCTCCTAGCCTCATTTTCTCTCTATCGATGACTGGGGTTCATCTTCCCATTGCCTTTGGCTTCTCCGTGTTTCTTCCTCTTTGGTACTATTTTCCACTTTCTCTTCGGTGAAGGTGCTTTAGTATTCCTCTAACCGACGAAATTTTTTTTTGTCTTCCTCGAATTGACGACATCTTCTTCGGTCTCTCTCGAATAAACGACATATTCTTCAGTCTTCTTCATACAAATGACTTCTGCTGACTGAGTTTTCCCGATTCTGCTTTGATGGTCCCCAGTTTTTTTGACTCGTTAAAGGTGCATTCATTCAGGTTCGTTGGTCGCTTGAACCATTTCTCTGACCCTACATTCCATTGCTTCAATCCTATTCAGATCTGGAGTGGGGCTTACAATTGGGTTTTGGGATGCATGGTTCAACAACCGTCAATGTTCATACTCGATGTTGGCTTCAGTATTTCGGTTTTCTTCCTCATGTTGTCAGTGAAGGTTTGTATGATTCTTCCCAGTAGTAGATCTATTTGATGCATGTTCAGTGGTGTTCCAATTTGTGTTTTGGGTTTGGTTTCAAATTTGACGATGGGTTTCTTCTTAGCAACGATAATGATGGCTACTCCTCGAAAATGATGGTCTCTGATGGTTTCTTTCAACGGTGATGACGAGGGTATATTGTGGTACAACAATCTTGCTTCGGTGTCAGTGTGTGTGTCTCGAATCGATAGTGACAGCGGTGTGATGATGGTTTACTGCTTTTTTATTTTCAAATTTTGAAATTTTTCTTTCGACTCTGGTATTGTTGAGTCTATGTGGGTTTTGCATGTTGGTATATTTTGAATTTTGAAACAGGTTGCATCTGATAGTCAAGGTGCGGTGAATGGTTGTGTCTTTCATTTTGAAATTTGTCTCTGTAATCGATGTTTTATGAGGTTGTGTCTCGAAGCTGGATGAATGTTCTGTAGGTCCCACTTAACCTTAAAGTAGATTTTCAATAAAATTAAAAAATGTATTGTGGACTAAGAACAATATTCTCATGCATAGAAAACTTCATAAGACTTGATTTTCAAAAACTGTATCATCTCCAACTCTTCAAATGACTGCTTATTTATAAGCAAATCTCCAATGGCCATATTTCTAAGTTTTTTGCAATAACCTTGGACAGATGGCTCTTTGAAATCTCACAATGTTCTAGCCTAATGGAATTTCCTACATCTTTTTGTTTTACCACCATTATAATGCAAAAAGTATTACTTATGATAGAAACAATTCTTATATACTTTGATTGTAAACTTTAGTTAGACTAATTGAATTTATTATCAATTATCAATATTGTAATCCTTATGAGGTTTAGTCTGATATATCGATACCATAATAAATCTGATGGACATGACTTTTTCATTATGATGTATAAGACCAAATTCTAACTACTGGTTTAAATAAAGGTAAGTCTGATTAATCAAACGCATACTTGATCTGATGGATCGTATTGAATAATGATAAGTTTATATTCATAATACATTATAAATTTTTCTATGTATGGTAAAAAAGTAATGTTTTCTACAAAAACATACTAAAACACTTGGGACATATAAAATTTAGTAAACATGTTTTTAAGAGAGTGTTTGTGATTTCCAAAACTGAGGGAATGGAAAAGTAATAAGTAATGCTTCTTATTCAACAATACCGCTGATGATTAAGAGACCAAAAACAACATATGAAAGGTATGGGATATTCTAACAGTATTTTTTATGTTAAGCATGAGAAGAATTATTAAATTGAGGTTGATTAATGTTAATACATGATTCATATTTTTTCACACCCCGACTGACATTTCTTTTTAATTTAATTATTTTAAGTCCTTATTTTGAGTTGTAGTTTGAACCAGTTCTATTTTAAAAGGAATTTGAGATCTCCTATGGGTGCTCGATTGTAATCGCGACTAGGCACGCGAACGCACCCGCACATGTGACCGCGCACGCAACTGTGCGCGGTGTCCAACATAAATTAATAATGATGTTATTATTTTGGTTGGTTTTATTATTTTATTATTATTATTCTTATTCTTATTATTTCATCTAATATTTTAACCTGGTCATTTCTATTATTTTGGTTTTGTTATTATTAGTTTTATTGTTAGTAATAAAAATTTGTTGTTGTTATTAATTAGATTATTGTTTTCTTCTTTTCATTGTTATTTTCTTTTCTTTTTCTTTTTATCCTCTTTTATTTGATCTTTTCTTATTTTTTCCCCTCCCTTTATTCCTTATTTTATTTTATTTATATTATTATTATTATTATTATTATTATTATTATTATTATTTCTTTTTCCTTCTTGTTTTTATTTTCTTTTTTTTTCCTCTCTTTCTTTTCCCCTCTTCCGGCGCGGACCCTCTCCCCCCCCCTTCTGTTTGCACAGCGCGCCTCCCTCCCCTTAAACCCTAGGTCGTGCTCCTCCCTTCCTCCTTTCTAGTCTGCAACCGGTGCCCCACCTCCCGGCGGACTGGCTCGCTCAGCCGTCTCCCTCCAGCCCACTCATTGGTCGTTCCCTCTTCCACCAAGGATCCTTCCACCTTCCGGCTCACCGTGCACCGCACAGTCCTCGCTACCCGCATCCCTCCCCGGTCAGACTCCTCCATCCCTTTTTTCTCGACGGACCACCCTCTCTTCTCTCCTTTCGGCACACCGAACTATCGCACGCACCCTCCCCTCCGGTCTAAAATAGTTGCACGCTACCCCCTCTTCCATGGTCGGACCTCGCATCAGTGCATCAGCCTCCTTGTCACGACTGCCGACCCTCTCCCCCTCTACTTGCCTTTGGTACACTACTAACCCAAACTTGCCTCATGCTGGGGTAAATTCAGTTGCCTCAGTTCCCATCCCCATCACGGCTTCCCTCCAGTTAAAACCTCCTCCTCCGAATTGTGGTTTTGATTCGTATTAATTGGGGTTTCAGTTTGCATTTTGTTCGTTTATGGTGTATTGATATGATTCCTTATTTTTAGAGTTTATATTATTTTTGGTATAATTATTGATTCAATTATGCAGTGTTTCATTTTTGGGGATCTATATTGATGATTCTGGTTAAAATGTTTTAATTAGAGTCAATTGAGGTTGCTCGTAGTGCAATTGTTGTGTCGTGGAAGTTTCGTGCCAAATTGTGAAGTCAGTCTACACCGAGGAAGGTGGTTCCACTTATAATTATTCATTGATGAATTGATTTGCATGTTTAGTTAGTTTAATGTATTATTTAATTTCTTTGCTTTGTGCGAAAAATTTTTTCTTATTGAGATCTCATATGCTTTGATTTATTAGTAATGTGTTTATGCGATATGAGTGTGATTTTATGTGAAAACTCATGTCGAACTGGTTATTAGTGTTTTATAAATTGTGCACTTGGTTTATTAGATCATGCAATGGATTCAGATTATATTATTTGTATGGAGTTAGTGTGAGTTTGATTTTTAAATGGGGGTTTTGGGTGTGATTTTGAGATAAGGTCATGTGGCACTTCTTTTGTTTGTATTCTTTTTTTATAAATTGTCAAAAATGTTCAATTAAATGATATCAGTGGTGAAAATCATGTTTTGATAAGATTATGCAGTGGGTTTGGTTCTAAAGTGGCATTTTAAATGAAACCAGATGTATCTTTAGTTCAAAATTTATTGTGTCGTTCTTCAATGCTCATTTTTAAAACTACTCAAATGATTTCTTTAATCAGTGCAAGTGGTGTGGATTGAACTCTTGGTGTGGAGTTGTGTGTGTTTGGTTAAGAAAAGGGGGTTTGGGTCGGTCTAGTGTGTAAAGCGGTGTTTTTCTCTTTAAAATTTATTTATGAAAATTTGGATTGTTTCATTAAATAATTATTAAGGGTGAGAAATTGTTTTGGTTGAATTGTGTAAATGTTTTTGGTGATTAAAGTCATGCAACGTGTGTGGAAACTATTTGACAAATTCTTTTAATGGTGTGTTTGACGATAAAAGTGGTTTATTTGACTGTGCAGTCTTTATTTTGGTTGTGTGAGTGATGCAGATTTAGTTTTGGGATACTCTTAGTGTGCATCTTATTTCAAATGACCTTTGTGTGTGTAAATGGTGGTTTTTGGCGTGCGTAGTGTCTTGTTTTTTCTGAGTATGTGATTATGACATAAGACTTGAACTCTTAACTACTTGAGCACAAATGGGAAGCCTGGGTACTAGGTGGGCAGACTAGACTAGTGCGCTAGTGATTCGGAAGTGGCATCGGCCCGGTTTCACTTAGCTGGATTGACGACTACAACACTAACTAAACTTTTGGATGATGTTTGGAGAAAACTAGGTTATGGATGTGTTTCCCTACTAGTGGATCATGCATGAGAATGTATATTGTTGTGTTCCTATACCATTTTTCATCGAGACACGATGTTCTAGGGTCCCACTTCTCGCTAGTATCTTTAGGGCCTCTCCCATGTATTGTGCTTCTCTTTTGCTTTGCGCTCACCGTCGGCACACGGTGTAATGTTGGGGTTACCAAGAAAGTGTGTGTGCGTGTGTGTGTGTGTGTGTGTGTTAATTTAAGTTGTTTTCCATTTAGAGTAGTTTTCCCTTAAAAATTGTTTTCATTAAAATTCTTTAAGCACTTGTTTATTTTTATTCCATTAAACTGCATATGTTTTTGTCATTTAATAATTATGCGTGTAACCTTTTCTCAGTTGCATCCTACTGGGCTTTTAGATCACACCCTACATACACCTTTGGTTGTATGTAGACTCTGTTTATTTTTTATTCCAGGTCGAGGCATCGAGCTTAGCAATGATGGTTTGAGTTGTATTGGTTTCCCCGTGCAGTTTGGTGGATGTGGCTTGGGGATGTGACTCCTCATGTCTCATGGAGGTTTGAGTTAGTACCCTTTTAGTTTTTCATTTATTTTCATCCCCTTTTATTTTTTTTGGTCAAGTTGTAAACTTTGATTTTGACCCTATTTTAAGGGCATGTTTGTTTGTTGACTTTAGTTTTAAATTTATTCATCTTTCTGATTGTTTCATATTTGTTTATTCGGGTAAACTGTTACCATGTTTTATTTTTGATACTCGGGCACTTGTTCCAGCCCATGGGGATCGGGAACGCCCTTCAGGACTTGCCGCGGACCGGGTCGGGTGCCGGGTAGGATGGTGACCCGGCCTGGTTCGTGACAAAATGGTATCAGAGGAGGTTTGTTCTTGTTATTTGGGGTGTCAGGTATATCGTAGATAGAATTGTCAGTACTCGAGGGGTAGGTGTAGGAAGAGCATTGTGAACTTTTTCTCGTTCTGATCCTCGAGTAGCCAGGGGTAGTTTGGGATTTTAGTTTTTTTGTATTTTCTCTTTGTGGATGGGGGATGACAGTAGGAGTAAACCGGTACTGTGCGCGGTCTCACATGGAGTAGAAACCCATGTGATGCCCAAGAGTACGGTTCAACACTCCTAGTGGTTGGCGCTTGCCTATGGCATGGTCTGCTAAACCATGTAGTCGGGTTAGGCACAACCACTAGTTCTCTGTCTAGGTGCTTTAATGTTTATGTTGTCTTACTTCAGTTTTGGGATTGGCGCGGAAGTGTTTTCCTTTAAAAAGGGAAGCAGACTTTGGTGTTGCTCTTATTTTATTTTGGTGTGTGTTTGGCATGATCTTTTTTTGGGGTGATTTTCTCTTAAACCTTGTTTCTGTAATTTGGCATTTGATTTGTCAAAGTCGAATTACTAAAATAACGTCTTGGGTTATCTGAAATTGAAGTGGATTGTTTTAGAAATGGAAAGAATTCTGGAAATTTGCCTTGAATTTTTAAAATGGTTTTGAAAAAAAAAGTATTTTCAGATATTGAGAGTGTTTTGTTTCGAAAGTGGAGTAGCCATGTTTTTTTTTCAGTGGTATTCCTATGGGTGCTCGCATGTGCATGTGGACGTGATTAAGGGATACTTGGTGGATCGTGTGGATGGGTTCTTGAGTGGCACGAAGATGCATATTTGTGAGTTATCATGGAATATCAGTGGTGGGTGATTGATTTCTAAGGCTGGTTCTTATTTACTGAAAAGTGGGGTTTTCTCTAAAATGGGTTTTTGTGCTTAAATGGTTTTTGAAATTGGAAAATTGTTTTTATGTCCGGAGTGAAAGCGAATAGTTCAAAAGAGTTGTTCGGTCTTATTACATTGTGCTTGTTTTTTTAAGCGAGTGTTTTTATTTAAAAATGAATTGATATTTTAAATTGGAGTTATTGGATTTGTTCCTAGAATGTGGATGTTTGTTTTGTGATGTGTTTGGATTTTTGGAATGTTGTTTTCTGTTTCTTGTTTCGGATATTCCCCCTAGACAGGTCCCATGGGTTTCCAGTAGGTCTCTCGGTTCTTGGATCAGCCCGGACTCCTAGTGGAGTGGCGGAGTTGGGTTCTGCTTGGTTGTGTCTACTATTTGAAGACATAGAGGTTAGTTGGATATCTTTGAATTCTTTGGGAGAGTTTTAAGTGTCTTCAGTTTTGGAGGAACTCCAAAATTTTTGTGGGAGTAAGTTGTCTCGAGTATGTCTGGACAAGCAGGACTAAAACATTGAATGTTGATCGTTCCGTTTTCATTGAAATTGAGGATGTCGTGAGCGATCCTCAAGACTAGCCACATCCCGCGGTCACGCCTAAGGAAGTGAAGGAAATAGAATGTGGTGGATCTCATAGGTGATCGACCGGTCAACAGGTGGAGAAGTATGTGTGTTTGACCTTTCTGATGAGCTAGCTCATGTTCCCAAAAGGTTGTGTCAAACAATAAGTTTAAAGATTTTAATAGTTGTTGGTCTTGTTCATATTTTGGTAAGTGAATGTTCCTCGTCCGATGAGGAGTGTGAACCAAAGGGACTTGTTCTTGGAGTGCGCCTTCCATCAGTTTGTGTCACGCATTTGATGGACCGCTCAATTCCCTATCTCTAGGGTGGTCAGTCAGGCGCTCTAAGTTGTTCTCCACAATTCTTAGTTGGTGAGTTGACGAAGTGGATGCTTGGGGCACGGGGAGAAGTATGCAGGAGGATTTTCCAGTAGAGGAAGTTCCAGTTAGATTTGGTCAGCTTATGAATGCGAGGCAGTAGATGCTTCAGACATCAGGGCCCTAGCCATAGGTCTCGGGGTGAAGCTTGTGCGCAGTCAAAACTCGTCGAACGTGGTACGAGTTTGGTTCGACTTAAGTCTGCAATGACGGATGGGGACAACTTAAATTTCTTAATTTTAGTATCGCCTTTGAAGGCTTCATTTTGTTGTGATGGGTATGAAGGTCGTGTATCCTTGTTATAGTCTTAGTTTTTGGGAGTTCCTCTTGGGCCTTAAAGAGGTTCAGAAAATCCGTATTCCTGTAAAGCCAGTAGGCGTGCTCCGTGAACCTTCTTATGGTCGGAGATGCTCATGTCTTGTGGAATTGACATGTTCCTGTCTGGTTCACCTCCTGGTTAGGGTTTTCTTCTATAAAATCTATCTCATGTGGTAGAGTTTTTTCCACTGTAGGAATAATCAGTGCAGGTCGGCCCATGTGGTGGGTTTGTGATGAAGGGTTCGGTTAGTATTTCTCAAAGTAAACTGGGAATGCCCGCGTGGGTTTCGTGGTGTTATGAAATTTTAAAATGGTGGGGAGACCCTATGCGGGTCTCGCTGATGTCCCCTCTTGTGTTGGTTAAACATAGGGGACTTTGAGGGCCAAGATAGTGTTAGAGGTTGTATGAGTTGTGAGTTGTTTTGGTTGGAAGAACCAATGTTTGATAAGAACCCTAATATGGTGGGGATACCACCATAGGACGAGCTTGTGGAAGGCTTTTTTTTTCAAAGTGCGCTTGGCAGAGCAACCCCTTGATTCTGCTCCACCTGACCTCGACCATGCTAATTGGTTAGCTCAGATAGTGGGTTGCTGAATTTTTGTTCTTCGAGATCTCGAGCGGCCCTGGTGATCCCTAAGTTAGGGGTTGGGGTGTTCCATGTTGTAGTTCTGTTTCGAGGTGAATTAATTGTTTTTGGTCATTTTACTTGGTGATTCTAGTTTTGAGATCTTTGATGTTTCAGGTCATCATCATTTTAAATGCTTGGTCTTTGGGCGATTGAGGTTTGGTTTTAAGCATCTTCGCAGTCTCGCTTGGAACCCTTGGTTGACCTGGTCTTTTGGGACTTTCTGGGGGCAGAAAGTGTCATGGTGGGGAGAATTGTCACACTCCGACTGAAACTTCTTTTTAATTTAATTATTTTAAGTCTTTATTTTGAGTTGCAGTTTGAACCGGTTCTATTTTAAAAGGAATTTGAGATCTCCTACGGGTGCTCGACCGTAATCACGACTAGGCGCGCGAACACGCCCGCACACGCGACCGTGCGCGGTGTCCAAAATAAATTAATAATTATTTTATTATTTTGGTTGGTTTTATTATTTTATTATTCTTATTATTCTTATTATTTCATCTAATATTTTAACCTGGTCATTACTATTATTTTGGTTTTATTATTATTAGTTTTATTATTAGTAATAAAAATTTGTTATTATTGTTAATTAGATTATTGCTTTCTTCTTTTCATTATTATTTTATTTTCTTTTTATTTTTATCCTCTTTTATTTTCTCTTTTCTTATTTTTTCCCCTCCCTTTATTCCTTATTTTATTTTATTTTTATTTTTTTTCTTTTTCTTTTTTTTCTTTTTTTTTCTTTTTTTTCTTTTCTTTTTTCCCCCTCTCTTTCTTTCCCCCTCTCCCCACACGGACCCTCCCCCCCCCCTTTTGTTTGCGCATCGCGCCTCCCTCTCCTTAAACCCTAGGTCACGCTCCGCCCTTCCTCATTTCTGGTCCACAACCGGCACCCCACCTCCCGGTGGACTGCCTTGCTCCGTCGTCTCCCTCCAGCCCACTCATTGGCTGCGCCCTCTCCCACCAAGGATCCTTCCACATTCCGGCTCACCACGCACCGCATAGTCCTCGCTACCCGTAGCCCTCCCCGGTCGGAATCCTCCATCCCTTTTTTCTCAACAGGCCGCCCTCTCTTCTCCCCTTTCAGCACACCAAACTACCACACGCGCCCTCCCCTCCAGTTTGAAATAGTTGCACGCTACCCCCTCTTCCATGGTCAGACCTCGCATCAGCGCATCGGCTTCCTTATCGAGACTGCCGACCCTCTCTTCCTCTATTTTCCTTCGGTACACTGCTAACCTGAACTTGCCTCATGCCAGTGCAAATTCGGTTGCCTCGGTTCCCATCTCCAGCACGGCTTCCCTCCAGGTAAAACCTCCTCCTCCGAATTGTGGTTTTGATTCGTATTAATTGGGGTTTCAGTTTGCATTTGGTTTGTTTATAGTGTATTGATATGATTCCTTGTTTTTAGGGTTTATATTCTTTTTGGTATAATTATTGATTCAATTATGCAGTGTTTCATTTTTTGGGATCTATATTGATGATTATTGTTAAAATGTTTTAATTAGAGTCAATTGAGGTTTCTCGTAGTGCAATTGTTGTGCTGTGGAAGTTTTGTACCAAATTGCGAAGTCAGTCTACACTGAGGTAGGTGATTCCGCTTATAATTATTCATTGATGAATTAATTTTCATGTTTAGTTAGTTCAATGTATTATTTAATTGCTTTTCTTTCTGTGAAATTGTTTTTCTTATTGAGATCTCAAATGCTTTGATTTATTAGTAATGTGTTTATGAGATATGAGTGTGATTTTATGTGAAAACTCTTTTCGAACTGGTTATTAGTGTTTTATAAATTGTGCACTTGGTTTATTAGATCATGCAATGGATGCAGATTATATTATTTGTATAGAGTTAGTGTGCGTTTGATTCTTAAATGGGGGTTTTGGGTGTGATTATGACATAAGGTCATGCGGCACTTCTTTTGTCTGTCTTCTTTTTTTATAAATTGTCAAAAACTTTCAATTAAATGATATCAGTGGTGCAAATCATGTTTTTATAAGATTACGCAGTGGGTTTGGTTCTAAAGTGGCGTTTTAAATGAAACCGGATGTATCTTTGGTTCAAAATTTATTGCGTCGTTTGTCAATGCTCATTTTTAAAAATACTCAAATGATTTATTTAATTAGTGCAAGTGGTGTGGATCGAACTCTTGGTGTGGCATTGTGTGTGTTTGGTTTAAAAAAAGGGGGTTTGGGTTGGTCTAGTGTGTAAAGCGATGCTTTTCTCTTTAAAATTTATTTATGAAAATTTGGATTGTTTCATTAAATAATTATTAAGGGTGAGAAATTGTTTTGGTTGAATTGTGTAAATGTTTTTGGTGCTTAAAGTCAAGCGACATGTATGGAAACTATTTAACAAATTCTTTTAATGGTGTGTTTAACGATGAAAGTGGTTTCTTTGACTGTGTAGTCTTTATTTTGGTTGTGTGAGTGATGCGGATTTAGTTTTGGGATACTCTTAGTGTGCATCTTATTTCAAATGGCCTTTGTGTGTGCAAATGGTGGTTTTTGGCGTGCGTAGTGTCTTGTTTTGTCTGAGTATGTGATTATGACATAAGACTTGAACTCTTAACTACTTGAGAACAAACAGGAATCCTGGGTACTAGGTGGGTGGACTAGGACTAGTGCACTGGTCATTCAGAACTGGCATCGGCCCGATTTCAGTTAGCTGGATTGACGACTAAAACACTAACTAAAATTTTGGATGATGTCTGGAGACCACTAGGTTATGGATGTGTTTCCCTACTAGTGGCTCGTGCACAAGAACATATATTTTTGCGTTCCTGTACCATTTTTCACCGAGACATGATGTTCTAGGGTCCTCTTTTTCTTTCCCATGTATTGTTCACCAAGACACGATGTATTATTGTGAGACACGATGTTCTCGCTAGTATCTTTAGGGCCTCTCCCATGTATTGTGCTCCTCTTTTGCTTTGTGCTCACCGTCAGCACACGATGTGATGTTGGGGTTACCAAGAAAGTGTGTGTGTGTGTGTGTGTGTGTTAATTTAATTTGTTTTCCATTTAGATTAGTTTTCCCTTAAAAATTGTTTTCATTAAAATTATTTAAGAACTTGTTTATTTTTATTCCATTAAACTACATATGTATTTTTCATTTAATAATTATGCATTGAACCTTTTCTCAGTGGAATCCTACTAGGATTTTATCTCACACCCTACATACACCTTTGGGTGTATGTAGACTCTGTTTATTTTGTATTCCAGGTCGAGGAATCGGGCTTAGCAATGATGGTTCGAGTTTTATTGGTTTCCCCGTGCAGTTTGGTGGACGTGGCTTGGGGATATGACTCATCATGTCGCACTAAGGTTTGATTTAGTGCCCTTTTATTTTTTTCATTTATATTCATCCCCTTTGGTTTTTTTGGTCAAGTCGTAAACTTTGATTTTGACCCTAGTTTAAGGGAATTTTTGGTTGTTGACTTTAGTTTTAAATTTATTCATCTTTCTGATTGTTTCATGTTTGTTTATTTGGGTAAACCATTCCCATGTTTTATTTTTGATACTCGGGCACTTATGCCAGCCTGTGGGGATCAGGAATTCCCTTCGGTCCTTGCCGCGGACCGGGTCGGGCGCCGGGTCGGATGGTGACCCGGCCTGGTCCGTGACATATTTCATATTATAGTAAAGAGTTACTAAGGAATAAGAGAATGAATCATAGTTAATGGTTTAATAATGGTGTGGAATGATTGAATTTTTTGTGTATGCGAACTCAAGAATTGTTTTATATTAATCATGAAATATATAAGTATTTTTTTGTATAAGTTTTTCATTAAGGATTTGTAAGAATATATCAAATAGTTTTGATGACCTAGAGAAGTGATTGAATGGAAATGTTATATTTTATGGAAAACATGTGATTAATGAAGGTAACCCTTAATATGTTCTCAACGTTGAGAAAATGGTGTTTATTTTGGATAAAGATATGATTGATATGGATAATGTAAATTAGAAAGTATTGATGACCTCAGAACTGATAAAAAAGTTGTTGAAAAAGTGGTTTGTATTATCATTGATATAGTTTACAACATTATTGGATATATGAAATATATTCAATAATTTGTGGGTTTATTCAAGGAATGAGGAAGAATTCATGTTTAAATTAAGTATTTATGGTAATTTTGGTTATTACAAAGATTTGGGGGAATATATGACCAAGGTATTCAAATATCTGACATGTGACCATTAAGATCTATTGAATGATATTTAGATGATTAATGTTAAGTTGATTTTGGGAAATTTAGTTATCTTATTTATAAATTTTTAATTTTTAAAGGTTTATAAGGTTAACCTTTTATGGAATGGTTTAAGTTTAATTTTGGATGAGGTTTTAAAGATTAATGTATTACTTTACTATATGAAGATTTATACATATTAGATTACTTGTGATAATCATTTTATTATGATGATAACTAGATATAGAAGGAATAAATTATCATTCTATTATGGATATTATGATTCGTTAGTGATTCAGGCATAAAAAATTCATATTCATTTATTAGAGTAAGAGATGAAGTGGAAATTGATCGAAGTACAACCAAAGAATGAAATTGTGCTTATGATATAAAGGAAATCTTAATCAATAGGTATATCGGTCCCTTTGAAATTATTGATCATATCATAATGGTATATTATTAATTGGAACTTATATCAAACCTCTCTCATGTCCAAGATGTGTTCCATGTATCTCTCCTATGGAAGTACATACCTAATCCTTCACATGTACTAATCTTAGAGGTCATTCCACTGGAGCGTGATCTTTCTTATAAGGAATAATCGATTGAGAGTTTGGATCAAATAGATAAAATTATATGAAATAAGAACACTCATATGGTTATTTTTTTGTGGTGAAACCATCATCTTGAGGAAGCTATGTTGGACCTGAGGATGTAATGAGGCAGAATTATCCTCAGTTGTTGGTACCAAAGTGATGAATTTCGAGGGTGAAATTCATTTTAAGGGGGGTTGAATTTAACACCCCAATATTTTATGAAATATTTGTTTTTAAAATAAATTTATTCTTTTTTATATTTTACATTACATGCAATACTAAGTGTTTCATGTGTTTCATGCAACACTGAGTTTAAATGAAACGTGACATACTATTAAAATATTAATATTTAATATGCTAATTATCACCTAGACATTGGAATGGAATATATGAATAATATTAACTAAATTATGAAAATATTTGATTTATAAATGTATATAAAACAAATTATTTGGTGATAAATTAATTAGGAATGAAAATAAAAACTATTTGAAAATAAATGAAATATTTTTCTAAAAAACTATTTTTATGCACACAAACACATTTTAACTCAATAAATTAAACCAATAAGTTTTGTTGAATGATTTTAATAAAATTTACATATTATATATTCAAAAAAATATTTAACATTCATCTTATGTGTTTTTTAGACAAGATAAGAATAAATCCAATTTTATGCTTAAAAATGAATTTTTCTAAAAAGAAATTTTGTTATCTTTTATGAACTTATTTTAAAATTAATTTTTATAACCTTTATAAAATTTATTTCAAAAAAATGGAATTAATTTTTGAAATCATCATTTTAAAATTATCTTTGGGTTAATTTTTGATAATTTTCTAAGAAGATAAATTTGTAGATGAATAGTGAAAAATACAGGTTTTATTCAGAATTGTCATTTCTTTTAAAGCATTTTAAAACATCAAAAAAAATAATATGTTTTTAAAATTAAAATTAGTTCAATTATATTTATATTAATCCAATTTAGTTCATTATAATAAATTTTATATTGATTTTTGATATAAAAACTTTTTAAACTTTTGAAATTTTTCTCTTTAAAAGCTCGTTTTCTCATCGAATTTGTGGGATTAATTTTAAATTAAATTTTTCTTCTTATATGAATGGAATTTGGAAAAAATTATTTCATATTTTTAATCATCATAATTTATATTATCTAATAAGGTAAACTTAATTTTTGACTATAATTAATAGTAAAAATAGTAAAAATTATTTATCGTAGTTAAAGTAAAAATGGGTTTACCCGGGGGTTAAACTAAAAAGATAAGGGTTAAAAATGACTCAAAACATTTAAAACACCAATTTTATATCCATATATAGACCTTATATCTTATAGGTTCAATAATTTCCCATTTTCTAGCCTCGTGGCATGTGAAAACATGGGTACACCTTTTTCTTTTCAAAAAATTACAAGTGTGCCACTAACCTCACTTATAAAAGGTCACCCCTTATCCTCTGATATTCACACTTAAAACCACCATTTTTTCAGAAAATACCTTCAAAAATAACTTCATTAATTCCCTAATATAATCCTATAATCTTTATTTTGGTCATAAATTCTACCTGGTAAGGCTTTTGATGCAAACCTAAAGAAGTTTTCTAAAGAAGAGGTAACGTCCCTAATCGAGTGTTTTATTTTATTTCCTCATCCACCTCCTTCAATTATTATTAAACAATGAGGATATAATATACTCAATATCTTATATATACTTATATTTTATTATGTTAAGGTAATAACCTAAATCCTTCTCCTCTTCCATCAAATGGGTTAATAAATCATCATTCCTGTGTATGGTGGACTACCCCCTTGCAAACTGATGTTATTCATTTTCCATCACTACCTCTAAAGGTTGGATATAATGATTAATTTATTATTTATATATGATATTTATGATATAATTATACTTTTGGAATCATTATATCATATATTCCTTCTTACTTTCCATTCTGTGGGAATACGATAATGTCGTTCATGTGTATGATGGACTACTACCTCACGAAGTGATGTTATTAATTCTTAACATATGCTTTACATGGAGGATAATAAGAAAATTTTTAAATAAAAACATGTTATATATATGACATAAAAATTCTTCTATAAATTTAATATATTATTTACCTTTATTTTATTTTATCTATTGAGAAAATGGAAATGACGTTCATACGTACGTACTGTCCATCGTCTCCATGAATGATGTATTTAATTTTCTATCTATAACTTTTATGGATTAATATAAATGAATTTATAATGAATATATATGATATTAATATCATGGTTAACATTCTGGATATGATGTAACCTTGATCAAAGAAGCATGAACAAAAATATTAAATCAAAACATACACAAAAAACAAAGCAATTATTACCTGAAACAATACTTTAACATGGAATTATTAATAAACAGGTAATGAAAGGTCATAAGTAAGTCATATATGGTATGATATATATAATTATTGTTATTTATAAGACATATAATAAAATTATATTTATTATACATGAGTTTTTAACTTGTATGAAGGAATTCGAGACTTATGGTAAGGGATTTCTAGTCTCTCTTTTATTTCTGTGAGAAATATGAAAATTCACCACTCATTTCTTGTGTGTGGTGTATATACTTCCCCTTTGACATGTTGTGTCATGAACTAGACAAAATACCCTGGTACCTGATTCGGCACTGGCATAACCCAAAGGGCATTCCTGATCTCCATGGGTTGGCGACAAGCACCTGGCATCAAATAATATGAAAGTGGGAACAAATTTTCCATGAACATGGTAGAAGAAAGATAAACAAGTAAGTATGCGCAAAAGAAAACTCCAGAGGGATAACTATACCAAAATTTAAAGAAGCATAAAAACCCAAAGTATAACCAAAAAGTACTATAAAATAGGAAGATAAACACCCCAAAGTCCCAACAGACACAACTCTCCAATACTCATGGATCAACAACTAGAACCACCTCCAAGTGGTTTTTTTCTCTTTATTGAACCTAGAAGAAGATAATACACAAAAACCCAAAGTAATAGGTTGGGTGTTAACTAAAATCCCAATAGGGTCTCACCAAGGATTCTATAAGAAGATAGAAAAATTAATTAACCAAATAAAGCTTTCAATTTTAAATAAACAGTAATGGAAGTAAAAAATCATATTTAAAACAAATCGTGATTTATATTTAAATTTATGGAAATATTTCTAAACAATGGCTTAATAAACATTTATATAAAATATTTTATATAAATTCACAAGGCATTTGTAAAACAGTTTACAATAATGGCATATATATCAAATAATCACAAACGAGCAACATGTTTATCTACCAAGAGGTACGATAGTTCCAGGTTATGGGATCCTCACACACTCAAATGGGTTATCATAGAAATATGTGTACACATGTACCTCAGACACTGGTCAAAGAGGACTCATCACCATCCCATCGGGGATGTGACCTGTTGTATATGTTTTTTTAGAGTTGTAAAGCATCAAAAGAGTATTATCCCAAATAACTCACTAACTACCTAGGCTTTCATGTGCTATAAAAACATTAAATAATGGGGATTTTATAAAAAACTATTCCAGATACAGTCAACCCATTTTTTCCATTTCAATATTCTAATTTCCATTTAAAAAACCAAAACAGGTTTTTAATTAAATCATACCTTTTTAGGATAAAACCAATGGGTTTCTATTAAAATAATTTAATCCATTTTTCTCAAATACAAATTTGAAATAAATTTCAGAAATAAATTTCATAAATAAATTTCACAATTTAAATTCTACCATTTAAATTCCATAATTTAATTTCACGATTTTTCATCAAATTCCAGATTCACGCCCCAATTCAATGTAATTGGGGGTTTTCTCAATTTTCATGCCAAAGAAAATAAAATACCCAATTTACATTAAATTAGGCTTTTGCAATAAAATATAAAGTAATTTAATTTAAATCATGTAATTTAGGGTTAAATCAACTGTAAAATCTTAAATAAAACCACCTATTGTATATCATAAGATCACAAACACAACACCTTCAACGGGAAACTCCAACGAGGAACTTAAACAAAGTAGATCTGAGAATAAAACCTAGATTCAAGATCTAAAACAACTTATATTATATCCTCAAACAATATGGAGATCTAATAAACCCTATGGAGGAGAGAGGGGAGGGAGGTAGATAGAGAACGTAGAGAGGAAAATTATCAGGAAAGGACAGAATGAAGATCACCTAGATTCGATCCACCTTGAAAGGGGTTTGGAGAATCTAAAATGGGTCCTTGGGAGATCCAATGACCAATGAAAATGTTCTAGGTCGATTTAGACCTAAGTGGGGAATAAAAAGGGGGTTTATGAATTTTTAATGAATTTTTAGAATAAAAAAAGTCGCATGCACGGTTTCCTGAAGGGGGTCGCACAGTTTGTCAAATTGTGTTCCCCTGCTAGGGTTGCACGGTTTCTACTTGGTGGGAGCATGGTTTTCCAAACCATGTTCCAATCATGAAAACCCATACTGCCTGGGGTTGCATGACTTTCACTAGTAGGGTGCACAATTTGGGAAAATTGTGGGTCATCCATGCACAACCTAAAAAGTTCCCATTTTTTCCAAAATTTCACTCAAAGTAAACATAAACGGGACCCAACTAAATCATAATAAAAATAGGGATTAAAAGTACCTAAAAATATTAATAGGATGTTACAAACTCCCCACTATAGAAACTTTTTATCCTCAAAAATCATGTTAAGAAGATTTCATGCCAAAATGATGAGGCCATTTCTCCCTCATCAATGCCTCCCTCTCCCACATCTCATGATTATAAAAATCATGCTACCATAGCACTTGAACCAAATGTATCTTCCTCCCACAAAGTACCTTATTTTCAGAATAAACTATCCTAACTGGATGCTCAATCATGGATAAATCAGGGTCAACATCAAGATCACTCCAACTCAGCACATGAGATAGATCAAAAAGTTAATTTCAGAGCTCTGATACATGGAACACGTTATGTATCGATGTTAGCTATAGTGGAAGTGATAAACAGTAATCCAATTTTCCCACCTTCTCAATAACCACAAAAGGTCCCACAAAATGAGGAGCAAGTTTCCCTTACCTCTTAAGTCATCGATGACTCAACCGAGGTGAAATTTTAAAGAACTCCTAGTCACCAACTAATAATTCCAACGGTCTATGACGATGATCATCATAAGACTTATATTGGCTTTATGTCATTAAAATTCTATGATGAATCAATTGAATCTTTTTTGTCATCTCTTGAACCAATCTCGGTCCAACCAAGGAACTTTCACCAATATCTAATCAATACAATGTATATTTACAAGGATATCAATACAAGGACTCAAAAAGATCCATTCGGATCGCATACTGGTAACTATTATGATAGGAAAACTCAACCAACCCCAGATGGTCATCCCAAGCCCTACCAAAGTCAATAACATATGTGTAAAGCATATCCTCAAGAATCTGTATAGCTCTTTCTACCTGGCCATCTAACTACGGATGGTATGTCATACTCAAACGAACATGATATCTCATTACCTCTTGAAGACTTCTCCAAAAGTGATAAGTGAACCAAATATCCTTATCAGAGATTATATCATATGGAACTCTATGAAACTGAATAATATCTTTTACATATATATTTTTCAAATCCTCAAATTTGGTTGTATCATAAATGGGTATAAAGTTAGCTGATTTAGTTATTTGATTGATCACAACCCATATCTCGTTATTCTTTATCTAGGTATGCGGAAACCCAACCACAAAGTCCATAGAGATCTTATCACACTTCCATATTGGAACTATAAGTGGTTGAAGAAAACCTAAAGGTCTCTAATTCTCTGCCTTGACCTACTGTCACATAATACTATGAGAGATAAATTCAACAATACCTTTTCTCATACTTGGCCTATTAAGACCCGACCCTGGTTTACCGAAGTGGGTGCCTTATTTTATTACATTGTCATATAAACAAGGAATATGCATCTCGAAGGACCGAGTAGTTTAGTATCTTTGAAAACAAGATACATACATAAGTTCAACATTACAACATGAAATGGGAAAAAAATTATAAACTCCTTTGACAATATCCATAAATCCTAGGTTATTTCTGCATGCCATCCATAAAATACCTCTTCATGTCCTAGGAAAATGAAACATAAGAAAGGGGTGAGCTCAAATGCTCAATAAGGATAAGAAATACAGTGGAATATATCATAAATATAAACATTAGTTGTGTTGAATAACTAAAAAATACATGCCTTTAAAAATGAACTTGAACACATAATGGAAGGAATGAGAAATGAATTAAAAATTCCATAATAGAGCATAATCATGGGTATTCTACTAGTTTAATAAACTCGTGAACTTTCAATTACTAGTTTCATAATTAGGGAATTCATAATGTCGGATATCACAACCACACCATTAAGGCCTCGTGTCAAGACTATAAATAATCATTTTTTTGAGGCCTTATGCTAAGACCATAAATAATCATTTTGTCAAGGACTTATGTCAAGACCGTCGTTTGTATCATGAGACATACTAATGAATTTAGGAGATATATCAGGCCCCACCCATCACTTAATAAGTCTAATAAATTCCTCATATTAACGAGGATAAACATAAACAATATATACATTTATATTGAAACTAACATGTGAAATGTCAATAACATTTCCCAAACATTAAGCATAAACACTAACCATCCAAAGTAAATTGGTGAATGGTTTTAAGATAGCACATCCATAGTCAAAATAATCATAAACCATTCAATTAAATATGGTATATGATATCATATATAATAATCAATAATAGTGTTGAAATAGATTAAGATGCTCTTTTAAAATCATCGAGTAATTCTTGAGATAAATACTCTTTTACTCTGAAAAGAATAGTTCTTTTGGAAAAGTATTTATATAAAACTAGAAGTGAATTAAGATATTGTTTTCATAATAAAATGATTGATTTTAGAAAGATAATGGTTACTAAAAATAGATTATATAGTGCCCTTGAAAGTAGGTAATAATTTGAGAAATTCCTTTGAATCGGGCTTGTATTTTGGGAAGAATATAAATCCCCGTAAATGAATGTATGATTCTGGTTGAAACACATATATAGAAAATTAAAAAATAAATTATGAGGATTTAATATTAATGAATAATAATTTAATTGAGGTAAGTAGATAATAAAAGTAACCCGAATGAAAATGGAGGTTCAGGTGGAAAACCATTACCTTAAGTCTGAAGGTGTTCCTCACTTGATCTTAATGACCTGAATAATAAAATTTAGGTTCATAAATTAATGATTATATAAACTAATCAATATATAATTGATTTTTCTAAACCTTATTAGGTTTATTCATGTCCTTTTGATGGGTTAATAGATTCAATTTCATTGTTTGGGAGCGTTTTCTTCCTTGGTTTTCATGATTGGATTACTTATATTCATGTATGGATAAACATGTAGAAAGAGAATGGTTGTCCAGAATTAAATTTATATGTTATTATTGAACATAGATAATATTTACATAGTTATAAAATTCATTTGGTTATTGGGAGTGAAGATAAATCATTATATAAAACTTTAATGATAATTGTTTGGGTTAATTGGTGGTTTTTTTATCACAATGAACTCATTTTAATTTATAAATTAATATCACATGTAAAAAAGAATCCATAAACTTTCATATGTTATAATATATATATTATAGTCTTTTTCAACCATCAAAATAGTCTTATGACCAAAATTGAAGACGGTAATAGAAATTGAAAACTCGTCATCCTTGAATGTGATAAATTAACACATCTCGGATGATGTTTTCATTTTTAGTATAAAATAATGGGAAAGGAGAGATGATGATGAATTATTACATTATAAAAAAATCAATTACATGTAAGTTATTTGATTTATCATAAAATTTTGAATAAAGGAGGTGAAGAAATAAAATAAAGAAACTCGAAATAAAATAAAGGAACTCGAAATAAAAGAAAAGTTGAGAAATCTCTTACGAAAATTCGGCAGCCTAACGACGTCGCTTAAAAATTCATAAAATATTTTGATGAGATAAAAGGGTTGTATCATAATTATCACATAATATGGAAATTAAATGGGATATGTAATGAAATATCCCAATATAATCCAAGAGAAATTAAAAGAGAATAACATAAAAAGAGTGCTTGAAAAAGAGAAGGGTGGTAGATTCCCTTACCTTGTAGAGTAACTCCTAAAACTTGAAGTTTGGGGCCTTGGGATCTTGATGACACCTTGGGAGGACTCATATAGAGGTAAAACTACCAGATATTTGAGGATTATTAGTTTTTAATGAAATTAAATGAAGGAATGAGTGGGTATTTATAGTAAATAAGAGGGAGTTTTTTATTAATTTTAAAGGACACCTCATTAGTGGTTTTTGAAAAACCATGCGCTTACTCATGGTATTAGCCAATTGGGAAAAATAATATCATATTTTAATTTACACAAGTCAAACATAAATTTATATTAATTATTACATCATTATGATGTAATTAAACATACTGAAAACTCGCAATTGTATTTTTACTATTCATGAAAAATTGAAGTATTTTAGAAAAATACCAAAAATTCACCCCAACCATTTTTCAACGTGTATAATTCAAAAATAAAATCCATTTTTTGAAAATAATTTTCTAAATATTTTTAATTTAATTTTTAAATAAAATCATAATTTATTCCAAAAAAACAACTTTAAAACTATAAATTTTTTTATAACACCTTGAGAAATTAATCAAGGTTTCATAAAATTATCTTATAACCATAAGAAAATAAAGTAAAAATTTATGATTACATTTTATGAAAATATGTTTACATTTTAAATTATTAAATTAATCATAAAATTGTAATTAAAATATTTATGACATACAAAAATACCAATACTTATATTATGATTGCTTTTTCACTTATAAGATGCCTAAATTGTATTTATACATTCATGGGTGAAGTTTCTATTTTTTTGGATGATTTACTATTAATTAATATTAATAAGAGTAACATTACTATTCATAAGGGTATGTTACTATTCATAAGGGTATGTTACTATTCATTAAAAATTAAGTTTGTCTTATCAGACTCTAAATATCTTACTGAACGCAACTGTGTATGTCAGTTTTTCAAAATTCAAATCACAGAGATGGAAAAATTATGTATACTGGCTAGGTTATAACAAAGTTTTGTTTTTTAGAGACTTATTGTTTCATGAATTCAATATTAAATTTATTTTCAAAATCTTGGGGTGTTACATAACCACCATAATTTACGCCGCATGTCATAGAACATCTTCGTGGTTCCTGGGTGCACTTCCCACTAGGAATTATGGTAATCCCCCATCATGGATTTCTTAAAATATAATAGTACCACTATATGATTCCAAAAACATATATTTCCCTCCATGGAGAACGACCAATCAACAACGGTGTTCCCGCCATAGAGAGAGTCTCTAATGATACTGAACTCATCATCAAGATGTTGTTCCTAAATAATAAACTTGAGAAGAATGAAGGACAACTAAACACTGGTCAAGGAAACCTCGACCCCTAATTTTTGTACTCCTATATGCAATTGTGCAAAAAGATCCATCAAGTTCCACTCTTACAATGATTATTTCATGACCTGGGTTGTAATTTTCCCACTCAAAGCATTTGTGATGACATTCCCTTTCCCTGGGGTATAGGTGATGTCAAAGTCAAAAGATTGTAGTTATTCTACCCAACACCTCTGGTATAGATTTAAATATTTTTGAGAGAATATATAACTCAAGATCTTATATTTGGAATAAATGGTAAGCCTTTCTCCATAATGTTAATATCACCAACTCTTAAGATCGTGAATTTCATCTGCATGTTCAAGGTCATGGGTCGGGTAATTTTTTTTGTTTGGCCTTAGATACCGAGATCCATAGGAAATGACATGATCACCCTACATAAAAACACAGACCAAACCCAAACCCAATGCATCATAGAAGACCACATAGCCCTACCCATCCTCTAGAAGATTCAATACCAGCATGATAGTCAAAATACATTTCAACTCACCAAAATAACTCTAAAATTTCTCATCTAAATCAAACTTTACTCCATTCTGAGTTAGAGCAGTCATCAGAGAATCCAACTTTGAGAAGTCCTTTAAAAACCAATGATAAAACCCAACTAAACCCAAGAATCTCTTAATCTCAAAAATATTTTTTGGTTGTTCTCATGTCATAATAACTTCTACCTTCTCAAGATCAACTTATATACTATATTTTGATACCACATGCCCCAAGAACTTCACTTCCTGAATCTATAAATCACATTTCGAAAGATTTGGAATAAATTTGGTGATTTCTCAACAATACTAGAACTAATATGAAATAACACACATGGTATTCCTCATACATAGAGTAAATAAGGATACCGTCAACAAATATTACCATGAAAGTATCAATATACTCATGGAAAATCTTGTTCATTAAAGACATAAAGACTATAGGAGCATTGGTTAGATCAAATGGCATGGAAAGGTACTCATAATGATCATACCTACTTCGAAATGTAGTTTTAGAAATTTCAGATTCTTTTATTCTCAACTAATGGTAACCAGATTGAAGATCAATCTTCAAGATCCACTTATCCCCTTTCAACTGATCAAATAGATCATCAGTCCATGGAAATGGATACTTGTTCTTTACCGTAACTCGATTGAGTTTTTGGTAATCAATGCAAAGGCAAAGTGACCCATCATCTTTATTAACAAAGAGCATAGGTACCACCAAAGGTGACACACTTAGGCATATAGATCCTTTCTCTAACAGATCATCCAACTGATCCTTCAAATATTTTATTTTAGCTGGTTCTATATGGTAAGAAGGAATAGATACTAGTTGAGTACCAAACACTGAATTGATTGAAAACTCTACCTCCCTTACCGGTGGAAAACCAGAGAAGTCGGAAGGAAAACATCAAGAAACTCGAAGAAAACTGGAGGGAGATCATTGCTCAAATATTCTCTCCCTATATCAAAAGAAAACATAGATATTAATTTCCCCAACTCTTGATAATAAGGTTCAATTTTACTCAACCTTGTTCTCATTCTACTTGAAAGATACATCATACCCCATCGGGTGTAGTGAAGGAGACCCATCGAAGATAACAATCAATCCATGATTTATAAAAAATAAGCTGATCCATCCCAAAAATAGCATCAAGAGGTTTCATGTTGTGAAACAGAAAATACCAAGAAATCTCGATATCTGATAATGAGAAAACACAATTAGGACTATGGAGACCCTGCACTATCTTTGTTCTAAGGGGTGTAGTAATATCCATCACATAAGATAAAAGCTTCATAAGAAGATTAAGTAGATTCATAATATAGGTTGAAAAAAATGAGTGGGATGTAACAATTTAAAATAAAGTAGTCAATAATTATAAAGCTATAGTGATGGTACCTCTCATAGTCATTGGGCTCATATCTACTTCCTTTGGAGAATCTTCTATTGTATGAAGAAGCTTCTTTCCAGATACTTGTGGCTAGAACCCCTTTGTTCATTAAGAATATAATTTCACCACATTTTTATTATGTGATGATGATCTCATGCCATTGCACGTAGTGGAATAGACATGGAATAACTTCTACAAGTGACCTAAGTGTCCACAGGAGCCACATATCTTGGGTTCCTCGAGGTGTAAACTTGTTTCGAGTTATCAGGTTTACTACACTAGTAAAAAAATCAAAGGGCCTATATCAAGCACTACAGGAGGTCTAGAAAAAACCTTCTATTAAGAACCACCATGAGAATCATCATGATTTTTCTTCCCTTTAGAGGAATTAGTAGAATTTCCACTGGGAGAAAAAGGAACCCTCATCAACCCTGACTTACCATCCAGGTCCATTTAAACCATCAATTCTCCATAAAACACATCATAATAAGAAGAAAACTTCAGAAATAAAACCTGAGAATAAATATCATATTGAATTCCCAACTTGAACCATAGAGTTTTCATCTTTTCATTCATTACAATCTTAGGTGAAAACTACAAAATCTCAGTAAAAAAAATTGTATATTCTATCACAGTCCTGTCAACCTGCTCGATTTTGAATAACTCTAAAGCCTTATCCAACACCATATACTCTAAATAGAACTGGTCGGTGAAAAAAACTTTTAATTATTTCAACTTTAAAACCTTATGCCTATTCTCCATCACCATCATGTCCCACCATCTCTAAATAGGTCCCTCTAGATTCAAGGTGACACATTTCACCTTGATTTCATCTGGTGTCTCCAATAAATAAAACAGAAGATCGATATCTCTCAACCAATCCTCGTACTTTTTTGGATTTTTTGAGCCTTGGAATGCTAGAGGATTCTAATGAAGGAACTCTTGAGCATAATTTTGTAAAAAATCCCTTAAAGGTTCCACATCTAGAGCCTAAACAAGAACTGGTGCACGTTCCTGTCCTAGAGCTCGGACAGCACGAATAATAACCCCAACCTGATTCTGGTCTATGAGAGGATTCGATCACAAAGTTTCATTAGCAGATACCTCATGGATCCAATTTTCGCATCTTCTTGGAGGCATGATTCTACACAAAATCAACAGACAACATTGAAGACATCAGATTAACACTTAAACAGATCAACAAGGGAAATTAATACCGATAGATAGATAATAAGATTTGGATTTCATCCTATCCAAATCAGAAGTGTGGAAAATACTAGAACTAATCCTCAAGATGAATTTCCCAAACCACCCCTAGTGACTTAAGGTTCATTATGGTGAGAGATGGCCAGATACTCAATTGTAACTACCTTTTAAGTCCTGAAAAGATTACAAAACTTCATGTTGACATTAAGGAAATATGATTAAACAGCACCTCTGATGCCACTTTGTCATGAACTGGACCGGATACCCTAATACCTGAGCCAAAACTAGAATATCCTGAAGGGAATTCTTGATCCCCACGGGTTGGAGATAAGCACCTGGAATCAAACAATATAAAAGTGTGAAGTGATTTTTCATGAACACAATGGACGCAAGAGAAAAAATTTAGTATGTACAAAAGAAAACTCCACTGGGAGAACTATACCAGAATTCAAATAGGCATAAAAAAGTACAACCACAAAGTACAAGAAAATAAGAAGATACGAAACCCAAATCCCAACAGAAATAGCTCTCCAAGGCTGAAGGATCGAAAAATAGAACCACCTCCAAGTGGTGATTTACCCTTACTCAAACCTAGAAGAAGATAATCTACAACACCTGGAGTAATGGGTATTGGTGTGATATAAAATCCCAGTTGGGACTCAACAAGGATTCCATAAGAAGATACTGAAATTAATTAACCAAATAAAACTTTCAATTTTAAATAAATAGACCTGGTAGTAAAAAGGTATATTTAAAACAAATCATGCTTTACATTTCAATTGATAGAAATATTTATAAACAATGGATTAATAAACATTTATATAAAATGGTTTATATAAATTCACAAGTCATTTGTAAAATAGTTTATAACAATGGAATATATATCAAATAATCACAAATGATAAAAATGGTCATCTTCCAAGAGGTATGATGGTTCCAGGTTATGGTATCCTCACACACTCAAATAGGTGATCATGGTAATATGTCTACACACTTCCCTCAGACACTGGTCAAAGAGGACTCATCACCATCCCATCAGGGGTGTGACCTACAATATATGTTTTATTAAAGTTATAAAGCCTCAAAAGATTGTTATCCTGAATAAATCACTAACTAACTAGTTTTACATGTCCTCTAAAAACATTAAATAATGTTAAATTTATTTCAAAAATATTCCAAATACAACCAACCCATTTTTTCCATTTCAATATTCAAATTTTCATTTAAAAACCAAAATGGGTTTTTAATCAAATCGTCCCTTTTCAGGATAAAACCAATGGGTTTCTATCAAAATAATTTAATGAATTTTTCTCAAATACAAATTTTAAATCAATTTCACAAATCAATTTCACAATTAAATTTCACAATTTAAATTCCACAATTTAAATTCAACAATTTAATTTCACAATTTTCCATCAAATTACACAAATATGCCCCTAATTTAATGGAATTGAGGGTTTTCCCCAATTTTCATGACAAAGAAAATCAAAACCCAAATTTACATCCAATTAGGTTTTCAAAATAAAATTAAAATCAATTTAATTTTAATCAATCAATTTAGGGTTAAATCAAATGGAAAAAATTAAATGGGCCACCTACCATAGATTATGGGATCACGAACACAACACCCGCAATGGGTAACTCCAAAGAAGAACGTCAGCAAAGGATATTTGAGAATCAAACCTAGATTCAAGATCTAAAAAAACTTAGATTAGATCCTCCTAAAACATTGAGATATAATAAACCCTAGGGTGGAGAGAGGAGATAGTGGGAGATATAGAACGGGAAGAGGAAACTTACTGGGAAAGGATCGAACTAAGATTACCTTTCTTTGATCCGCCTTGGAAGGGGTTTAGAGGATCCAAAATGGGTCCTTGAGAGCTCTAATGACCTAGAAAAACATTCTAGTTCAAGTTAGTCCTAATGGGGGAATAAAAAGGGGGGATTGGTAATTTTTAATGAATTTTCAGAATAAAAAAAAGTCATGTACATGGTTTCCTAGAGGGGCCGCACGGTTTTTCAAACTGTGTGCCCTACTAGTGGGGTTGAACAGTTTCTAATTTGTGGGTACATAGTTTTCCAAATTGTGTTCCAGCCATGAAAACCCCTAATGGATAGATTTTCATGGTTTTCACTATCAAGGTGAGCGGTTTTGGAAAATCATACGCCAACTATCCACAACACAAAAAGTCCCCATTTTTTCCAAAATTTCACCCGAAGCACCCCTAAATGAGACCCAACTAAAGACTGATCAGAAGAGGGGTTAAGGAGTACTTAAAATAGTTACAGGATGTTACATTTTATATCATGAATATCCTTAATTTCATGATATTTAAAGTTTTATTTGATGTTATTATTTATTGGGTCTTACGATTCAAAATATTACTAAACTGGTAATGGATTTATGTCTCGATTTTCCTTATTTAAGATAATTATTATGTTATGCACCTATTTTCTTTTATGAGGTGTATATAAAGAAAATTTTATATGTAATATCATGTATTTATTTATTATCATGATATTATAATCTTTATTTGGTGTTATTATTTCATGGGTCCTACGATTCAAGTTACCAAAGTGGTAAGAATTTTATGTTACAATCCCATCGTTTATCAGGATTATTTATGATTATGATTACAATGATGAAATCTTATGATATATCCCTAAAGAAACTCATGAATTTACTTATCCTCTAATTATGTCATGAGAATACATGTTTCCCTTCATTTTCCTCTCTTTATGTACTCAAGAGTTTAAAAGAATGTTTTTTATAAAAATCGCATTTATTTATCTCCTTGGTTGAAAACCATTTTTCATCCAAAACCATATTTTTTTAAAACGTTTTCAATTTTTTTTTAAATTTACCAGATAATTTATTAAATAAATTTTTACCCATATTTTAATTTTTACAAATTTTTTTGAAAGGAATCTTCATGTTGTTTTCTAAACAATACCTATTTTTATTTTACCAAAAATGTGAAAAGAATCTTTGTTTAAAAGTGTATGACATGAACGGTACTTTTTGTTATCATGAAAATTCATTATTTTAAATCTTCCTTTATAATTTTATAATTTTATTTTAAAATAAAAGGATTTTTAAATTTTTTGTGTTTTAAAAAGTGTTTTTCAAAGTAAAAAATGACATTTTCTTAAATAAATGTTTTAAATGATTTTTAAAGATTTGTTTATAAGTTTTTAAGGTTATTTTTAAATAAAATGATTTTGAAAATATTTTATGTTTTAAAAAGTGTTTTTAAAATTGGAAAGACTATTTTCCTCAAGAAATGTTCCAGGTGATATTTTGAATGTAAGACACAATAGGAGCATTGGTTTTACTAGGGATATGATTCAAGGATACCATTCATATTCTTTCTCTAGTTGGTTTATACTTATGAGGACAAGGTGTTTATGAAACCCATTTCTCTTAAATGAGTTATAACATGATAAAATTATTATGAAACCCACTTATTTTTCCATGAGTCATTCTTTGATGAAATTATTATGAAACCTGTTTCTTTTTCCAGAGGTTATGTTATGATGAAATTTTAATGAAACCTATTTCTTTTCATGGGTTCTGATATGATGAATTTTTTATGATATTATGGCATGCATATTTATTATTTTTATTATGTTATAATGTTTATGTTATAACCAAGGATGGTGGTTATGTTATAATCAAGTACGGTGGTCATGTTATAACCAAGATGGGTGGAACCTAAATATCTCTATAATTCATTGGGTAAAGATTAATATCTTATGAGATGGTCGGGATTGGAATGGGGAGTGAACCGAGTTCAGTAAGGGAATTTTTCAACTATGATATTCTTGGGAGTGAACCTTGACTACTAATATTGTAACATCCTGAAATTTTGAAAGGAAACACTATGTTCTATAGTTTATAAGAAACACCACATCAAGCTTAAACGAACAACAAAATATTATTATTTAAATGTGACTGTTATAAACTATCCATTAAATTGGTGGGAATGAATATTATTATCCACATTATGAAATATATAATAGTCTTACTCATTTATAAATTATTAATTAATTATTTTAAAAAAATTACTAGATTATTAGTAAAGTCCTTCTATTCTTCATAGAAATATGTTTTCCTCAAAAATGAATTTTATTGCTTTTTATGAATGAATATTATAATTAATTTCTAGAATTTTTAGAAAAATTATTTGATAAAACGAACTTAATTTTTTAAATCATCATATAAAAATTATTTTATGGTTAAATTTTGACAATTCTCTGAAAAGGTTAAATTTTTGGTGAATGGTAAAAAATACAGTTTTTTTATAAAATACAGTATATTTTGTGATATCGTCAAGACATAAATATGTTATAAAAATTTATTAAAATTATGGAATGACTCATTAATGAATTTATAACATAAATATAATACAAAATTAATTCATAACATGTAAATTATAATTTATTTCATGATAAATATGAAAATCACTTTCAGTGCTGACACAGTTATTGCGCAACACTAGAAAAGTCAAATTTTGGTGTTGTGTAGCTAATAATTGAGAGGTAACAAGTATTTTCATAAACTTTTTATTAAATTTCATCTATAAATAATTATTTGGACTTATAATTTCAAATTTTGTAGTTATATGAAAAGAATATTATCCAAATGATTTTTCAATGCTTGTGCACGTTAAGAAAAGTCAAATTAAAAAATTAAATAAGTTGTCTTGATATGAATATGATTAAATATACATAATTAATGAATATAAAGAATTAAATTGAGCCTAATTAATTTTTTTTTATTATA
This sequence comes from Viscum album, assembly GCA_963277665.1. Lineage (NCBI taxonomy): Eukaryota > Viridiplantae > Streptophyta > Magnoliopsida > Santalales > Viscaceae > Viscum > Viscum album. The sequence continues at coordinate 1,466,841,464 of OY728156.1, read as the reverse complement.
GTAATTTATTTTTAATTTTTATATATGAAATAATTACCATAAAGTTTTATGCAACACTGACGTAGTGCTTGTACAAATAGAAGAAAAATCAATAAAATGATTTTAAAATCTCTAATATTAAAATTATAAGAAACATTAAATGACCAAAAAACTTGAATAAATCTGATTTTTTGTGTATATATCTACCATAATCAACAAAATTTCTAATTTATGACCATTTTTAGCCACTTGAATGAGATTATGACCTTTATAGTATTTTATTTAATGAAAAGTCAAACATGTCACACTCTTGTTTTTAATAAGTATGATATTTTTAATATGGTGTTATCTATAATTTTTATTCAAATATAAATATTATTTTTAAATATAAAATATTTATCTTAATCATGGTATTTTATTTTTTATTTTTAGTAAATTAATAATTATCTTAAATGCTTACACAATGATGATACAGTAATTATTCAATTAATGAAAAAACAGATAAATGATATTAAGTAATATAATTTGAAGTAATTAAGGTGATCCAAGAATTTCATAGATTAATATGACGTATTATGGATGTATTAATATATTTGGTTTGAATTTATCTTGTTGTATTAATATTTTAAAATTCAGAGTAATGAATAGTGTCAAAATTGACAATAATGATATTTTATGAAAAGAATATTTTATTAAATTATTTAAAAATCACAAAAATATTAAATAAGTAAAAATTTGATAACATATGGTCTAAAATTTAATTATATATTCATTTATAGGACATTTTTAAGCTTTTGAATCTATAATAGTCTGGTTATAATTTAATGTTTTGAGAAATGCCAAGAGTGCCCCTCCCCTCTCTTATAAAAGGGCACCTCTCATTCTCATTTCATCACACTTAAAAAAACTATTTGTTTTAGAAGATAACTATAAAAATATCTTTCTAGAATCCCTCCCTACATTTTTGATGTCTTTTTTAGGCATAATACCAACCTTAGTAGCCTTAAGGTGTTAAGGAAAGGAAAATTTTCAAATAAGAGGTATATTTTTTATCTACATGTATTAGTTTTGTTTATTCTTCCACATCCATAAAAATTTATTCAATTATGATTAAATAATAACTAAAATATGCTAAAAATATTTATATGTTATTATGTTAATATCATCACTTAAATCCATCTCCTATTCCATCAAATGGGATACAAAATCATCATCCGTGTGTACGGAAGACTACCGCCTCGTGAACTGATGTAATTAATTTTCCATAACCATATCTCATGGATGGATTAAAATTATGGAATTAATATTTATATATTATATTAATTATATATTTATAATTCTATAAAGATAATATATCATTTACTTTATTACCTTTCCTTGCACAGAAAAATGATAATATCGTTTGTGCGTACGTGTGGACTACCACCTCCACGAAGAAATGTGATTCGTTTTTTATCACAAAATCACATGGATAATATATATATATAAGAATATTTAAATAATTAATATGATATATATGATATTATTATAATTCTATAAATATAATATAATACTTACTTTATTTTTGTAATGATCATTGAAAAATGGAAACGTTGCTCATACGTACGTACGGCCTACCGTCTCCACGATTGTAATTAGTTCATTTTTCATAACCATATTTCATTGTTGAATTTAAAAGTATAATTAATGTATACAAGTTATAATTATTACATTAATATTATTCTATATATGATAGAATGTTGACCTCTTTGAACATAGTTAACCGACCAGAGTCATTTTGGACTTAAGTACCGAATATCATCAAAACACTCGATGTGAATTTAAATGATTAAATAATTAACATAGTAATAAGTGAAATAAAAGGAATAAAAAACCTTAAAAAGGTTCTCAATCAAGTAAATAATTAACCTATGTTTATTATTTGTGAATATAATGAACCTATATGGTGATTCAGACTCAAGGTAAGAGACTCTTTAACTAAAAACCCATGTTTTAGATGTTTTAAAGATTTATTTTCTAAATCTTTATATTTTATATAAATGTTTTTAAAATTATTTTTATGAATGTATTTATATGTAAATGAATTTTTTATAAATTTAATTTCCAAATTTCTCTCAAAAAATTTCAAAAATGAATCCTTTTAAGTTTTCATGTAAGGGACTTTATTTTAAAAACCCTCTTTTAATTTATTTAAAAAAGTTTAAAAGGAATGTTTTTTAACTTATAAAAAATGGGTAGATTTTATTATTTTTATGATGCCTTAATTATTTCAAGTTTCCTTTATAAGTTTAAAATTTTATTTTCAAAGAAAATGTTTTCATTTAAAAATGCGCATCTTTTTTAAAAAAATTATTTCAAAATGGAAATTTTATTTTCATCAAGAATGTTTTTAATGATATTTTATTCAAAGAAAACTCATTTTTACCTTATTCTGGGTATTTTGGAATTCAAAATGGGTGTTTAAAATAAAAGGGTATTTTGATATCTGAAAGTGTTTTTCTTGTGATATTTAAAGAGTTTTTCAAAGGTTTTATGATGGAAAGTCAAAACACAAAATGTTTTATTTATGATTTGATACTTGAGAATTATATGTGAAACAGGTGATTCTGATATAGTTTATATGAAGGGTTTATCCCCATTATAGCTCACAGGTGAGCCCGATATAGCTTATACGAAGGGTTGAGCCCCATTATAACTCATGGGTGAGCCCGATATAGATTATAAAAAGGATTGATCCCCATTATAGCTCATGAAAAATGGGTGAGCTTGATATATCTTATACAAAGGGTAATCCCCATTATAGATCTTTAATGAATTGGGTAATGATTATGTTCTCCAGAGAATTATATTGGAAGTCGATTGTATGGTTATTCCAATTTCAAGGGTTAGAAATGGTTTTATGATGTAATGCTCTGAGTTACCAGAAAGGTTTTTTTTATTTTATTATTATGGGTTTTAAATGTTTTATTTGAGTAAAAAGTGTGTGTGTTTTTCATGTGAAAATTATTTATTTCATATTCTCAAAGAACATTAAATATTTTTTCATGATTTTCATTATACTAATGATTTTCTTTCTTTATGTACCTTACTAATCTTTGTGTGATCATCCCATGTTTTAAAATATTTTTTCATAGGGATATAATGATGAGTAAGGACAAGGATGAGGTATAGATAAAAATTGTGAATATTTTTTACGAAAAGAAATCATGTTTTATTTTAAGGAGTTTTGTTTAGTATGAAAAATGGATACCTTGTATAAGTGTCCACCTATAATGTACGAGTTTACTATGTAATATTTTGTCCTAATTCTCTAAAAATCTAAACCAAAAAGATCCTCATAATTATAATAATGTGAATTCTATTTCAAAAATACTAGAATATGTAATTCTTAAGTTTGGGTGCTTACAGTTGGTATTAAAGGCGGGTTTAGACAACTTTGGAGATTATGATGTTTTCATGAAGGGTTATCTTAAAAGTTATGGATACTATCATGGGTTTATAATTTTAAGGTTGATCATAAGTTCAATGTCTTATAAAAACCTTATGGTTATTTAAGTTGTGAAATTTTAAGGTGATAAATAATATTTTTAGAGACATTTATTTTTTTGGATTTAATTAATGAAATTTTGAAGTGATTAATTACATATTGGGTTATGGTTTATTGGGTTTAGGTATATGTAACCTTTATGTTTAATGTGGATTATTATTTGAGGAAGAATACCTTTGTATTTTGTGGACATAATTTTAAAGGTATGGATAACATTTAGGGTTTATATGATCTTTGATTTTGAAGTGATTATGGGTTATTACATTTTGGGATACAAAATGAAAGGTATAAGATAACCTTTGAGGTTAAAACTTTTCTTTAATGTTGAATATATTGAGGTTATTTTTTAGGATGTTTCTCATGTTTCTATAATTTTATAAGTATTATATTAATATAGTTTTAGAAAAAGTAAAACCTATAAGATGGGTGAAAACCCATCATGTTCGACAAGGTCATGGGGATTGAACCCAAAACTAAAGGGTGATAAGGATGCATCGCCTACCACTGGCCTACGTGATATCCTAGTTAGTATGATTTTTTTATTTTTTTAAAATATTTGGTAGATAAAGGATATGTTCATTTTTGGAACATGTGTTTTATTGAATAGATAACCATGGGATTGGAAAATGATTTTATGATTAAGTGATTAATTTTATTTTGAAAGACGTTCACTATTTTGGGAACCCTGTATTATTAAGGTAAACATAATACTTTGGGATTTTATTTGATGAATACAGGTGGAATTATATTTTTAAAGCATATATGATTTTATTGTGGATTTATGGTGATTTATGTTATTTATGAAAATTGTTAGAATATCTTGGAGATTATGTGATTTAGGAAATTAAATTTTTGGTATGAGAATTTAAGATTCATTGATGTGATTTGGAGATAAATGTTAAAATTAATATTGGAAAAATATGTGATAAAATCCTTATAATTTTTGGGTTTCAGTATTAGTTTAGATTATTTTTGATGAATTTTAAGGATGGTTATTTATTGAATGATCTAAGTTGAATTTTGGTTATTGCTGTTGAATTTTGTAGATTAAATTATTTTTCATAATATACAGTTTTATTCTCTTTAGGGAATTATCCTTGATTATACTAACCAGTTTGGTTTGGGTTAATGTTTAAAGATAGGAGGAATATATTTTTATCTTTTTGTGGATTTTTTTGATCCATATAAGTTGATTATAGTTCTTCAAACATAAAAAATCATACTCATCATTTAGAGAAAAATATTAGTTTGTTAAGGATGAAATTATACTTTTCAAGTAAGTATATTTCCATATGTTCTTAGTTTATATGGAAATGAAATTAATCAACTCTAGTAAAAGTATATTTAAATAAAAATGTTATTTTTTTACTTTTCTTATCGACAATTCGATGGCCTTTTAACCTATCACAGATTTACAATTTTGTGGTGGTTAACTTTCTCATTACCATGTTTTTTATCACTCTCTATCAGTTATTGGGAGTTATTTTTCTCTTCTATGTCCATGTTTTCACTTCCCACTAATACTCTATAATTTTTAAACCTAGTATGTATTACTCCATATGAACTTCATACATCTCTTTTCTCTCTTATCAAGTAGAAGTTTTATTTATCATTTTTACGATATGGGATATCAATAAAGGTATTTTGAATAGTCAAACCCCAATTACGAATCCCAAGTTCAAATTATGAGGAAAAAATTATTAAATGTAGATAATTTATCATCCTAGTATTTTAAAAGGAAACACTATGTTCGATAGAGTACAAGATACACCACATCGACCTTAAACGAACAACGAAATATTATTATTTAAATATAGCCATTATAACCTAATTGTTAAATTAGTGAAAATGAATAGTATTAACCATATTATGAAATATATAATCTTATTAAGTAATTCTTTTTAAATATGTACTATATTATTAGTAAAGTCATTTTATTCTTCAAAAAAATATGTTTTCCTCAAAAATGAATTTTATTACTTTTTTATGAATGAATATTATAATTAATTTCTGTAATTTTTAGAAAATATATTTAATGAAATTAAATTTATTTTTTAAATCATAATATCAAAATTATTCTATGGTGAAATTTTTAGAATTTTCTGAAAAGGTTAAATTCTTTGGTGAATAGTAAAAAAATACAATTTTTTTATAAAATGCGCTATATTTTGTGATATCATCAAGACATAATTATGATATAAAAAATTTATTAAAATTATTAAATGAAACATGTGTGATATTATAATATAAATATCATACAAAAATAATTCAAAACATGTAAATTATAATTTATTTCATGATAAATATGAAAATCATTTTCAGTGCTGACGTAGTGCTTGCACGGCACTAGAAAAGTCAAATTCGGTGTCTTATAGCTAATAATTGAGAGTTAAAAAGTATTTTCACGAACTTTTTATTAAATTTAATCTATAAATTATTATTTGGACTCATAATTTTGAATTTTGGAGTTACATAACAAGAATATTATCCAAATGATTGTGCAATGCTTGCGCAAGGCAAGAAAAGACAAATTAAAAAATTAAATAAGTTATCTTGACATGGATATGAGTAAATATACATAATGAATGGATATAAAGGATTATATTTAGAATAATTTATTTATTTATTTATATGATAGTAAGTTATATTTAATTTTTATATATGAAATATGTACCTTAAATTCTTATGTAACACTGACGCAGTGCTTGTGCAAGGAGAAGAAAAATCAATAAAATGGTTTTAAAAACTTTAAAATTAAAATTATAAGAACCATTAAATGACTTAAAAACTTGAATAAATATTATTAGTTGGGTATACATAGACTATAATCATCTAAAATTTTAATTTATGATCATTTGTAACCACTTGTATGAGATTATGACCATTATAGTATTTTATTTAATGAAAATTCAAACATGTCGTGATCTTATTTTTAATAAGTGTGATATTTTTAATATAGTGTTATTAATAATATATATTAAAATATAAGTATTATTTTTAAATTTAAAATATTTATCTTCATCATGGTAATTTATTTTTAATTTTTAGTGAAAAAAATAATTATCTTAAATGCTTACATAATGATGATGTGGTAATTTTCAATTAATGGAAAAAATCAAATAAATGATATTAAAAATATTAAAATTAATATAATTTGAATTAATTAAGTTAATAAATAAATTTTTTAGATGAATATGAAATATTAGGGATATATTAAGATATTTTTTTTCAAATTTATCTTGTTATATTGATATTTTTAAAGTCAAAGTAATGAATAGCATAAAATTAACAATAATGATATTTAATGAATATAATATTTTATTAGATTATTTAAAAATCATAAAAAAACTAAATAATAATAAATTGGATATTATATGATCTAAATTTAATCCTTTGTTCATTTATAGTTCATTTGGAAGCTTTTGGATCTAGAATAGTTTTATTATAATTTAATGTTTTTAGAAATGCCAAAAGTGTCCCTACCCTCTCTTATAAAAGTGCACCTCTCCTTCTCATTTCATCACACTTAAAAACCTATTTATTTAAGTTAATAAATGCACAAATACATTCCTATAATATCTCCACACATTCTATAGGTCTTTTTTTAGGCATAATTTCAACCTTATTTTCCTTAAGGTGTTAAGGAAAGGAAGATTTCAAAATAACATGTATAGTATTTATCAGCATGTCTTAGTTTTATTTCTTCTTCCACATCACTAAAACTTTATTCAAATGCTCTAAAATAATAACTCAAATACCCTCTATATAATTATATGTTATTATGTTGATATAATCACCAAATTTCATCTCCTATTCCATCAAATGGGATATGAAATCGTCATTCGTGTGTACGGAGGACTACCGCCTCGCAAACCGATGTAATTATTTTTACATCACCATATCTCATGGATAGATTATAATGATGGAATTAGTATTTATATATTATATTAATAAAATATTTATAATTATTTAAAGATAATATATCATTTATGTTTTTACCTTTTCATGCATAAAAAATGATAACATCGTTCGTGTGTACGTGTGGACTACCACCACCACGAAGAGGTGTGATTCATTTTTCATCAACACATCACATGGATAATATATATAAGTATATTTAAATAAGTAATAAGATGTATATGATATTATTATAATTCTTAAAATATAATATAATACTTTTTTTCGTAAAGATTGTTGAAAAATGGGAACGCTACTCATGCGTATGTACGGCCTACCGTCTCCGTGATTGTAACATAATTCATTTTTCATAACCATATTTAATGGTTTGATTTAAAAGTATAATTAATGTATAAAATTGATAATTATTTCTTGAATATTATTTTTTATATGATGGAATGTTGACCTCTTTGAGCATATTCAACCGACCAAATCCATTTTAGACTTAAGTACCGAATTTCGTCAAAACACCCGATGTGAATTTAAATGATTAAGAAATTAACAAGGTAATAAGTTAAATAAAAAAAATAAACTTGAAAAGAGTTTTCAAGCAAGTAAATAACTAAACTAAGTTTATTATTCAGGATTATAAATAATGTACGTGATGAATCAGACTCAAGGTAAGGGACTTTTTAACTAAAAAAACTCATTTTAAATGTTTTAAAGATTTATTTTCTAAATATTTATATTTAATGTGAATGTTTTTAAAATGATTTTTATTAATTTATTTATATGTACACGAATTTTTTAAAAAGGTAATTTTTTAATTTCTCTCAAATTTTTTCAAAAAGGAATCTTTTGAAGATTTTATGTAAGGGATTTTCTTTTAAAAACCCTCTTTTAAAGTTCTTCTTTTAATTTTTTTACAAAATTCTAAAAGGAATGTTTTTTAAAATTATATGGAATGAGATGATTCCCACCACCATGAAACCTCAATTATTTAAAGTTTTCTTTATAAATTTACAAATTTATCTTTAAATAAAAAAAATTTATTTAAAAATGTATAGCTTTCAAAAAATGAAATGATTTCAAAATGGAAATGCTATTTTCATCAAGAATGTTTTTAATGGTATTTTATTCATAGAAAAACCATCTTTATCTTGTTATGGGTATTTTGGTATTGAAAATGGGTTTTCAAAATAAAATGGTAATTTGATATTCAAAAGTGTTTTTCTTATGGTATTTAAAGATTTTTTAAAGGGTTTTATAATGAAAAGTGAAAGCACAAAATATTTTATTCATGATTTGGTACTTAGGAGTTATATGTGAAATAGGTGAGCCCAATATAGCTTATAAAAAGGGTTGAGACTCATTATAGCTCACAGGTGAGCCCAATATAGCTTATACGAAGGGTTTATCCCCATTATGGCTCACGGGTGAGCCTGATATATCTTATACAAAGGGTGAGACTCATTATATCCCTCTAATGAATTGGGTAATGATTATGTTCTCTAAATAATTGTATTGGAAGTCGGTCTTTGGTTTGTTGTTTCACCGAAGGTATGTTATCAGTGTCCCAAATTGATATTACCCACTCTTAAGCTAGTATAGCATAAGTGTGGGTTCGATCCACAGGGAACTGTTGAATGCTTGAATTCAATTGTGTTTGGAATTAACATAGTAAAGGATGCTGAATTTGGAGTGGGATTTTTGTTTTTGATTATGATAACCATTTTGATTACTGAAGTAAAGATTAACGTTTAAAGGTAAATAAAACAAAAGTGGTTTTTAATGTAGTTGATAGAAAAAGGAGTGTGTTGGGGCTATGGTGATTATGGAGGTTATACAAACTTCTTATTAGGTTGTTAATAACCCAACACTTTGGGTTTCAATTTGATAAGGTTCCCTTGGTCCGGTAAACTATATCTGGAACTGCAGAAACTGAATCCTTAGTCCAGTAGTCAGTGTTTTACAATTATTTATTTAGATCAGTCCATTTTTTAGTTGATGAATAATTTCAATGATCATGAAGGTATTCATCGTTATTCTTACTTTGAGTCCCTAAAAATTATGACCTTGGTCTGGCTCAGAATTTTCAGTGATAAAAAGAAATGATTAAAGAAGAATAAGAAGAATTAAATAGAACAAACACAAACATAACAATTAATCCAAATTATAAAATTCTTTCATCATCCATAGCCCCAAAACATGGGGTTTTTAGTTACACATGGAAGAAAAGATGACAATAGAACCCTCGATACCTGATGTGGTCATCGCAGAAACTTAGAGGAGAGGTGAATTTTTTGGTAGAATGGTGGAATGGCGGAGTAGCGTAACAATGGTAACATGGCAGCGGAACCTCCCTCCTTCAAATATTGAATAATCACCCCTCAAACTGGAGGCCAATACCTCTATTTATAGAAAAAAAAAGTAAACTGCGTGTATAAAAAGTACACGTCGTGTAGTTTCTTCAACATGCTTTTGTCACAGTTTTCCACCAGTGGGCAGCTAGTTGTGCCATCCTTGACTTCTACATCATCTTCGGCCGGTTGGTGGAGGGTACACAGCATGTGGCACCACCTCATATGGCATGTAGTCTCTTGTAAAATGCCACCAAACACATCTTGAAGCATGTACATGGCATGTAGGTATGACCCACATGGCGTGTCATATTTGTTCTAGCGACTTGGGCATGTACTCGTCTGGTCGATCCGTGTTTGAGTCTGAATGTACACAGCGTGTAGGTATATACCTGCCGTGTAGTGGGGAATTTTTCTCATAGTTCTCCTAGTTTGTGTGTTTGGCCAGAAAACGCCTGAAAATAAACAATATTACCAAAATCAAATTATTTTTCCACTAAGCAGTAGATATTTTCTGAAAACATGTTCTTATTTTCAAAAATATATGTGGAAATGTATACAAAAACCGGGTGTATCAAATTCCCCCACACATAGTCATTTTTTTCCTCAATAAAATCTCAACATATAATTAAAAGAGTCTATATTTTAAAAGGAATGAATTCAATTAATCATAAGTGTAAATGATACAATCACAGGAGAAAATTATAAAAAGTTACAAAACAGATTCAATTCATAAGATATTCCAATCATGCCTCATATATAATTCAATTAACTACTTTCATCCTCTTTTAAACACATTTTTCAACCTTTCAAAAATAATCATGCCACTTGATGATCTATCTCACCAGTAAATAACACACTCAACACTCAAGATATTGTAAATCAAAGTTATGCTCAATATAAGGTATATACACTCTATCCATAGGTTTTTAAGAAATCTAGTTCTCTACTTCAGAAAATTGAATTAAAAAAATCATGAGGGATTTTCAATAAGGTTCATATGTCTCTGTGGCTAATGGCTGGTAGGTAAAGATGTGAAAAATAAACTCTAAGGCTTGAAAAGGGAGGCTAAATTCTTTAAATAACACTGCATGATATTCAAAATAAAGCTCAATATAAAAGCATCCTCAACGAGCTCTGTCAAATGCTCTCATCACCACCATTTCCCTTCGTCAGGTAGGGTTCACAAACCATCAAGTGATTATAAGGTCCCTCTGTCTTTATCATTTTTTTTACAAAGGGGACTACTTAAGAATTCCACGAATAGGGGTTTGGAACCCTTTCTTCCCCAAATGAACAAAAGTCACTCCCCTACACTTAATTTCATGACTATTCGAAAAAAATGTGCCATGTACTGCCAATTACCTCTCTAAATCTCAAGTAAATAATCATGAAAAGTTAAAAATAATTAGGGTAGGAAGGGAAATAGGCTTTTAATGTGGCTTTTTATCAAGGTTGTTAATGGTTTATAAAGGATTTATGAAGAGCAGATGTAGGTTAGGTCTCAAGATAAAAGGGGTTGAAACAATCTAATGCCTCAATCATTTTAATGTAATTCAAAAATTATTCATGTTTTGAAAAGAAAACTTGCAAATTCTGGTAGTCATGTATATCCTAAGAATCTCTCAATAAAGAGGGTATTAGAAAGAATACGATGAAGGGTTTAGAATACCTCTCAGAAGTGGGAAAAACAAATAAAGAGATAATTAGGTTGTTTCATGCATATAAATGATTATCCTAATCAATGTAATTAGCCAAGGATTACAAGTTTCAATTTTAAAATATATCAGCAATCATTTTAAAACACTTAAGAACCAAAATAAGCATGAAACATTTAAAAATTTCCTACTTATAGCTTTATTATTTATAAATATGACTAACTAAAAGTTCTTCACATTTTCAAATATCTTCTAATAATGATGTCTCAAAGATGATGGTAAGGGCAAAGACTAAGGTGGTCGAGAGACTCTCCCCCATATTTAATACTACACATGGTCCACCAAGTGCACTACTAAGGGAAAAAGATGATGGAGACACGAAAAGACATTGGAGAGGGGAGGAATGACAAGTGAAACAAAAAATACTGTGAAAACTGAAAGAGTACTCCCCCCATGCCAAATAAAAAGTCATGGTAAGAATTCAAGATGCCCAAAAGTCGTGCTAGTGTACCTGTGACCATCGATGGAAAAGAAAACTACAAGCAAGCACATCATCACATCACAGAAATGGACAACAGATATATATAGAAGAAAACTGAAATGCCATAGTCATGGTGTAGCCTCGGGGGAGGTAGTGACTATTATAGGTAGGGCGGAAGCAGCAGATATAGTAGTGGGTGTAATAGATCCATTGGCCTGTGGAAGTGATGTTGTTGAAGGGGTGTCTGTGAAGGCGAGCTCTGCAAGAGGAGGTAGGCTGATACCTGTAGTAAAGATGAGTACAGAGTCTGTGGCCACGACAATGTCAGAAGGGGTTACGGTAGAAGCCAAAGGTGCGGAAGTAGAGGTAGCTGCTAGTAGAATGGGAATCCCCTGATGCTGTAGTAGTAGCTCTATCATCTGCTCAATGTAGTTTAGGCGCTAAGCAGATATAGTCTACCGCTGAAGGAGAGCAGTTTATCGATGCTCCATACGAGTCAGGTGGTGGTCTATTGTGGCTAGGCGGATGGTGATAGGGAGGTCAGCCGAGGTTGCGGAAGGTGAAGGGGTAGGGGAAGGTCCAGGAGGGGAATGGGAAAGGAAGTAGGGAAGGGTGGGGAAGCTGGAAGGGGTGGGGAAGGAGGTGCAGGTGTATCCTCGGGGGTAAGAGGGTTGGCGGGGGGTGGTGGTAGGTCCTGGGCAAGGATGTAAGTGCCCCCTGCTTCCAGACCAATCCCATGTGAATAAGCATGAGAAAGTCTATCCACTGGGGGGGACCTAATCGGTCGTGGGGAAGGGAAGGCTCGAAAACACTGAGGTGGTGGGCAATGAGGGTGGCGTAAAACCCACCGTTCAGGTTTCCCTAACGTCCGGTTAACATAACGTGGAAGTAAGAGGCGGCAGGGTAGGGGGGTCTGGGTAGTCATGTCGGATGACACAGGTGAGGAGCTCTATGTCATGGCCAATCACAACCCCCATATCCTTGTGGCGAGGAAACATGATGGCGCTAAAGTACCGGTGGGTGAAGAGGAGGATAGGGTCAATTATGAGGTTACTCTTCTGGGAAGTGGGGGTGTAGCGGTGGTCGGGCCCAGCAATATCTCGTCACATGGCGATGAGCTCAGAATGATCAGTGCGAGTTAGGGTGGAGACAAGGGGTGGGGTGACTGGATGGGGATAAAAGCCACACCCTCAGCCAAAATTGGGCAAAGTAAGGGAAAAAGGCCAACTGCCCAGCTGAAATCAAACCACCGGGACCGTGTCGCTTGGCGTCACCTAGTACTCGGGCCCGTCGAACTCAAAGGAAGTAGCGAACTCCAAAAATAAATCTCTGAAAATAGGATTGCTGACCCGGAAGATCGCGAGTAATAGCATGTGTCCAAGGAGCTCCTCTAACTCCCCCCAGATACCCAACTGTTGAGGCTCGCTGTTGTCAAGATAACGACTACTCAACTGGATCGTGCGGCGAGAGAAGCACCAGACTCGATCGTGCATTAGGTCTACGACGGGAAACACCAGGCAAGGATAGGGGCACCGGCAGGGTCTGGCCTAGGTGGGCAGCAGCAGGGGTTGGCTCTGGTGGCGGAGCATCCTCAGTAGGTGAAGGTCCGCTGGACGGGGCGGCCAGTGAGGGATCAGCTGCTACTGCGGGGGGTCTCAAGAGGTGTGGCAGCTGGTAGTGAAGAAATGGTGCTGCTCAGAGGCTCCGTGTGGGATGGTGGAGGTGCGTTAGTAGTATCATCCTCCACCGAGGTGGTGAGTGGTGGTAATATGGCTAGAGGAGGAGGCTAGTATGTCGGGAAGTTCAGGGTTGGTGTCGTCGTGGGTCGGAGTCGTATCCAGCGAAAAGTGGGCCTCTCGCCCTCAGTAGTGGAGGCGGGCCACTTCCCACATGTAGGGTCTCTATCCAACATAACCTGGAAAATAAAGGAAAACAAAAGAAAAGAAAAATAAAAGGAAGAAAATTTGAGAAAACCAGAAAAGTAAAAGAACGCGGTATGTATATCCGGAGTACACAGCGTGTAGTGTAAGCGGGTTAGCATCCTATGTTCTATGGATAGACATGCTGAGTGGGCATGTTACTGGCCAGAGAAGGATACATGACGTGTAGACAAAAGCCACACCGTGTATGTGCAAATGGGTTCCTAGTCATGTGGTTCAATGACACAACCGATGTCCGAGTAGATCCAAGAATGAAGTACACGTCGTGTGAAGGTACGACACGGCATGTGTAAGGACACGGTCCATATGGTTGTGTAAAGTGTTTTACATAGGTTGGCCCATAGAAATGGGATACACGGCGTGTACCAAACATACAAGTCGTGTGTGTAAACATGGTTTGTGTGGCCATGTGAATGAGGTACCCGGGCACGACGCTGGATGGTACACAGTGTGTACCAAACAGACGCACCATGTAGTTTCAAATTTTGAATTGTATAGTGTGTGGCCATGTACAGAAGTACACAACATGTGTTCTTCATTTTTTTTTTCATGTACTGCAGGAAGCTGAACCATTGGCCGATCCATAAATCACCCTAAACGCTATGAAAATTGGGAAATAAAGAGTGTAGAACGGGATACCTGAAGTGAGGATTTCAATGTAGAAGAAATTCCGACCTAAAACGCACGAAAATGGTGGATTCGATTTTTGGGTGGTCGACGGGCATGCAGCAGAAGAAAACAGGGAGAGAGGGAGGTTGCCCGACATGGGCTCAGGCCGGGTGGGGTGCGGCCTTTATATCCACGGTACACAGCGTGTACTAGGGCCCACACGCCGTGTATTTCCATTTTTTTAACATAGGTATATAATATAATTATTGTAGTAAACTATATAATAATTAATATTAATAATTAAAATAAAATAAATATGTACATATATATAATTAACTAAAAATAAATCTATACACGTAATGTATCAAGAAATACATGTCGTGTGTTCTAAATTTAGAAAAAGATAAGTACAACCTTTGGTCTGGTGCTTGGGGCGAGATTCGAACCGGTGATCGACCAATCCAAACTCAAGCCCTCAACCACTGGAGAAAAGGTTGAACTACTTCTCAAGTTTATGAATTATATATATTTAATGTACAGGGCCAATACTACATGGGAGGAAGTAAAAGCACGGCGTGTGGTTTTTAATTATAATAAAAGGGATGAAGCAGGGAGATTAGCCGAGTTCGAACCCGGGTCTTTTGGATCCAAGGCCGAGACTCTGCCAATCTTCCAACTTCACCCACATGTATTCCTTTATTTTGAAAATATTTGTAGTTATTAATGAAAACATGGATCACACGACGTATATCGCAATACATGTCATGTGGTTTTATTAAAAGGACAAATGATATAAATGGGACAGTTGTCAGGATTCGAACCCGGGTCTTTTGGAACTGGCTTACGACCCTGGCCAACCGGTCCATCCCCATCATGGGTTTTCTTTTATTTAAACAAATATATATATATTATGAAAAATACCAAATACGCCGTGTATTTAAAACATGGGTATAATAAGGATGAACCCCGTGCCGAAGGTAGGGATGGAGGGATTCGAACCAGCGATGACTCGAATAAACTCCAATGACTTTACCATCAGCACTGGCATCATCCCTATTTATTATTTAGTTAATCGATATATTTATAATATTAAGAATATAAACTAAAAGGACTTAGTTCACACTGTGTATATAGGTGGTACATGGTGTGTAACCTCTGGGTTGCCTCCCAGGTAGCGCCTTTGTTTTAGGTCATTGGCTTTACTGAATTACCTATGCTTACATGAGATGCATAGTAGAGAGTGTTCCCACTATGTCTTCCATGTGATGGTAAGTATTTATCCATTTTCCATTCACCTTGAATGGTTGACCATCATCCCCAGCAATTTCCACCGCTTTATGGTGGAATACTATTATGACTCGGAATGGCCCTGACCATCTTAACTTTAGCTTTCCTAGAAATAATCAAAGACGGGAGTTAAAAAGGAGTACCTGATCACCGGGTTGGAAATATTTTCATGAAATCATACAGTCATGGATTTCTCTCGTCTTCTCTTTGTACATCTTGGCATTCTCATATTCCTCCCATTAGATTTCATCAAGTTATGATAGTTGGAACTTACGCTTATCTTCATCTGCCTTATGATCAAAATTCATGGCCTTGATGGCCCAGTAAGCTGTGTGCTCCAACTCTACTAGAAGATGGCATGGATTTTTATAGATGAGATGGAATGGGGACATCTCCAGTGGCATCTTAAAGGTGTTTTGATATTCCCACAAAGCATCGTCTAGCTTCCTGGACCAGTCTTTCCTTGAAGTGTTCACCATTTTCTTTAGAATCTACTTGAGCTTGTGGTTGGAGAGATCCACTTGTCCACAGGACTGGGGATGATATGGTATCCCCGTATGATGCTTCACTCCATAATTTGACAGTACTCATTTCATCAATATATTATTGAAGTGGGTCCCTCTGTCGTTGATCGGTACACAGGGAACACTGAACCTACTAAAAATTTGTTTCTTTAAAAAGGCTACGACCACCTTGGTCGTGTTGTGTGTTGTAGCAGTGGCTTCCACCCACTTGGAGACATAGTCAACGCAGACCAAGACATAAGTGTTTCCAAAAGATGGGGGGAATGTCCCCATGAAGTCTATTCCCCAGATGTCGAAGATCTCGACCTCCAGGATGGGGTGTTGGGGCATCTCAGCTCTACGCCCCACATTACCAGTTCTTTGGCATTGATCGCAATGAGAAACAAATGCTCGGGCATCTGTATGCATGGTGGGCCAGAAAAACCCGGACTGCAGGATCTTTTCTATAGTATAGTCTAGCCCATGATGTCCCCCAACTGGCTAGGAGTGACAGAATTCCATGACTCCATGAACTTCAGTTTCTAGGATACAACGTTGGATCACCCCATCTCCATAGGATCAGAATAGTATAGGATCTTCCCAGAAGTACCTCTTGACATTAGAGATAAACCTCTTCCTCTGTTGAAAGGAGAGTTCGGGGTGGATAGCACATGTAACTAAATAATTAGCGATATCAGCATATCAGGGCCAAGATGATTTTTCAACTGAAAAAAGGTGCTCATCAGTGAAATCCTCCTTGATCTCTTGATCTTCATCCTTCTCTAAATTCAGAAGCTCCAGGTGTGAGAGATGATCGGAAACAACGTTCTTGCTCCCCTTATTGTCTCGGATATCCAGATCAAATTCTTATAGGAGGAGTACCCATCGGATCAGTCGTGGCTTTTCATCCTTCATGTTTAGCAGGTACTTGAGTGTTTCATGGTCAGTATAAATAGTAAATTTAGATAACACTAAATAAGAATAGAACCTATCAAAAGAGAATACCACTGCCATCATCTCCTTCTCTATGGTATTTTAGTTCATTTTTGCCTCATTGAGCGTCCTTCTGTCATAATAGATGGGTCGAAAAATTTGGTCAAGCCACTGGCCCAGGATTTCTCCCACTACGTAGTCACTGGAATTACACATCAATTAAAATTGCTCCTCCCAGTTAGGAGAAATCATCATTGGAGCTTCCACCAGGCACTGCTTCAAGTGCGCAAAAGTTGTGGTGCATGCCTCATCGAACTCAAAAATGGAATCCTTGGTCATAAGGTTGGTGAGGATTTGATCTATCTTCAAGAAGTCACGGACAAACCACCTGTAGAAACCTACATATCCTAGGAAGCTGCGGATGGATCTAATGAAAGTTGGAATAGAAAGTCATTAAATGACTTCAATCTTTGTCGGGTCCACCTCTATCCCATTCATCAAGATTCTGTGGCCAAGTACAATGCCACTCTGCACCATGAAATGACACTTTTTCCAGTTCAAAACCAGGTTAGTGTTCTCATATCTTTCCAGTACCGGGTCCAGGTTTTGTAAGCAAGTGGTGAATTATTTTTCGTAAATGGAAAAATCATTCATAAAAATCTCTAGTATTTGTTCCTCCATGTCATGGAAGATATCCAGTATGCATCACTGGAAGGTGGTGGGAGCATTAAACATGCCAAAGGACATCCTTCGGTAAGAAAACATACCATAGGGGAAAGTAAATGTGCTCTTATCTTGATCCTTTGGGGTAATGGAAATCTGATTGTAGTCAGAATAGCCATCGAGGAAGTAGTAAAACTCATGCCCCGCTAGTCTCTCTAGCATCTGATTCATAAAGGGCAGGGGGAAATAATCCTTCCTTGTGGTGTCATTCAGCTTTCTGTAGTCCGCACAGACTCTCCAACCCATGACAGTGCATGTGGGGATGAGCTTGTTCTTGTCATTTGAAATCATAGTGATACCCCCACCCTTGGGTACCACTTGTAGGGGACTCACTCATGGACTATCTGAGATGGGGTAAATGGTGTCTGCATTCAGCAACTTGATTACCTTTTTCTTCACAACATCCTTCATGGGGGGTTCAGGCGTCCTTGTGGTTGTCGAGATGGCTTCGCTCCTTCTTCGAGCAACACCTTGTGGGTGCAAATGGTAGGGCTGATACCCTTCAAGTCTTCAACTATCCACCCAATATCCTACTTCTTCCGCTTCAAAACTTGTAGAAGTGCATCCTCCTGATCTTGTGATAGTGTTGCACTAAGTATGATGGGAAATGTCTGATGGTCTCCCAAGTACCCATACATAAAAGAAGATATGAGAGGCTTCAGTTATAGTGTAGGCACCTTTAGAATTGAAGGTACAAGTGGTTGTACCTCTGATCGCTCTAGAATGTCAGTAATAATAGCACGCTGCCAGTAATGGCTGCTCTAGCCTTCAAGGAATTGCAGGTCCTATGGTTATTCATTAACTAGAATGTCTGGAAAAACCAAGTCATCTGAGGTGAAAGAACATACCATATCATCACCTTTTCTGCTCAAGTGATCATCCACGATGGTCACCATATAGAATCCCTCATGCTCTAGTAATGATGCTTGCTTAATGGATTTGAGGACATTGTAGGAGACTCTTTCATCTCCTACTCTGAAAATCGTCTCCCCCTAGTGTACGTCAATAAATACCTTCCCAGTGGCCAAGAAAGACCTTTATAGAATGAGAGGTGCCTCCTAGTCTTCCTCCATGCCGAGGATGATGAAATCTGCAGGGAGAATTAGTCGACCCAACTTAACCATCACATCCTCCAATAGCCCCTTTGGATATTTAATGGATCAACCGGCAAGCTGAAGGGGTACTCGGGTGGGCTTCAGGTCGTTGAGCCCTAGATTCTTAAAAACTCTTAAGATAATGAGGTTTAAATTGGCCCCTAAGTCATAAAGGGCCTTCCCAAACTCACATGGTCCAATAGTGAATGGGATATTAAAGCTACTTGGATCTTGGATCTTAGGAGGAATCGAATGTTATGCAACCGTTGAGCACTCCTTGGTCAGTTAAATGGTTCTTAGATCCTCCATATTCCTTTTTTTGGAGAGGATCTTCATCATGAATTTCTCATATGTGGGAATATGCATCAGTGCCTCTGCAAATGGAATATTGATGTGCAGCTTCCTGAACACTTCTATGAACTTTCTGAACTGGTGGTCCAGCTTTCTCTGTTTAATCCTCTCTGGGAAGGGTAAGGCAGGCTCGAAGGGTTTG
Source organism: Viscum album (assembly GCA_963277665.1). Classification (NCBI taxonomy): domain Eukaryota; kingdom Viridiplantae; phylum Streptophyta; class Magnoliopsida; order Santalales; family Viscaceae; genus Viscum; species Viscum album. The sequence goes on along the minus strand of OY728156.1, from coordinate 1,466,821,960 downwards.
ATGACCTCCTTTCCTTTTCCTTATGGGGCCTATTTTGGTGGGCCTTTAGATGAGGAGGGGTCTGTAACTGTTCCTTCTTTATCATCAGGGGGTGTAGGTGCACTTGTCTGTGCCAGTTACTTTTGTTGTGTCTCATTTCCACTCTGTAGTGTGACGGCATGGGCATCCTCCCTAGGGTTCTTCTCAGTGTTACCCGATAGTGTATTGAGCTTTCTCGCTGAGAGTTGGTTTTCCAGATGGCCAATTTGGTTATCCAAGCTTCGAATGGAAGCCTCCTGATTTTGGAATCTAGTCTCAGTAGTAGATATAAACTTGTTCATGAGATCCTCTAACCTTGAGGTGTTCTCCTGCTGAGGTGGTTGTGCAGCTGGTGGAGGTGGTGGCTACCTCGACTACTGAGGGTAAGGGTTTTGATACACTTGCTGCTGGTAAGATCCCTGTTGATGTTTTTGTTGCCTCGGGTACTAGATCTAATACTGGGGCTGACTGTAGCCGGGCAGTCTCTAGGGAAAAAGACTCTACTACTATGGGCCCCAGCCTATGTTCTGGTGATCACGCCATGCCGGGTTCTGGTACTATTGGTACTGGTTCGACCCTCAGTTTTGAGAAACATAGATCAACTCACTCATTGAAGGTCCAGTAGTAGGTCTCGGTCATTCTCCCATGATGTTCTTTTCACCACATTCACTACATGTCGGATGGTTCATTGCATGTACTTGAGACGCGCTATTCATATTCAGCGCGTCGATCTTTTTGGACACAGTGTCCAAATGGGCAGTAGGCATAGTGTGCATACCTCATTTTTGTGTGCCCCAGTTGGAATTCCACTAGAAGTTATTGGTAGACATGTCTTCCATAATATAAAAAATCTCTTTGGGGGACTTCCTCATAATCATACCTCCAGCAGCAGCATCCACCACGGACTTTTTGTTTGTCATTATTCCTTCGTAGAAGGTTTGGACTTGCATCCAGAGTGTGAGTTCGTATAATGACTCTGAGTCGTGGTGCTAGAAGTTGTGTATTTCATTCCTCAAGGTCACCGTCTTTGAGGGTGGGAAATATTTTGATAGGAACGCCTAGGCTAGCTCCTCCCAGGTGAGGAGAGATTGATGCGACAAGCCTTTTATCCAGTCTTTCTTCTTATCCCTTAAATATAATGGGAATAGGCGAAGACGGATGTTGTCCTTGGACACCTAGTGGTAGCATAACGTGTCGCAGATCTCCAGGAAATTAGAGATATGGGTGTTTGGGTCTTCGCTAGGTAGGATGTCAAACTGAACTGTGTTTTGGATCAGCTGCATGATAGAAGGTTTGATCTCGAAATGTTGGGTCTGCACTGGAAGACGGACAATGCCTGTTTCAGCTCCATGAATAGATGACAGGTTTTACTCTATGAGAGTACGGTGTGGAGGTGGTTGTTGAGGGAGTGTAGGCGGCATATATTGCTTCTCTTGAGGGGAAAAGTACGGCTGCTAAAATATATGTTGCGGTTGTTAGGGATGGTTGTACTCTAAAGGGGGTTGTTGTGGCGGCCTTTGTTAATTCCTCAGGAGGAACTCCATGAAGCCTCCTTGTGGGGCCTACTTCGGCATACTAGTAGTGAGAGGCTGTTGGTCCTAGTATGGGTGCCCCATTGTAGCTTCAGTGACTGGCTCTCCCTCCTCCTTGTTCACCATAGGTGGTGAGTTCTGGTTGTGCTCTTCCACCAGTGCACAGCGACATCTCAACAATGTATGTTTGATTTCTGGGTCAATCGGAAGAATGTTCGATGAATTGGCACTCCTGGACCATGTGGGGCATCTGCTCATGCACCTGTGATCATACACACACACAAAACAAAAACCAGGTGTAAAAGGGAAAATAAAGATAAACAGAAATGGGATTAGAAAAGAGATTTTTGGGAATTTTTAATTTTTATTTTCACTAAATTATTTAAAATGAAACTAAATTTAACACTCAAACCAAAGATTCCCTAACAACGGCTCCAAAATTTAGTTTTTCATTTCACCGAAGGTATGTTATCGGTGTCCCAAATTGATATTACCCACTCTTAAGCTAGTATAGCGTAAGTACGGGGTCGATCCACAGGGAACTGGTGAGTATGTGAATTCGATTGTGTTTGGAATTAACTTAGTGAAGGATGGTGAATTTAGAGTGGGATTTTTATTTTTGATTATGAAAATCATTTTGATTACTAAAGTAAAGATTAACATTTAAAGGTAAAGAAAAAAAGTGGTTTTTAATGTGGTTAATAGGAAAAGGAGTGTGTTGGGGCTATGGTGATTATGGAGGTTATACGAACTTCTTGTTAGGTTTTGTTGTTCATAATAACCCAACACTCTGGGTTTCACTTGTGACAAGGTTCCCTTGGTCTAGTAAACTATGTCTAGAACTGCAGAAACTGACTCCTTGGTCTGGTAGTCAGTGTTTCAAAATTCTTTATTTAGATTAGTCCATTTGTGAGTTGATGAATACTTCCAATGATCATAAAGGTATTCATCATTATTCTTCCTCTGAGTCCCTGAAAATTCTGCCCTTAGTTTGGCTCAGAATTTTCAGTGATAAAAAGAAATTATTAAAGAAGAATAAGAAGAATTAAACAGAACAAAAATAAACATAACAATTAATCCAAATTACAACACTCTTTCATCATCCACAGCCCCAACATACAGGGTTTTTAGTTACAAATGGAAGAAAAGATGACAACAGAACCCCTGATACCTGATGTGGTCATCACAGAAACTTCAAGGAGAGGTGAATTCTTTGGTAGAATGGTAGAATGGCGGAGTAGAGGAACAATGGTAGCACAGCAGCGGAACCTTCCTCCTTCGAATATTGAATAATCACCCCTCAAACCAAAGTCCAAGACCTCTATTTATAAAAAACAAAAGTACACAGCATGTATAAAAAGTACACGCCATGTAGTTTCATCAACTCACTTTTGTCACGGTTTTTCTCCAGTAGGTGGCCAGTTGCGCCGCCCTTGACTTACACAGCGGTGTTGGTTGGTTGGTGGAGGGTACACGACATGTGGTGCCACCTCACATAGTTTTTAGTCTCTTGTAAAAATCCACCAACCACATCTATAATCCTCTACATGTCTTGTAGGTATGACCCACGACATGTCATCTCTGTTCTGGAGACTTGGGCATGTACTCGTCCGACCGATCCATGTCTGAGTCTGAATGTACACGGCGTGTAGGTATATACCCGCCGTATAGTGGGGAATTTTTCTCAAAGTTCTTCCAGTTTGTGTGTTTGTCCAGAAAATGCCTGAAAATAAACAAGATTACCAAAATCAAAGTATTTATCCACTAAGCAGTAGGTATTTTCTGAAAACATGTTCTTTATTTTCAAAAAAATATATGTGGAAATGTATACAAAAATTGGGTGTATCAGTCATATGGTTATTCTAATTTCAAGGGTTTGAAATGGTTTTATGAATTTGATGCTCTGAGTTACCAAAAAGGGGTTTTTTAATTTTCTTATTATGGGTTTTAAAGGTTTTATTTGAACAAAAAATGTTTGTGTTTTTCATGTGAAAATGATTTATTTCATATGTTCAAAGAACATTAGATAGGTTTTTATATTTTCACTAGACTAATGGTTTTCTTTCTTTATATCACTTACTAATATTTTTTTTATCATCCCATATTTTAAAATGTTTTTTCATAGGGATTTAATGATGAGTAGGTACAAGTGTGAGGTCTATATGAAAGTTGTGATGTTTTTTTATGAAAAGAAATCATGTTTTATTTTAAGTATTTTTGTTTGGTGGGAAAAATGGATACTGTGTATAAGTGTACACCTCTAATGTACGGGTTTACCATGTAATATTTTTTCCTAATTATATAAAACTCTAAATTTAAAATATCCTCATAATGGTAAAAATGTAAATTTTACTTCAAAAACACTTGAATATGTAATTCCTAAGGTCAGATCCTTATAACGATAGTTTGGGGAGTGAACTCATTCCACTATGATAGTCTTGGTAATGAGCTTTGAACTACTAAGGAAATGATTTTATATGGTTATGTGTATGAAAAAAATATATGCCTTATGCCAATATTATGTTCTCAGGGTTCATGTTCTTTGATTCCATTATAATTCATGTCTTATGAACTACCAATATTTATGTCATGAATCAAGTTTATGATCTATGATATGCAGGGTATGGTTTTCAAATGTTATTATCATGTTCTCATGTTAGAGTTGGTGTCCTAGAACCAACTATTTGTACTTTGATCACATGGATATTTAATTTATTTAAATATCAAACATCTTATTACATATTTTTCACTATTCTACATGACTATGATGTAATAATTTCCTAGAGTATTTGTTGCATTGATAAAGTCATGTCAGTTCCCTGCTATTATGAGAACCTTGAAATGCTATAACAATATTCTTAAATATAGTTCTATGGTTGGATGACATACTATAATGGGACACATAGTATATAGACTATCTGGTGAGAGTACTCATAATCATATGAGACTTCCTCTCATGAAGTTCGTACTTGGTAATCTCCAAGATGGAGGATTATGAGAACAGACCTGCCAGAAGAAATTCCCCATGTTTTGGTGTCATCGGATATTCCTATATGTTATTGTGTGTAATAATCCTTAGACTTTAATATTTTCATTAATATGTGTCACCAATCGTGTACTTTGATTTACTGATGAAAACTATCACACAGAAAGTTGGCGAGAAGTAGGGTACGTTGGGTGTGTCACGAGTGGCATGTTATTAATTGATAAGTCGAGGAAGGATTTGTCCCTTCCATTTATGGAAGTTGATATCTAGGCCCTTTGATTGAAATAGAACTGTCGCGTGAAATTCCATGGCCATGGTGTAATGAAGAGTTTATTTCAGGTAGTCAAAGAACGACATATCAAGCATAAAGTTTGATGACACTATCATGAAACCAGTTTGATGAGATATTGATACAAAGGGATTTTATTACACAATGAGAATTTGTATATAGATTTCATTGTTGTGACTTTAAGTTCTTTCTCTTGGGTGCCTTGACCCGTTTTTAGACAATACTCTTAGATTTTAGGCAAGCCTTCCCAATTCCAATGAAAAAGAATCCTATAGGGTCACACACTAAGTGTTTCTAGTGGTCTCGATTAAATTATATTTGAATTTAATTAATGGAATAAATATTATTCTCATGACAGTGGAATAATTTTATTCAAGTTAAAATGATTACATAAATTAAATAAATATTTATTCATCGGATTGTGGGTAAAATATATTTATTTATTTTATTAAACATTTAATAAATATTTATTTACTAGTTTTTAAATAAAATATTTATTTAAGAAAATAATTTATTTATTTATTTATTTGGGTGTTCAATAAATGGAAGTATAGTTCAAGTGGACCAAGGTCGATCTGGTAGTAAAATAATTATTTGCAAGATGGTAAATAATTATTTAACTAGTTGACACAGATTAAATAATAATAACGCTGCTATTATTTTGTGGCGCAAAATTTTATTTATTCCATTTTGCGCAAGTTGGCGCACCATAAATAATGACGTGGTATTATTATTAAAAGCATGGGTTTTCTCTAAGGTTATGAATGTATTTAATTGTTGTTACACAATTAAATATTGTAACTGAATCCCCGTGTCGATAAATAGATATGTACATATATTGTGCCAAGTACCGAACTGCATGCCCGGTGAATTGAGAATTATTGGGCTAAAGGATTTCTCTCTCAAATCCTCTTCCCATCCCTCTTAATAACAGGAGATGTTCTTCAAGACCGAATAATAAGCGATCAAAAACAACTAACACAAGACACTTGTTTCACCACGCTAGTACCCAGAGAACGAGTGGTGTCAATCGGAGGCCATCAAAGCATGTGTGGATCACCGCTAGAGAGATTCTGGTTTGGATCCTCGCAAGCACAATGAGACAATCTGGAATGGTCATTCCGGATGATCAGCATCATTAATGAAGAAAATACCAAATATCTTGGTATTCTTTTCTTTATGAAAATAATTTAATTAATTATAAACATGATGTGCAATATCCTCTCTAAAGGTTCTAGGCCTCTTCCTTCTTTATCTAAATATTTGATTATATTCTGTGGAGGCTGGTGTTCATCATCATATTGATCTCAAAATAATCATTGATCATGGTAAAAATTAAAGTTTGGTGACAGACCAACCGCGCTTCCGCTGCGCCCGGAACCTATAAGTGGTATTAGAGCGGTTACATAACAGATTATCGTTGGACTCCTCGTGTACTAATTATGTTTTAATGATCAAAAATATTATTCAACTCGGTTAAATCCTGTAAGTTTTATCAAATCATGTATATTATTGCTTAAGTATTCTCATGCTTTAAGAAGATCCATTAAAGATCTTAATTGCTCTACATTCAGTTTAATTACTTTATATTATCCTTGATTTACTTTTATAATACCTTCTTTGAAAAATTATTAAGTCTAATCCATTCTATGATCATCATTGCTTAAGTCTGAATATAGTTATTTTGAAAAGTCTGATACACCATGAGTCTTCCAATGGTTATGTCTTTCTGGAAAAGTAAATCAGACACCGTGAAGCAGACACCGTGAAGCAGACACCATGAAGCAGACACCATGAACAAGCAGACACCATGAGCAAGCAGACACCGTGAACAAGCAGACACCATGAACAAGACATCGTGACCGCGAGACAAGACATTGTGAACAAGACACCGTGACTGTAAGACAAGACATTGTGAACAAGACATTGTGACCGTGAGACACCGTGACCGTGAAACACTGTGACCGCGAGACACCGTGACATTCAAACACTGTGACCAATCCAGACACTGTGTGAAGGAGACACCATTTCCATGACATACCGTGACATTGTTTCCTAATATATTTTGTCGTATTGCAATTTAATCTCTAACGGTCATATTTGAATATTTTAATGCACTGACATAATTAATGTTTCTTTGTAGACATATCATCGGACAGTACGAGGTAAGAGGTGCAGAATACATGCAACCTGTCAGCTCCAACACATGCACTCCAAGACAAAAGAAAAGTGCTTCCCAAAAATTATATATGATGAGAAAGAAATCCAAGAAGGTGTGAGCACCATAATGAAGAACACAATTAGAGCAATTTTTTTAGGAAAGGCCTATTGCATGTAACTCGGCACTGCTGAAGAACACATGAAACATATTTGAAACCCAGAATTGAGGACATCTTCATACTATCAAACATCATGAAGAACACACGCCACTTTTGATGTCTTGCGACACTCTGTTTTCCAGACGAGGACTTGAGTTCTTCATCTTCTTCATCTCAGAAGTCCAGAGCTGCAAAGACTAACACTCAGAGCACTTCTAAACCTATCTCAATCTTTCTTCTCTATTGTGTATCTTTTTATTTAACTTTCGAGCAGTGTGTGTTCCTGTATAATAACACACTCTGTCTCCTGTATAAAACTGAAGGATACAAGATATCCTTACTCAAACATCTATTTAAACTTGTGTATACCCACGGATAAGTGTGGAAGAGGTCCTTGTGTGGCCTGGTTATTTACACCCACGAAGAACTATGGAGGAGGTCCCTGTGTGTCCTGGACAGTCCTGTGTACTGTTGTTAACCCCAATCCAGGGTGTGGATCAAATTTTATTTATATAAACTGTTTGGTGGCATTTGATCACCAAGTGGAGTGGATTAGGTCTCAGCTTGAGACTGAACCACTTGTTTCATATTTGTTGTGCTGCTTAATTTAGTCTTCTCCATTTTACTGCTCTTCCTTATAACTCAGAAATCACTAAATTCACTTTGATAGTTAATCTTTGAAATAAGTTATAATTGCTTTGTCTTAGTAAAATAGATTCAAAATTAATATTAATAACCATTATTATTACTGAGAAATAATCAATCTTCTAAGAAGTTATTTAAATAGTCAAACCTTTATAACCATATTACTTTGATTAACTAGGTTGTATTTAACTTTAAGGGGAATTCTTTTAAGAACACTTTTTACAGAAATTTTTATAGTTACTCAATTCACCCCTCCCCTCTTGAGTAATCTACTCCGACCAACATTTGGTATCAAAGGTTGTTTATTAGGACTCTGTTTAATCTTATTCGACTGTGATTTCAGTTGAACCTTAAAGATCTGTAAATTTATGTTAATTCTAAATTTCTAGCTCTTTAAACCTATTCTATTATTATAGATAATAGATTGGAAGGTGTTGCAAACAATAGACCACCATTATTTAATGGAACCAACTATGCTCAATGGAAAATTAAAATGAAAATGCATTTAAAGAGTGTGAGTTTTAAAATTTGGTCTTCCATTATAGATGAATATAAGATTCCTGCTACTGATAGAATCACATGGGATGAACCTACTAAAACTTCCTACAATAACAATTTCAAAGCTATGAATGCTTTATACTTCTCCTTAGGAGATGAGGAATTGAATAGAATTTTTTCTTGTAAAACTGCCCATGAAATCTGGGATACCTTGTCTGTCTCACATGAAGGAACATCTAGTGTTAAAAAAATGAGACTTAATACTTATACTATCAAATATGATAATTTTAAAATGAAACATGATAAGCCTATTTCTGACATGTATCTCAGGTTCAATGAGATTGTCAACACAATGATCTCGCTTGGAAGAGAAGTCACTGCCAAGGAAAAAATCATGAGAATTCTTAGATGTCTACCTGATGGATGGAGGGGAACCTCTGTCTTTATTATAGAATCATGAGACATCAGCAAACTACCTGTAAAAGAACTCATTGGGAAACTGATGATGTATGAGGAAGAGCTGAAAGTCAACAAGGAGGAGTAGGATGAACCAAAGAGGAAATTTGTTGTATTCAAGACCACCACCTCTAAACACAAAGACAAAGGGAAAATGGAAGCTTCTGTAAAAATATTCACCAGTGAACAATAATCATCTGACAGTGATGAGGAGATGGCTCAATTAGCCATAAGATTCAAGTGATTTTACAAGAAGAAGAAATTTTTTAGAAAGCCTAAATTCAAGGGAAAATATAACCAAAAAGGAAATTGGAAGAAGGACTGAAAAAGAAGAGACAAGACTGATGAAATTGTCTGATATGAGTGTAAGCACAAAGGACATATCAAGGCTGACTGTCCAAGGCTCAAGTACAAAAAGAAATATGAGGACAAGTACAGGAAGTATAAAAAGACCATGAAAGTAACCTGGAGTGCTTCTGAAGATAGTTCAAGCGACTCAGAAACATCACATGATGAACAGGAAAACAAAGCCAATATGTGTTTTATGAAAAACACATCAGAGGTAACATTGGATTCCCCTGTACTTGATTCATACTATTTTGGAGATGAGAGTGACTCTAAAAATATGACTAATGAAGAAATGTTTGAATACTATAACATGCTTGAAGAAACATGCAATGAACTAAAAGACAAATATAAATCATTAAAGAAACAACATGCTCTCACTGTGACTATTAAATTTGAACTCACAACTAAAAAAGAGAAAAATGATCAACTTCTCAAAGAAAAAAATGAATTAAAAATTTCAAATGAGAAATTGAAGAATGAAATTGAAAAGTTTATCAATGGGAAGAATACCCTTACTCAAATTTTAGGAAAATAGATTGCCCTTAAATACAACACCGGTATTGGTTATCAACCTGGAAAAAGAAATCTTGGTAGAACAAATTTTGTTTCAAGATCTAGGAAATATAGTTTTACTCCCAGTTATGGACACAAATCAACTAATTCAATTAATGATACATATTATACTATTTCAAGTTTTTCTGGACTGAATAGAGTTTATTTTTCAAATACTTTACATAATGCTTATAGGAAACCTATGAGGAAAATATGGGTTCCCAAAGCACTTATCACTAATATTACTGGACCCAAACAAGTATGGGTACCAAAATCTGTTTTTGCTTAATATTTTTGTAGGAAAGATGCTTAAAGAGTTCCTGTAAAAGTCTATGGTACTTGGACAGTGGATGTTCAAGGCACATGACAGGAGACTACTCATGCTTCAAGAACCTGATAAAATTAGATGGAGGACATGTCACATTTGGTGACAATGCCAAAGGAAAGATAATTGGCCTTGGCCAAATCGGTAACTCTAACTCAGTTTTAATTTCTAAAGTACTGTTTGTTGATGGATTAAAGTATAATTTTCTTAGTATCTCACAATTATATGATGATGGATTTCATGTTAGATTTGAAAATGATGCTTTCAATGTCTTTAATTCTAAAGAAGAATTAATATTTTCTGCATTAAGAAATGAAAATGTTTACTCTATTAACTTAGATTCTTTAGCTTCTCAAAATGTTTCATGCTTAAGTGTATTTCATAAAAAGTATTGGATCTGGCATAGGATACTAGGACACTGTAATGTTCACTCCCTTAGAAATCTAACTAGAAAAAACATAGTTAAATACTTACCCAAACTAGAGTTTCCAAATGAAAAAGTGTATAATCCTTGTCAAAAAGGAAAACAACAAAAAAATTCCTTCAAACCAAAGAAATAAGTGTCAACTTCTCAACCTATCGAACTAGTTCACATGGATTTATTTGGACCATCTAGAGTTTCTAGCTTAAATGGGAAGCACTACATTTATGTTCTTGTAGATAACTTTTCTAGATATACTTGGACTTTTTTTCTGGCTCACAAAAGTGAAGTCTGCTCTTATTTTACTAAATATTCCAAGTCTGTAGAAAATCTTAGTGGACTTAGAATTAAATCCTTAAGAAGTGATCATGGCCATGAGTTTGAAAATCAAGATTTTAAATCCTTTTGATCACAAAATGTCTAGTCACAATTTCTCTGCCCCTAGAACACCTCAACAAAATAGAGTTATAGAAAGAATAAATAGAACCCTACAAGTGATTACTAGAATAGTGCTTAGTGAGTATGATATACCTATTTATTTTTGGGTTGAATCTATCAATACAGCATGATACATAATCAATAGAGTGTTAATTAGACCCATTCTTAAAAGGACTCCTTATGAGTTATGGAACAATAGAAAATCCAAATTTAATTACTTCAAAGTTTCTAGCTGTAAAGTCTATATTCTTAATACTAAGGACAATATTGACAAATTTTCATCCAAAAGTGATGAAGGTATCTTTTTAGGATATTCCATTCCTAGTAAAGGCTATAGAGTGTTCAATAAAATAACTAAATGTGTGGAAGAATCTGTTCATGTCAAATTTGATAAAACAGATTCACATGATCCTAAAACCTCTCTAGAAAACCTGGAGGATGATGTATCAAATCTGAACATCAATTAAAAATCCTCAAAAACCTCTATGAAAGAATCTGTGAAAACTTTCAGTTCTGGAAATTCCCTAGAATCAAGTCACAATGAACCCGGACCTGTCGATGAACCTAAAATCACTAGTCCCTCCTTTTATAGAACTGTTATAACTCTTAAGAACCATCCTTTAGATGCTGTTGTAGGAGACCTAGACAAAGGAACACAAACTAGAGCTTCTCTTAGAAATCAGGTTGAACATCAAGTCTTCTTGTCACAACTTGAACCTAAAAATATTAATGATTCTATTAATGATGAATTTTGGGTGATGGTTATGCAAGAAGAACTTAATCAGTTTGAAAGGAACAAAGTTTAGAAACTTTTTGAAAGACCTAAGGACACATTCACCATAGGCACTAAATGGGTGTTCAGAAATAAGGTAGATGAAGATGGTAACATAGTTAGAAATAAGGCCATATTAGTTTCACAAGGCTATAGTCAAGAAGAAGGAATTGACTACGAGGAGACTTTTTCACCAGTAGCTAGACTTAAATCCATCAGAATCCTGCTTGCTTATGCTTCACATCTGAATTTCAAACTATATCAAATGGATGTTAAGAGTTCATTCTTAAATGGGTATATAGCTGAGGATGTTTTTGTTGAACAACCCCTGGATTTACAAACCCTTATTTTCCTAATCATATTTTTAAATTATCCAAAGATTTATATGGTTTAAAACAAGCTCCAAGAGCCTAGTATGATAGGATGAGTACTTTTCTTATTTCCAAAGGTTTTACGAAAGGAATAGTTTATCCTACCCTTTTTATAAAACTAATTTATAATGATGTTTTAGTTGTTAAAATCTATGTAGATGATATTATTTTTGGATCTTTAAAAAATTATTTATGAGTTGATTTTTCTAAAATGATGCAAAATGAATTTGAAATGAGTTTAATGGGTGAACTAAAATTCTTTCTTGGATTTCAAATCTTTCAAAATAATGATGGTATTATTTTAACTCAAAGTAAATATACTAGAGATCTTATAAAACATTTTGGATTGGATAGCACTAAAAGTAGTAACACTCCCATGAGTACTACTTGTAAGTTGGATCTTGATGAAGATGGAAAATTTGTTGATCAAACCACTTATAGAGGAATGATTGGAAGTTTACTCTACTTGACTGCTAGTCGACCTGACATTATGTTTAGTGTGTGTATGTGTGATCGTTTTCAAGAAAATCGTAAGGAATCTAGGATTGTTCTATCCTAGAGGACAATCATTTGAATTAGTGATTTATTCTGATGCTGACTTCGGTGGTTGTAAGTTAGATAGAAAAATCACCTCTGGAACATGTCACTTTTTAATCAAGTCACTAGTATCATGGTGTAGTAAGAAACAAAATTTTGTTGCATTATTTATTGTAGAAGATGAATACATAGATGCTGGCAGTTGTTGTGAACAAATTTTGTTGATAAAACACACATTACTAGATTATGGATATCAATTCAGGCATGTACCTATAAATTGTGACAACACAAGTGCTATTAACATCTCTAAAAATCTTGTTTCATATTATAGGACAAATCATATTGATGTAAGACATCACTTTTTGAGATATCATTATCAAAAAGATGATATCACTTTGGAATTCATTAGTATTGAGTATCAGCTTGCTGATATATTCACCAAACCATTAAATTCTGAGAAAATGGACTACATCATACATGAATTAGGAATGATAAATATTAAGTAAATGTCTTGATGTTTTTATATCTTACTGTTTCATGATTATTTTCTCACCGTAACGCTCGGTTACTGTCTCATGGCAATGCTCAGTTACTGTCTCACGGCAACACTCAGTTTACTGTCTCACCGTAAAGTTCATGTTTACTGTCTCATTGTAAAGTTCATGTTTATTGTCTCACCGTAAATTTCATGTTTACTGTCTCACCATAAAATGTAATTTGTTGTCTCACCGTAAAAACCCGATATGATCTCACCGTAAAAATTCTTTGTAATTTTTATTAAAAACTGTATCGCGGTAATTATTCATTTAACCTCTTTACTTTACTTCATTTTTACTTTTGCAATGTTTGGTATTCCTAAATGATAAAATAAAGAAATTATCACTTGATTCTTCACTTGGTATTTCTTCTATTCACTCATTTCAAATCCTCCTTTAACCTTGCAACTCTTTTTTTTCTCTTGAACCTTTGGTGAATGCCCAGGATGAAACTCCCATCATCGTCGACTCCTGAGAAACGTAGTGCAAAGAAGAAGAATATTGCACCTAAGCTAGCACCCAAAGGACCTCTAAACCAAAATCTGGTAAACCAAGTTGTCATACCTGAGAAAGAGGTTTGCCCCAATTGGCTTCTGTCTAGTAATTCTTTGGTCTTGAAAGTGTTAGAACATCAAGTCTGGTTAGAGTGGTTTCTAAAGGAAGAAAGACCTATCTATCCTAAGTTAGTGGCTCAGTTTTATCAATATGTTCAATTCTCTTTTGATTCTGAAGATGGATATGTTGTGAGAAGCTGGATAAATGTGTAGAAATGCTCATTCTCTTCAAGGTTATGGGATATATGCCTTAGGATACCTCATGAAGGAATCTGTGAGGATTATAAGATAGGACCCCCACCTTCAACCGAATTATTTGATCTGGAAGATTCTTTGAAAGCCTTAACTAGAAATAGAAACAAGAGGAGAGCCATTACTGCTGAACTAGATGGAGAGTCAAGGCTTCTGTTCAAGTTTATACAGAATCTGGTTAGCCCTAGAAAAGGTGATTTTGCTGTACTGAAATATCAGGATGTGTTTCTGATCCACCTTATGAAAAATGGGCATAAGATCAACCTTTGCAAGTATATCATTCACCACATGTGTGAGATGATCAAAGCCACATCCAAGTCAACTTCCTTGTTTTACTCTCAGCTTATCTCAACTATGCTTCTTACTAAAGGTATGGCTGGACCTAATGAGGAAGTAATTATGGATTATGAATTCTGCCTCTCTAAAGCCACTATCAAGAGAATGAAGATAAATTGAAATCCTTGGAAAAAGGAATGGGTGGAAGACAATGATAGATTTTATGAGAAATTCAATCCAGTGGAACATCCCTCAAGACCAAGAAATATTTCTGATCCTGGTTTGGAACTAGATGAGATTATTGAGTACTCTTCTGAAGAAGAAGAAGAGGTTATTGTGCCTCCCAGGGAAACTGTTTCTATTGAGGAAGATAGTACTCCTATCCCTCTTGTGGTAATTGAAAAAGAAGTCCTTGCACCTTCAGATGTTTTTAATCTAGAAGATCAACCCGAGGTTGAAACAGACTCTATTTCCAAATAAACTGACAAGAATTCCATGGAAGAACCTATAGTGGAAGAGCTACCTAGTATGCAAGAAGTTAATCTTGAGGAACTCCCAGTGGAACAATATTCTCCTGAAATCATCCCTTCGGCTGAAGAAAGGATGGAGCTAGATTTTCAGCTGGCTAGGTAGGAAATGGGTGAGGAACCAAGAGATGTTTTTGTGGAATTAGATCAATATCCTAAGCCTCTCAGTCCTGATAAGGATGCTACTATTGAGGGGGAGAAACCCCCAAATTTGGAATCTACTGAAGTACCAAACCCAAGTGTTTCAAGACACTCGATATAAGTTCCCCAGTTTCTATGATGTGGATGACTCTCAGCAAGTCTCAGTAAAAGGCCTTGACCTTTCCTCTTTGTTCCAGTTGAAATTGATCTCTAATATAGCCCCTGCAAAGGAACCTAAAACCGTATCAATACATGTTTCTGAACCTTCATCAGAACAAACATACTTTGTGAGTAAAGATGATCTAAATGAATTTGGTGCTACCTTTTTGTCTAGTGTTGAATAAGTTTTGAATTATCAACCGGCTCTTGTGACACATCTAAGTGAGAAAGATGCCTCTTTATTGTTGTAGAAAGTTATTTGGAAGATTCAGCCTAAAATGCTTCATGAGATTTAGGAAGTTAGAGTTGAAAACAGGATTCTTAGTGATGAAGTGAAGACTCTGAGAGGTATGATTGAAGAAATGCAAAAAGAGATGCATTCTAGACCAAATCTTGTTTCTCCTCTTATAGAACCTGCTGTTACTCAAACCCCACAGGATGTTGTGTCTCAGATTCAACCTTATTTAGATTCCTTGGATGAAAAGGTCGCTAAAAGGAACAAAAAAATTGTGAAAGAAATGTGAGAGCTTGTGGTTAATCTAAACAAACTCACTGATGATTATACGGGGTGTCTTCAAAAAGTGTTGAATCAACTGAAATCTCTCACCACCGATGTCAATGCTTCTAAAGCCTCTGGTCAATCCTCTCAACCCTCTTTAGATAGTGACCTTCTTAGAACAGTGGTCAAAGAAGAGCTTCAGACTGTGCTTAGTGGCTTCAATAAAGATTATCTACATGAAGTTATCAAGAATAGTGACAGAGTTCTTGATCGGGTCCAAATCTACTCAAAAATTGATAATGATGCTCAGCAAGAGATTGCCAAGAAAGTGGACTTCTACTTCAACCGAATCTTCTCCAAGACTGATATGACAAATCATTTCAAGTATCTTTTGTAAAATCTAATGATTCCTCCTATTACTCAAGCTTTCAAGACCCAATTCTAAAAGCTCACAGAGTTTACTCGATTGTTGGACAAGTTTATAGAGAACAAGGATGATTTTGGGAAATTCATGAAATATGATAGGGAGATCATTGTGGATTTTATCAAACTCCTAAGGACCAATCTTTATGTACAGAGTATAGCCATTGTTGCTCCTACGACTGCACCTCTAAGGCCTAGTTTTCATACTTTCACTTCTACCCCTAGCCTCCACTACTATGTCTATCAGCCAAGACCTAAGTCAGATTAGGCATGTGATTCTTAATCAACACCTACCTTGATCTTCTACTACTCCTACTCTGGCTCCATCTATTTTTGAAGGCCTTCCTTTTCCTTCTCTATCGACCATCTCACTCCCTTCTTTTACCTCCACTTAAGCTCCTATGGCTTCCTCTTATGCTGCTGATAAAGGCAAAGTGAAGACCAGTCAGTGAAGAAGGATAGTGATTACTCCTTTTTTATAGGAATGATGTTGCTTTTGTTTTACTCCTTTCTATTTGTACTGGATCTTATTTTCTTTAATGAAATGTGCACTTTTCATGAATTCTCTTCTTCTATATTTTTGATAATCCCAAAAGGGGGAGAAATATATATATGTTAGACATGTATCCCTATATCTATAGTTGGATCAAATATACACTTTAAATCTACATGATTTGTGATCATCAAAAAGGGGGATATTGTTGGACTCCTCATGTACTAATCATGTTTTAATGATCACAAATCCTATTCAACTTGGTTAAATCCTGTAAATTATATCAAATAATGTATATTATTGCTTAAGTATTCTCATTCTTTAAGAATATCCATTCAAGATCTTAATTGCTCTACATTCAGTTTAATTACTTTATACTATCCTTGATTTACTTTTATAATACCTTATTTAACAAATGATTAAGTCTAATCCATTCTATTATCATCATTGCTTAAGTCTGAATAAAATTATTTTGAAAAGTCTGAGACACCATGAGTCTACCACTGGTTATGTCTTTCTGGAAAAGTAAATCAGACACCGTGAAGCAAATACTGTGAAGCAGACACTGTGAAGCAGACACCGTGAACAAGCAATCACCGTGAACAAGTAGACACCATGAACAAGTAGATACCATGAACAAGACACCATGACCGTAAGACAAGACACCGTGAACAAGACACCGTGACCGAAAGACAGGTCACCATGAACAAGACACTGTGACCACGAGACACGGTGACCGCGAAACATCGTGACTGTGAGACACCGTGACATTCAAAAAACGTGACCAATCTAGACACCGTGTGAAGGAGAAACCGCTTCCATGACATACTATGACACTGTTTCCTAATATATTTTTTCGTATTGCAATTTAATCTCTAATGGTCATATTTGAAGATTTTAATGTACTGACATAATTAATGTTTCTTTGTAGACATATCATCAGACAGTATGAGGTACGAGGTGCGGAATACATGCAACCTATCGGCTCCAACACATGTACTCCAAGATAAAAGAAAAGTGTTGCCCAGAAATTATATACGATGAGAAAGAAAACCAAGCGGGTGTGAGCACTATAACGAAGAACACACTTAGAGAAAATTTTTGAAGAAAGGCTTATAGCATGAAACTCGACACTGCTGAAGAACACACGAAGCATATTTGAAACCTAGAATTGAGGACATATTCGCACTTTCAAACATCACGAAGAACACACGCCACTTTTTTTGTCTTGTGACACTCTGTTTTCCAGACAAGGACTCGAGTTATACATCTGCTTCATCTTAGAAGTCCAGAGTTGCAAAGACTAACACTCAGAGCACTTCTAAACCTATCTCAATCTTTCAGCTCTGTTGTGTATCTTTTTATTTAACTTTCGAGCAGTGTGTGTTCCTGTATAATAACACACTATGTATCCTACATCAAACTAAAGGATACAAGATATCCTTACTCAAACATCTATTTACACTTGTGTATACCCATAGATAAGTGTGGAAGAGGTCCTTGCGTGGCCTGGTTATTTACACCCACGAAGAACTGTGGAAGAGGTCCCTGTGTGGCCTGGAAAGTCCTGTGTACTGTTGTTAACCCCAATCCAGAGTGTGGATCAAAGTTTATTTATATAAACTGCTTGGTGGTAGGTGATCACCAAGTGGAGTGGATTAGGTCTCGGCTTGAGCCTGAACCACTTGTTTCATATCCGCTGTGCTGCTTAATTTAGTCTTCTCTATTTTACTGCTCTTATTTATAACTCAGAAATCACTAAATTCACTTTGATAGTTAATCTTGGAAAGAAGTTATAATTTCTTTGTCTTAGTAAAATGGCTTCAAAAGTAATATTAATAACCCTTATTATTACTGAGAAATAATCAATCTTCTAAGAAGTTATTTAAACAGTCAAACCTTTATAACCATTTTACTTTGATTAATTGGGTCGTATTTAACTTTAAGGGGAATTCTTTTAAGAACACTTTTTATAGAAATTTTTATAGTTACTCGATTCACCCCTCCCATCTTGAGAAATCTACTCTGACCAAAAAATATAATTATTTAAATATTTCATTGATGATTTACACATTGAATAATTTAGTTGTTTCAATTCAAGTTAATCATTCTGCAAATCAAATCTCAAGATCTTTTCCTCCTCTTTCATTTCTCGTTCACCTTACAAAAACTATCTTTTCTTTTAATTTTGATTAAAATAAAACATAGGATCTCATTCGGAGGTTCCAAAGGTTCCTGGTAGTACAACACCAGAACACACGGTGTGTATTCGGTAGTACACTCCGTGTAGTCAAGGTTCAATGAACCGGGTCTAGTTCACCAAACCATGTTGTGTCATTAGAGTTTTTATAAGTCTTAATGACTCCGTGTGTTGACCAGGAACAGGTGGAACATGGTTTCTGAATTACACACTATGTGTCCCATTGGATGTGGCGTGTAGTCCCTTCGAGTTAGGGTTAGACCGTGTACCCCGTACATGGCTTTCCCAGCTGAAGATCATGTAACGCGGATACTACACGGCATGTGGCCCACTGGACATGCCATGTACTTCAAAGATTTCCAAAGTACACTCACATGTTGTATCCTTGGGCATGTACTTCGGATGGATGGTGAACAATAGTACACACAATATAGTTGGAACTACACGTCGTGTACTCATCCAAATTATGCAGATTTATTAAAATTTATTATTATATTATACAAACCCTTGAGACGTGTACCATGGTACAGGCGTAAAGCTAAGACACAACCCGTGATAGGTGTTTTATATATGTGTGTTTAATTTAACATCTATGTAATGTTCATTTCTACTCATTGGGTAGTTATGAACATGAATTATTCGGGTTTCCTCCAAGGTATAAGTTACGTACAAAGATAATTTTAAATGAATTTATTTGTTTAAAATTATGATGGATTAGAATCTCAAAGAAATTCAAAAAAAGGTTTAAGATAAAAGGATTGATTAATTAAAGATGATAATTAATTGATTCGAGCATGATTTATCTTAAACAAGAATGATTAAACAATTGAATGCTAGTTTTATTTATGCGTAAATATCATTGCATGTATGGATGATCATGAGCTAGACCATGACCTTTGTATGTGGATGGATTATTTTAATTTATTTATTTAAATTAAATTTGTTGGCATGCGATCCTTCTCCTCATTAATATGTAGGGTTCGCGTGCCCAATGTTTCTTTTATGTAAACCCCCATTTTACCCATCACCTGCGTGTGAGTTTAAAAGCATATGTAATGGATGGAACTCCCAAGCTAGTGGAGGTGGTTCAAGCTAGAGCTGAGACAAAACTAATCCTAGGAGATACAGAGGTGGACAAGTGGAAAGCTGTAAACACAAACCTAAAAGGTTCAAGGTGTTTCTCCCCTAGGTCAGGGTTAGTTTATTAACCGCTAGATAAACTAACCATTAGAAAAGCTCATGATCATGCTCTTTGATTTATTTTATTTCTATCAATTTCATGGTTTATCATTATGGATGTGTTGTCATGATTACATAATTAATGAATTAAACAAGCATGCAAGATTGAACTAGAATAGACTAGGCTTATGCGTAAATATTATCAAGACATGGTTAATCACTTAAGTAAGTTCCACTCAAAAAAAATATATGTTAACTTAAGTAAGTTCCACTTAATATTAACAAGCATGTGATAATAATAAGCAATCCAAGCATAAGAGATAAAAATCCCTCAAATAAAATATTAAGTTAGACCAAGCCTTTTGTTACTTGATTCAGGGGAAAATCAATAAAATTATGTGTTTGACCAACCCTTGTTGGGACACTTACTTTTATATAGGAATGCCTTATGAAAGGTTCGGGTTGACTTAAACATATTACATCAAGAGGAGTATACCTTAATATACTTGGTGTAATATTGGAGGTAAAAGTTGAGGAAATCCAAAGTCAGGATTTCAGGATTGGGAAGTCCACTCAACAGATCAAGGAGCTGCAAGCCCGTAGTTCGAAAAGACCTGCCTACCTAAATACCTTCAAATAGCTTGACCAACCCATGTAGGGGTTATGCGAAGGAGAATATGGATCCTTTCCACTAGAATTTCATGGAAACTGGACATTCTGAGTTCAATAGTGAGGTCCATTGGGAATTGATAAAATAGTGAATAAAATTAATTTATTATTTCTCATAAAATGTAATCAAGAAAGTAATAATAATCTGCTCTTTTAATTGTAGAATAAAAATTACAAGATCGTCAACCACACTATCCCTGCAATCAATTATATATAAAGACAACATCTTCACTGAAAGTAACTTCTAGGAATGGTTTAGATGCCTTCGGATTATCCTACGCCGTGAACGAAAGTCTTAAGTGTTTGAGTCAACATTACATGATCTGTCTGCCAAAGAGGCGAGTGATGAGGATTTCCTAGTCTATGAGAAACATATGAACGACGCGGTCGACATTCAATGTTTGATGTTATCATCAATGTTTAGTGAGCTCATGAAGTCTCATGAAAACATGGATGCTTATAGAATGCTTGAGCACCTTCGTGGTCTTTACTAGGAGAGAGAAAGACAGAAAGGTTTGAGATCTCCAACACTAGAAAAAAAACTATTTTTAACATCGCCTTTTTTCACGTTGGTTTTTTAGAACCGACGTGAATATCTTTAAAAATTGATTTTTAACGTCGGTTATTATATAACCAACTTGAAAATCCATTTTTGCTAATTTTTTACATCGTTTATATAAGAACCGACATGAAAAATCCATTTTCGCTAATTTTTCATGTCAGTTCTAAATAACCGACGTGAAAAAACAATTTTCATGACTTTTTCACATCAGTTATTTAATAACTGATGTTAAAAGGTATTTTTCACATTGTTTATTTAATAAAAGATATGAAAAATGTTTACAAACATTTATTTCATTTCCCAAGATTTAATTTGACAGGTCACAGAGCTCAAACGGAGTTATGGATCAAAAGTTATGGTCATTAGAAGTTGATCATCTCTAAATGAATTCTTAGGGAAGGCCAATTTTCGAATGCCATAACTTTTAATCCGTAACTCTATTTGAGCTCTGTGGCCTGTAAAATCAAATCTTGGGAAATAAACTATATGTTTGTAAACATTTTTTACATTGGTTATTAAATAACCGACGTGAAAAAGTCATGAAAATTGATTTTTCACGCCGTTTATATAAGAACCGATGTGAAAAATCAATGAAAATTTTAATATCTTTTCATGAAGGTTATCATAAAATTGATGTGAAAGATAATTTTAATATCCTTCCAACACAAAATTTCAATTTTTTTACATCACAGCATCGAAATTTCCAATTTTCGTCTAAAAGTTTTAATACCACATTTTCTTTTATCATCTCAATTATATGTTTTCATTATAAACATATCCTAATTTAACAATAATTTCTTACAACCATCATCATTCCCCCAACTTGACTCGTTTGATCTTCCACGTGAATCAATTATTTCTTCTTTTCGCGATCTCGTCAAGGTATTTGTAATTATTTATCCACGATTTATGGTTTTTATGATTTTTTTTTTCTTAATTGATATATCATTTAACAATTATTTCTTTCAACCATCATCGTTCCACCAACTCTACTTGTTTGATCTTCCATGCGAATTCACTATTTCTTCTTTTCGCGATCTTGTCAAGGTATTTGTAATTATTTTTCCATGATTTATATTTTTTATGAGTAGTTTTCTTATTTGATATACCATTTAATGATTCTTATTTTATTATAATGATGTATAATGATTTATATCATGGTAAAACTTCAAATCCTCCTTGGGATTCTAAAATTCCTTCTAAGACGAAGCTATGGTTGGCTCATTCAATCTTTCCTCGAAAAAAATATATCAAACTTTTGATGGTCATAACTTTTGATTTGTAACTCTATTTGAGCTCTACGACCTATCAAATCAAATATTAGGAAATCGTCTATAATATGGTAAACATTTTTTACGTCAGTTATTTAAAAACTGGCATTAAAAATTACTTTTAATGTCAGTTTTTAAATAAACAACGTAAAAATGACTTTTAACGTTGGTTTTTTTTAAATCGACGTGAAAATGGATATTTAACGTCATTTCCATAAGGTCTTTCATGTAGGTTTTTAAAAACTGACATTAAAAATCATAAGACACCATTTTTAATGTTGGTTATTAAATAACCAACGTAAAAAATCATATTTTTAACATTTCTCTTAATAACATCGCCTCAAAACCGATGTTAAAAATCTAAAAAATCGATTTAAAAAAAAGATTTTTGTACTACTAAAAGGCACTCTTTTAGAGTAATCTTAGAGAGGGTGCCTCAGCTGATCCTCATGTAGTCAATATCATTGGCTACATTGAGTGCCTGGAGGTTCTAGGGTTTAAACTCCCCAAATAACTGGACACCGATCTCATTCTCACATCACTCCCTCAGAGCTTCTCTAGTTTTGTTGTTAATTTTAACATGAAAAACATTGAGAAGTCTCTATCTGATCTTCTTATCCTAATTCTCCAAGTGGACAAAGATATGAAGTGTGACAAGCCTTCTGTCCTTATAGTGAATAAGAGGAAAGGGAAGGCAAAGAGCTTTAAGACCAAAGCTTCTTCACACCCTTCCAAGAAAAAGAAGATCAAAGGGGGGGAGAGAAGAGGAGGTTGTTTGTTTCACATGTGGAAAGAAGGGTCACTAGAAGAAAAATTGCACCCAGCCTAAGAAGCAAGGGGAAGCTTCAGGTGCATTTTTTATCGAATGAAATCTATCTGTTTCTACAAATTGGGTATTAGATATAGCTTGTGGTGATCACATATGTATACAAATACAGGAACCAAGTAGATTCAGGAATATTGAATAAGGGGAGGTAGATCTACGAGTAGCCAATGGAACCAGACTTGTTGTTGTAGTTGTCAGAGACTACTACCTCACGTTGCCAACTAGGATGATCTTGGTTTTAAAGGGTTTTTATTATGTGTTGTCTATTACTAAAAACATTATTTTTGTATCTAGATTAGATACAAATGGATTTGTTTTCAAGTTTGGAAATTAATGTTTCTTCTTTTACAAAGATAACATTTGTTTTGGTAGGTCACATTTATACAATGGACTTTATGTGTTGGATTACACAACCCAAGTAATGTCAATCGATAACAAAGATACTTCACATGACTCATAACACACCCAACTTTGGCATCACTGGCTAGTTCATGTAAACAAAAAACACTTAACAAAGTTACATCAAGATGAATATTTAGATTTTTTAGAACTAAACCCACTTGGATTATGTCATGAATGTTTACAAGGAAAAATAACCAAATCCCCATTTATTGGGAAAGGTGAAAGGGCTAAAGAGCTTCTTGAATTAGTTCATACCTATGTGTGTGGACCATTCCCAGTTAAAGCAAGGGGAGGGTAATCATACTTCATAACTTTTACTGATGATTTTAGTATATATGGATATATTTACTTAATGAGGTATAAGTCGGATTCTTTTGATAATTTCAAATAATACAAGAATTAAGTTGAAAACCATCTTGGTAAGAATATTAAGAAACTCCACTCAGACCGAGGTGAAGAATATCTTAATCAAGAATTCATTGATTACTTATGGTAGTTTGGGATCCTATCCCAACTCACTCTTCCTTACACGCCCTAGTGGAATGGTGTGAGTGAAAGGAGAAACTGCACCTTGTTGGACATGGTGAGATCAATGATGAGTCATGCGAGTCTTCTATTATCCTTTTGGGGATATGAGTTATAAACAGCGGTGCACATACTAAACCAAGTACAAACTAAATCGATAAATGGTATTACATGCGAGTTCTGAAGTAGAAAGAAAGCCATGTTATTGAATTTACATGTGTGGGGAAGCGATGTTTTTTTAAGGCCTCTTCAGGTAACAAACTTGCACCCTAAGTCACAAAGTGAACCTTTATAGGATACCCCAAGGAAACAATGGGATATTTCCTATACAACCCCTTAGAAAAAAAGGTTATAGTGGCAAGACATGCCATATTCCTTGAGAGGGAGCATATATCCAAAAGAGATAGTGGGAGCGAGATAGAATTCAATGAAGTTGAGGCTCAAGGTATACAATAGTTGGTACCAGAACAGATTCCACAAAGCCCTGTGGAAGAAAGAACTGTTCCAGAGACACAAGAACTGAGTAGGAGTAAAAGAGAGATTAGAAAACCATAACAATATGGTTTTCTGGTTATTGAGAATGGTGAATCGTTATTAGTTGATAATAATGATCCTTTAACCTACAAGGAAGCGGTAAGTGGCACAGATATTGCCAAGTGGTAAGAAACCATGAATTCTGAAATGGATTATGTGTACCAAAACCAAGTTTGGATTTTGGTATATCCTCCAGTTGATGTAAATCCTATTGGTTTCAAATGGGTATTCAAGAAGAAACTGGACATGGAAGGAAAATTTAGTACCTATAAGGTGTGACTGGTTACAAAGGGGTTTAAGCAGTGTCAAGGAATTGACTACGACAAAACCTTTTCACTAGTTTCAATACTGAAATCCATCAGAACTCTATTGGTTATTGTTGCTTACCATGACTATGAGATTTTCTAAATGGATTTCAAAACAACCTTCCTTGATGGGAACCTTCAAGAAGATGTCTACGTGACACAACCTGAAGGGTTTATGACTCCAAAGGATGTCAATAAGGTATGAAATCTGCAAAAATCCATTTATGGATTAAAGCAAGCATCGGGGTCATGGAACATTTGTTTTGATGAAGTCATAATGGAATTTGGTTTTATCAAGAAATAATGTGAGTCTTGTGTCAAAAAAATGGTTTAGTGGGAGTGCATCATTTTCCTAATAGTATATATTGATGACATATTGCTTATTGAAAATGAGATACCAGTCTTACAGTCTGTTAAGGCATGGTTGAATCAATGCTTTTCCATGAAGGACTTGGGAGAGGCAGTATATATTCTTGGGATCAAGATCCATCATGATAGATCCAATAGATTTTTGGGCATAAGTCAAAGTACATACATTGATAAGATATTGAAGAGATTTGGTATGAAATAATCTAAGAGGAGATTGTTGCCAGCGTCACATGGAATTTATCTTTCCAAGATAATGTGTCCTCAGACACATGAGGAAAGAAAGATAATGGAAAGGAATCCATAAACATTGGTGATTGGGTCAGTCATGTATGTCATGCTATGTACTAGGTTGGATGTCGCCTATACATTGAGTGCGGTAGGCAGATATCGAGCTGACCCAGGTGACCGCCATTGGATGTCAGTCAAGACTATCCTAAAGTATCTTAGGTGTACTAAGGATATGTTACTGGTTTATAGAGGAGATGAGGAACTAGTCATCAGAGGATATGAAGATTCTAGTTTTCATATTGATCGAGATGACATGAAGTCACAAACGGGATACATCTTCACTTTGAATGGAGGTGTAGTGAGCTGGAAGATCTCAAAGTAGAGTGTGGTCGCAGATTCTACAGCAGATTCCAAGTATATCGCAGCTTCTAAGGTAGATAAAGAAGTAGTTTTGATGTGAAGCTTAGTCTAGGAGATGGATGTGATACCTAGCAGTAAATATCTCATCACACAGTACTATGATAATACTACAGCAGTGGCTCTCGCAAAAGAGACAAGGTCACATCAGCGGACGGAGCACATACTTCATAAGTATCATCTCTTGAGGGATTTTTCTCATAGAGTTGAAGTTGCAGTGAGCAGTATTTCCACATAAGACAACATGATGGACCCCTTTACTAAAGCCTTGACTCAGTAGAAACATAATCATCATGTGAGGTCTAGCGGACTGAAATTCGTAGGCAGTTGGCTCTATTCCAAGTGGGAGTTTGTTAGAGTTGGTGTCCTAGAACCAACTGTTTGTACTTTGATCACATGGATATTTAATGTATTTAAATATAAAACATCGTATTACATATTTTTCATTGTTCCACATGACTATGATGTAATAATGTCCTAGAGTATTTGTTGCATTGATAAGGTCATGTCAGATCACTACTATGATGAGAACCTTGAAATGCTATAAAAATATTCTTAAATATAGTTATACGGTTGGATGGCATAATATAATGGGAAACATAGTATACAGACCGTTAGGTTCAAGTACTCGTAATCATATGAGACTTCCTATCATGAAGTTCATACTTGGTAATCTCTAAGATGGGA
The DNA here is from genome assembly GCA_963277665.1 of Viscum album. Taxonomy (NCBI): domain Eukaryota; kingdom Viridiplantae; phylum Streptophyta; class Magnoliopsida; order Santalales; family Viscaceae; genus Viscum; species Viscum album. The sequence continues at coordinate 1,466,795,420 of OY728156.1, read as the reverse complement.
GATTATGAGAATAGACATGCTAGTAGAAATTCCCCATGTTTTGGTGTCATCAGATATTCCTATCTGTGAGCGTGTGTAATAATCCTCAGACTTTAATATTATCATTAATACGTGTCATGACTCGAACACTTTGATTTTACTGATGAAAACTCTCATGCAGAAAGTCGGTGATAAGTAGGGTACATTGGGTGCCTCACGAGTGGCATGTTATTAATGGATAAGTCGAGGAAGGATTTGTCTCTTCCATTTATGGAAGTTGATATCTCATCCCTTTGATTGAAATAGAACCGTTGCGTGATATTCCATTTCCATGGTGTAACGATGAGTTTATTTTAGGTAGTCAAAGAATGACATATCAAACATAAAGGTTTATGAGACTATCATGAAACTATCTTGATAAGATATTGGGACAAATGGATTATATTACACAGTGAGTGTTCATATGTGGATATCATTGTTGCGACTTTAAGTTCTTTCTCTTGGGTGTCTTGACCCATTTCTAGACAGTACTCTAGGACTTTAGGTAAGTCTGCTTAATGCCAATGAGAAAAAATCCTAGAGGGTCATGCACTAAGTGTTTCTGGTGGTCTCGATTAAATTCTATTTGAATTTAATTAATGGAATAAATATTATTATCATGATAGTGGAATAATTTTATTCAAATTAAAATGACTTCATAAATTAAATAAATATTTATTTGTAGGATTATGGGTAAAATATATTTATTTATTTTATTGAACATTTAATAAATATTTATTTACTAGTTTGTAAATAAAATATTTATTTTAGAGAATAAATTATTTATTTATTTATTCGGATGTTCAATAAATGGAAGTTGAGTTCGAGTGGACCAAAGCTGGTCCGGTATTAAAATAATTATTTGTAATACGGTAAATAATTATTTAACTAGTTGGCATAAATTAAATAATAATAACGTTGCTATTATTTTGTGACGTGGAATTTTATTTATTCCGTTTTGAGCAAGTTGGGGAACCATAAATAATGACGCGGTATTATTATTAAAAGCATGGGTTTTCTCTAAGGTTATGAATGTATTTAATTGTTGTTATGCAATTAAATATTGTAACTGAAGCCCCATGTTAATAAATAGACATGTACGTCTATTGTGTTAAGTACCGAACTGCACGCCCGGTGAATCGAGAATTTTTGAGCTAAACGATTTCTCTCTCAAATCATTTTCCCACCCCTCTCAAGAATGAGATACATTCTTCAAGACCAAAGAACAAGCGATCAAGAGCGACTGACACAAGAAACTTTTTTCACCGTGCTAGCACCTAGAGAATGAGTGGTGTCGATCGGAGGCCATCAGAGCACATGTGGATCACCACTAGAGGGATTCTGGTTTGGATCCTCGCAAGCGTAACGAGAAAATCTGGAAGGGTCATTATGGACGATCAACATCATCAACGAATAAAATACCAAAGATCCAAGTATTATTTTCTTTATGAAATTAATTAAATTAATTATAAACATGATGTGAAAGATCCTCTCTAAAGGTTCTGGGCCTCTTACTTCTTTATCTAAATCTTTGATTTTATTCCGTGGAGACTGGCGTTCATCGCTGTATTGATCCCGGAATAATCATTGATCATGGTAAAAATTAAAGTTGGGTGACGGCCCAACCGCACTTCCGATGCACCCGAAACCTACATCTCATACCCTTATGCTCATGATATATTGATATCTCCCTTGTTTACCCTTACCGAGAATCAGATATCACCCCTTTTTATGTTTCCTTTCCTCAGGTTATAATGAAAGGTATTATGTATGATATGTCTAACAAGATTGATAGTTATAAAGAATGTACACTACAGGAAAATGACCATTTCATGGCGGTTTAAACCGCCACCATATGATTCTACGGTGGTTTCAAAAAACCATCGCTAAAATGTGTGTTAGCATACAATATGCAGCGGTTTCCTTGATTTAGCGGCAGTTTATGGTAACCGTCGTAGTGGGTGTATTTAGCGGCGGTTTTTATGGTTTTAGCGGCGATTTCCCCAGCGAAAATGTTTTTTTTAGCGGCGGTTATAACTGTCGCGGATAGAAAAATACCATAATTGTAGTAGCGATTAAAATTGCCGCTAAATATATTATATTTATTTGTCAGTGGTTAAAACCGCCGCTAAATCCAGATTTACAAAAAAAGTAGTTGATGTTGCAGGCCCATTACCAATTCCCTAAAAAAAAAACCATTCCAATTGATATAACATATAACATGAAGATGATACTACGAGATTTGAGATGAGAGGATCTATATATGAATATGAAATTATGAGGATAATGATACCTGGTGATTTATAAATATGGTATTGTGAGATTTGAGTCAAGGTAATAAAAAAAATGAGAGTTATAGGGTTTCATAGAAAGAACACTAACATATATCACGACATCACCAAAAGGTTTCACAATTTCCTCCACTATCATTTCCACCTATAAATTCACTACACCGCATAAACAAGACATGCCCACAAGCCACATTTCATCTTTCTTTTCAATCCAACCAATTTACAGATTTTATAATTACCAATCATATTCATTCAACAAGAGCATTCATTTCATGTTTAAAGATGATCACTTTAACCACACTTCTTAATTTAATTATATGAGTTCATTAATCATTCTATACCATTATATTTAACTACCCATGTTAACATTCCGAGATTTTTCTATAGTTATCGATAAACTACAGAACAAAACATGAAATAAACCATCCATCCATTCCAAAAACTCACTTCACAACCACTCCACATCACCACCACCACACATCATAACCACAACACATCGCAACCACCCCACATCACAACCAACCCACATCACAACCACCCCACATCACCACCACCACACATCATAACCACTACACATCACAACCACCACGCATAATTTAGTTTCAATAAGGGTTTTTATCATAATTACTAAATTATTATGAAGGGTATTCACATAGAAATACAATATTTCATGGGAAACCAATTTAATAGTTCGATATATATTCTTAGTCATTTTCATATGTGGTGAGGTTATAAAAACATACAAAGAAAGTTTTATAAAAACCAAAATAACACACTATCTCAAAATAAGTCATAATTGGAAAACCAAGTAAGTGTGGCCATATAAGAATAAATAACAAGAATAAGTAAAAATCATGTGATTTCTCCCTTCCCCTTAAAATTCAATTAAGATTGTTAATTATCTTTATTAAGTTGATATGTACCATTTAATCAAAGAAATAAAAAAGCATGATATTTCCAAATATACATATAAAGAAGGGGAGATGAAGGATCCCTAACCTTAACTGAATATTTAAGGATAAATGAACAAGAACCAAGGATAAACCACCACTGATCTCAAGTGAATAACTATTGAATATAATGAATAATAAGACTCCATCAAAAACCACCCAAAAAAGAGGAGAATTGCCACCATAATGAAATATTGAATATAATAGAATGATAATAAAGGAGTAATGGGGAAATAGAGGGCTACCATGAATCAAATAACTTCAATCTAAATGATCCAATATGATCCAAGTAGTTTGGAACACCAAGGGAGGTGACTGGGGAAGGGGAGGATGAGTAAGGGTCAACCAAGAATTGAAAGAAAGTCTAAAATTCAAAACAAGGAGGTAATAAAACTCCTATTTATAAGTGAATCACACTTGACTCTACCAAAACATGGTTAATATCCAAAACTCATGTGGTGGGTTTGGTAAAAGTTTGATCTAGAACCCTCATTGTCGTTTTATCTTTTTTCCCATTTTAAAATGGAATTTGGCCTCCCAAAAATCTTAGAACATGGAGTGGTATAAGACATGGTGGTTATTCTATATTATTCCATGTATAAAATCTATGAACTAGTTCCCTTTTCCTAACCATTTTACCCTCACCATGCCCAAGGCTACAATGTGGTGACCTTGGGTTTCCTATTTTGGACAGGTGGTCCTTCGAGATTCCATGCCCACCCAAGGGAATTTCAAGATTCTCATGGTGTATATGAAAACCACTAGGCCAACATGCATAGAACCATTTCATCCCTAAGTCATTGTTATATATCCCTTTTTACACAAGAGCATGCCCAACATAAAACTACCTCCTTCATATCTAGACAAGTCATTGCACAAGCCGTGGTGGCCTTCAAAAGGCTAAAACACCACCTCAAACCTCAAAATCACCACAAAACTCTCCCTAAACATCCCCAAGACTTGATAATGCACAAAGGGAAGTTAATAAAGGGTATTTACCATTACACTCATTCTATTTATTTTTGTTTCCCTATTATTTCTCAATTCTAAGTCAAGGTGATCATATTTTCCCCAAAATTATAAGAACTATGTGTGGATTGATTCCTATTTTCATGGGATACATAGTGATTCCTAGATCTCCTATCTCAAACCCAACCAAAAAACCGATATCAAATCCCCCACTTTATCTTAGTGACTGGGTTTCTTCATTCACATTGGTTTTCCATCCATAGGGCTGGCATTAAGAGAAGTTCATTTCATTTTAAACATGAGTTTAAACTACATAAAACCTCATATAATAAGGTATTTTTTATATGATCTTAAACTACAGATTAATTTATTCATTTTCACATGATGTTAAACTATGTGATGCATGGTCCATCTTGTAAGACTTGAAACTTCTTAGAGCAGTCTACCTAGTAAGACATATCTTCCTCTACATATTATCCAAATCTACATAAGGATCCTTAGCATGTGGTTCTTTATCCATAAACCTATGTTATGAAAAAAATGACTCTTACCCTAGGGAAGATCCTAATATGCATAGGGGTATTATATAAAAGCTATATGTAGATTGATTCATGATGTTTCAATATATGTAATGATGTTGGGATCTCTTATAATAGGCCTTGGTGAAAATTATAATCACACTGGTTATACCCTAAAGGCGAGATCCTTCCTCATTCACATCAATTTGTTTATTTCTTTCTCACATAATGGTTCCCATGCATCTCATCCTTCTCCTCCTATACACGAGACAAATTTTTATAGAGGACCTTTTCCAAGAACTATGAATGGATTGATTCCTGTTACTATAGGATATGTTTTTGAACGTTCATCCTTGGGTAATAAACCTAATAAATTTAGGAAAAATGAATCATAAAAAATGATTCATGACAATAAATAATTGACATATATAGTGCATACCACACTCGAGAAATAAATACATAAAAGGAAACATCATAAATCAATAAAATACATAAAAGGAAACATGAGAAATCAAGAAAATGTCAGGTCATGAAAATGTTTGGTGGAAACTATGTGTTATACATGATACATATACAAACTGATTATTACCATATTTGTCCAACATATCAATAAAACAACTAATCACAGTATGATGATGAATACAACTCGTCACCCTCTCCACCTCCATCTCTACTTCCTGCTGCCACCTGAAAGAACATTATATTGAAAATTAAATATTGTTATATATTTATATTTAAACTTAAAACCAATAAAAGTTTGGAAACTAAATGATTTTTAATTTTTGTGATTTAACTACTCACCACCAGTTGATGCAATACCACCGGGAGCAGATCCGGTCGTCTTCTGATATAAATCAATCAATGCTTTCTGCAAAGCGGATATTTGATCCCTCTGGTCTTGAACTATGTTTCTTAGAGAAACAATCTCTCTCTGAGTATCTCGGGGTATGGACTGACTACAACCAGGAGTAGATGCAGCTGCAATCCCAGGTGGCCTGCCAAAGACCTCAGATGGTACGGGTCCCAAACCCATCCCGCACACTCTACCAGGATGCTCCTTCCCAAGGACTTCAGCAACCAGGTCATCCTGGGAGACTGAGTAGGACTACACAGGATTGGCATTCCACAGTTCTTTAATTTTTACCTATAAATCAAATAGCAGTCATATTATAAGAAATATATATTAACATAGTAACAATTGATAATAAGTTATTATAATGAAAAATGAGTTCATACCCCAACTTCTTTGGCAGTCTCATTAACAAAACTTTCATCAGATTTTTGGTGAACATTCAACTACACTTATGTTCAGGATACTTCGTGCCCTAAACTTTATGACTTCATTAAACAAACATAAATCAAAAATTTAATATATTAAACAAATAATATTTTCTTATAAATATTTAAACTAATGAAAAGATTACCAGAGCAGATCAGCTTTTAGAAAAACTCTTTGACCCCATAGTGTGAGGGATGACCTACTTAGCCCGGCATGATGCATTCTTTCTTGAAAGATCCTAAAATAAATAAAATGAAATTTAATAGTAATGTATTCAATGTCATATCCTCTTCATATACATGTATAAATGTAAAATGGGATTATTATAGTAATATATATTTAAATACCATCTGCTTCTCATCACGATGTCTGCCAATAAAAACTTTTCATTGCTCTTTGAGTACCCCATCAGTTAGCTTGTCATACATCCATTGAGTGGTCAATGAAGTATCGTTGACATCGCCCCACAATATCCATTTAAATTCTTTCCATTTTTTTCCAAGATTTTTCAATGTCTACTTTCGTGCTATCACATCAGCAACTGTAAAGTGGAAAAACATTTGTACACAGAAACTCATTTTGAAAATATTAATAACATAAAATTCAATTACACCATAATGTATTAAAATTACCTTTATTTGGGAATCAAAAACTTCTTTTTTCCAACTTACAGGCATATGTCTCCAATCATCATATGAAATAGGAAGGGAAACGAGCTTTGCGGCCAGCTAACCTAAAATCTGGCCAAGTAATCTCGTGGCGTCATCTGTAGGGACCTCATATGAATCAAATAGGACAACTATCTTCTCTCAGGTCAGATTCCATATATCTGAACTTTTTATATTTTTCTCCACACTTTCATTGTTTCTATCTTTAATGAACAAACATTTAGTATAAAAAAAGTGCAATAAATTTATTCATATTAAAATTTGTACCTATAACAGTCACCCTCTAGTATCCCCGCGAAGAACTAGAAGTGGTGCACCGCTCCCCCACTATTGAGGCTCCTGAAGCGGGATACGATGACTGAGCTACTGAAGGGACACTCACAGAGGGTGTGAGAGATAGTGCAGGGGAAGATGGTGCAGGGGGGTAAGTGGATGGTGGTTCAGATGTTGTAGGGAGGGAGACATATGGATCGTCATCTATTGCAGTGGTCGATGAAACAATATATCGCTTCCTCCTTGGCATTCCTGTCATTTAATCAAATAAAATTAAGTTCAGAACGTATATTTCAAAAAAATTATGTAGAAAAAAAAAATTAAAAAGATAAAAAATGCACAGTACTAACAAACAAAATATACATAACAATGATAATGAATGATTGCAAAAATGAAATAAGTGGTTTCTAAATGAATGCATAATTGTACATACAATCATTTTCTCCTTCAATCATGTCAGTTTCCTGCTCCATTACTTCATCCAATTTATTCATCCTTGCTAGACTAATATTTTCAATATCATGGTGGAAAAATAATTTTGATTCTTATTGTTGATGAGATTTAATGTCAGAGGTCAAATCTTCCACTTCATCACTCATATCATACAAATCTCTTTGTTTTACATGAGCAACTACACTCCACCCTTAATCCACAACATCATTTACATAATATACCATTTTTTTCTTGCGATGATAAGATATATGGATCATGCAGTTCATGATCACCAACATCCATCAAGAGAGAGAAGTTCACAGAAGTAAATTACAAGGAATCTCTTTTAACACCTCTGATAATATTGACCCAATTGAATTTTAATAAAACAACTGAAAAATGACCGTGGTAGTTTAATTCAATAATATTAGTCAGATTTTTATAGTATCCCACTTCAGCAAATGTAAATATACCATTGTTCTGTGTTTTTAAACCCTCTTCTCAGTCGATTGTACAAAATCTAAAGCCATTCGTGTTGTAAGCGTCGAACTTTCTAACTTGTTTTAGAGGACCTCGAGCAAGAAACTTTAAATCTTCTGACAAATTTGCTCAAGTATTAGTATTCATGATCTAAAAAAATAAATATACTTTATTAGAATTACAAAATATATGTGTCAACCTAATATTCATATTTATTGAAATATTTATGAACTTACACGTCGTGCAAACCATTCTACGAGCTCTTTATTAACAGATTTCATTATATCTTTCTCATTTAGTGTTTGGCCTCTCATTCGTCTCTTTTTTTGTATCCTAAACTCTTTAATAAATGGATCTAAAATTTCACTATTCATCGGAACATATCTATGTGCTAGTAATGATTCCATTTCTGTTAGTGTAACATTTGAGGTCCTCCCAACTGATCGGCCAATAGCATGAAATATTTTTGATTTCCCATGTATTTGAGATTGAGTCGATGTGTTTTCAACACATCCAACTCGATTAAATCTTGTCTCAATATCATCCAAGTATCTAGAAAAAAATTTAAGACACTCCTCTTCCAAATAGCCTTCAACAATAGAGCCTTATGGTTGAGCTTTATTTATCACATATGATTTCAAATGCCCAAGATATCTGTGAAATAAAATAAAAAAAACATAATTATGCATTTAATTAAGTGCCTAAAATTGTTTAATTAACTTAAAAACATATAAATAAAGTACCTCTCAATTGGATACATCCATCGATAATGAACGAGGCCTCCTAATTTAGCTTCTTCAACCAAATGCACAGTTAAACGAAATCATGACAGTAAAAAATGATGGAGGAAATATCATCTCCATTGCACAAAGTGCCAATAAAAACCTCTCTTGAAGGTTTTCAAGCTCAAATGGATGTAGATATTTCTCACATAGTTGTCTGAAAAATGTACAGAATTGGAGTACAACAGTAGTAACTTTTTCAGGTAATAATGTACGCAATGCCAATGGTAGTAACTATTGTAACAAAATATGTGAATCGTGACTTTTCAATCCATGTAACTTACAATTCTTTAAGTCAACACACCTCGAGATGTTACTTGAATACCCATCAGATACTTTCACATGCTTTAAAATTCTAAGGAATGTATATTTATCCCTATTTTTCATTTAAAAAATTGTCGAAGCATACTTTTCATTCTCATCTGGTCAGATATCACGTTTTATGTTCATTACTTATAAGTATTTCCGAGCATTGAGATGATCTTTTGACTTTCCATGCTCATTAAGCAATGCGAAGATCAAATTGTCACAGAAATTCTTCTCAATATGCATCACATCAAGATTATGCCGCAACAAATTAAATTCACAATACGAAAGTTTGAAGAATATACTTTTTTTCTTCCATTGTTGCGTTCTGATTTCACTTGACGATGCACTTCAAACCTATTTCATGTTATCATTCAAATGATAAACTTTCCCAAATTCTGTTTCAACTTTTCCAAGTTGTGTCAATATTTCATAACTAGTTAACAACTTTGGAGGTGGTCTACGATCAATGAAACTGTTAAATTTTGATTTTTTCAGCTGAAATCTATGAGATGTATCGAGAAATATTCGATGACACAAGAAGAACCATTTTCTACTGTGAGGTAGTCTTTTGGATTCAAAATCAATGTTACAAACAGGAAAATCCAAACCCGTGTAAGTGTTCCAACCAGATAAATTCCCAAGCCCAGGGAAGTCACTAATGGTCCACATTAAAGCAACGTGAATTTTGAACATTGTTTTAGAAGAAGCATCAAATTCCTCAATACCGTTGCTCCATAACTCCGGCAATTATTTAATTAAAGGTTGAAAGTATACATCAATATCATATCCGGGCATTTTTTTCTAGGAATAATCATAAAAATGATAAAAGATGTTTTCTGCGTACACATCCATGGAGTCAGATTGTAAGGGATCAAAACAAATGGTCAAATGCTATAACCGGTACTCAAAGTCTCAAATGGGTTGAATCCATCAGTAGCCAATCCCAATCGAACATTTCTAGGATCAGCTGAGAAATATGAATGTAATGAATCAAATGTCTTCCACAATTGTGAATCTTGTGGATATCACATTAACTCATCATTGTTATTATCTACAGAATGCCACTTCATGTGTTTGGCAGTTTTTGATTACATGAATAATCTTTGCAATCGAGGCTTTAAAGGAAAGTAATGAAAAACCTTTCCAAGTGTTTTCCTTTTATTCTTCTTCATGTTAGTATGTTGATTAAGACTTCCAACATCACCCATTGACTTCCATCTAGAAGAAGAACATTTTTTTCAATCATGTCTACTTGAATCCTCTCGCCAATAAATCATACAATCATTGGGACATGCATGTATTTTTTTATAATTCAAACCAAGCCTGTTAACAACTTTTTTCATATCATAAAAAGACTCGGGGATGTTTGCTTCAGGAAATTCATCACACAAAAATTCCAATATCATAGACATTGCCTTATTTTTAATTTCACATAGATAGTTGATATGGTACAAGTTCAGCAGAAAAGAAAGTTTTGAATATTTCAAACATCCACTATACAACTCTTGATTTCCATCATCAACTAAATTATGAAACTTATTTTCCTCAGTGAAGTTTTTTCTTACATTAGTCTCCACATAATCAAGAGGAGGATCCACTAATATGTTACAATCTTCATCTGGTTATCCTAAAGTCTAAAAAACATCACTTGTCACGTTGTTATTTGTAGCACCCTCATCTGGTTGTTCTGATATGTTTTGATGTTGATGGCGGTGCCTTGCAGTGCCAAATGCATTATTTATAAGGTTTTGTATTTCATTTCCCATTGTCGATGAAGTTGGGAGCTCATTCTGTGGATTGACATCAGTGCTCAACCTTTCTGTAACGTTCGATTCTCTGTATCAAATTCAACACAAATATTGATCATGTAATTGCTTCAATATTAAATGTTCATAAACTTCATCTCTCTTCAATCATCTTCTAAATTTACATTTAGGACATGGACATCTTATTCTCCCTTCAACGGATCGAATGGAAATTGCAAAATCTAAAAACTCCTCCAAACCCTTAACATACTGAGGTGTGTTCCTTGGTAATGTGATCCAGCTTTTATTCATGTACATCACAATGTGACTACACAATATTAAAAAAAAAACACATAACTATTAATAAATAAGGAAATAGATTCATATATACTAGTTGAAAAAATATATAAATATGTTAAATATTTGGAAAAAGTCTAGGATTAGATCAAAAAAATCCTCAAAGACACTTTTTCCCAATTGCCTATGGTAACTTAAGGCACTTTAAGATGATATTTGGCCAAGAAATTTCTCATAATATACCTATTAAGTCTCAAAAATACTATCTCATGTCTACCAAGACATCCCAAACTATATAGAAATTTCAAAAAAGAGGCATGAATGCCTTTGATACCAATTTGTCACAAACCAGACTAGATAACCTGCCTAAGTGGCACATAATCTAGTTTTGACATATCCCAGTGGGTGTTCTCAATCCCCAAAGGCTGGTGACTAGTGTCTAGGAATCAAAACAAACTAGAGGGAATTATTTCACCATAATTAAAACTAATCAAGAAAAATTAGAGAATATAAAATAAAAAATAGTTGGTATTCCAAACACTCCATGAGGGATAAAAGCACAAGTAAATAGATACAAGTCTAAAAAATGGTATGTTTCATCAATTAAACCATTAATATCACAACCCAGAAACTCCATGTAACAAGTGGATTGCATGTTCCACCAGTCACCACTAACTCCCCAGGTCGCTCTAATTAAAAACATCCACCACCTCTGAGTGGATCTTTCCATATTCTTGGACCATGAATAATAAAATCTATAAGTTACTAAAGGAAAAGGTAGGGAGTGATAAAAAATATCAGTAGGATATCACCAAGAATTTCATAATCAATCTATAATAGATAAACCAAATTTTATCATTTTTAAATAAAATTTAGCATGGAAATATTTTTTCAATTTGAATAAAAACATGTTTGATAAGACATTTTAATGTCTAAGTTAAAACATATTTCAAAGTGAATTTCCATAAAATTGGGGAGACATAAGCATCTACGTCAAAATAATAATGAATAACCAAATCTATCAAAATAGACATGATTAAATCATTTCAATCAATAATTGGCATGTATAAATAATTTTACATCATTTTCAATAATAGAACCATGGTGATAACATCTAGGGTTAATACCAGTCACAAGGCTTCAAAAATCTCAGTGAAATATGCCTCTAGGTGTACACACACTCCTTATATCCACAAGCTTAGGGGGATATGATAACACCCCAAATAGTTAACTACCTTCCCTCAAGTAGTTTTGTTTCATTTTTATCATCAAGTCGATGTAAGATATCAATTTACCCAGTATGAATATTCTTTCTCCTAACTACCTTTAATACCATGTGCTTCAAGTAAATTAGTCATAATTTGGGATATCATTCAATACAATCAATAATTCAATCAATCAAATAAATAGTCCCCAAGTTAAAGTTTCAAAACATGCCTTTCATTTCCAAAACCAATATCAAACGGTTTTTATCAAAAACTCATGCCTTTACTTTAAAATCATTTCATTTCAAAACATGAAACATTTTATGATTTTATATCTCATTAAATCATGCTTCAAATCATTCATTTCAAATCATGATCATATTTTCTGAAATTTACACTTTGTTTCATTCCATTTCTAATCTTTTTTTAATATCCTTAACTCAAGATTTAGAAATCAATTAGAAAACCAATCTGAATTAAAATTTATTAAAGGTTTCTATTGATAGAGGTTACCTTACAAAACCACCTACCACAATCAAGATCTATAACCACCCATACGAGATCCACTAATGGAGAGTCAATGGATAGAACACTCAAGGAAGAATATTAAACTTCACCTCCAACCTACTAGAATGTCGGTGAGGCGGCGAGGGGCTAGGGACTTGGGGGTCACCGGGGGGGTCTCATGGGGGTCGGGGGGAGAAGGGGGTCTCGCGGAGGTTGGGGGGGAGATGTGTTGGGATTGAAAAAAAAAGTTTAGTGGCAATTTAGTAAACCGTCGCTAAAAACCACCACAAAAGGCTATTAATGTTGTAGTGGTAATGGGAGATGACATAGCTCACTTATGGACCAATTGTTAATGTGTCCTGGTTTCCAATGTCACTAGAATTAAATGATTCTAATGTAGATCGTTATGTTATGTAATGAATATTCATCCATCAAGATGTAATATTTATGTATGAGAAGTCTGGGTCTTTATAACACATATGTTAGAGGTGAAGCTAAAGACATGGCAGGGGATAAAAAAGTGAGTGGTGGGGCATTAATAACTTGGGGAAGAATTATTAATCCTTTATTTTTGTTTTCTATGTATCTATATACATTATTGGATAAATAATCTACCTCAATATCATTTCCTTTCCTCTCAAATCACTCCTTCCAAACAGACCCCCAAGGCCGATATTTGTAAAGAAAAACCAAAAACATCATTTTTTTGACTTGAACAATTAAGAATACCCAAACTTGAGTATCCAAACCCTTTAGAAATCATGGCCAAACAAATAACCATAAAGGATTTGGCTGCATAAAACCCGAGTAATTGAAAACATCATGGTCTTAATCATTTAGGCTAGGTCAAACCACAATGGTAGGGGGTGGGGTGATATGGCACATGGGGAAAGAAGAACTAAAAAGGGTGAAACAATGCAAGGTCGACTAAAGAGGAGTAGAAAGAATCACATGTCTTAGGTTTTGAGAAGGTCGATTTGTCCAAAAAGTTCGATGGGGGTGGTTGTCACGACCCCCTCCCTCCAAAGATACTGCAATGAAGGGAGAGAGATAATGACCCCCCAAATCCCACCTCCAATAGGCTCTGGGTTGGCGACTAGCACTGAGGGTATAAAAATTTCGTGATATGGGAGGCATTACCCTCTATAATAATATAGGATTGGGAGATGAGATGAATCATCCACAAACAACTCCAAGACATAATATAAAGAAAGTCAAAACCATCCCACATGCATGTATAAATAGAAATGATACAAATAAAAGTCTCGAAAGTAAATACCCAGAAGTAAAGCTAAAGCAGCGACACAACAACTGTCAAGGATTTGAGCTGGTAATATCCAGCACGGTCCATGTAATCCTCCCGAAAACCTGAAAACAGTTTTATATACGTAGGGTGAGCATGCGAGTATACTTAGTATGAAAAACCAAAGTCTCTCATGCACATGTGAAAGAGGCATGCTAATGCACATGTGAGAAAACATCAGAGCCAAACAATGCCTATAAAGGTATACTAAGCATCACAACCTCACTAAGGCACGCTCACCAAATAATGCAAGCCAAGTAATATAATATAACAAGAAGCATGTCGATAAGGGTACCCCACACCGCTTTCCCATTGTTATGTCGCTCTCACACCCAACGTCGTACTTCCTAACACTCTCATCCCTTCCGTATAACACACCGCCCCACAAGCACAATCACAACACACCTTGCCTGAAGACACGTGGGCTCACCGCCCCACAAGCATGACCACAACACATATTGCCCGAAGACACCTGAGCTCACGGCCCCACAAGCATGACCACAACACATCTTGCCCGAAGACACCTGGGCTCACCGCCCCACAAGCACGGTTATATCTCACCCGAAAACACCTAGGTCATCACAACCACCATCTAATGCACTTACATACCTTTGGTCATCACATCCTATGCAATACCTACCTCGCCTGGAAGAGGGAGTGGGAGGGAGCGGGTACCCAGCCATCTGTCCTCGCCAGATGTCGGGACCCCCCCCCCTCCCCCGTGACCATGCGGGTGTCAGCACGTAATGCTCGACATGGGTGAGGTGTGTATAGAAGTCACAATAGTATACAAGTATATATATAATATCAAACACTCAAACTCAACCTATGGGTTCACAAACAAACCAATCAACTCGCAACACCGTCACTTTTACTATCACCTCTAAATACATGACACCACACAACAATCCATGAGCCACATTCATGTTTCCAACCAATTTCATTTAATCATCTCATTCTTTTCATTATCTAGCATCAACCACATTTAACCACACAACCCACCATTTAATTATTCATTAATTATTTTCATCTCATTAACTAAACCAACTCATGTCATTTCAATCATTATTAATCATTTATTTCATCACTACTCTGACATCTAGCACAAAGCAACCACCACTTCGCCGCCCATCTGTCCTCCTCACCAGATGTCAGGAACCCCCCCCTCCTCCCTCCCCCGTGACTATGCGGGTGTCGGCACGCAATGCTCGACGTGGGTGAGGTGCGTATAGAAGTCACAATAATATACAAGTATATATATAATATCAAACACTCAAACTCAACCTATGGGTTCACAAACAAACCAATCAACCCGCAACACCATCACTTTTACTATCACCTCTAAATACATGACACCACACAACAATCCATGACCCACATTCATGTTTCCAAACAATTTCATTTAATCATCTCATTCTTTTCATTATCTAGCATCAACCACATTTAACCACACAACCCACCATTTAATTATTCATTAATTATTTTCATCTCATTAACTAAACCAACTCATGTCATTTCAATCATTATTAATCATTTATTTCATCACTACTCTGGCATCTAGCACAAAGCAACCACCACTTCGCCGCCCCAAAAACACGGCCAACAAACCACATGGCCGCCCCAAAAAGCATAGCCCACAAACCGCCTCACTGCCCCAAAAGCACGACCTACAAACCATCTGTCTCATATGCCCCAACCACACATCGCCGTCCTAAAAGCATGACCAAACATCACAACACATCAAGATCATTTTACATATTTACAAAGGGGATTTTAGCACATTTCGCTTTATTTTAGGGGTGTTATCACACAAGTCATAATCCTAGGACAACCGTTTCATTAGTCAAATATAAGTGGTCAATCAATTTCCATTTTAGGATGATATCACAATAATCACAACAAGCGCATCAGTCACACCATATATCATCTAGCACAAACAAAGCCTCCAACGACCACAATTTTCAACAGGGCCACAAGCTCATACAATCCACAATATTACAAATAATATCAAATTTGTAAAAACATGTGAATCAAACCTCATTTACCTCTTTCAATTTCAATTTAACCAGTTCTTTATCTTTGATTAAGGCAGCACAACCATAATTCATAGATAAACAAAAACAAACCTCTCTCGCATGATACACAAGAAGGAGAAATGAGAGATTCCCTACCTCAAAAAAGCTTTGTCAACTCGGTGCACACTGTAGGACGAAGAAAAAGCGCCAGCAACCACAACTGCACCACAAGAAACCGTGCATCAACCTACACCGCACCCAAAGACCATCAAAACACATCCCAAACACACAACTCAAGCCAAACTGCACCACCATAGCGAAACCCCGAAGAAGAACGAAAGAAAATCATCCAAGAAGAAGGAAGGGTTTACCACGGATTGTCAACGAACAACCACCGGGACCAACAAATCAAAGACGGAGGAAGAAGGCTTGAAGAACTCCTCGGGGCACCTAGGGTTCACCCAAAACGAGAGGAAGAAGAAGCTGCAACCGAGTGAATGAAAATTTGGTCGGAAAAGAACTTTTAAAACTACACTGGATTAGGGATTTACACGTGTAGTCTCTTTTCACGTCATGTAGTCATTGGGGTTCAGTTTTGTCGAAAAACGCATCGCTTTTTTATCATTTAACCCCGAAGGTCTACACGTCGTGAACCGACCCTGGACAAGCCGTGAAACCACATTTCACGTTGTGTAAAGTTTACACGACGTGTATTTCTTGCAGCAGCCCTGCTGCACCTCCAGCTTCCACCGAAAACTCTTGGAACCTCTCCTGAACACCTTTAACGCTCAAAACCGACAAAGTAACAGACCATGAGGGCACAAATCGTTACATCGACATCACATGTCAAGGTTGAACGACGTGAACAAGTGAGGTTCTGTTGGGGTTGAATCTAAATGATCGAAAAGAGTTTTATTAGCGCTTTCAAAAAAGTGATCATAAAGATACATTTTATCAGCGCGAAAATCATAAGTGCTGATAAAAACTATATTTATCAGTGCTTTTTTTAAGAGCTAATAAAAACAGTTTAAAATAATACACAAAAATATTAAATGAATATATATTAAAAATGAATAATTTATAAAAAAATTAAAAAATAATTAACATTATTAATGAATAGATAATCTTAAAAGATTGAATGTTAAAAATAAGTGAAATTGAATAATTAAAAATGAATAGTCTTAAAATATATTAAAAATTGATAAGTTTTATTAATTATATATTTTTTTAAAAAATAAAATTGAATATATATTAAAGTGGAGATGAATACATATTAAAGATGTGTCTTACAACCATATTAAAAACATTAAAGGTTAATGAATAAATATGTATAAATAAATATTAAAAATGAATAAATTCCAAAATATCAAACGAATTAATACTAAAAACGAATAAATTATAAAAAAAGTAAATATAAGTGAATAAATAACATTAAACGAATGAATGTTAAAAAATAGTGAAATATAATAATTAAAAAATCAATAGATTGCAAAAATATTAAAAAAATCAATAAGTGTTATTGATTGTGTAAATTATTAAAAAATAATAATTAATATATGTTAAAATGAAAATAAATACATGTTAATTATATAAATTACACGTACCATATTAAAAACATTAAATGGTAATCATTAAACACGTATAAATAAATATTAAAAGTGGATAAAATTACAAAGAATGTTAAACATGTAAAAATTAAAAATAAATAAATTAAAAAATATTTAAAAAATAAATAATATTACCGGTGAATAAATAATATAAAAATGGATAAATTGGAGAAAATTATTAAAAAGTAATAGAATAATATATATTAAATATAAATATAAAAAATGAATAAAACTTACGGATTAAAAACATAGTATATTAAATATATTGTGTTAGTAAATAAAATTCTAAAATGAATATTAAAAAACGAAATAGGAATATTAGGTGTGTGTGTGTTTAAATATAAAATTGCATTAATTATGTATATGTGTGTGTGAAATTAATGTATTTGTATGCAACACAAACTTGATATATATTAAATTGGAAAAACAAATGACATTATGTAATATGCAACGTCTATTATTCAATATATACTAATTCGTCAATATTTTTAATTAATATTAATTTGTATTTATAAACCCTTTTTCACCATATACATGACTTATTAAATGTAAATACATATTTTGAATATAAATCATATATGAAGAAACATTTTATATTGATATATATATATACACACACACACATACATACATTAATATGAATATACTTCTCTATTAAAAATATCAAATATATTTAAGAATAATTATGTATAAAAAAATATAAAAAATAAATAAATTAGAAAAAAATAAAAAAATAAATATTAATAAATAAATAAATTATAAACAAAGTAAAAAATACTTAACATTATTAATGAATAAATAATATTAAATGAATGAATGTTAAAAACGAGTGAAATTTAATTAAAAATGAATGGATTGAAATAATATCAAAAGAATGAATAATATTTATTAATTATATAAATTTTAAAAAATAAAAAATGAATATTTAAAATGAAAATGAATATACATATGCTAATTGTGAAATCTACAACTGTATTAAAAATATTACATGTTAATCAATAAAAATTTATAAATAAATATTAAAAATGAATAAAGCTACAAAAATATTAAACAAATAAATATAAAAAATGAAGAAATTACAAAAATATTAAAAAATCTATTAACGAAATAAATAAGAATAAAATGAATAAATTTAAATATATATATATTAAAAGGTATTAAATAGTATATATATATATATATATTAAATAAAAATATAAAAAATGAATAAAATTTAACATTTAAAAACATAACACATTTAGCACTAAATATCAATAAATAAAACTCTAAAACGATAATCTTAACAATTTATTATTAGTGTATGTTTGTCTCTGTAAAATTTAATTAATTTCATATATATAGGGTGAAATTATGACATATTAATTGTAAATATATATTTAGTCAATATTTTTAATTAACAATTAAATATTTACTGTTTGATACATATGTCAAATTGAAAAAACAAATGACATTGATACAACAAAATGTTATTAAATGTATGTTACTATTAATTAGTCAATATTTTTAATAAATATTAATTATTAAGTAACTTATAAACCATTTTCACTAATTATATGACATGTTAAGTGCAATACATATTCACTATATATACAAAAAATTTAAGCAAATTATGTATATATCAGTATAAATATATTTCTATATTAAATATATTTTTAATAATATATGATTTTTTCTAATTATTTTATATGTCAATTTTGGATTAATCTGTAATTTTATTTAATGCAATATATTAAATCGGAAAGAAAAAGAAGAAATACCTTATTAATTCCATACAGTCGCAGAAGGATACGAATATATTCACGTTCAAAATTGAAGGCTACCAAGTAAGTCATAAAGATGTTTTTAAATGGAGTGCGGGAAGAAAAAACAAATATATTTTTGAAGCCCGTTTCGGGCATCAATTACTACGTGTCACGATTAATTTGTTTCAACCGCTGCAGCATCACGTGCAGTCACCTGCGCCTGCCGGCCGGGATCGCTCCCCAAACGGCGTCGCATTTGCCTCTATCTCCTTCCCCGGCCGGCTCCATCCGCGCTTCCCCGCCCCACTATTCGCCCTTCCGTTTTCGGTTCATCTCTCGCTGCCCTTTGCCGTTCCAATTCCAAGAACCGAAGCACTCGTAGAGAAAGAAATCATCAACAGGCACATTCGAGAATCCGTTTTGCAGATCACTTCGACCTGCTCTCTACTTCGGTAAAGCGTGCGTGTATTTCTGCATCTTATTTCGTTTGCTGGAACTGTTTGTGTTTTATTTTGTTTAATAAAGCCTACGATATCGCGTTGACCGACATTGGATTTGACTGCGAACTAACCGGGAAAATCGGATGGAATTTCAAATACAGAGAAGCGTTATCATGTTATGCAGTGTATGATAAGATCTTGTTTATCTCTGTTTTTTTTTGCCGTCACCTTCTATTTAAAAAACGTTCTTTATTTTATCTTTCTTTTTTGTAATTTTACTTCTTTTGGCGTTTTCCACGGCTCCATTGAAAATGCGGATCACCGCGTTTGACTAAGTTGACTTTCTTCTTGAAGTAGATTTGATGGCATTTTTAAGTTCTTTGATGCCGTCATGTTTAATGACTGGTGATCGATTATTTTTCCATGCCATCAATAAAGCGAGTTTAGAAATTCTGCTTCATTTCACCCTGCATTTTGTTGAACAGCGTGCGACAAGGTGAGCTTACCAACACTATATCAGCAATGAAAGGAAGATCTGTGATTTTTAATTTTTTCAGATTAGATCTGTGTTTTTTTATTCCTTCAGTCAACTTTCGAGGAGTTAATATTGTCCTGTTAATGTTCAATATCGTCAACGTCCAGGCAACATGTCGTTCAATATACATTTTGAAATGATTTTGTGGTTTCTTTTGTATTTGAACTCGGCAACAACAAGAACAACAAACTAAGCCTTAAACCCCATTAAATGAGGCTGACTATATGAATCAAACATTGCTGATTAGCTTTATTGAATACCATATTTTGATTCTGTTAGGTTCCGGGGCCCGCAGCGGAATCAGGTGGGCCGGAGATTTTAAAATTTTTCATCGGCGGGACGACGGAATTTGTTGTTGCCGACGATCCGAGCCCCGGAGAGGTCCGAGGATCTCGCGTAAATTGTAAAGAGCACAAAATTAAAATGAAAACGTACCCGTTTCAAATCCGAAGGCGCGGTTGACTGCAACTAGCCGATGACGATCGTCGCTTGAAGGATCCAAAGCAGGATCCCTCTAGATCGTCCACACGCGCTCCAAAAATCCGCTAGAACGTCGATCGTCGAATTCCGGATGCTTGCGCGACAATTCGACGATGCTTTCGACGTCCCGACGATCACCGCATCAAGATGCCTAAGATGATGAAGAGAGATTATGATCCGAGCATCTTGTATCGAGAGCTTCTCTCTCTAGAGAGCGGGAGGAGAGAGAGGCTATGGATTTCACTCTATGAAATGAGTGAATAGTGAATTGCACACCAAAGAGAGAGAGCCTCTACCTATATTTATAGTGACGTTGATAAATACCCGGTAGGGTTCCCCGACCCCCGTTTATATCAATGTTCACTAAATAAATAATTTTGACGGACTAAATTGCGCCAATATTATTTATTATTTTTATCACATACTTGTAATATATATGAAATATATTACGTGATAAAATCTGAGCCATTTAACTTGACTCGCTGTCCCGCTTAATATTAAACGAATCTTGAATATTAAAATAATATTCGTTCGATTAATATTTTCTCGTATTTACTGAACTCGTAAATACATTAAATAAATTTAATCCCAAATATTCGTAACTTGAATATTAATGAATTTATTTAATTCTTTTGGTGATCGACAACCTGGACAACGCTCGGACCCCGTGGTGGGCCCCACTATGTCTATATACCTATTCAACTGAATAGGGCGGATTCTTGAATACGCTATTGTGTGTGACCCTCTAGACCTTTATCTCGATAGCAGTGAATAAAATTCACAGACCAAGAGCGGAGTCTAACAACTCATCATGACCCCTAAAGAGATAAGGATAGTCATAGCAACGACTACCATCCTACGAACACTGAATGTGTACTATAATCTCTTTGTCATTAAATATCTCATAAAACAGGACGCACTCTTGTGTCATCGTCCTTATCTTGCTTTATTATTTGTTGATCTATCCGGATGGATTTGCCTTTCTACTGCTTTGGTCAAAGACTTATGAAGGCGGAACCATCCCGATCAACCAGGTCTGAGATATACAACTTCCTGAACTTGGAAGCGACAAATCCTTTCTTGACCATTCAGCCAATGTCATACCACCAACGACGCACCCAACACAAACTACCTCGCCACGACATCACTGCCATGGTTTTCGTCTTGCATCAAAGTACGTAATCAAATGATATACATTGGTAATGGTCTCAAGTCAGGAGACCAATACACATGTTCGTAGATAGAAACAACCAATGACACCCAAAACATGTGGTGTTCCTATTGACAGGTCTGTCCTCATGATCTCACTATTAGAGATCATCAAGTGCGAACTTCATGAGAAGAAGTCTCAATGCTTATGAGCCTCCAACACCTGATAGTCAGACATCCACTGTGTCCAGTCAGTAAGATGTATCTAGACTATAGAACATATATTTAAGATCAATGTCATTGTATCTCGAGGTTCTCATTATAGTTTGGGATCTGCTATAACCTCTTGACACGACAATTAACCTTTGAGCATTACCATTATTATAGTGGACGCATAAAAGTCTGCACTATAATGGTAAGATAACATCATGCATAGCTAACTGTACACATGATATGGTAATAAAAAAGTACTGCATAGTTGAGTCTAGGGCATCCACTATTTCAACAGATTGAAACTATTTAAAACAAGATCATCTTGAATGATTTGTTTAAGAGTCCTTTTAGGTCTATCTTTACTTTTCTTAATAAGTGAATTTGTCATTAAGTTCGCCCTGTTAATAGGTGTATTCTGAGGTCTTTTTCCAAAATGTTCAATCCATCTTAATCGAGCCTTTGTTATCTTCTTGTCAATCAAGATATCCCATCAAAGACCAACACTCACTACCATATAAAATAGTTGGTCTAATAACAGTCTTATAAAATTTACCCTTTAATTACGAAGGAATTTTACAATCACAAAACACTCTAGAAGTCTTTTTTCATTTTATCAATTTGGTTCGAATCTTATGTTAGTCATTTGCATTAATATCTCTATCACATTGTAGAAATGTGCCTAAATATAAATAATGATTAACTTTTAAAATAACTCGGGCTCCTTGTTAGAAATGCATGACCGATTAACACAAAACACAAGCAAAAGACTTGGAAGGATGAAGGAAAATGCTAGAACACGAGATGTTTTGCGCACCACTAAAAGAGATGTTTTTTCTGGAGATGTTTCCATTACTTTATACACACACATAAAAGCAAGACGTATTTACAACGTAATTAAAACAACACAACAGCCTTAATGAGCTCAAACTGCGTTGACCCATAAATGAGGGAAAATAATGAGTGGGAGAGAAAAATAACGGTTGAATTAATCTCTATTATTGAAATTAGTCAACAATCACCCCCATAATTTCTATTTCATACACTGGATCTCAACGACGCCGATCTTCGCGCGCCGCTCCTGAAACCTGGTGCGCCCAACTGACATCGTGAGAATGTTCGCAAGCTGCTCATTTGTGCGAGTGTGCTTGAGAATGATTTTTCCTCCATCAACGCACTCTCGAATGAAATGGAATTGGGTGTCGATGTGCTTGCTCTGGTCATAGAAGACGGGGTTCTTGCTTAAGGCAGTGGTGGACTTGTTGTCCACTTTGAGCACCGACACACTGTGGTCTGAGTAGAGAAATTCTCCTAACATTCGAGCCAACCAGATGCCTTAGCATGCTGTAATCGTTGCGACAATGTACCTCGCTTTGCATGAAGACAGCGCCACCACCTTTCTCTTCTGTGATTGCCAAGTGATGGGTTTGTCTTCAAGGGAGAAGAACACCTCAGTGGTGCTCTTACGGTCGTCAACGTCACCGACCACGTCGGCATCGCTAAAGCCCAACAGGATCGACTGACTGTTTTCCTTGCATAGCGGACATCGTAGTTGCGTGTCTTGACGATGTAGCGCAAAAGGTATTTGACTGTGGCCAAGTGATCTTCGTGTGGTTCCTCCATGAACCAGTTTATGTAACCTACCACGTAGGTAATGTCTAGCCGCGTATGCACTAGGTACCGGAGGCTCCCAATGATGTTCCGGTATTGAGTGCCATCGACCAACGGGTAGGTGCTTGACTTGCTCAACTTCAGGCGAACCTCCATCGGCACTTGACAGGGGTTGCACTCTTCAATGTTGCTCTTCTCTAACAGCTTAGTCGCATAGGCGGATTGACACAAGGAAATACTGCTTGGCCCTTGGTTCACTTCGATGCTGAGGTAGTAGGAGAGCAATCCTAAGTCACTCATCCGAAAGAGCTTCTTCATCTCGGCCTTGAACATGCTGATGTTGTAACGTCAGTGTCGGTGATGATCAAGTCGTCTACGCACACCCCAACGATCAGATGAGATATGCCGTTGCCATAAGTGTACACAACGTGCTCAGAGCCGCTCTTGTGAAACCCTAGAGTCATAGGCTGGTGTTGAGTTTGGCGTTCCACGCCCTTGGTGCTTGGCGGAGGTCATATAGTGCTTTCTGGAGCCGGAGCACCTCGTGCTCGTGGTTGTCGATGATGAAACCAGGTGGTTGCTCGACGTATACCTCCTCTTGGAGGTCACCATTCAAGAATGTTGATTTGACATCCATGTGATAGACCTCTCACCCTTCTTCGTTGCCACCACGACAAGGAGCCGCACCGATTTCATGCGTGCAACAGGGGAAAAGACCACCTCGAAGTCGATCCCCTGCTGCTAGACGCATCCCTTTGCTACGAGCCTCGCCGCGTTCTTTGCTACCGCGCCATGCTCATCGCGCTTTACCTTGAAGACCCACTTGAGACCAATTGGACGATGGCCAATGGGGAGATCGACGAGTTCCCATGTGTCGTCCTCAATTGACTTCATCTCTTCAAGCATCGCCTTGCGCCAACACTGGTGTTGTTCTACTTCGCCAAAAGAGGTTGGCTCGTCGGCTGTAGTGAAATGTAGCTCACTAGGGTCAAACTTGCGTAGTGCAAACCCATGAGGCGTTGTGACCCCGATGATATTGTCGATGGTGCAGAACCAAAGTGGGGCATTGTCGTGACTGACGTCCACTGCTTCCGCCATGTTGGATGGCGGCGAGGCGAACTCCACTGTGGCTGATGGTGCGAGCATCACCTTGACCACGTTTGGTGTTGCAACGTCTGTAGAGCGCACGATAATGGGTGTGGGTGATGAGCTCTGGTCTCCGACAGTGTTGTCGGTCTCCGCCGTCCCTAGTGTACTTGACAGTGAATGACTCATCATTACTCACCATACCTTGTTTGCCATGAGCACTCCAGTCCCCACTATTCAGCCTCATCGAAGATGACGTCTCGTGTTACGTGCACATGCTTGCTGACGGGATCGTACACACGGTATGCCTTGGATTCGAACTCATACCCCATGAAAATCATTGGTGTACTCCGGTCATCCAGTTTCTTCAGGTGAGCCTTCACGATCTTGACATGTGCAATGCAGCCAAAGGTGCAGAGAAAGTGCACCGTCGGTCGTTCGCCATGCCAGGTCTTGTACGACATCATCCCGTCAAGGCTTCGTGTCGGCGCTCGGTTGAGGATGGAGATGACAGTGAAGACAACCTCACTCCAGAACATCCCAGGAAGGCCCTTTGCCTTCAACATGCTTCGAGCCATGACAACCACTGTTTGGTTGCATTGTTCAATGACCCCATTCTGTTGTGGTGAATAGGGGGCTGTGAGTTGCCGTTGTATGCCACGCTCGGCGCAGTACTCACCGAATTCCACTGAAGTGAACTCGCCATCGCGGTTCGTGCAGAGGACATTCAGCTTGCGTCCTGTCTCCACCTCCACCGTGGCCTGGAAGCGTTTGATTGATGCCGGAACTTGGTGCTTGCTTGCAAGTAGATTGAGCCACATGTAACGGCTCATGTCATCCATGAGCATCAGAAAGTAGCGGTTCCCGCTCAACGTTGTCGGCGTGATTAGCTCGCAGAGATCACCATGCACAAGGTCGAGGACTTGCTCAGCATGATGCTTCGCTTGTTTAGGGAAAGACACTCGTCGTTGCTTCCTAACGAGGCAACTGTCGCAGACTTGATCCACTTGATCAATTCGCGAAAGCCCTCGCACCATATCGCATTGAGCGATCTTACATGGAGCCTAAAAATTCAGGTGGCCGTACCTCGCATGCCAGCGCCATGCCACCTCCGACCCCTTTGCAGATAAGCATGTATGCTGTGCAATGTTGAGTCTTATCTTGTACAACCGATCGGGGAAGCGCTGCACCTTGGCCAGCAGGCGCTGTTGCTGGTCGCGGATCTTCATGATGCCTCCATCGATTAGTACCCAACAACCATTCTTGTCAAGCTGTTCGATGCTGATGATGTTTGTGGTGAGCCTTAGGATGAAGTATAGCCCCGTGAGCACGTGGTGGTCGTCGGTCTTGCAGGCGAACAGGATCGTCCCGCACCCCTCGATATTGACGACAAATTCTTCACCAAACTTGACATTGCTGCGGATCCCAGAGTCAAAGCTCGAAGAAGACAATGCGAGAACCAGTCATGTGGTTTGTGGCACCAGTGTTGAGGTACCACGGTTCGTCGTCGCACGCCTCTTTTTGAGCCTGTTGTGCAAAGACCTTCGGCTCGACTAGCCGAAGATGATTGCATCGCAGCGGTGGGGAATTGGGAGTGGCAGATCGTGACGATGGGGTATCGGGCACCGCGGTGCATGCCCTTCCCATAAGGAGCGCGGGCTCGTCATCGTCACCATGAGTTAGAAAGGTCTTAGCATATTTCAGCTTGCTGCAACAATCTTTGGACCGGTGACCCATTTTTCCGCAATAGCGACATTGGTCTCTTGAGATATCATTGCTGCCGCCGGATCCCTGATCATCCCTTCCATTTCCGCCATTGTCGTCGTCTATTTGTCTTCGTGGTTGTCGGCGGCGCCGGTTTCCGGACTTGGAGTCGTTGAAGGGTCTCTCCCCCTTCTGTCGCTCCTTTTTCCGTCCGGTGGGACAACGTAGAGGATGACCTCCAGCGCCATCCGATCTTCCTGGAGTTCAACACCGCCGATGTTGACGGCGTCCCAAAGTCCGCGTGCTTGGAGCATAACTTTCATCTTCAAGAATCGGTCGCTGTAGTTCGTCTCCACGAGGATCAGGTATGTCGCCGATCCCTTGACCTCCTTCAGCACCCGATGTACCACCAGAGGGCCGTTACCGCCGTCAACGAGGGCTCTGGGACGTGCTGATGATGTCTGGGAGAGTCGGGGTGAATGGCTGGGAGTGCAACATCGTGGATCAAATCAACCTCCCTCTGATACCATATGTTAGAAATGCTCGACCGATCAACACGAAACACAAGCGAAAGACTTGGAAGGATGAAGGAAAATGCTAGTATACAAGAGTTGTTTTGTGCATCACCAAGTGGGATGCTTTTATGGAGAAGTTTCCATTGCTTTATATACACACATAAAATCAAGACGTATTTACAACGTAATTAAAACCACGCTGCAGCCTTAAGGAGGTCAAACTGCATTGACCCATAAATGAGGGAAAATAATGAGGGGGGGGGGAATAACGGCGGAATTAATCCCCATTATTGAAATTAGTTAACACTCCCAATATCACATCCATAACATTACTATACAATCTTATGCTAAAACGACACTCCATATATTTTGTCTTATCCCTACTAAGTTGGAAACCTTTCGATTCAAAAGTCTCCATAATAACTTTAAATTGATAGTCTCTTGGATTCTGCAACGGGAACTATATATGCAAAAAAACATGTAATTATGTATCTTATATTGAACATGCTTTGTAAGTTAATCTAAGTCCAAAGCAAAAAAGCTATGTGTTTAAAGTTGAACATTGATGCAGTCTTATTGAGATAGGGAAGCCTGCAACATCACCTAATGGAGTTCTAACATGATTCAAACTCCTTTCATATATTTTTTGGTCGCGGTCTCCTGCTCGCTGTCCCCTACCAACTGGCAGTTTTGCAAAGGTCCAACAGCGGGTGGCCCTTCTCCCACATGGCTCTCCCGTGCCCCCACCGTCGGCACGCCCACGCATCTCCCCCTGCGCCTCCAATCACCGACTCTCCTACGAGGCAGCCCCCTCGCCTCAGTTGTCGGCCTTCCCACACAACATTTCCGCGGTCCATCACCGCGTTTGTGCGCCTGCCTACGCGGCTGTCCCGTGCTCCGACACCGGTTCTCCCTCGAGGCAGCCCCTCTACCTGACACACTTTGCATACCCATACATGCCTTTCTCCTCGCCACCGTCCAGTATTTGTTACAAACCGACACTCTTGAAAGAGGAGATTGCATTTATACAATCTTATTGGGCTGCTTTTCCACCTTCCTCTTCTCCAGCCACCATTGATCAGGCTGCTGGTTCTACCGCGTGTATATCTCATCGACCGACAACTTGGATGCTTGACTCTGGTGTGTCTGAACATCTCACAGGAGATTCAGGTATACTTACTACCTATCATCCGTATACTGATGCCTCTACAATTACTGTTGGTGATGGATCTACAATCCCTATTGTGGGATTTGGCACATGCTCATTGACCCCGTTTATTCGTTTGGCTTTAGTAGCTCACGTTCCTCACAATCCTTTTAATCTTATCTCCATAAGTAAACTCACTAAAGACTTAAATTATGTTGTTATTTTTACATCTTCTGGTGTTGTTTTTCAGGAGCGGTCGACGACTCGGGAACTTGTAGAGGTCATCTTTGTGATGGGGTGTACATGTTCGATACCCCACCATCCCTTGCTTGCTCATCCACCTCTGCTCGTGTCCTCGACCTACATTTTTGCCTTGGTCATCCACCGACTTCCGTCTTACATAAGCTTTGCCCCCAATTCAGTCCACACATTTCCTTCCATTGTGAATCCTGCAAGTTTGCTAAACATCATTGGGTGACGTATGTTCCTCAATTGGAAACGCGTGCAGCGAATCCTTTCGACCCTGTTCATTATGATGTATGGGGTCCTTGCAGGGTTCTTAGCCAGTCAGGGTACAATTAATATGTATCCTTCATTGATGACTACTCTCAAATGACATGGCTATATCTTCTTCGCGATCGTTCCAAGATGTGATATTTTTAAAACCTTTTACCATGAAATTCACACTCAATTCTCCAAGCCTATTAAATGTCTCTGCTCAGACAATGACCGAGAATATTTATCTACTTCCCTTCAACAGTTTCTTAAGGATAACAACATCATTCATCAGAATTCCTGTTCCGATACACCTCAGCAGAATGGAGTGGTCGAGTGTAAATATCGTCATATTCTGGTGACTGCTCGTGCCCTCTTATTTCACATGCACCAGCCTCTTATTTTTCAGGGGATGCAATCCTTACTGCTACATATATCATAAATCGTCTTCTTTTATCCTTCAGGGGGAGACTCCTTTTTGGGCTTTGTTCTCATCTCTCCCTCATCCACTTCTACTCCGTGTGTTTGGGTGTCTGTGTTATGTCCGGGACACTCCTCTTGAGCCCGGTGAACAGTCTCTTTATGACAACATGGAACGATATTCTCACCCAGAGAGGTGCTGTCGTCTTGTGGGAAAACTCAATTATCTCACCACGACTTGTTCAGACATTGCATGCGCTGTCAGCAAGGTTAGTCAATTCATGGAACATCCAACAAAATCTCAGTTGGATGCTGTCCTTCACATTGCCAAATACATTAAGAAATACCTTGCCCGTGGTCTTCGATATTCACATCACGATCATATGAATATTGAGGCCTTCTGTGATGCTGACTATGCTAGTTGCTTAGTTACTCGGAAGTTTACTTCTGGGTTTCCTGTTTTCCTGGCAGGTAACCTTATCTCATGGCGAAGCAAGAAACAAACGGTCGTCTCCAGATCCAGTGCTAAGTCTGAATACCATGCGATGACTGCGATCAATACTGAGATCTTTTGGGTTCGTCATCTCCTCTATGAGATTGGTTTCCCGCCACAGACGTCTGCTCATATCTGGTGTGATAATCAGGTAGACACGAAGATTGCTTCCAATCTTGTATTTCATGAATGCACGAAGCATATCGAGGTGGACTGCCACTTTTTTTGCCATCATCTCGAGCAACACCATGTCAGTTTCAGCCACATACCGACGACATATCAGCTTGTCCACATCTTCCCCAAAGGTTTTTTGGGAGCTCGATTGGACTCTCTCTGTACCAAGCTGTGCATCCACAACATTAGCGACCCAGCTTGAGGGGGAGTGTGTATGGTCTTGTTTAGTATTGTCTTTCTTTTTTGTGGGACTCTTGTTCTAAGCTATCATGTACTAGTTTGAGGGGGAGTTATTTCTGGGTAAATGGTATTTTCGAGCCCCACATTGGATTATTCCAACCTGTTATTCTTTTCATCCATCTATAAAAGAATGTCTCCACCTCTCCTTGAAGCAGAGACTTCACTGTTCTGAAACTAACTTTTTCATATGTCTTTTCCAAATCTATGAAAAACCATATGCAAATTTTGGGCTTTTTGTTGATAATACTCCATCAAACCTCTAATCAAATAAATTGATTCTACAGTTGAGCATCCAAACATAAAAGGAAATTGATTATTTGAAACTTTAGTTTCCCTTTGAACCCTTTGTGCAATGACTCTTCCCAATTTTCAGGGTTTCACTCATAAGCTTAATGCTTTTATAATTCTCATAACTTAAAAATGTCTCTTATTTTTATACACAGGTACTAGAGAACTTTTCCTCCACTTTATTCGATTTCATAATCTCATTAAATAACCCAGTGAGTGAATTAATACCCAACTTTCTTGAATATTTCCATACTTCAATGCAGATGTTATCTAGCCTAACTAGGTTACCATTTTCCATCTTTCTTAAAGCATCTTTAACCTCAAAGGGACATTTTTTTCGATAATAGATGTAATTGAGTTCCTCTGTACTAATAGTTAGATTATCTAAGTCTAATCCACACACGTGCTCTTCATTGAAGATATTATTAAAATAACATCCTTATATTTTCTTAATTTCCTCATTCTTAAAAAGGTTTGTCTATTGGGAACACTTTCAGCCTCCTCATCCCACATGTAGTCGGCAGTTCCTTGAACTTCTCAATCAATTTCTTTCAAAAGTTTGTTCTTAAATTCCATTATAAGGTTTCCCTTTAGGTGCCACTATCCGATTCTCAGATTCTTTAATTGTTTCATATTTCTTTTGTAATTCTTAACCTGCAGGTCTAAAACTAATAAACGATGTTGGGT
This sequence comes from Viscum album, assembly GCA_963277665.1. Lineage (NCBI taxonomy): Eukaryota > Viridiplantae > Streptophyta > Magnoliopsida > Santalales > Viscaceae > Viscum > Viscum album. The sequence continues at coordinate 1,466,764,356 of OY728156.1, read as the reverse complement.
TGTGTGGAACTCAGAATGATTGACAAAAAAGAAAAAAGGAAAAATGGAAAAAAAAATCTCATTGGCTGGATTTCTTGAAATATAAAGACAAAACAATGCTGAAAGTTGAAAATATTGTTAGATCCACTAATATGCTGGAAGTTTGCACACTTTATACAGAGTCCCTTCTTATGGGTATGTGGTGTGTGTTGTCTCTGGCATTTGTGATTTTGACCATGATCCTTTTTTCAGTCAAGCTAATAACTATCTATTTATGTAATGGAAATTATAGAAGCGCTTAACTTCTAGCTGGCATTCGATATTTTCAATGCAGAGGTCATTTTCCTGACCCTGTTCTCAGTTTAGAGCACTGTGGATAGAATCTGCATGATTTTACACAGCTTTCATGTGGCTCAGGAAAAAATGTTCTTTTTCATATGCTTGACTTTATCCTCTGACCATTGTTTACTTCAAATGGAAAGCTGATTAGAAATGAGAGGGCAATAATAACCTTAAAAATGTATATGAGTCTCCTGGTTTTGAACTGTGTGAATCAATATCCTGCTTTTCTAGTTTTGATATACATTATTGTGGTTTCATTTTTTTGGTGTTGTGTTTCAAGTTTCAAACATGGGTACATTTTCATCATTGATGAGATCAAATCTCTTTCAATTCTTGGGACAGAGTCTTGGTTTGTTGTTGTTGAATCAAATCCCCTTGACATGGGCAACTGGAATGGTGTTCATGTTGTCCATTGGCGATTGCAGTTTCCATTGTTTGGATGTGATGACAACTAATTTTTTTGTAATCTTCTTCATCATTACAAATTCCCTTTTTTTTGCGGTTTTTGATTGTTTAGGTAAATCCCAGTTTGTCAGTTTCTTTCATTTAACATTTAGCATTGGACATTTTTGTTTATCCGATTCTTTGTGAATATTTAAGATGTTAATTTAACTAAGCCAAAAAAATGTATGGCATGTCCTGACCCCACCCATAAATAATTCCTACCTCACAAGGATTGAGTGTGTCTTCCCAAACCTGTTTCCAACACAAATGATGTTAATGCAGGAAGCATTATGCAAATGCATGAACTGTGTAATGTTGTATACAAACATCCATACATTAACATCAATGCAATATACTCAACTGCTGGGCCCTAGAATTGTGTCTGACAATACAAAGAAAGACTGATGGGACTAAGCCCCCATAGTCGCATCATCTGATGGAGAACACCGTCTGACTATTCCACTGATCCTCTCTGACTCCTCCATGCCATCTATTTCTGCCTCCTGCAGCAAGTAGATTGTTTGTATGGCCAAAAGTGCATCACCGCACAAATGCCCATATTGGAGTGAGTATAAAAACATCTATTAATCCCGTAAACAAACGTCATATACACAAGTAGTGCATGGTAGTGCATACAATGAGACACAACAGGTGCACCCCCAATTTTTTCATCTCAGAGGTGAAAAGCCAAACTTCAGGAGTCACATTTGGAGTCTACCAGCCAACTCAAACTCAATTGCATATCCCATATCCCAACACAAGCATACTCTCTCTCAATAGAAAAAATGATTGATATAATACATCACACACGCACACCAAAATATGGTCCCCAAAACCACACTCAGAGAGGAGTACATCACTATCAGACAGTGAACTCTTATTGCTGGGTAGCAGATCCAACCGTATCTTAGACAGAATGAGGATCGTAAATATATGATGATCATTGAATAACAAAATCCAATTCTTGGGCAGTGAATCTAGTTGTATCTCTAATGGGCGATTGGAGATCTGCATACCCATCATACAGCCGACTCCAACCGCTAGGCAACAGATTTAGTTATATCTCAGACAGAATGAGGATCGTAAATATATGACGATCATTGAATAACAAAATCCAATTCTTGGGCAATGAATCCAGTTGTATCTCTAATGGGCGATTGGAGATCTGCATACCCATCATACAGAGGACTCCAACTGCTAGGCAACATATTTAGTTATATCTCAGATGAGGGATCGAAGATATACCATAATAACAAGGTCAAAACCTCCCACCAATCTTTAGGCATCACTAACTTCACATACATATCATGGCTCGCCAAACTCTTCCTTTGCTCTTGCTTTCCCGAGCCACCACCTGCTGATGGTTGTTGCAAGCAACAAAATGCACTAAAATAACAAAATATAAGATATTTCTGATCACCCCATAACCCATCTGTGGACCCCCCATGCCAACACCAGAACTCCTGACACTGCCCACACCTGCACCAAGTCACTGGAGAACTGTATCTTTGAGTTGACCCCACAATCATCATCCCACACTACCTGTACATGTAAAAAACTATGGGAGAACACCATCTTTGGGCTAACACTAGAATTACTCGACACAACACCATAGAGTGATACTATCTCCGAGTCTAGACCAGAACCAACAACCTATACCACCTTCTCGACTTATTTCGTGGAGAGGCACCATCTTCATGCTGGTATTAGAACCAACAACTCACATGACTCATTTGTAGGTCATTATTTCCTAAACTGGTTTGCTTACCAACACCTGACATCGAACATTTAATCGGGATCCATCTATGTACCCCTAATCATATGCCAGCTAAACCAAACTCAACTAGAATATACCATGACAAGCAGGTCCTATACTATGCATGCTAATGGTTATTAACTCAAATTGACACCTTGTGGTGCTCCCGTCATCCTTGCAACCATTCTATGCCTATCCAACACATCCCACCACAAACCAAACTATAACGACCCTAGCCTTTTACGTATATTATTACATGATTTTAAGCATAATTAACCATCAAATACAATTTAATGATCGTAAAGTCTAGTGTCTTTGAAAGATTAGGTACATAAAAATGAAAACATGAAAATAAAATAAAACATCTTTATATTAATTATCCATAATGAGCTCCTAACTTCCTTTGTGCTATTACATCTGCATAAGATAACCTGGGGAATACATAGACAAAAGAGATGAGCTAAAAAGCTCATTAAGAGAATAAATATAGAAAAAAAGCGTAACACATGGGTTAGAAGACATAATATGATGACATAAAAAGACATGGAACATGAATAAACATATGGAAACATAACATATAAAACATGAGATCATGTAAGGAATGTGACATCAACATATAACATAACATAAACATGAGTCAAGGCTAATTGTCAATACTATATCACATGGTTGACAAAGTCCCATAAAGGAATCAGGTTTACTCCCTGTCTCAACATGACGTCTCACGAGACTAAACATTACCCAATTCATTTGAGCGCTATCTGGGCGCACTTATCATAACACGTTCATGCATATGTGTGCCAATTTATTGGAGTGCTATCTGGGTGCACTTATCATAACATGTTCATGCATATGTATGCCACATGAAGAATCAAACATAAGGAATAAACCTAAGAGTTACATATGAAAAAAATGGGTGTCATAACCATGTCATAAGGCATAACCAAAAGGCGTATGATAATGGCGTGCTTGAAAGAATGAATTTAAATCATACATGGACATTCATAAGAGAAAATAAGCATATATCATGGTGAATGATGTCCAACTGAAGTGAAAACATATAAAAAGAGCGTTTAAAAAACTTTAGAAATGAGCCAATTTAGTGCGGTTTAAGGAAATAGATTTAAGAGTCTTTTAAAAGAGAAAAAACATAATTGTTTGTATAAAACTAGAAATGAACTAAGATAGTTTTTCATGATAAAATGAGAGATTTTAGAAAAATAGTGGTGGCTTAAAACAGAATATGAAGTGTATTTGAAAATAGGTAAGAAATAGAGAAGTTCCCTTTAATTAGGTTTTCTTATCTGGAAGAATCGAGAAAAGAACCTTATATGATATGTATTTTCCCATCAAAGAAGGATGAATGAATCTGGATACATAATTTTGGAACAAATACACAGAATATGGAAAAAGTATATAAGAAAAATTAAAAATTACATTGGTATAAAGAGAGGGAAAGCATAACCCAAAGGTAATTGGGTGGTTCAGAGAGAACCCCTTAGCTTATATTTGAAAGTTTTGCACTTGCACTTAATGTTATCGATAATCAAAATAGATCCATTAATTAATTAATTAAGAACCTCTTCTATATGTATTTGATTTAGTATAATTTTATTAAGTTCATTTATGACCTTTATACGATTCAATTTCTTTGTTCAGGAAGTGTTCGTTTCATGATTTTATGATTGGCTCCCTTGAGTTTGGTTAGGGGAGTTCTTGTCAAATGGAATAAAAACTCCAGAAGTGGAATTATATGATATTGATTCACCTCCAAAATTTTAAATGGTTCCATAATTAAATGTTAATGATGAGCGTTAAATTATTTTGGTGAATTTTCGATCATCACGAACTAGTTTCGTTTTATTTTTTAATATTATGTATATATATTAGTTCTAGATCATGAAACAAGATATAATACACATGTTTCGATTTGGTTTAACCATAATAATGGTTTTACGACCAATCATGAAGGTGGTAATATAAAACAAAAAATCGTTGTCCACGAAAGCGGTGAATCGACGCATCATAGATGATGTTTTTCGTTTTTAAGATAAAAAGAGAAGAGAAGAGATTTGATGATGAATATCTCATCAACATAATAAAATTCCAGTATATGTATGATACTAGAGTTATCATGTAACTTTGGATAGTGGATGAAAGGATGGGGTAGAAGAAAGAAAATTAAAAAGAGAAAGGTGAAGAATTTTACCTCTCGAATAACGTTTCCTTGAGAACTTAAGCCACTTAGAAATGGTCTTTCGATGAGACCAGCATGACCATAAAGCAAGGAAGAGGTTTGAGAGAGGAATTATGCTGAATATAAGCAAATTCTTAAGCTTAGAAGGTGTGAAGAGAAGAGGTGGTGAGATGTGGTATTTATAATGGGAGGAGATGAGCGTTTTTGATTATTTTATTCATCTGTTTATTATTTTAACTCAAATCTATCAGTAGTGTTGATTCTTGTGACTAAGTACAATAACTAGTGCATGTGAGTTCAAACTAATGGGTGCTTACATCAGCCATGACTAAAAAATTCATGTATTTGGCTTAAAATGTTAAATACCGTAAATTACCGTATTTCACTATTCACAAACAATTCAACTATTTTATAAAAATCTAAAAAATTCACCACCATTTTTCGACGTGTATATTTAAAAAATTGACTCCATTTTATGAAAATAATTTTCTAAATATTAAAAATTTACTTTTTAATTAAAATCACCATTTATTCGAAAAATACCGATTTTAATATTATAACAGATTTTATGACACTCAACATTTATTTACTCATTCCATGATATAAATATATTATATTTTCATTCATAAGACACCTAAATTTTATTTATACTTTCATAGGTGAAGTTACCATTCTATTAGTCGGTTTACCATTCCTAATGGTCACATTACTATTCTAACGGTCAAGTTATTATTCCATTGGTATTGGTTCCTTAATTACTATAAATAATTCTTATTTTATTCATTCATTTATAAAGTTTGTATTCAGTTCTCTATGTGATTTTATGTGATTTATTCTATATGATATAATTATAAAAAGAGAATTTTTTATTGATAAAATTCTAGGTTGTTACACAGACTTTGCATAAGGACCACAACAGGTTATCAACTTGATCCAACAACTTGAACATCCATGACAGATAATGAATCCCCTGACAAACAATCTTCTCAAGCATAAAAAAGCACATGCAAAGAATCTAGACCTGCATACCCCGACATGACGTATGCTTCTCCTAAAGTTACCCCACATCCAGTGCATCCAGTACACCGTATCTCTTGAGCCGTACTATGGGTGATCAGAGTATGTGTGTTGGATCTGGGTAGCCATCTGCGTCCTTTTGTTGGGTTTCCTGACCTGATAGGTGACATCTAGGTCTACAGTGCACTGTTGCCCTAACTGGAGCCCTCGTACCTCATTGCCCCAAACTATCTCGCTCTGATACAAGTCCGATACCACTCAATTTTTTTGTGTGCTGTCTAATCTCTTGAGCCATACAATCACTCTGATACCAACCAAAACCTACCTCCAATAGTCTAGTGGTGACAAACCCATTTGTAGATATTTTTTTAATGTTGTTTATTTAGCTAATTCTATCTTTTAAAAAAAAAAAAAAATCCAGTGATGTCAGATACACCTTTTGAAGATCTTAATATACTACTTGGGTCTGAAAGGATGAATGAGGCCTCTGGTAAGCAGAGCTACGATATACCTCACAATGGGAATGCTGATGAAATCAATGACCGGCAGAGGAAAACTTCTACCCCTAGACATGAAGTGGAAAATGTCAGCCCTCAGGTAGCGATCTCAGAAGTAGAATATATCGAATCCTTGAAATTGAATGATTTGGAAGATTTGGATTCGAGTCTAAAGGTAACTTTATTCTTGAAATCTCTGCCTAGATATCGTTTTAATTTTTAGGTTTACCTTAATCAATTGTTTATTTGATATTAATTTTCAGATTTCTACTCCTTTTCAGACACTTGTAGCTGACCTTGATTCGAAAGACTGGATTTTGGCATGTGAGGCACTAAATAATGTGCGCAGATTGGCAAGATTTCATGGGGATTCAATGCGTGATATACTGTGAGTCTCAGATTCTCACACAATTACATCCTTTGTTCTCTTTTGATGTAATATATATTTTCATTATGATTTATAGGGGGGATGTGGTCCCGCTTATTGCAAAGTCTTTGAAGAATCCGAGAAGTGCAGTGTGCAAAACTGCGATCATGACCTCTGCTGATCTTTTCTCTACTTACAGTGACTGTATAATTGATTTTCTAGACCCTATGGTAATTCCTTCAAAATTAAAATTTAGCAAATTTTGTTATCTTGTTAAATTTTGAGACATTTTTCCATTATTGTTTGATTGTGAATGATAATGCCAATTTTAATTAATTTTTTTCTGGTATATGCCTTCCAATTGTTGTGTTCAGCTTGTGCAACTTCTTCTAAAGTCTTCTCAAGATAAGCGATTTGTTTGTGAAGCAGCTGAGAAAGCTTTAATAGCAATGGTTACTTTGATTCCCCCTGTTGCATTGTTATCAAAGCTGCAGCCATATCTTAAGAACAAGAATCCTCGAGTTCGAGCAAAAGCTTCCATTTGCTTTTGTAGGAGTGTTGCACAACTGGTAAAATATTTCTTAGTGTTTATCGATGGCTTGTTGGATTAGTTTTGTTGTCAGTTTTTAAGTTTTAGTTTTTAGTTTCAATTTTTAATTTTTAAGTTTCCATGTTTAGTTTTTAATGCTCATTTTTCAATTTTTTAAAACAATAATTGAAAACGTATTTGATAATATAAAATTTTATTTTTTCAAATAAACTATTTATATACCCATATGTTTATAATTATATAGCAATTTTTTTTTTATAAAAATGTATATTTTAATTTTTTTAATATTTTGATTGAAATTAATCTCTTTAATTTTAGTCAACATTTGATAAGTGTATGGTAAATAGTATGAAATTTATAATAAAATTTTAGATATAATCAAATACCAAAATAAGTCATAGATTTTATGGTTGACGAGTTAGGATTTTAAGATAATGTTTCAAGGTTTAAAAATTTGATCTTAGTATTTTAGGTTTAATGAATTATTTTTCATGATTTTGGGTTTATGATTAAGAGCTTATAATATATTGTTTAGTGTTTAAAGTTTTATATTTACGATTTAAAGTTTAAATTTTTGGTTTTTAGAAAAAGGTGACACTGAATAATTCGGCTTTCGTTTTTAATATTTATGTTCTGAGCTTGTAGTTTTTAATTTTATGATTTATGACTTGCCTTTTTTTATATACTAGTTGATGACTGAAAAATAAAATAAAACATTGAAAACACTTTTTATTGTTTTCATTTAAAAAAAACAGATGGATAATGGTTCAGTAAAACAACAGCAAGCACCAGTCATTGGGAAAATATAATGGCGCATCATGCCTATTGCTGATGTAGAACTAGATTCCACCCCTTTCTTGAAAATTGCAAGAACACTGATGACGACTAACAAAGGAAGCAACATCCCACAAGACCAACAGACATATAATTGGTAGGAGATTATATTAGTATTATTAAGAGTCTTGGGTTCAAGTTTTTGGGTATTTATCTGCTATAATTTTTTGTTTCTGGGTATTTATCTGCTATAAATTTTTGTGGGGAGAATTTTACTTTCCTCGTACTCTTATTGAGCTTAATTTGAATTAGGCTTCATTTGACAGCAATTATTTAAAACAGCTTATTGCACTTATGTTTAAGTGTTTTTAGATTGCTTATTGATAAAATGCTTTTTTCTTATTAAGTGATTTCCCCCCTAAAATTTATGTGCAAGTATATTTTCATAAACAAAGCACACACATTTTTTCACACCGCTTATCATAATTGATATTAAAACTTTTTTATTTACAACACACGTAAGGAAAGAAAACCGGCCCGGGGACTCAACCCCGCGACTGCCGCCCCAAACCCCAAACCCTCCCACCACTATTAAGGGAATTGATTAAATGTGCTGAAACACATTGAAATCATAAAAAATTAATGTAATCTCAAAAACACCATTAATTCATCATTTATACCATATTTTTTTCTCATAATTAATGGTGGTCATTTGTGAAAAAATAAAATTGAATGCATTGTCTTTTCTTATTTTTTGGGACCTTGAAAGCGTACTAAGGGATGGGATTACAAGTAATGACATTCCAATCCAACTTTGTCATCCTGCCAAGGATAGATTGATTTGAAATAAGATAGTTTGATAAAATGCATTTTTTTTTTTATTTTCGTTTGTAGTGTCTCCCCAGTTCATTCCTAAAAAGTCTGACAATGCTTTAGTATCTTGTATGGTCCGCAGGGAGTTGATGGGATTCAGGCTTATGGAGTTGACAAATTGGTACAAATTGCAGCGCCGCAGCTCCGTGACCAGCTGCCTGAGTCTCGGGATGCTGCTCGAACTCTCCTTCTGGAACTGCAGCGTGCACACCAGAAATCTTCTGATCCTATAGCAGCAGCAGTTGCAGTGTCTGTTGAGGAGGAAATGAGTGGTTCTTGGGAGCACTTTTGTCAATCGAAGCTTTCTCCGTTGAGCGCACAGGCCGTTCTTCGGGCGACGAGTGCTGCTTGTGAGGGTCTGGTCCAGGGTTCCTGATGGGCTGAGCTTTTGGGTCAATCTTATGAGGCTATCTCTGAAAAATGCCGGGGATTGGTTTTTGTGGATGACATGATTGTAAATGCCCCATTCCTGTGGAAGGCTTTTTGTCAAAGATCCGTTGCACCGACTTCCATTGGTTCAGAGTTTTGAGCGGCTAATATAAGAAACAATATGATGGTTTCTAGCAATGTCATTTGTTTTTAAGTTTTATTAATCTCTCCCTTTGTTTTTACAAAGCATTCTAAATGCTTCATAACACAAATTGGTTTGTTGATGCTGCTCAAAAATCACACCTCACCGGTAATATTGTTATGATGATTTTGGATTGATTTACTATCAATTACAAGAGTCACTCTGTAGTAATCTCAGTTTGAGATATGTAATCTTTATTTATGCATTTTTATGTGTTTAAAGTGGCTGAGTGATGTTGGTTGGTGGAAATCGTGCAACGAACTCAGGTAATTGTGCAAGGGAAGACAAAGACATGAGAGATGACGCATGGTTTCCAAACCGTGCGGCCAGCCCAGATAAGCCGTGCTACTCGAGACATTGGACTTCTACACGGTTGACACACAATTTATCTAATTGTGTGAGACAACCGTGCGGGGCATCATTTGGACAGTAGTAGTCGCATGGTTTGTCTAATCGTGTGAGCTAACTGTGCGTGACATTAAAAATAGGGTTTTTAAAAACGGGATCACTCTGAATTTGCCCTAAATCACCCCTTTCTTCTCCTATATGAACCCCACTCGAGATTTCTTGTTCTCAAGGGTTAGGAGACCTCTCCCACTTGTTTTGGAGACGATTTGAAGGGTTTTCTTGGTGCAGTAAAGACGATTCTCCTCCGATAAGTCTCCTCTTTTGGTTGTTTCTTAGTTTTCATTAGATCTAGTTTTTCTCTCTCTTGGTTTTCTAGATCTACATCTATAGCATGCAGATCTAGGGTTGTTGTTGCCTAAAATGGCGAGATTTGGGTTCGTTGATGTTAGACAAAAGGGATTTAAGGTGATTTTGTGGAGGTTTCACTCGGATTTGGTGTGCGGTTGTGCGGTGAGTCGATTTCGCCAAACTCCAAGGTAGGTGGCTTCACTTTCATCACCATTTTGATAGAACTAGAAGGCTTTAGTTTCAAATTAATTGATTTTATATGAAATTGGTTGTGATTATGATGTGCGAACTTGCTTGGAACCCATTTTGGTGTTGCTTTGTGGGTTTGGGGAAAATGGGGTTTTGTTGTGCAATATGCTTGTGTTAGATTTTAAAATGGTGATTTTAAAATCGACGGGTTGGTTTGTTTTATGGAAAATGAGTTGCAAAAATGGTTTTCAATAAAATGGCGGTTTTATTGAAATGAGATTGGGCATGGATGTGACATAATGATGTTTTCAATAAATGATATTCAATTAAAGGGTTTTGGCTTAACGGGTTTGGTTGACAATTGTTGTCTTGACATGATTATTGACAAATGTTGGTTATATGATGTGGCAATTATTGTTTGGCATGCTATTATGATTTGGCATTTGAAAATTGGCTTGCTGTTGTGACTTGATGGATGTTGTTGGCATTGGGGTTGGCTTATGAGGTTAAGCATGGTTGGGAAAGGATGGATAGTGGGTGTGAATGACCACCATCAAAGGGAAGTGGGCGTGAAGTACCACTATAAAAAGTGGACGGATTCGAACGTGAAGTTCCACTGTCAATGGTAACATCGAGATTGTGTTTCTTTGGGTAAGGATGTGTTTGGCTTGTTGTTAATTATTGAACTGTTTTAATGACTTTAAATAGTTTGTTTTACGTAACTGTGCTAACGACTCTATCCTAGTGGCGTGTGTAGGGAAGTCATTTGGGGAGAACTTACTGAGTATTGTTACTCACCCCTTACTTTGACACTTTGGTGTTTTTGCAGATATTGTATTCCGGGACATGAGAAAAGGTAAGGTATCTCATTCCTTTAGTGGTGCTTCGTGATGCTTGAGCGGTATTGTGGTGCTTGGAGCATGGAGCTTGGTGTGGAGCTGTGAAGTTTTGTCATAACTTCTTTGGGTTTTGTTGTTTAGTCTTCCGCTTGGTACTCTGATTATGGATTATTGTGGTTTGATTGTATTGGTATTTTGGTCTTGTTGAGTTGTGAAACATTGTGACATGCATCATGTAGTTATTTTGGTATCGACGTGTTTGGTTGGGTGTTTTTCATTCAAAAGGGCAAATCATCCCCCATCGTTCATGAAGCCCTCAACATTTATTATCAGTCTTTGGTGCCTTAGGGATGTCGCCTAAGGCCAAGTAGCATTCCATCATCTTCTCAAGCCGATGTGAAGGGGTGAGATGTTACAAGTGGTATCAATATGTTCAGTCCTTGAAGTACAAGTAAAGTCGGTCTTGTTTGGTATTGGCATTGGTTGTCTGTCTTGGCATTGACATTCGTTCTTGATGTATTACTTGAGTTGGGATGGTAGCAAGGAGTAAGATTTTCGGAACTTGAAATATATAACATAAAAGGACACAACTAACCCTTTGTTGAACTTCAAGTTATCAGGGAGTTGGGTACATAAGTGTTTTGGAGACACTTATAGGAGCGTGATCTCATTGTTGTGGGTGTAGCCAATGAGATGAGTATTACATGCATAGTAGAAATGACTTCTCACTAAGATTGCATATTTCATTTAAAATAATGATTTATATTTTGGGTGTGAATGTGTTGACTTTTGAAAAATCTAAAAATTGTTTTCAAATGTGCGATTTTGAAAAACGAATGGTTGCGGTATTTTGAAAATGGTTGATTTTCAAAACATGGTGGATTTTTCAAAAATGGTTGAATCTGGGAAATGTTGGATTTTGGAAAGCATGGTTGTGATAGTTGCAATGTAATTGAACTTGAAATTGTAAGCTTTCAGTTGCTAGGGAGTGAGACTTATGACGATTCTTGTGCTGATAGAAATGACACCGGGTAGGCGTCGTAGAGACCAACCACAGGACGCTGCAGAAAATGTGGTTGCACCTGAGCCCCAGGTGAACCAGCAGCTAGTTCAAAGCATAATGAAAGTATTCCAAGTTGTGGAAAGTGGAAATAGAAGCGATGAGCCGAGGAATGTAGATCACTCAGTTCAGTTTCAGAAGTAGAATCCACCCATCTTTAGGGGCGATTCAGAGCCGGAAAGGGAAAAAGCGTGGTTGAACAGGATGAATTGGATATTTGATTTCTTGGGAACACCGATGGAGTTAAAAGTGAAGCTAGCGACGTACATGTTGGAAGATCTTGCACGTTAGTGGTGAGAGTTGGCAGTTCAGGCTGGAACATACCAAGGTATGACATGAGAGGGATTTGAGGAATTGGTTAATAAACAATTCTACCCTCACATGTTCAAAATTCCGTGCATAATGGATTTCTTCAGCTTGAAGTAGGATAACCTGTCGGTGACAGAATATGCAACTAAGTTTATGAACTTAGTGCGGTTTGCACTCGAAGTGGCGACTAGTGCGTCCTTGAAGGCGCAAATCTTTGAATCAAGATTAAGGCTAGAAATTCATTCCAAAATTACGATGCTATGTATAAGTGATTATACAAAAATGGTGAATAGGGAATCAATGGATGAAAGAGATATCTTGGGGGCTACAAACAGGGGAAGCATGTTGGTACCCATGGGGAATAGTGGAGACTTTAATGTAGGGATCAAGTGGAGGAGGGACACTTATTTCTAGAGTGGGAATATGGCTCAGAATATGATGTCAGGATCGATGAATCTTCCTCTGAAGCCTTAGAGTTAGCCAAGATGTTTTCAGTGTGGTTCTATAAGCCACATGAAGCAGGATTGTACGACACAATCTCGAGCATGTCATAACTGCAAGCAGATGGGGCATCTTTAGCGTTATTGTTGTAATGCTATGAGGTCGGGTGTATGTGATACTCCATAGTGTGAGGCACAATTCTTTTGAATTCTACCTCTATTCAAGTTTTTCTTGATATGGGTGCTTCTCATTCTTTCATTGCCTATTGTGTTGTTTATTTGTCGGGTTTGTGCGTGGAAATGATGCCTTTTGTTTTAAAACTTCAAACTCCTCTGGGTTAAAGAGAGTGTCGAGCCTTCCTGTGTAGAGCACGTGATACAGTTGTGGATGGGGTTGAGTTGATGTGGGACTTATTAGTGCTTGAGATGGATGCATATGATATAATCTTGGGTATGGATTGGTTGAGAATGTTTAAGGCCCACATTGACTGTTATACGTGAATGGTTAGTTTTACGATGGGTGATGGCGTTAAGCATCTCTTTAGAGGAGAGAAAAATGTGAAGGTGGGTGCAACATGATTGTTGGCACCAGCAGTTGGGAATATATCGTATCAATTAGCAACATTGTCTTTGGAATCAATGGAAGAGGTTGGAAGAATCAGTTTTTCAAAAGTAGTTGATTAGTTTATGGATGCATTTCTTGAATAATTATCAGGGTTGCCACCCATGAGAGAAGTGGAGTTTACAATTGATCTCCTTCCGGGGACCAATAATATCTAAATTCTGTATTACCGAATGACACCAAAAAAATTGAGGGATTTGAAAGTGCAATTGGAGGAGTTAGAAAAGAAAAGGTTCATCCGGCCTAGCACATCTCCGTGGGCAGCACCGATGTTGTTTGTTAAAAAGGCAGATAGAACTCTTCGTCTATGTGTTGATTATCGTAAGATTAACCAATTCACGATAAAGAATCAATATCCACTTCCACATATTGATGACCTATTCAATCAGTTGAGGGGAGGTTAGTGGTTCTCCAAGATTGACTTGTGATCAAGATATCATCAGTTACAGGTGCGAAAGGAGGATATTCCCAAAACAACCTTCAAGAGTAGATATGACCATTATGAGTATGTGGTTATGCCATTTGGTCTTACGAATGTACCATTAGTATTTATGGAATTTATGAATCATACATTTTAGAGATATCTAGATTCTTTCATGGTGGTATTCATGGATGATATATTGGTGTATTCAAGGACAAGGGTGGAGCATGATAAACACTTGACAACAGTGTTGGGAATCTTGAGAGAGCATTGATTGTATGCCAAATTTTCAAAGTGCACCTTTTGGATATAAGAAGTACATGTTTTGGGCCATTTTATTTCTAAAAGAGGTGTTTCAGTGGATTTGGAGAAGATAGAGGATGTTATCTCACGACAACCGCCAAAAAATGTCTTTGAGATACAGAGATTCCTTGGTTTAGTTGGCTATTATCGATTCTTTGTTCATTACTTATCATGATTAGCATCGTCGATGACAGATTTTACAAGAAAGAATGTTTTATTTCAATGGAGTGAGCAGTGCCTAAAATCTTTTGAAGATCTCAATGATCATCTTACATCAGCACCAATCTTGGTTTTTCCAGAACTAGGGAAAGGGTACATGGTGTATTGTGATGCATCGGGATCAGGGTTGGGGTGTGTTCTCATGCAAGGAGATCATGTGGTTGCATATGGATCACAACAATTGAGGTTTCATGATAATAACTAACCAACACATGATTTGGAGTTGGCGACGGTGGTCTATGCTTTGAAAACATGGCGTCATTATCTCTTCAGTGAGAAATTCACGGTGTATACCGATCACAAGGGATTAAAGCATATTTTCTCACAGATATATTTTAATTTAAGGCATAGGATATGGATGGAGTATCTCCAGATGTTTGACTTTGACTTAATGTACACACTAGTTAAGGAACATTCGGTTGCCGATGCATTAAGTAGAAATTCATATGCTCAAATAGTGAAGTAGGCATCAGATCAGTGGTAGTTGATGTTGGTTATAGCCGACATGAGGTTGAAATATGAATATTAGGGTGATGTAGCCTTTTTCTTTCCAGTATCATTGGTTCCTGACTTGGTTGATTTGGTTAAATAAGAGCAGATGTACGATTCAGAGTGTGGGGATATGAGGTCAAAACTCAATGGTGGGGAGACCATTAAGGGATGAAAACTGGATGGGAATTCAATGTTGTGCTTTCAAAATCAGATTTTTGTACCGATGTATTGTTAGGAACAACTCTTTAGTGCTTATCATCATCCAAGATGAGCTATTCATCCTAGAATTTAGAAAATGCATAAGGTGTTGAAAGCGCAGTTTTAGTGGCTAGGTATGAAAAGAAACGTGGCCGAGTTTGTATCGAGATGATTGACTTGTTAGAAAGTTAAGGTAGAGCATCAATGACCAACATGTATGTTGTAGTATTTGCCTATCCCTATGTGGAAGTGGAAGTAGATAACAATGGATTTTGCTACAAGTCTCCCAAGAACAGTTAGGAAATACAATGCCATATGGGTGATAGTGGATCGAATCATAAAGTCATCCCAGTTCATCCCTATTTGTGAATCTCATAGGGTGGAGGATATGTCCGAAATCTATATCTGAGAGGTAGTAAATAGTAATGGTGTAACAGTTTTGATTGTATCAGATATAGACCCAAGGTTCACATCTCATTTCTGGAAATCCTTACAGTGATCCCTTGGGACTCAGTTGACAATGAGCATGGCGTATCATCCTCAAAAAAATGGGCAGTCCGTGAGGAAGATACAAACATTAGAAGATAAGTTGTGGGCTTGTGTCATGGATTTTGGTGGATCATGGGATGAGCAATTTCTGTTGGTGGAGTTCTCCTATAATAAAAATTATCATGTCTCGATACATATGGATCTGTTTGAAGCATTATATAGGTGTTCATGTCGTTCTCCACTATGTTGGGTGGAAACAGCTGAGACTTCGTTGGTTGGGCTGAGCCTTGTCTAAGAAATAATGAAGATGATTAAGTTGATCAAGAAAAGAATGGAGACAATGAAAAGTTTTCAGAAATCATATGCGAATCATCATTGATGGCCATTTTCATTTGAGGTGGGTAATCATGTGTTCTTGAGAATCTCTCTGAGGTTGGGACATCTTCAGTTTGGGAAGAAGGGAAAGTTATCTTCGAGGTATATTGGGTCATTTGAGATACTTGAGCGGGTTGGAGAGGTGTATTATTGGTTTTTCTTTCCACCATGGTTCAATGTGGTGCATAATGTCTTTCATGTGTCTCAGTTGAAAAAGTTTCATCTAGATCGTGACCATGTGATTTGTTGGGATCATGTTGAGCTAGAGACAGATGCCTCCTTGATGCATGTTCCAGTGTAGATTGTGGATATGCAAGAGAAAGTATTTCATGGTAAAAGTATCCATCTGCTTCAGGTTTTATGGAAACATGGTCAGATTCAGAAGAAAACATGGAAACAGGAGAAAGAGATGGCCGGGAAATAGCCCAAACTCTTTCGGCAAAGCGATGGTTATCTACTTTCCAAGAATGGAAAGTCCAATGGTGGGGAGAATTTAGTACCCCCAGTTTGAGGTATGTAACCTTTATTTATGCATTTTTTATGTGTTTAAAGTGGTTGGGTAATGTTTGAGAGAGTTTGGAAGGGTTTTGAATTTTTTTGAGGCATTTCTATAGGTGTATGGTTTGATCACGGTTAGTGGAAACCATGAAATAAACCTAGGTAAATGTGCAAGGGAAGGTAGAGGCATAGGAGATGACGCATGGTTAGGGCGCACGATTTCCAAACTGTGCGGTTAGCCCAGGTAAGCCATGTTACTTGAGATAGTGGGCTTCTGCATGATTGGCATATGGTTTGTCTAACCATGCAAGACAACCGTGTAGGGAACCCTTTGGATAATAGTCACTATAGGGTTACCGCATGATTTGTCTAACCGTGCGATCTAACTGTGCATGGCATTAAAAACAGGATCAATCATGATTTTCCCTAAATCACCCCTTTCTTCTCCCATATGAACCCCACTCAGTATTTCTTGTTCTCAAGGGCTAGGAGGCCTCTCCCACTCATTTTGTAGGCAATTTGAAGGGTTTTCTTGGTGCGGTAAAGGCGATTCTCCTCTAGTAAGTCTTCTCTCTTGGTTATTTCTTGGTTTTCCTTAGACCTAGTTTACTTCATCTCTGTTTTCTAGATCTACAACCATAGCATGTAGATCTAGGACTGTTGTTGCCTAAAATGGTGATATTTGGGCTCGTTGATGTTAGGAAAATGGATTTAAGGTGATTTTGTGGAGGTTTCACTCAGATTTGGTGTGCGATTGTGTGGTGGGTCAATTTCACCAAACCCTAAGGTAGGTGGCTTCACTCTCATCTCCATTTTTATATAACTAGAAGAATTTAGTTTCAAATTAATTGGTTTTACAAGAAATTGGTTATGATTATGATGTGTGAAGCTTGTTTGAAACTCATTTGGGTGTTGCTTTGTGGATTTGGGTAAAATGGGGTTTCGTTGTACAATATGCTCGTGTTAGATTTTAAAATGGTGATTTTAAAATTGACGGGTTGGTTTGTTTTATGGAAAATGAGTTGAGAAAATGGTTTTCAATAAAATGGGGGTTTTATTGAAATGATATTGGGCATGGATATGGCATAATGGTGTTTTCAATAAATGATATTCTATTAAAGGGTTTTGTCTTAAAGGGTTTTTTGGTTGGAAATTGTTGTCTTGGCATGATTATTGAAAAATGTTGGTTATATGATATTGTAATTATTGTTTGGCATGTTATTATGATTTGGAATTTTTAAATTGGATTTTTGTTGTGACTTGATGGATGTTATTTTCATTGGGGTTGGATTAAGAGGGTTAAGCATGGTTGGGAAAGGATGGATAGTGGGCGTGAAGGACCACCAGGGCATGAAGTACCACTATAAAAAGTGGATAGATTCGGACGTGAAGTTCCACCATAAATGGTAACACCGATCTCAAGCGTGTGTGTGAAAATTGGTTATATGGTTGGGATATGTGCGTGTCCATGCTAGTCAGAATGGGTTATGAAAATGAGGAAGGGGGATTTAGGTTAATGACATGTTTGGTTTCATTTGTTGGTTGCTTTCCTTGAAATTGTGTTGCTTTGGGGGAATTTCTTTGGGTAAGGATGTGTTTGTCTTGTTGTTAATTGTTGAACCATTTTAATGAATTTAAATAGTTTGATTTACATAACTGTGGTAACGACTCTATACTGGTGGCGTGTGTAGGGAGAACCTAATGAGTATTATTACTCACCCCCTACTTTAGAACTTTGGTGCTTTTGTAGATGTTGTATTACAAGACACAGGAAAAGGTAAGGCATCTCATTCCTTTAGTGGTGCTTTGTGATTCTTGGGCGGTATTGTGGTGCATGGAGCATGAAGCTTGGTGTGGAGCTATGAAGTTGTGTCATAACTTATTTGGGTTTTGTTGTTTAGTATTCTTCTTGTTACTATAATTATGGATTATTGTGGTTTGGCTGTATTGGTATTTTGGTCTTGTTGATTTGTGAAACATTTTTGACGTGCATAATGTAGTTATTTTGGTATTGGCACATTTGGTTGTGTATTTTTCATTCAAAAGAGAAAATCACCCCCCATCGTTCATAAATCCCCAAAAATTTATTATCGGCCTTTGGCACCTTGGGGATGTCGCCTAAGTCCAAGTAGCATTCCATCTCCTTCTCAAGCTAATGAGAAGGGGTGGGATGTTACACACTCACTGTTAATAATCTGGGTTCACTATTAATGATAAATGATTATAGGAATTAATACAACCACCTGTAATACAAGGATCAATATAAAAAATACACCGTAAAACAAATTAGAGAACTATGATAATATCTATTTTTTCCCACATGCTAGTATTTGATAGAGAAACATTTACAAAGATACGTAGGTTTAAATGAAGATTAATGATGAACACAAGCTCTCATGATACCTCTCCCATCGAAGTTGTCCACGGGTCATCAAAATTTTTGATATGTGAACTTACCTTTAAGTTGCTCATACAAACCTTTCCTAGACACCTTGAGCACATGTGTATGACTCTAATGCGATTTAATATGTCATGTAAGATTTCACATGCTTTGAGATGATAATTCTACATAAATATGGTGAACATAACTTTCAAAGTTCATCGTTGTCAGAGTAAAGTAAATAAATGTAGCGGCGATGGCTCAACTAATAAACATTCAATTAAAAATGGAAAACATGATTTATAGTTGTTCAGATTAATGTGATCTTAATCCACTCTTCACACCCTCTAATTCCTCAAGGGGTGTGGTTTTAACGTGTGTTTAGAAGTTTCAGGAGTTGGTGGAGGTTCAAAGAAGGGTTGGGGTGACTCTGCTACTGAAATTAGCAGTAAGGAGTCACCGGGTACCTGGTCAAGGGGCACTGGGTACTCAGTAACCCTTCCAGGGGGAAACACACACACACATCAAAAATTTAATAGAATAACGGGATTTAATAAATAATAAAATGGTTTTATAAAATCTGTAACATATAACCATTGACAGTAACGTCATATAACGTTATATTTGAAACATACGATGAATGGATAAATATCATTTTACACTAAAATAATACTTTATCATGCATTTTTAATTTAAATTATAGTTCATTTAATTTCTAAATGGACAATGTCTTATTATCACAAAATGGTTATAAAAATTTGATAATGTAATTTCTAGAAAAGTAAAATGGTCATTAACAAACCATTGTAATCATAGTGTATAATGTTTGTCACACAAGAATTATTTTCTCAATTATGTATTTAGAAGATAAATTTAACTTAATTAAAATAATAATTTCATAAACTTCATATGTTTTACATGTATAAATAATTAATCAACAATCATATAATAATTAATAGATAATAATAAATATAAACATATTTAATAATAATAAAATAAATAGTATTTATTCTAAATAAAATTTTTCCCATGTATTATGTGTTTTTATTTAGAATTTGAAAAAATGGATATCATTTTTGGATTCATCACATCAAAATTAGCTTAGAGTGATTTCTTTGAAAAAGTTGATTTTTTGATGAATGGTAAAAAATATAGTTTTTATGAATATCGTAACATTTATAATTAAAATAATTTATTTGAAAATAGTAATTTGATTTTATACACCTATATTATAAATTTAATAACCTAAGTTATATTTTATTCTAATAAAACACTATTTTTGATTCTTCACCTTTAATTAATTGTTTCTAAGATGCCATTTGGTTCTGGATTGATTTGAATGTCAATGAACCCTCATTTGTTTAATTATAGTCTAGTAAATGTCACGATAATCAATACCATTCAAAATATTTGACATAAATAATAAAATAATCAATACTTTATTCTAAAATATCCCCTGGCTATATAAACACATCTTCTCCACTAATTTATCATCACTTCCAAAATTCATTTTTTTGTCAAATCTATGCCAAAATCCCTCTATTAAATTCTCTTACCATATACATAAACCCCTAGTGTGATCAAAATACCCTTATTTGAAGGATTTAAGCTCAATCCAAAGGAGGTGACTTAAGATCAAGGTAACCGTTTCTATTCTTAGACCCTCCCCTTTCTTTTGAGATTATTTTATCATGATATCTTTTGAACACCCTTTCCATATTTTGAATATTTACTTATATAACCATTTTTTTATCATCCCTTTGATCCATAATTAATGATATACTACTAAATTCACCCTCATCGAACCATTTTCATAAGTTGTTACCATGTACAAGTAAGGGTTTCCAAGCATCTTTCTTCTTTCTTATTTGTGATTATCTGTCTTAAAAATATTTTAAAATCACCACTTATTTTGCTACCATGATTACATTTTCATGGTATTAGAATCATTTTGATTAATTAATAGTGGGAAATCAACCATTAAATCTCACCTAACTCTTTTTCATAACCCATTTCTATATCAAAATAATGGTTTCTTAATTATCTCTTTTTTATTTCCTACTTGAGATTACTTTTCTATAAAATATTTTAAAAATAATTTTAATATATTTCCATGATTTTATTTTAATATAATTATCATACCTTTTATATATTCTTGATTTTATATCACTAATTTTCTCTCATCAAACCATTTTCATATGACATTATTACACCAAAATATGAGTTTTCAAAAACTATGCGTGACGCCCCAAACCCGCACTTTTGAGCCTGATGTCATAAACAATACTTTAAATACTAGATTTGATACCAAATATATATCTCCAAAAACAAATATCCCATAAATTAGTTTTCATAAAGAAAACATTTAATTACATACATTCTCAAGACCTTTTAGGTTTAGAGATTTAGAGAATTAGGACAAAACACAAACTAACAATGCCCATGGATTTCTCAACTAATGAACATTTTTTCTCACTATATAAAAAATACTTAATACATAATAAGTATTAAACATCTCCCAAAAATCCACACAAGATATCTTGTTATACATATCATGTTTAAAACTTTTCTTCATTACCTAGAGAAATAAAACCATAAGAAGGGGTGAGCTTAAACTCTTAGAAAGGGAAAACATACAATTGAGACAATCATGACATAAAATTGAAATATATATGTAACATCCCAAGGTTTTCTAAAAAAAAATTAAAAATTATTGAAATTTTGTTTAAGGTATATATTTATAAGTATCCTTTAAACAAAATTTTATTTCTTCTATGTTTTTAATTTCAAGAAACTGTCATCTACAATTGTGTTCAATATGTTATTTAGAGTCTGATGAAACAAACTTGTTTTTTTTTGGTGAATAGTAACCTACCCTTATGAATAGTAATATGACTCTTATGAATAGTAATATGACCCTTATGAATAGTAAATAAGAGTAACATTACCTATGAATAATAAAATAAAATTTAGACATCTTAGAAAGTGAGAATTTGACCTTAGTAAACATTTTTGGTATTTTATAAGTCATAAATAATTAATTATAATTAATTAATTAATTTAAAAGAATATTTATTTTCATGTAATGTATTAATAAATTATTGAATCAATGTCTAATAGTTTTTAGATAATTTTATAAGACCTTACATAATTTTTGAAAGAACTATAAATTCAGTTTTAATCTTAAAAACTGTTTTTTAAGTAAATTATGATTTTTATTAATTATTAAATTAATAATATTTAGAAAATTATTTTTTAAAAATGGACTTCATTTTTTGATTCTACACGTCGAAAAATGGTTGGGGTAAATTTTTGAGATTTTTCTGAGATACTTGAATTTTTGATGAATAGTGGAATCTGATAATTCACAATAAATGCTAAATAATGTATTAATTGAGTCACCGATGATGTTCTGCTGATGTAAGCCCACTTGGTTCGGGATTACAATATAAAATTACTATTATTGGTCATCCAAGACTCACTATTCCTGGTCTTTGGTGAAATTAATAAACTAATCAATTTTTTATTAAGGAAACCCCTCTCCCCTCCACTATAAAAGCCACCCTTCACTCCCTCTTTTCCTCACACCTCTCAAGCTCCAAGACTTCTCTAAACTCTGCCCAAACACCTCCCCTAGCTCATCCCCCACGTCCAAAAGCTACTGGTCTCATCAAATGACCAAGCCTAGCTTCCTTAAAAAGGATCTCAAGAGGAGGATTCTAAAGGTAATTTTCTCTCTCTTCTCCTTTATTTTCCTTTCAAGTTCAAGTTCCTTTCTTGATCTCTCCCTACCTATCTTCATCAAAATTGTTCTATAAATCCAGTATTATATATATACTGTAATATTATGATTCCAATGTTATACTATATCACCCCACACCCTTTCCCTCTTCCATTTATTTTATTAAAAAGAACGTTGTTCATGAGGTGTTAAATTTATCACCTTCAAAAACGACATGTTCTCTTCTTCCATTTCTACCTTCAATCTGGTCATGAAACCATTTATATGGTTGAAACAGGTTATAATATATGTTTTATGACTCACATAAGGTTCTGGAATTCTTTTGTACTCATGATTCAAATTTATAAGACTAAATGAGGTTGTAATTATCAAAGAACCACTTAAATGATCTAAACGAACATAATTAATGTTTTAAATTATGAATCATCATAATATAAAGAATCAAAGTGATAAATGGCATAATTTATGGTACTAGAAATATGCAAAAACTACTCCATTACAATTCTGGAGTTTCACTTCCAATCAACAAGAACGATTCATCATGAACCGATTGTGAAAATCACAAAAGAACTCACCCAAAATAATGCAAGGAACAAAATACTAACAATTAAGGGGTGAAATGAGGTTATGAAATGACCATATAAGATGTTATAAACATGAAAATGTTTCTGTAAAATACTAATAACACTCTTTTAACCATTATACAGGAGGTTTAAACAATTTTGAAGTAAGACAAGCCCAAGGTAAGGGAATTCTTAACCCGATTTCCATTCTTTGGGTTAACCGTCTACTTTATTATTTATGTGCTATTTAAATTGTTTGTGTGATGGGTTATGTCTATATTATGTTTAATTATGTGTGTTTACAGAGTATATACATATTCCATCCACTCTATTAAGTCTCACTTCAAGTATATGATGTTTATAAGGGACTTTTCTTCTAAAATCCTCTTTAAAAATTCTGTTTTACAAGATTCAAAAGTAATATTTTTATGCTATTATTTATGTTGTATGATTATGTTTTGGTTATTGGGCATTGTTTATAATGAAGGGTGGGACCTATATTTCCCTCCAATGCATTGGGTATGAGTAAGTTAGAGGTCGGCCGTATGGTTACTCCACGTGTAACTGCGATGGTTACACAAAGTATGGTAGCCGCGAGGGTTACAAATTTTTTAAGGTAGCCAAGATGGTTACAAGATTATGTAAGTAATGCCCCAAGATAACTCTATGATTATATTTATGTTTGTGTGGATCTTGTGTAAATCTCATGTTACACAAAGTAAGTATTTATGGGTGGAAAGCATGTCTTTTGAAAATGTTTTCATACCTCATGAGTATTCATGAACTAATGTGATTTTTCCTTATTTTTCATACCTTACTGAAATTTTGTGCTCATCCCAAGTTTTTGAATTATTTTCATAGGTTAATGTATGATTAATACAAGGAAGGAAGACATGTTAAATGTTGAAGAATTGTCAAGGAGTCTTGTTTTAAGTTTTAATGTTTTATATTCTGAGGAAAATGGAAACTGATTTTTATGGTATCCACTATGTACAATGTGTAATGTTATGAATGTTTTGTCTTAATTATCTAAAGCTATAAACTTGAAAAGATACTCAATGTAAAAGTAAGTGTTTTCTTGAATAAATTCAAGATTATGTATGAAATAAGTGCGGCTTGTTATAGTTGGTATCATAGGATGGTTTAGATAACTTTAGGGGTTAGGGTGATGCTAATAGAATACCATAAATGATTTTCACTCTATGTTTAATTTGTTATAGCATTTAAAGATTACCATGTTGCTTAATCTAAGAAATGTTTGTTTAGAATGGTTGTCCGCAGAATGAACATGGATGCTGAAGAGGAGAGGCACCGACAGAATGAAATCCTTCCTGATCTACAGCCCAGAATGGTAGGGATTGGAACCGAGCAGTTTGTGACAGTAATGGCTCAGCTAACACAGGCCATAAATGGTGGTGGCATCCATGTAAGAGAACTAATAGAGGTACCCCAATAGAACATGACAGTGGTGGAACATTTTACGAGACAACATCCTCCTGCATTCAATGGATCTTCTGACCCAGTGGAAGCAGAAGGATGGATTAAAGCCCTTGAAAAGATATTTGATGTTATGGGATGTTCGGACAATCAAAAGGTAAGTATTTCCATTTATCGTTTTGAAGGGGAAGCTGATCAGTGGTGGTAAATGGTAAGGAATATCAGGGGTAGAGAGGATTTTGATGCCTTATTGTGGGATGAATTTAAAAGTCTTTTTCTTGAAAAATATTTTCCTAAGGTGGTGCGACTTAGAATGGAGAATAAATTCCTTGAATTGAAACAAAAGGAGGAAGATTCAGTGGCTTTGTATGAAGTGAAATTCCCCTGACTGGCGAGGTATGCTCCAAATCTTATTCTGGATCTCGATAGCAAAATCAACCGCTTTTACTCAGGATTGAAGCCAAGGTATCGAAGGGAGTTGGCCTCCCGTGAATTCAAAAGTTATGAAAAACTTGTCTGATGTGCTGAGAGGGTAGAGACGGAATTTGCTGACGATCACATGAATTTTGGAAACAAAGAGAAGAAGAGGTCCCATTGGCAAGCAATGGGTAAGAATCAACCAAAGAAATCTGATGGTAAGAAAATCCAATTTCCAGTTTGTGAAAAGTGTGGCAAGAAGCACCCTGGGGAATGTCTTATCAAAACCGGGAAGTGTTTTAAATGTGGTAAGTTTGGACATATGGCTCGAGATTGCAATGAAAATGATCCAAAGACTAATCCTGATAAGCAAACTGTAAAGTGTTTTAAATGTGGTGAGATGGGTCACTATGAAAATGCCTGTCCAAAGAGGGATCCAAATGATGCAAAGAAGCCAGACTACAAGCAGAAAGGTGTAGTGAGATCCTTTGCGACTATGTCAGCAGGTGTTGGGCCATCCAATGAAGTTGTATCAGGTAATTTGTTTGTTCACTCATATTTTGCTAAAGTTTTGTTTGATACGGGGTCTACACATTCCTTCATCTCTGAGAAATTTTCTGGTAGTTTGGAAATATCACATCAACAAATGAGACCTGAACTTGTTGTTAAAACACTAGGGGGAAATGTTATAGCAAAGAGGAATTATAAGAATATTTCTATTGTGGTATGTGGAAAGACTTTACCTACAAACCTTGTTGTTTTACCCTTATTCGAGTTTGATGTTATTCTGGGGATGGACTGGCTTTCTGATTATTATGCTAATATTGACTGTAGAGCTAAAGAAGTTGTTTTTCAGAAAGAGTTTCAGTTTGTATATAAGAATGAACCCATAAAATTGATAACATATCAGGAAGCTGAGAAACTACTGAAAAATTGAAGTGAAAGTTATCTTTTTCATATTGTTGAAAACAAGGGAACTATTCAAATTATTGATGTGCCAGTGGTAAATGAATACCTTTATGTTTTTCCTGAGGAGTTACCCAGTGTCATACCTGAACAAGAAGTAGAATTCACAATTGATTTAGTTCCTGATGCTAAGCCAATTTCAAAACCCCCATATCGTATGGCTCCAATAGAACTTCTTGAATTGAAAAATCAGTTACAGGATTTGCTTGTCAAGGGCTTCATTAGTCCCAGCACTTCACCATGGGGAGCCCCTATTTTGTTTGTTAAGAAGAAAGATGGTTCCATGAGACTTTGCATTGATTATAGAGCTTTGAATAACATCACTGTTAAAAACAAGTATCCTTTTCCTCATATTGATGACTTGTTTGATCAGCTCCAGGGAGCTCAGTACTTTTCCAAGATTGACTTGAGATCCGGATACCATCAGCTGAAGGTGAAGGAGGATGACATCCTAAAAACAGCCTTTCATACTAGATATGGGCATTATGAATTTGTTGTTATGCCATTTGGGTTAACTAATGCACCTTCTGTATTCATGAATCTTATGAATAGAGTATTTCATGAGTTCTTGGACAAGTTTGTGGTTATATTTATTGATGACATTCTGGTTTTTTCTAAAAATAAATAGGAGCATGAAAAACATCTAAGGGTTGTTTTACAAACATTAAAAGAAAAGAAACTATATGGAAAATTCAGCAAGTGTGATTTTTGGTTGCAACAGATTTCTTTTCTTGGGCACATTGTAAATAAGGATGGAATAACAGTTGATCCTGCCAAAACAAAAGTAGTTGATGAATGGCCAAGACCCACAAATGTTACAGAGATTCGTAGTTTTCTGGGCTTAGCAAGTTATTACCGACGGTTTGTTAAGAACTTTGCACGGTTATCTAGCCCAATAACTAAGTTAACACGAAAAGGGGTTAAATTTGTTTAGACAGAGGAATATGATGTTTGTTTTCAGGAACTAAGGAAGAGATTGGTGAATTCTCCAGTTTTGGCCTTACCTTCCCAGAATGGTGAGTTTGTCATCTACAGTGATGCTTCTTTGAAGGGACTTGGTTGCGTTTTGATGCAGAATGATCAGGTAATTGCCTATGATTCGAGACAACTTAAACCTCATGAGCTAAATTATCCCACACATGATTTGGAATTGTCAGCTGTGGTTTTTTCTTTGAAAATATGGAGGCATCATCTATACGGAACCAAATGCCAAATATATACTGACCATAAAAGTCTTAAGTATATATTCAATCAGAAGGAATTAAACATGAGGAAGAGAAGATGGCTGAACTGATAAAGGATTATGACTGTACGATCAATTACCATCCTGGAAAAGCAAACAAAGTAGCGGATGCCTTAAGTCGGAAAAATCATGCATCATCAACCATGATACGTTTGGAACATGATCCCTTGATTAATGATTTGATGAATTTTGGCTTAGAAGTTGTTGGTGGAGGGAATATATCTGTTTTGTTTTAGGTTTCAGTGCAGTCTTCGTTGTCAGACAGAATTATGAAAGCGCAGAGGGAAGACCGTGAGCTACAGAAAAAGGTAGAATTGGTTAAAATGGGTAAGTTTCCAGAATTTAATCTTGATAAAGATTGTGTTTTAAGATTTGGAAAAAGGTTGTGTGTGCCTTGTGATTCCCAGCTGAAGAAATAATTGTTGTGTGAAGCTCATAGTTCTCCATTTTCTGTTCATCCTGGAAGTACTAAGATGTACAGAGACCTTTGAGAGTATTATTGGTGGAATGGGATGAAAAAATATATTACTGATTTTATAATGAAATATTTGACATGTCAGCAGGTTAAAGCAGAGCTGTAGTTACCGAAGGGGATGCTTCAGCCTTTTCCAGTGCCAGAATGGAAATGGGAGAATATATCCATGGATTTTGTGGTGGGACTACCAAAGACTTCTCGAGGTAACAATGCGATATGGGTTATTGTTGATCAGCTAACAAAGTCTGCTCATTTTCTTTATATTTGAGATACAATGACATTAGATCAGCTTTCTCAATTGTACCTCAAGGAGACTGTCAGGTTACATGGAGTGCCTCTTTCCATTGTGTCTGACCGAGATCCCAGGTTCACTTCTAAATTTTGGAAGGGACTTCAGAAGTCTTTGGGCACAGAGTTGAATTTCAGTACAACTTTTCATCCTCAATCATATGGGCAGTCAGAACGAATGATTCAAACTTTGGAGGATATGCTTTGAGCTTGTTCAATGGACTATCAGGGAAGTTGGGATCAACATCTTTCATTAGTTGAGTTTTCTTATAATAATAGTTTCCATTCCAGTATTCAGATGGCACCTTTTGAGGCCTTGTATGGAAAGCAGTGTCGGAATCCTGCGTTTTAGGATGAAGTCGGTGAAAAAAAGTTGATGGGGCCAAAATTAGTAGAAGAAGTGGCTGAGAAAGTGAGGGTGATCCAGCAACACATGAGGATAGCTCAGAGCAGGCAGAAAATTTATGCAGATAACAGAAGGAAAGACTTATCTTTCGAGGTAGGTGACCATGTTTTCCTTAAAATCTCTCCTTGGAAAAGTGTGATGCATTTCGGTAAGAAAGGTAAACTAAGTCCACGGTTCATTGGTCCTTTTGAAATATTGGATAAAATTGGAACAGTTGCATACCGCGTAGATTTTCCTCCAAGATTATTTCAAGTACACAATGTTTTTCATGTTTCGATGTTGAGAAAGTATGTTCCCGATTCATCAAATGTCTTGAGGCTGGAAGCAGTTCAGCTGGCAGAGAACCTTTCTTATGAAGAAAAACCAGTTCAGATTCTTGATCGAAGAGAATAGGTATTGCAGAATAAGGTAATCCACCAGGTAAAGGTTTTGTGGAGAAACCACATGCACTACTGGAAATAGAGGATGTCCCAACGGTTTAGAACTGTTGGGAAAGGCTGGGGAACCGTTGGTATATGTTATACCAACGGTTCTGCCAACCGTAGGCAAGTAAGCCGTTGGGAAAAACTTTTACCAACGGTTTAAATTGAACCGTTGGTATAGGCTGAGAAAAATACTAAAAAAGATTCCCAACGGTTGTCAAACCGTTGGCAAAACTCAGAACACTGTTTTTCCCAATGGTTTTCAAAAACCGTTGGGAAAAATCAATAGTTTTTCCACCGTTGGGAAAAATTCTAAATATACATTTGGATGAACTCTTTCCCAACGGTTCTAAACCGTTGGGAAAAGAGTTATTACCAACGGTTCAATGAACCGTTGGTAAAAACATATTTTTAAGATTCTATGCCAACGGTTTAAAACCGTTGGCATACCCTAGGCTGCAAATTGCAGCAGCCTGCAATTTGCACAGCCCCTCTGTACATCAGCCACCTCTCATCTCATTAGGCCTCATTCTCACCTCATTTTCGATCCAACTATTGTACCTGTAATAAACTAAAACATACATATACAATTACGAACAAATTCATACACATTTAACATATAATGGATCCTGAAACTATACACATCCATAATTAATTTACAATTCATAAACATACATAATTCATATATAATTCAATTTAAAATTTAGATGAAAATTATATGTGGAATCCGATTGAGACGGGGATGATTGGTACACGTCACATATGAACCATGGATCGTTCTCCTAAAGTTTCAATGGAAACCGAATGCGTTTGGTCGGTTTTGCGTATGCCAGTTCTTTTCACTTATAATCATACCCATTTTAAACAAAACAGACACAGTTAGAGCGGTGTTGGCCACACCGCGCCACGGATTGAGTCGGGGATGACTCGTACACCTCACATATGACCCATGGATCATTCTCCTAAAGTTTCAACAGAAACCGAATGCGTTTGGTTGGTTTTCCGTATGTACTTAAAATGATGTCCATTTTAATCAAAAGAGATCCAATTAGACTGATCCCGGCCACACCGCGACTCGGATTGAGCCCGAGTGGGCTCGTACATGTCACATATGACTGATGGATCGTTGTGATAAATTATCAACAGATTCGGAATGCGTTTGGTCGGTTTTGCGTATGCCAGTTGTTCATTTCACTTATAATCCTGTCCATTTTAAACAAAAGATACACAGTTAGAACGGTGTCGGCCACACCGCTCCTCGGATTGAGGCGGGATTGACTCGTACACATCACATACGACCCATGGATCCTTGTGCTAAAGTATCGACACAGTCCGAATGCCTTTGGTCGGTTTTTCGTATGTCACTTGATGATTTTCACTTAAAATGACGTCTTTTTGAAACAAAAGACCGACACTTTGAGTGGTGTCGGCCACACCGCGTCTCCGATTGTGGCGGGGTTGATTCGTACACGTCACATATGACCCATGGATCGTTCTCCTAAAGTTTCAATGGAAACCGAATCCGTTTGCTCATTTTTCCGTATGTACTTAAAATGGTGTTCATTTTAAACAAAAGAGAGCCACTTAGACTTATCCCGGCCACACCGCGACTCGGATTCATCCCGGGTTGGCTCGTACACGTCACATATGACCCATGGATTGTTGGGATAAATTATCAACAGATTCAGAATGCGTTTGGTCGGTTTTCCGTATGCCAGTTGATGCTTTTCACTTAAAATGACGTCCTTTTGAAACAAAAGACGGACACTTTGAGTGGTGCCGGCCACACCGCATCTCCGGATTGAGATGAAACCACCGTGCAACATTCTAATTATTATTCGTGATGTGTACACACAGACGGCACGTCAATCGGATGTGCCGTGTGCCCGCGGTGACCGACAACGCAGTTCTGGTGTCATAAACGGCCAAAACGGGCGTCCAACGGTCAAATTCATAGCGGACGACCTCGGATTGAGATGAAACCACCGAGAAACATTCTAATTATTATTCGTGACGTGTACGTGCAGACGGCACGTCAATCGGACGTGCGGTTTGCCCGGTACGGCTCAATATTCTTGTTTTAAGTGATGCGCGCGCTTCGTAAACGCGCGTGAGGGGGGTCCAAACGGGCCGAACGATGTCAGAATGGCCTGAAATCAGACGAAAAATATGGGTGAGTGATTTCTGAAGTGGTCGAGCAGACGGCACATCAATCGGACATGACCTGTGCCCGCGGTGGCCGAGAACGCAGTTCGGGTGTCATAAACGGCCAAAACGGGCGTTAAACGGTCAAATTCATAGCGGACGACCAGAGATTCACCTGAAACCACCGTGCAACATTCTAATTATTATTTGTGACGTGTACGCGCAGACGTCACGTCAATCGGACGTGCCATGTGCCCGCGGTGACCGACAACGCAGTTATGGTGTCATAAACGGCCAAAACGGGCGTCCAACGGTCAAATTCATAGCGGACGACCTCGGATTGAGCTGAAACCACCGAGAAACATTCTAATTATTATTCGTGACGTGTACGCATAGACGGCACGTCAATCGGACGTGCGGTTTGCCCGGTACGGCTCAATATTCTTGTTTTAAGTGATGCGCGCGCTTCGTAAACACGCGTGAGGGGGGTCCAAACGGGCCGAACGATGTCAGAATGGCCTGAAATCAGACGACAAATACGGGTGAGTGATTTCTGAAGTGGTCAAGCAGACGGCACATCAATCGGACATGACCTGTGCCCGCGGTGGCCGAGAACGCAGTTCGGGTGTCATAAACGGCCAAAACGGGCGTTAAACGGTCAAATTCATAGCGGACGACCATAGATTCACCTGAAACCACCGTGCAACATTCTAATTATTATTTGTGACGTGTACGCGCAGACGGCACGTCAATCGGACGTGCCGTGTGCCCGCGGTGACCGACAACGCAGTTATGGTGTCATAAACGGCCAAAACGGGCGTCCAACGGTCAAATTCATAGCGGACGACCTCAGATTGAGCTGAAACCACCAAGAAACATTCTAATTATTATTCGTGACGTGTACGCGCAGACGGAACGTCAATCGGACGTGCGGTTTGCCCGGTACGGCTCAATATTCTTGTTTTAAGTGATGCGCGCGCTTCGTAAACGCGCGTGAGGGGGGTCCAAACGGACCGAACGATGTCGGAATGGCCTGAAATCAGACGACAAATACGGGTGAGTGATTTCTGAAGTGGTCGAGCAGACGGCACATCAATCGGACATGACCTGTGCCCGCGGTGGCCGAGAACGCAGTTCGGGTGTCATAAACGGCCAAAACGGGCGTTAAACGGTCAAATTCATAGAGGACGACCAGAGATTCACCTGAAACCACCGTGCAACATTCTAATTATTATTTGTGACGTGTACGCGCAGACGGAACGTCAATCGGACGTGCCGTGTGCCCGCGGTGACCGACAACGCAGTTATGGTGTCATAAACGGCCAAAACGGGCGTCCAATGGTCAAATTCATAGCGGACGACCACAGATTCACCCGAAACCACCGTGAAACATTCTAATTATTATTCGTGATGTGTACGCGTAGACGGAATGTCAATCAGACATGCGGTTTGCACGGTACGACTCAATATTCGTGTTTTAAGTGATGCGCGCGCTTCGTAAACGCGCGTGAGGGGGGTCCAAACGAGCCGAACGATGTCGGAATGGCCTGAAATCAGACGACAAATACGGGTGAGTGATTTATGAAGTGGTCGAGCAGACGGCACGTCAATCGGACTTGTCGTGTGCCTGCGGTGACCGACAACGCAGTTATGGTGTCATAAACGGCCAAAACGGGCGTCCAACGGTCAAATTCATAGCGTACGACCTCAGATTGAGCTGACACCACCGTGAAACATTCTAATTATTATCCGTGATGTGTACGCGCAGACGTCACGTCAATCGGACGTGCCGTGTGCCCGCGGTGACCGACAACGCAGTTATGGTGTCATAAACGGCCAAAACGGGCGTCCAACGGTCAAATTCATAGCGGACGACCACGGATTCACTCGAAACCACCGTGAAACATTCTAATTATTATTTGTGACGTGTACGCGCAGACGACACGTCAATCGGACGTGCGGTTTGCCCGGTACGGCTCAATATTCTTGTTTTAAGTGATGCACGCGCTTCGTAAACGCGCGTGAGGGGGGTCCAAACGGGCCGAACGATGTCGGAATGGCCTGAAATCAGACGAAAAATACGGGTGAGTGATTTCTGAAGTGGTCGAGTAGACGGCACGTCAATCGGACTTGTCGTGTGCCCGCGGTGACCGAGAACGCAGTTATGGTGTCATAAACGGCCAAAACGGGCGTCCAACGGTCAAATTCATAGCGTACGACCTCGGATTGAGCTGAAACCACCGAGAAACATTCTAATTATTATTCGTGACGTGTACGCACAGACGGAACGTCAATCGGACGTGCGGTTTGCCCGGTACGGCTCAATATTCTTGTTTTAAGTGATGCGCGCGCTTCGTAAACGCGCGTGAGGGGGGTCCAAACGGGCCGAACGATGTCGGAATGGCCTGAAATCAGACGACAAATACGGGTGAGTGATTTCTGAAGTGGTCGAGGAGACGGAACATCAATCGGACATGACCTGTGCCCGCGGTGGCCGAGAACGCAGTTCGGGTGTCATAAACGGCCAAAACGGGCGTTAAACGGTCAAATTCATAGCGGACGACCAGAGATTCACCTGAAACTACCGTGCAACATTCTAATTATTATTTGTGACGTGTACGCGTAGACGGCACGTCAATCGGACGTGCCGTGTGCCCGCGGTGACCGACAACGCAGTTATGGTGTCATAAACGGCCAAAACGGGCGTCCAACGGTCAAATTCATAGCGGACGACCACAGATTCACCCGAAACCACCATGAAACATTCTAATTATTATTTGTGACGTGTACGCGTAGACGGCACGTCAATCGGACGTGCGGTTTGCCCGGTACGGCTCAATATTCTTGTTTTAAGTGATGCGCGCGCTTCGTAAACGCGCGTGAGGGGGGTCCAAACGGGCCGAACGATGTCGGAATGACCTGAAATCAGACTACAAATACGGGTGAGTGATTTCTGAAGTGGTCGAGCAGACGGAACATCAATCGGACATGACCTGTGCCCGCGGTGACTGAGAACGCGGTTCGGGTGTCATAAACGGCCAAAACGGGCGTTAAACGGTCAAATTCATAGCGGACGACCAGAGATTCACCCGAAACCACCGTGCAACATTCTAATTATTATTTGTGACGTGTACGCGCAGACGGCACGTCAATCGGACGTGCGGTTTGCCTGGTACGGCTCAATATTCGTGTTTTAAGTGATGCGCACGCTTCGAAACGCGCGTGAGGGGGGTCCAAACGGGCCGAACGATGTCGGAATGGCCTGAAATCAGACGACAAATACGGGTGAGTGATTTATGAAGTGGTCGAGCAGACGACACGTCAATCGGACGTTCCGTGTGCCCGCGGTGACCGACAACGCAGTTATGGTGTCATAAACGGCCAAAACGGGCGTCCAACGGTCAAATTCATAGCGGACGACCACGGATTCACCCGAAACCACCGTGAAACATTCTAATTATTATTCGTGACGTGTACGCGCAGACGGCACGTCAATCGGACATGCGGTTTGCACGGTACGGCTCAATATTCGTGTTTTAAGTGATGCGCGCGCTTCGTAAACGCGCGTGAGGAGGGTCCAAACGGGCCGAACGAAGTCGGAATGACCTGAAATCAGACGACAAAAACGGGACAGTGATTTCTGAAGTGTTCGAGCAGACGGCGCATCAATCGGACATGCCGTGTGCCCGCGGTGACCGACAACGCAGTTCTGGTGTCATAAACGGCCAAAACGGGCGTCCAACGGTCAAATTCATAGCGGACGACCTCGGATTCACCCGAAACCACCGTGAAACATTCTAATTATTATTCGTGACGTGTACGCGTAGACGGCACGTCAATCGGACGTGCCGTGTGCCCGCGGTGACCGACAACGCAGTTATGGTGTCATAAACGGCCAAAACGGGCGTCCAACGGTCAAATTCATAGCGAACGACCACAAATTCACCCGAAACCACCGTGAAACATTCTAATTATTATTTGTGACGTGTACGCGTAGACGGCACGTCAATCGGACGTGCGGTTTGCCCGGTACGGCTCAATATTCGTGTTTTAAGTGATGCGCACGCTTCGAAACGCGCGTGAGGGGGGTCCAAACGGGCCGAACGATGTCGGAATGGCCTGAAATCAGACGACAAATACGGGTGAGTGATTTATGAAGTGGTCGAGCAGACGGCACGTCAATCGGACGTGTCGTGTGCCCGCGGTGACCGACAACGCAGTTATGGTGTCATAAACGGCCAAAACGGGCGTCCAACGGTCAAATTCATAGCAGACGACCACGGATTCACCTGAAACCACCGTGAAACATTCTAATTATTATTCGTGACGTGTACGCACAGACGGCACGTCAATCGGACGTGCCGTGTGCCCGCGGTGACCGACAACGCAGTTATGGTGTCATAAACGGCCAAAACGGGCGTCCAACGGTCAAATTCATAGCGGACGACCATAGATTCACCCGAAACCACCGTGAAACATTCTAATTATTATTTGTGACGTGTACGCGCAGACGGAACGTCAATCGGACGTGCGGTTTGCCCGGTACGGCTCAATATTCTTGTTTTAAGTGATGCGCGCGCTTCGTAAACGTGCGTGAGGGGGGTCCAAACGGTCCGAACGATGTCGGAATGACCTGAAATCAGACGACAAATACGGGTGAGTGATTTCTGAAGTGGTCGAGCAGACGGCACATCAATCGGACATGACCTGTGCCCGCGGTGACCGAGAACGCAGTTCGGGTGTCATAAACGGCCAAAACGGGCGTTAAACGGTCAAATCCATAGCGGACGACCATAGATTCACCCAAAACCACCGTGCAACATTCTAATTATTATTTGTGACGTGTACGCGCAGACGGCATGTCAATCGGACGTGCGGTTTGCCCGGTACGGCTCAATATTCGTGTTTTAAGTGATGCGCACGCTTCGAAACGCGCGTGAGGGGGGGTCCAAACGGGCCGAACGATGTCGGAATGGCCTGAAATCAGACGAAAATTACGGGTGAGTGATTTATGAAGTGGTCGAGCAGATGGAACATCAATCGGACGTGCCGTGTGCCCGCGGTGACCGACAACGCAGTTATGGTGTCATAAACGGCCAAAACGGGCGTCCAACGGTCAAATTCATAGCGGACGACCACAGATTCACCCGAAACCACCGTGAAACATTCTAATTATTATTCGTGACGTGTACGCGCAGACGAAACGTCAATCGGACATGCGGTTTGCACGGTACGGCTCAATATTCGTGTTTTAAGTGATGCGCGCGCTTCGTAAACGTGCGTGAGGGGGGTCCAAACGGTCTGAACAATGTCGGAATGACCTGAAATCAGACGACAAATACGGGTGAGTGATTTCTGAAGTGGTCGAGCAGACGGCACATCAATCGGACATGACCTGTGCCCGCGGTGACCGAGAACGCAGTCCGGGTGTCATAAACGGCCAAAACGGGCGTTAAACGGTCAAATTCATAGCGGACGACCAGAGATTCACCCGAAACCACCGTGCAACATTCTAATTATTATTTGTGACGTGTACGCGCAGACGGCACGTCAATCGGACGTGCGGTTTGCCCGGTACGGCTCAATATTCATGTTTTAAGTGATGCGCACGCTTCGAAACGCGCGTGAGGGGGGTCCAAACGGGCCGAACGATGTCGGAATGGCCTGAAATCAGACGAAAAATACGGGTGAGTGATTTATGAAGTGGTCGAGTAGACGACACGTCAATCGGACGTGCCGTGTGCCCGCGGTGACCGACAACGCAGTTATGGTGTCATAAACGGCCAAAACGGGCGTCCAACGGTCAAATTCATAGCGGACGACCACGGATTCACCCGAAACCACCGTGAAACATTATAATTATTATTCGTGACGTGTACGCGCAGACGGAACGTCAATCGGACATGCGGTTTGCATGGTACGGCTCAATATTCGTGTTTTAAGTGATGCGCGCGCTTCGTAAACGCGCGTGAGGAGGGTCCAAACGGGCCGAACGAAGTCGGAATGACCTGAAATCATACGACAAATACGGGACAGTGATTTCTGAAGTGTTCGAGCAGACGGCGCATCAATCGGACGTGCCGTGTGCCCGCGGTGACCGACAACGCAGTTCTGGTGTCATAAACGGCCAAAACGGGCGTCCAACGGTCAAATTCATAGCGGACGACCTCGGATTGAGGCGGGGTTGACTCGTACACGTCTCAAATGACCCATGGATCGTTGTCTTAAAGTATCAACACAATCCGAATGCGTTTGGCCGGTTTTCCGTATGTCAGTTGATGGTTTTCACTTAAAATGATGTCCTTTTAAAACAAAAGACATACACTTTGAGTTGTTCCGACCACACCGCGTCTCGGATTGAGGCGGGGATGACTCGTACACGTCACATATGACCCATGGATCGTTGTCCTAAAGCATCAACACATTTCGAATGTGTTTGGTCAGTTTTTCGTATGTCACTTTTTGTTTTCACTTAAAATCTTATGGAAATTCATATAGAATATTTTTATATCATATTTAGTATGGATTAGATTTTAGTTGATCATGCTATGAAACATTTCAGAGCTAATGAAATTAAGGAAGGTGGAGGGGCTGTCCGGGGGGCTGTCCGGGGGGGCTGTCCGGTGGGTGTCCGGGGGGCTGTCCGGGGACCAAGGAGGATGGTGGGGGGGCTGTGCGGGGTCTGTCCGGGGGGTGTTTGGGGGTTGTTCAGGGGGTTGTCCGGGGTTGTTCAGGGGGCTGTCCGGGCAGACGGCACGTCAATCGGACGTGCCGTGTGCCCGCGGTGACCGACAACGCAGTTATGGTGTCATAAACGGCCAAAACGGGCGTCCAACGGTCAAATTCATAGAGGACGACCACGGATTCACCCGAAACCACCGTGAAACATTCTAATTATTATTTGTGACGTGTACGCGCAGACGGCACGTCAATCGGACGTGCGGTTTGCCCGGTACGACTCAATATTCTTGTTTTAAGTGATGCGCGCGCTTCGTAAACGCGCGTGAGGGGGGTCCAAACGGGCCGAACGATGTCGGAATGACCTGAAATCAGACGAAAAATACGGGTGAGTGATTTCTGAAGTGGTCGAGCAGACAACACATCAATCAGACATGACCTGTGCCCGCGGTGACCGAGAACGCGGTTCGGGTGTCATAAACGGCCAAAACGGGCGTTAAACGGTCAAATTCATAGCGGACGACCAGAGATTCACCCGAAACCACCGTGCAACATTCTAATTATTATTTGTGACGTGTACGCGCAGACGGCACGTCAATCGGACGTGCGGTTTGCCCGGTACGGCTCAATATTCGTGTTTTAAGTGATGCGCACGCTTCGAAACGCGCGTGAGGGGGGTCCAAACGGGCCGAACGATGTCGGAATGGCCTGAAATCAGACGAAAAATACGGGTGAGTGATTTATGAAGTGGTCGAGCAGACGACACGTCAATCGGACGTGCCGTGTGCCCGCGGTGACCGACAACGCAGTTATGGTGTCATAAACGGCCAAAACGGGCGTCCAACGGTCAAATTCATAGCGGACGACCACGGATTCACCCGAAACCACCATGAAACATTCTAATTATTATTCGTGACGTGTACGCGCAGACGGCACGTCAATCGGACATGTGGTTTGCACGGTACGGCTCAATATTCGTGTTTTAAGTGATGCGCGCGCTTCGTAAACGCGCGTGAGGAGGGTCCAAACGGGCCGAACGAAGTCGGAATGGCCTGAAATCAGACGAAAAATACGGGACAGTGATTTCTGAAGTGGTCGAGCAGACGGAGCATCAATCGGACGTGCCGTGTGCCCGCGGTGACCGACAACGCAGTTCTGGTGTCATAAACGGCCAAAACGGGCGTCCAACGGTCAAATTCATAGCGGACGACCTCGGATTGAGGCGGGGTTGACTCGTACACGTCTCAAATGACCCATGGATCGTTGTCTTAAAGTATCAACACAATCCGAATGCGTTTGGCCGGTTTTCCGTATGTCAGTTGATGGTTTTCACTTAAAATGATGTCCTTTTAAAACAAAAGACATACACTTTGAGTTGTTCCGACCACACCGCGTCTCGGATTGAGGCGGGGATGACTCGTACACGTCACATATGACCCATGTATCGTTTTCCTAAAGCATCAACACATTTCGAATGCGTTTGGTCAGTTTTTCGTATGTCACTTTTTGTTTTCACTTAAAATCTTATGGAAATTCATATAGAATATTTTTATATCATATTTAGTATGGATTAGATTTTAGTTGATCGTGCTATGAAACATTTCAGAGCTAATGAAATTAAGGAAGGTGGAGGGGCTGTCCGGGGGGCTGTCCGGGGGGGCTGTCCGGTGGGTGTCCGGGGGGCTGTCCGGGGACCAAGGAGGATGGTGGGGGGGCTGTGCGGGGTCTGTTCGGGTGGTGTTTGGGGGTTGTTCAGGGGGTTGTCCGGGGTTGTTCAGGGGGCTATCCGGGGGTTGTTCAGGGGGTTGTTCAGGGGGTTGTCTGGGGGTGTTCAGGGGGCTGTTCGGGGGGTGTTTGGGGGGTTGTCCGGGGTCCAAGGGGTGGGGGGGTTGTCTGGGGTCCAAGGGGGAGGGGGGGTGGGGGGGTTGTCCGGGGGGCTGTCCGGGGGGCTATCTGGGGTCCAGGGTGGAGGGTTGGGGGCTGTACGGGGGGCTGTCCAGGGGGCTGTCCGGGGGGGCTGTCCGGTGGGTGTCCGGGGGGCTGTCCGGGGACCAAGGAGGAGGGTGGGGGGGGGGGGGGGCTGTGCGGGGTCTGTCCGGGGTTGTTTAGGGGGCTGTCCGGTGGTTGTTCAGGGGGTTGTCTGGGGGGTGTTTGGGGGGGTTGTCCGGGGTCTAAGGGGGAGGGTGGGGGGGTTGTCCGGGGGGCTGTCCGGGGGGCTATCCGGGGTCTAGGGTGGAGGGTTGGGGGCTGTACGGGGGGTTGTCCAGGGGGCTGTCCAGGGGGCTGTCTGCGGGGCTGTCCGGGGGGTGTTTGGGGGGTGTTCGGGGTCCAAGGGGGAGGGGGGGTTGTCCAGGGTCCAAGAATGAGGGGGGTTGTCCAGGGAGTTCTCAAACACACAACCACTAAAAGACAACAACATCCATAAAAATAGACAATATATAAAAATAACTCAACTCCAATCTTATACTACGAGTCTAGATAAAACCAACAACTAGAATAGATTAAACATCAAATCTCAAGTCAAAAATGTAATGGATCAATATGTCCCACATCAGCATCACCATCTCCATCATCATCATCATCATCGCCCTCGTCATCGTCCTCCTCATCGTCCTCACCCTCCACAGCGCCTTCCTCCTCGCCTTCGCCCTCCTCCTCGCCCTCCTCATCTCCCTCCTCTTCCACATCAGACTGCTCGCCATCATCATCTTCAAGCTGGACATCGGCCTGACCACCACTGGAACTGCCACCTGGTGCACCATATATAGAATGTATCGACGACATGTATTCATCAATCGCTGGGCTGGCCTCTGCTGGAAGTGTTGGACGTAGAACTTCAATAAATTTCATAAATGCACTGTTTGCCCTAGAAGACTGTTCTGCCGTCTCTGTGGCCCTTTTCTCAGCCTGTTTTGCCTGTGCCCTAACTTGCTGCAGCTCGGTGGCACTACAACTCGTACCTGAGGCAGACCAATACCTCGTCGGGGCTATCCTAGGTCGGCAGCGTACTCTGCCAGAATGATCATCTCCCAACACCTGATGTAAGTGATCAGATGGCCCAAAATTGTCTGCTTCTTGGGCATCGAGGGCCTCTAAAGCATCCTGTTACAAATATAAATATAATATTAAGTTACGAAATAGATATTAAAATATAAAATCAACAGATTAAAACTTACAATCTGCTGCTGAGTCGCTTCGTTGACAGCACGTCCATCCTTTTTTCGTCTACTCGAGCAAAACAGTTTTGCTCGAGGCACACGTCCTTCAATATTTTGTACTTGCCTCTACAATGACATTGAAAACAAAATTTATATGAAGACTTCAGAAAATAATTAAATAATTGAGGAAACAAAAGAAAATGTAATTCATAAAGAAAACTTATAAACAATTGTCATACCTGCTGCCTCTCATGATCTGGCATCGTCGTGCGTCCTAGTGTATGGAGGTATTTTTTTGCATCAATGTTTTTTTTATTTTTTCCAGATGATTCCTAAATAAAATTCGATAATGCAAAGGATAATATTAATGCAAAACTTGAAAGTTATTATTTAAATACCTCAAATGTAATTCATACCTTAAACTGGGTACTCGTCCAATGAGTAATCATCTGACGATACTGCTCTATAGGACAATCATCCACGAATGGTACCGCCTCTAACTCAGTGCCAACTCTAGCACGCCAACCAATATACATCTCATGCTTGTAGGCTCTCCAAAGCTCGCCTAAATCCTTTAGACGTTCCAGTCGTGCACCCTCACCATCAGGAAAATTAAATCGAAGCTGAAATGAAAATATTAATTTATATAAATACAAAAAAAATTCATGGCATTAAATA
This sequence comes from Viscum album, assembly GCA_963277665.1. Classification (NCBI taxonomy): domain Eukaryota; kingdom Viridiplantae; phylum Streptophyta; class Magnoliopsida; order Santalales; family Viscaceae; genus Viscum; species Viscum album. The sequence goes on along the minus strand of OY728156.1, from coordinate 1,466,722,841 downwards.
CAACAGATTTTTTTACCCATATCTCTGCCCAAGCTCTATCTTTGACCTCATGTGGCAAATGTCTCCACGACAGCGGGCTGACGGGAATGATGTCGGAGTATTTGGCAAGCGTCGCCATAAAACTCCGACATTGCTGCCCTGTTTTCTCAACCATCTGATTGTCTTCATTATATTCCACCATAACCTGTGTGCGACAGTTCCACACCGAACGCATGCGTGTACGGCCCCGCCCCCGCCTCCTGTCAGTAGATGTATCTGTCATGAAAGAAAAACAAATATTTTATCAAAACATGTTATAATGAAAATAAATATTGCTATAAAAATTTGATAGGGTTTTATAAATATACCTGTGCTAGTCTGATCAATGAGTGGCGCCGGATCCACAGAACCTGATGGAACACCCTCTGGTGGAACAGGAGTCGAAGACGATGGAATATAAAAGCTCGGAGAGACAGAAGTAGAAGGAAAAGAAGATGGAACAACTATATGACCTGATGCTGACTGGGGAGTGGGAATCATCATGGGATGTGAAAATGATGGGGCAGAAGATGCAGAAGGTAGCGAAAACATGGGAGGTCTAAATATCTCGTGTGTCCCTAACGACACACCGGGATCAGAATGTGGGAAGGCTGAAATGTCAGTGGGAGGGGCAGGGTCTAGTCGGGCACGCGCAGCTCTATGTCCACCTCTGGTACGAACCCTCCTCGTACCACCGGCCTGAGTACTAGGACCGGTACTAGGCTCCTCGTCGAATAACTGTCGACGTAATGGTGGATCCTACAAAAAAGTTTACAAAAAAAATTAATCACATGACATTATATATTCTGTAAATATATATATATATATTTGAAATAAAGTACTCACTGTAGGCACTAATGGTGGAATGCCCATCTCCTCCATCCGACGATTGTTCTCCGCCATTTTTTTTCTTCATCTCTCTTCAATTGGCTTCATTTCCTGCATTGTAAAACAAATATGTAATTAATTAGAAAAAGAAAATTAATGTGTAAACCAAAAAACTAAATATATGAGGGAATGAGGGGATTCATTGGTAATTTAACTATCAATTGTTTTAGAAGAGCTTGAATGAATTTAATAAAACATACAAGTTGTAATGTTCACCAAGTTAGAAATATTGTTTGATTTGGTTTGAATACAGTTCAATTCAAAATTAGAAAATGCAATTCAAATAAAACAGCAACCAATAAACATTGAAAATTCACATAACGGTCAAGTCAGCTAAAACATTTTTGTGATCAATACTAAATAAATATGAATATTACCAACCTTAACAACCCAACTCGAGGTAAACCAAAAGAATTGAGAACATGGATAAATGATTCTATATATTTCCAACCACAACTTCAGGTTCACAATCAACTCTGACAATTGAGCTATTGGAGTCATCAAAAGAAATAAATGGATTGGTTCCAATGGCAATAGGGACAGTGTCAATTCCATCATCAGCATCATCAAAAATATGTCTTGGAATTACTTCAACTACGACACCAAATTCTGGTTGAAGTTGATCTTTGACATAAAAAACTTGTTTAGCCATTGATGCCAACACATATGGTTCTTCAGTTGCAAGAGTGCGGGTCATATTAATTACTCGAAATCCACAATCATCAATAAATGTGCCATGTCTCGTCATCGAATCAAACCAATGGCATTTCATCATTGTGACTCGTCCATGAGAGTAATAATCCAATATTATTATTTTCTCAACGACTCCATAATAACCCACATTTTCAAGTCGCGGTCTACTATCTGATTCTCTGGCATAACAATCTGTTGTGGTAGTAACCATAATACCATCATGTTGTGTTCTCATGTTTTTGGCTCGTTCAGTGACAATAAATCTGTACCCATTGATAACAATTGATTTACAGTCACGAACCACGGTATTAGGACCAAAAGCCAAAGCTCTTATTTCCTCAGAGACAGAGTCAGCAGACAAACTCAATACCTGCAATATAAATGACAGTTAAACTTAAGTAAATATTGAAATAATTAATTTAAACAGTAATATTTTTACCTTCAATTTTAACCAAGCAGAAAACTCTTTGCTATGCAAAGTCTCTCTCCTTCTCAAAGATAAAGAACGATGCTTCCTATTTATCATTGTTTTATGTTCCCTGTAGATAAAAAAATATGAATAGTTTAACAGATATATATGTAAGATATATACATATTCAATTTTGTTACCTGATATAGTCATCGAACAAATCACAGTTGAACAAAACTGTGCGATGTGCCATCTCCCGCTCTTCATGGCTTAATGTCTTCAATGTATATGATCCAGGAATTCCTCCTGTTTGAGGAAGTGATGGAAAACTGGGTTCAATTTGCTCATATTGTTCTTCTTCATTTCTCATTGGTCTGTTCATTCTTGTAGTAAGATCAGACAAATACATTGAACAGAAATCCATACATTCTTGAGCTAAGTAACCGTTCACGATAGAACCTTCGGGATGATTCTTGTTTCGAACATAAGACTTTAATGTGAACATATTTCTTTCAGTTGGATACATCCAACGAAAAGAAACAGGTCCTCCGAGAAGTATTTCAGTTGGAATATGGACAGTCAGATGCAGCATGCATGTGAAAAATGATGGGGGAAATATTTTCTCCAACTCACACAAAATTAATGGGGCATCTGTCAACATTTTTTGCAAGAAAGACTTGGACAACTTCTTAGCACAAAGATCTCTAAACAAATGGCACAACCGAATAACACCCACCCTTACATTATTGGACAAAAGATGACGGATTGCTATTGGAAGCAACTCATGCAGTAGAACGTGATAATCATGAGTCTTCAAAGATTTTAGCTTCAACTCTCTTCTATTGACCCGTTTAGATATGTTTCTTGAATAGCCATCAGGAACTCTAATAGTCTCTAATACTTCCAAAAATTGTTTTTTTTCAGTAGGTGTCATCACATAAGAAGCACATGGAAGTTGCCATTTATTTTCACTGATACGCACAGGATGCAATTCTGGTCTGATGCCCCAATCCACCAAGTCACGTCGAGATCGTAAATCATCTTTTGTCTTCCCCTTGACATTTAGAAGAACTGAAAGCAACATTTCACATATATTCTTTTCAATATGCATTATGTCTAAGCAATGACGTAGCAAATTGGTTGACCAATAAGGCAAATCAAAAAAGATACTCCTCTTCCTCCAATTGTAACAGGTTTCTGTGGAAACATTCTTTCTCTTTCCAGATTTCATTTGACCCTTCCCGAACGAAAAACTGAAATCTTTCAATTCATTAATCACATCAGTTCCAGACATACACTGAGGTGGATCATCGGTCTCTATAGTATTATCAAATCTTCGACGATTCATTCTATATGGATGATCCTTTGGCAAAAATCGTCGATGTCCCATAAAACTGAAACTACAACGATGTTTCAGTCTTCTGGATCGTGTATTCTTCATACAAACTGGACATGACAGTTTTCCCTTCGTGCTCCATCTAGACATCATTGCATAAGCCGGAAAATCATTGATTGTCCACATAAGCGCAGCGCGCATCTGAAATATGTCTTTCGAACATGCATCGTATGTGCGCACACCCACATCCCAAAGAAGCTTCAACTCTTTTATTAAAGGTTGCATGTATACATCAATATCAATGCCGGGATCAGAAGGACCAGATATGAGTATACTCATGAAAGTGAAAGATTTTTTCATACACAACCATGGGGGAAGATTATAAATGTGCATAAAAACGGGCCATGTGCTGTGCGAAGTAAGCATCTGCCCAAACGGATTAAAACCGTCGCATGAAAGACCCAGCCTCACATTACGCATGTCAGCTGCAAAATCAGGATGTCGAGCATCAAATCTCTTCCATGCAAATCCATCTGCAGGATGAACCAACTCATCATCAGTCTTCTTTCTCTCGGTATCATGCCATCTCATTTTTATTGATATGTCATCAGACATAAAAAGATTCTGGAGTCTGGGGATCAATGGAAAGTGCCACATTACTTTCTGTGGAACGCGGGATGGTGTTCCATCAGATTTTGACTTCCAGCGGGACGTGCCACATTTTATACATTCATTTCGTTTAGCGGTTTCCTCCCAGAATAAACTGCAATCTTTCGGGCAAGCATGAATTTTGTTTCTTGAAAATCCAAGTTCCTCAACTAACTTCCATGCCATATAGTGGTTTGAGGGAATATCTGCATCATCTGGAAGTAAATCCTTCAAGAGGGTAAGAATGTAATCGATTGCTGTATTAGAAATCCCATACATAGTTTTCCCATGAAATAATCGGATTAAAAATTCCAGATTTTTCATTTTATCGCATTGTCGATATACTGGAGTCGTGGCAGCATCATTCAATTTTTTCACCCTATCAATATCATCATTTTCACTAGATGCATCAGCTGTCCTCATATCGAAGTCTTCTTGAGTCGAAATCCTTTCTTTTTCATGATGACGAATAAACGGAAACCGATCATCTAACAAATTCTCCATTCCAGTCTTTTCATTTCGATCATCACCAATTTGAGATTTCGTTTTCTCCCCATTGTGATACCACAGAAAGTAGTTTGATTGAAACCCATTTTTGGTTATGTGGTAGCTGACTTCTTCACGGCTCAACCAAGGTCTACCAATACAATTGGAACATGGGCAGTGTATGCGACCACTATCTGAAGCATTGTGAAATGCAAAATCTATAAAGCTCTCCAAATTGTTTTGAAAATCGTCTGAGATCCGATCGGTTTCATACATCCAACTTCTGTCCATTCTGTAAAAAGAATTTATATAAGTCATTTTGTCATAAACAATTCAATAGGCATTAACTATAATAGAAAATACATTTAAGTAAATGATACAGGAAGAAAATAATCAAGGTATCAACTACACATGTCAAAAAAACATACAAATGTGTTATTGAAAAAATGTAAAACCAACAAGAACTTAATGTGTTATATCACATAACAGCATGACTCATCCCATAACCATATTAGTAGGGTATCATGAACATGAATAACATCAACCTTGTGCCATCCTCCTACCCTACATGACCCCAACCACATGCCACATCTTATTATAGCCTTATCACATCACACCTCACCGAAAAACACTAGGGAAATCATAGTACATCTCACCTGAAGACACATGGACAATCACATCGCATCTTGCCTAAAAACACATGGTCAATCACTTTTTAAGGAAGAGTAGGGAAGACATGGTAGCTATCCAAACATATAACCACCATCCTAGATATTAGAAAAAATACCCATAACTCAAAACCTCTGATCGTTGGTAAGTTTATCCAACTCTGGTTGGGAATGTGTAGAAATAACATAAAAATACATGATATATAGATAGCACAAAATACTCAACCTATGGGTTCACATTAACTACATAATCACACACTTCACTACTACCATAAAACACATAAACCACACCACCACCACACAAGACACATATCATTGGAATATAATTCTACATTCAATAAGTCTATCTATGGAATTATCATAAGAATCCATGTATCAATTGGAATATAATTCTACATTCAATAAGTCTATCTATGGAATCCCTCCCTTGGATCCATGTATCACCAATGACTTAATCAATATTCAAAGAAATGAGTCTATCCGTGGAATTCCACTGTGAATCCATTTATCACATAAAGCATATAAGTTAATAGAAACAAGATTATATACCTGACATCCTAATAGAATCCATGTATCACTATTTACTACTAATCATTTAATGAATTTCATTTCATTTAAACAATTCATTAAACATACCAAGGTCAAAAACAAAGGTATTTAATACAACTCACCTCAAAATGGCGACTCAATCAAATAATAACCTGAAAATAATGAAGCTTCATTTACTCATGTTGTAATGAAAAGATAATGAGATTCTCTTTCTTAATCAATCAATTCCATATCATGGTCTCAACATAACTCATAATGGCTAGAAATTCAATGAAAATTCAAGCACTCACATGGGAATTTTTAATATAACACTCCTAACAAGACTATAAAGATATCACATGCATTAGTTATAATATATCTAACATGGTAACATAAAATATAAGTGTTAAAGGGGAATGCAAACCATAAAATACCCTTAATTAATTTAATTTACAATTCAATTCATAAATCGAACAATCAATTCGATTTATATAACCTTTCACAAATGACATCCCATGTTCAAAGGGTAAAATCCAAAAAGGAATTTTCAAGAAAACTCACCCTTAGGCGCCGACAGTAGCTCCAAAATCGTCTAAACTGAAGGGAAAAATAAAAATAAGTTTCAATAATATCCAAACATTTGAATACCTTTTGAGATAAAGAAGAAGAAGAACCTGAAGAAGAGCTTCAAGGTCCGGCCGGCAGTACTCCAAAATCGCCTGCTGCTGCTCCCGTTAGGGCTCTGTAACGCGAATGGGGGAGAGAAAGGGCTGCTGGGGATTTGGGGAAAACCTTTGCCAACGGTTTTTTAAAACCGTTGGCATATCTCCCCGAAACAAGGCCTATCCCAACGGTTCCTTAGAACCGTTGGGAAACACTCCCCAAAACATGGTCTATCCCAACGGTTCCTTAGAACCGTTGGGAAAAACTCCCCAAAACAAGCCTACCCCAACGGTTCCTTAGAACCGTTGGGAAAAACTCCCCAAAACAAGGCCTATCCCAACGGTTCTAGGGAACCGTTGGGAAAAACTCCCCCAAACCAAGCTATCCCAACGGTTCTAAGAAACCGTTGGGAAAAACCTCTATTTTAATCATTTACCAACGGTTCTATCAAACCGTTGGTATGTAACTGTGGGGAAAAACCCACATTCCAGTAGTGATGGTTGAAGAAGCAACATGGGAGTCTGAAAATGCTATGAGGGAAAAATACCCTCAATTGTTTAATAAGTAAATAAAATTGTGAGGACGCAATTTCAAGAAGGTGGGGATAATGTAACATCCCAAGGTTTTCTAAAAATAAATTGAAAATGCTTGAAATTTTGTTTAAGGTATATATTCATAAATATCCTTTAAACATAATTTTATTTCTTCTATGTTTTGAATTTCAAGAAACTGTCATCTACAATTGTGTTCAGTATGTTATTTAGAGTCTGATGAAACAAACTTGTTTTTTTGGTGAATAGTAACCTACCCTTATGAATAGTAATATGACCCTTATGAATAGTAATATGACCCTTATGAATAGTAAATAAGATTAACATTACCTCTGAATAATAAAATAAAATTTATACATCTTAGAAAGTGATAATTTGACCTTAGTAAACATTTTTGGTATTTTATAAGTCATAAATAATTAATTAATTAATTTAAAAGAATATTTATTTTCCTGTAATGTATTCATAAATTATTTAATCAATGTCTAATAGTTTTTAGATAATTTTATAAGACCTTACGTAATTTTTGAAAGAACTATAAATTCAGTTTTAATCTTAAAAACTGTTTTTTTTAAGTAAATTATGATTTTTATTAATTATTAAATTAATAATATTTAGAAAATTATTTTTGAAAAATGGACTTCATTTTTGGATTATACACATTGAAAAATGGTTGGGGTAAATTTTTGATATTTTTCTGAGATACTTGAATTTTTGATGAATAGTGGAATCCGATAATTCACAATAAATGCTAAATAATGTATTAATTGAGTCACCGATGATGTTCTGATGATGTAAGACCACTTGGTTCGGGATTAAATTATAAAATTACTATTATTTGTCATCCAAGACTCACTATTCCTGGTCTTTGGTGAAATTAATAAACTAATCAATTTTATATTAAGGAAACCCCTCTCCCCTCCACTATAAAAGCCACCCTTCACTCCCTCTTTTCCTCACACCTCTGAAGCTCCAAGACTTCTCTAAACTCTGCCCAAACACCTCCCATAGCTTATCCCCACATCCAAAAGCTACTGGTCTCATCAAAAGACCAAGCCTAGCTTCCTTAAAAAGGATCTCAAGAGGAGGATTCTAAAGGTAATTTTCTCTCTCTTCTCCTTTATTTTCCTTTCAAGTTCAAGTTCCTTTCTTGATCTCTCCCTACCTATCTTCATCCAAATTATTCTGTAAATCCAGTATTATATATATACTGTAATATTATGATTCCAATGTTATAATATATCACCCCACACCCTTTCCCTCTTCCATTTATTTTATTAAAGAGAACGTTGTTCATGAGGTGTTAAATTTATCACCTTCAAAAACGACATGTTCTCTTCTTCCATTTCTACCTTCAATCTGGTCATGAAACCATTTATATGGTTGAACCAGGTTATAATATATGTTTTATGACTCACATAAGGTTCTGGAATTCTTTTTTACTCATGATTCAAATTTATAAGACTAAATGAGGTTGTAATTATCAAAGAACCACTTAAATGATCTAAACGAACATAATTAATGTTTTAACTTATGAATCATCATCATATAAAGAATCAAAGTGATAAATGTCATAATTTATGGTACTGGAAATATGCAAAAACTAATCCATTCCAATTATGGAGTTTCACTTCCAATCAACAATAACGATTCATCATGAACCGATTGTGAAAATCACAAAAGAACTCACCCAAAATAATGCAAGGAACAAAATACTAACAATTAAGGGGTAAAATAAGGTTATGAAATGACCATATAAGATGTTATAAACATGAACATGTTTCTGTAAAATACTAATAACACTCTTTTAACCATTATACAGGAGGTTTAAACAATTTTGAAGTAAGACAAGCCCAAGGTAAGGGAATTCTTAACCCGATTTCCATTCTTTGGGTTAACCATCTACTTTATTATTTATGTGCTATTTAAATTGTTTGTGTGATGGGTTATGTCTATATTATGTTTAATTATGTGTTTTTACAGAGTATATACATATTCCATCCACTCTATTAAGTCTCACTTCAAGTATATGATGTTTATAAGGGACTTTTCTTCTAAAATCCTCTTTAAAAATTCTGTTTTACAAGATTCAAAAGTAATATTTTTATGCTATTATTTATGTTGTATGATTATGTTTTGGTTATTGGGCATTGTTTATAATGAAGGGTGGGACCTATATTTCCCTCCAATGCATTGGGTATGAGTAAGTTGGAGGTCGGCCGTATGGTTACTCCACGTGTAACTGCGATGGTTACACAAAGTATGGTAGCCGCGAGGGTTACAAATGTTTTAAGGTAGCCAAGATGGTTACCAGATTATGTAAGTAATTCCCCAAGATAACTCTATGATTATATTTATGTTTGTGTGGATCTTGTGTAAATCTAATGTTACACAAAGTAAGTATTTATGGGTGGAAAGCATGTCTTTTGAAAATGTTTTCATACCTCATGAGTATTCATGAACTAATGTGATTTTTCCTTATTTTTCATACCTTACTGAAATTTTGTGCTCATCCCAAGTTTTTGAATGATTTTTCACAGGTTAATGGATGAGTAATACAAGGAAGGAAGACATGTTAAATGTTGAAGAATTGTCAAGGAGTCTTGTTTTAAGTTTTAATGTTTTATATTCTGAGGAAAATGGAAACTGATTTTTATGGTATCCACTATGTACAATGTGTAATGTTATGAATGTTTTGTCTTAATTATCTAAATCTATAAACTTGAAAAGATACTCAATGTAAAAGTAAGTGTTTTCTTGAATAAATTCAAGATTATGTATGAAATAAGTGCGGCTTGTTATAGTTGGTATCAGAGGATGGTTTAGATAACTTTAGGGGTTAGGGTGATGCTAATAGAATACCATAAATGATTTTCACTCTATGTTTAATTTGTTATAGCATTTAAAGATTACCATGTTGCTTCATCTAAGAAATGTTTGTTTAGAATGGTTGTCCGCAGAAGGAACATGGATGCTGAAGAGGAGAGGCACCGACAGAATGAAATCCTTCCTGATCTACAGCCCAGAATGGTAGGGATTGGAACCGAGCAATTTGTGACAGTAATGGCTCAGCTAACACAGGCCATAAATGGTGGTGGCATCCATGTAGGAGAACTAATAGAGGTACCCCAATAGAACATGACAGTGGTGGAACATTTTATGAGACAACATCCTCCTGCATTCAATGGATCTTCTGACCCAGTGGAAGCAGAAGGATGGATTAAAGCCCTTGAAAAGATATTTGATGTTATGGGATGTTCGGACAATCAAAAGGTAAGTATTTCCATTTATCGTTTTGAAGGGGAAGCTGATCAGTGGTGGTAAATGGTAAGGAATATCAGGGGTAGAGAGGATTTTGATGCCTTAGTGTGGGATGAATTTAAAAGTCTTTTTCTTGAAAAATATTTTCCTAAGGTGGTGCGACTTAGAATGGAGAATAAATTCCTTGAATTGAAACAAAAGGAGGAAGATTCAGTGGCTTTGTATGAAGTGAACTTCCCCTGACTGGCGAGGTATGCTCCAAATCTTATTCTGGATCTCGATAGCAAAATCAACCGCTTTTACTCAGGATTGAAGCCAAGGTATCGAAGGGAGTTGGCCTCCCGTGAATTCAAAAGTTATGAAAAACTTGTCTGATGTGCTGAGAGGGTAGAGATGGAATTTGCTGACGATCACATGAATTTTGGAAACAAAGAGAAGAAGAGGTCCCATTGGCAAGCAATGGGTAAGAATCAACCAAAGAAATCTGATGGTAAGAAAATCCAATTTCCAGTTTGTGAAAAGTGTGGCAAGAAGCACCCTGGGGAATGTCTTATCAAAACCGGGAAGTGTTTTAAATGTGGTAAGTTTGGACATATGGCTCGATATTGCAATGAAAATGATCCAAAGACTAATCCTGATAAGAAAACTGTAAAGTGTTTTAAATGTGGTGAGATGGGTCACTATGAAAATGCCTGTCCAAAGAGGGATCCAAATGATGCAAAGAAGCCAGACTACAAGCAGAAAGGTGTAGTGAGATCCTTTGCGACTATGTCAGCAGGTGTTGGGCCATCCAATGAAGTTGTATCAGGTACTTTGTTTGTTCACTCATATTTTGCTAAAGTTTTGTTTGATATGGGGTCTACACATTCCTTCATCTCTGAGAAATTTTCTGGTAGTTTGGAAATATCACCTCAACAAATGAGACCTGAACTTGTTGTTAAAACACTAGGGGGAAATGTTATAGCAAAGAGGAATTATAAGAATATTTCTATTGTGGTATGTGGAAAGACTTTACCTGCAAACCTTGTTGTTTTACCCTTAGTCGAGTTTGATGTTATTCTGGGGATGGACTGGCTTTCTGATTATCATGCTAATATTGACTGTAGAGCTAAAGAAGTTGTTTTTCAGAAAGAGTTTCAGTTTGTATATAAGAATGAACCCATAAAATTGATAACATATCAGGAAGCTGAGAAACTACTAAAAAATTGAAGTGAAAGTTATCTTTTTCATATTGTTGAAAACAAGGGAACTATTCAAATTATTGATGTGCCAGTGGTAAATGAATACCTTTATGTTTTTCCTGAGGAGTTACCCAGTGTCATACCTGAACAAGAAGTAGAATTCACAATTGATTTAGTTCCTGATGCTAATCCAATTTCAAAACCCCCATATCGTATGGCTCTAATAGAACTTCTTGAATTGAAAAATTAGTTACAGGATTTTCTTGTCAAGGGCTTCATTAGTCCCAGCACTTCACCATGGGGAGCCCCTATTTTGTTTGTTAAGAAGAAAGATGGTTCCATGAGACTTTTCATTGATTATAGAGCTTTGAATAACATCACTGTTAAAAACAAGTATCCTTTTCCTCATATTGATGACTTGTTTGATCAGCTCCAGGGAGCTCAGTACTTTTCCAAGATTGACTTGAGATCTGGATACCATCAGCTGAAGGTGAAGGAGGATGACATCCTGAAAACAGCCTTTCGTACTAGATATGGGCATTATGAATTTGTTGTTATGCCATTTGGGTTAACTAATGCACCTTCTGTATTCATGAATCTTATAAATAGAGTATTTCATGAGTTCTTGGACAAGTTTGTGGTTATATTTATTGATGAAATTCTGATTTTTTCTAAAAATAAATAGGAGCATGAAAAACATATAAGGGTTGTTTTACAAACATTAAAAGAAAAGAAACTATATGGAAAATTCAGCAAGTGTGATTTTTGGTTGCAACAGATTTCTTTTCTTGGGCACATTGTAAATAAGGATGGAATAACAGTTGATCCTTCCAAAACAAAAGTAGTTGATGAATGGCCAAGACCCACAAATGTTACAGAGATTCGTAGTTTTCTGGGCTTAGCAAGTTATTACCGACGGTTTGTTAAGAACTTTGCACGGTTATCTAGCCCAATAACTAAGTTAACACGAAAAGGGGTTAAATTTGTTTAGAGAGAGGAATATGATGTTTGTTTTCAGGAACTAAGGAAGAGATTGGTGAATTCTCCAGTTTTGGCCTTACCTTCCCAGAATGGTGAGTTTGTCATCTACAGTGATGCTTCTTTGAAGGGACTTGGTTGCGTTTTGATGCAGAATGATCAGGTAATTGCCTATGATTCGAGACAACTTAAACCTCATGAGCTAAATTATCCCACACATGATTTGGAATTGTCAGCTGTGGTTTTTTCTTTGAAAATATGGAGGCATCATCTATACGGAACCAAATTCCAAATATATACTGACCATAAAAGTCTTAAGTATATATTAAATCAGAAGGAATTAAACACGAGGAAGAGAAGATGGCTGAACTGATAAAGGATTATGATTGCACGATCAATTACCATCCTGGAAAAGCAAACAAAGTAGCGGATGCCTTAAGTCGGAAAAATCATGCATCATTAACCATGATACGTTTGGAACATGATCCCTTGATTAATGATTTGATGAATTTTGGCTTAGAAGTTGTTGGTGCAGGGAATATATCTGTTTTGTTTTAGGTTTCAGTGCAGTCTTCGTTGTCAGACAGAATTATGAAAGCGCAGAGGGAAGACCGTGAGCTACAGAAAAAGGTAGAATTGGTTAAAATGGGTAAGTTTCCAGAATTTAATCTTAATAAAGATTGTGTTTTAAGATTTGGAAAAAGGTTGTGTGTGCCTTGTGATTCCCAGCTGAAGAAATAATTGTTGTGTGAAGCTCATAGTTCTCCATTTTCTGTTCATCCTGGAAGTACTAAGATGTACAGAGACCTTTGAGAGTATTATTGGTGGAATGGGATGAAAAAATATATTACTGATTTTATAATGAAATGTTTGACATGTCAGCAGGTTAAAGCAGAGCTGTAGTTACCGAAGGGGATGCTTCAGCCTTTTCCAGTGCCAGAATGGAAATGGGAGAATATATCCATGGATTTTGTGGTGGGACTACCAAAGACTTCTCGAGGTAACAATGCGATATGGGTTATTGTTGATCAGCTAACAAAGTCTGCTCATTTTCTTTATATTTGAGATATAATGACATTAGATCAGATTTCTCAATTGTACCTCAAGGAGAGTGTCAGGTTACATGGAGTGCCTCTTTCCATTGTGTCTGACCGAGATCCCAGGTTCACTTCTAAATTTTGGAAGGGACTTCAGAAGTCTTTGGGCACAGAGTTGAATTTCAGTACAACTTTTCATCCTCAATCATATGGGCAGTCAGAACGAATGATTCAAACTTTGGAGGATATGCTTTGAGCTTGTTCAATGGACTATCAGGGAAGTTGGGATCAACATCTTTCATTAGTTGAGTTTTCTTATAATAATAGTTTCCATTCCAGTATTCAGATGGCACCTTTTGAGGCCTTGTATGGAAAGCAGTGTCGGAATCCTGCGTTTTGGGATGAAGTCGGTGAAAAAAAGTTGATGGGGCCAAAATTAGTAGAAGAAGTGGCTGAGAAAGTGAGGGTGATCCAGCAACACATGAGGATAGCTCAGAGCAGGCAGAAAAGTTATGCAGATAACAGAAGGAAAGACTTATCTTTCGAGGTAGGTGACCATGTTTTCCTTAAAATCTCTCCTTGGAAAAGTGTGATGCATTTCGGTAAGAAAGGTAAACTAAGTCCACGGTTCATTGGTCCTTTTGAAATATTGGATAAAATTGGAACAGTTGCATACCGCGTAGATTTGCCTCCAAGATTATTTCAAGTACACAATGTTTTTCATGTTTCGATGTTGAGAAAGTATGTTCCCGATTCATCAAATGTCTTGAGGCTGGAAGCAGTTCAGCTGGCAGAGAACCTTTCTTATGAAGAAAAACCAGTTCAGATTCTTGATCGAAGAGAATAGGTATTGCAGAATAAGGTAATCCACCAGGTAAAGGTTTTATGGAGAAAGCACATGGTTGAAGAAGCAACATGGGAGTCTGAAAATGCTATGAGGGAAAAATACCCTCAATTGTTTAATAAGTAAATAAAATTGTGAGGACGCAATTTCAAGAAGGTGGGGATAATGTAACATCCCAAGGTTTTCTAAAAATAAATTGAAAATGCTTGAAATTTTGTTTAAGGTATATATTCATAAATATCCTTTAAACATAATTTTATTTCTTCTATGTTTTGAATTTCAAGAAACTGTCATCTACAATTGTGTTCAGTATGTTATTTAGAGTCTGATGAAACAAACTTGTTTTTTTGGTGAATAGTAACCTACCCTTATGAATAGTAATATGACCCTTATGAATAGTAATATGACCCTTATGAATAGTAAATAAGATTAACATTACCTATGAATAATAAAATAAAATTTATACATCTTAAAAAGTGATAATTTGACCTTAGTAAACATTTTTGGTATTTTATAAGTCATAAATAATTAATTAATTAATTTAAAAGAATATTTATTTTCCTGTAATTTATTCATAAATTATTGAATCAATGTCTAATAGTTTTTAGATAATTTTATAAGACCTTACGTAATTTTTGAAAGAACTATAAATTCAGTTTTAATCTTAAAAACTGTTTTTTTAAGTAAATTATGATTTTTATTAATTATTAAATTAATAATATTTAGAAAATTATTTTTGAAAAATGTACTTCATTTTTGGATTATACACATTGAAAAATGGTTGGGGTAAATTTTTGATATTTTTCTGAGATACTTGAATTTTTGATGAATAGTGGAATCCGATAATTCACAATAAATGCTAAATAATGTATTAATTGAGTCACCGATGATGTTCTGATGATGTAAGACCACTTGGTTCGGGATTAAATTATAAAATTACTATTATTTGTCATCCAAGACTCACTATTCCTGGTCTTTGGTGAAATTAATAAACTAATCAATTTTATATTAAGGAAACCCCTCTCCCCTCCACTATAAAAGCCACCCTTCACTCCCTCTTTTCCTCACACCTCTGAAGCTCCAAGACTTCTCTAAACTCTGCCCAAACACCTCCCCTAGCTCATCCCCACGTCCAAAAGCTACTGGTCTCATCAAAAGACCAAGCCTAGCTTCCTTAAAAAGGATCTCAAGAGGAGGATTCTAAAGGTAATTTTCTCTCTCTTCTCCTTTATTTTCCTTTCAAGTTCAAGTTCCTTTCTTGATCTCTCCCTACCTATCTTCATCCAAATTATTCTGTAAATCCAGTATTATATATATACTGTAATATTATGATTCCAATGTTATAATATATCACCCTACACCCTTTCCCTCTTCCATTTATTTTATTAAAGAGAACGTTGTTCATGAGGTGTTAAATTTATCACCTTCAAAAATGACATGTTCTCTTCTTCCATTTCTACCTTAAATATGGTCATGAAACCATTTATATGGTTGAACCAGGTTATAATATATGTTTTATGACTCACATAAGGTTCTGGAATTCTTTTTTACTCATGATTCAAATTTATAAGACTAAATGAGGTTGTAATTATCAAAGAACCACTTAAATGATCTAAACGAACATAATTAATGTTTTAACTTATGAATCATCATCATATAAAGCATCAAAGTGATAAATGTCATAATTTATGGTACTGGAAATATGCAAAAACTAATCCATTCCAATTCTAGAGTTTCACTTCCAATCAACAATAACGATTCATCATGAACCGATTGTGAAAATCACAAAAGAACTCACCCAAAATAATGCAAGGAACAAAATACTAACAATTAAGGGGTAAAATAAGGTTATGAAATGACCATATAAGATGTTATAAACATGAACATGTTTCTGTAAAATACTAATAACACTCTTTTAACCATTATACAGGAGGTTTAAACAATTTTGAAGTAAGACAAGCCCAAGGTAAGGGAATTCTTAACCCGATTTCCATTCTTTGGGTTAACCGTCTACTTTATTATTTATGTGATATTTAAATTGTTTGTGTGATGGGTTATGTCTATATTATGTTTCATTATGTGTTTTTATAGAGTATATACATATTCCATCCACTCTATTAAGTCTCACTTCAAGTATATGATGTTTATAAGGGACTTTTCTTCTAAAATCCTCTTTAAAAATTCTGTTTTACAAGATTCAAAAGCAATGTTTTTATGCTATTATTTATGTTGTATGATTATGTTTTGGTTATTGGGAATTGTTTATAATTAAGGTTGGGACCTATATTTCCCTCCAATGCATTGGGTATGAGTAAGTTGGAGGTCAGCTGTATGGTTACTCCACGTGTAACTGCGATGGTTACACAAAGTATGGTAGCCGCGAGGGTTACAAATTTTTTAAGGTAGCCAAGATGGTTACAAGATTATGTAAGTAATTCCCCAAGATACCTCTATGATTATATTTATGTTTGTGTGGATCTTGTGTAAATCTCATGTTACACAAAGTAAGTATTTATGGGTGGAAAGCATGTCTTTTGAAAATGTTTTCATACGTCATGAGTATTCATGAACTAATGTGATTTTTCCTTCTTTTTCATACCTTACTGAGCTTTTGTGCTCATCCCAAGTTTTTAAATGATTTTTCACAGGTTAATGGATGAGTAATACAAGGAAGGAAGACATGTTAAATGTTGAAGAATTGTCAAGGAGTCTTGTTTTAAGTTTTAATGTTTTATATTCTGAGGAAAATTGAAACTGATTTTTATGGTATCCACTATGTACAATGTGTAATGTTATGAATGTTTTGTCTTAATTCTCTAAAGCTCTAAACTTGAAAAGATCCTCAATGTAAAAGGAAGTGTTTTCTTGAATAAATTCAATATTATGTATTAAATAAGTGCAGGTTGTTATAATATATTATAGAAAGAATAGATAATAAAATATAACGTCATAATATAATGAAACTAAAAGTACAATATTTCAATGAATAAAAATAGAAATAAAAAGATCACATGGATAATAATAATTGGTTACTTAGTGATGAAATGCATAATTTTGGATAGAAAATTCCATACTATAAGCCAATACATCATGATCTCAGACATCAGGATCTTATCTTCAAGGAAATATCTTGTTTCTGGGTAGTCATACACCAAAATACCCAAACATTTTTGTCTCATGAAACCTACCGATGCATCAAGGGGCTATATAATGTCGATCCCCACTCATCACTTGTTTATGTCCAATGCATTTATTATATGAGATATTGAGAAAAAAATACATAATAAAATTTCCAGATAATCATCATCATTTGAAAAACTACATACATAAATCTAATACTTTTCCACATGTTAATAAAATAACATTCATTCTAGGTGAACACTATCCAATCTGAATTATATAAAATGTGATGTTCAGACCGTATAAAGCAATGAGTATACGACTAAGTCAATAATGGAATAAAATAATCATAATATATCCAGAGAAAGAAGGTAGATGGTTTCAAAATAACATATACTAAATGTAATAAGGGAAACCTAGAAGGATGTTCACATAGATGAAAAGAATCCTTGTAAAAGAATGTTTCAAACTATATCACATAAGAAGAGATCAAGAATAAAATTGTTTGATACCATGAGTTAAAAAACAAAAATGATAACATATATTAGAGGATAAATCATGAAACATAAACCCTATAATAAAAAATCATTAAACATGATAAGTAAAATGGAAGTGAAAAAATAAAAGAGTTTTTAGAAAACATTTTTAACATTGTCATAAGAGACAAAGTTAGGGGCCACTTTAGAAATTAATTTTCAAAAGGTTTAAGTGAATTTTTTTTGAAAAAATTTAATTTTAAAAAGAATCTATAATAATAGGGTCCTAATGACATAAAGTTTTCTATAGTAAATGTGGATCCAAAGATAAAACATTTGATTATGAATGAAACCTCTTTAATACTTTAAAATTACCTTTGTTGAAAACCCACATTGTAAAAAGAGTAATGAAACCTTATTTGTGTTAAAAAATTATTTTTTCAAAGAGGATTATAAAATACCATATAATAAAATATTAGGGTGAGAGAACCCAATCATGGAAGAATAATGTTCAAGATAAAAATTTATAACAGAAAGAAAGGAGATTTGAGCTATCAATATTCCCTACAAGAAACATACTCCATAAATTAAGAAATATTCAATAAGGATTTATGTGGTAGGAATATAAATCCATAGAAAACAATTATATCATACCACATAATATAATAAATGGGAGAATGTACCCAACTTATATGAAATATGTTCAAGAGAATGATCATAACTCAGTGAATGAAAATTGAGTTACTAAAAACTCTTATGATTGGGGTAACACTTGAGTCAAAATACATTTGAAGAAAAGAACTTGATTTGGATCAATATATCTCATGAATTACAAGAAAATAAAGTGTAGAAAATTCATAGGGAATTAAATCAATATAAAACCATACAAAGAAAACATGGAGTATAACATATAACACGTCTCAAAGAATTGGGATTGAGATAAAAAACCCTTACAACTTGAGTAACATTTTAATCAAACTCATTGAAAGAGAAGGATTTTAATAGATATTCAAATAAAATTATTAAAAGATAATTCATGATATAATATATCAAATAGATAGTATATACACCTTAAAAATTAAATTTGGAGAATAATTCAAAACATGTCTTAAATAAAAGAATTTGATATGAAAAACCCTTACCCTATTCCAGATTCGTTATGTGTATACACATTGTAATATCTTGATTTTTTTTAAAGATAATAACACTACTATAAAATAGGCCTTTAGCAGCGCTAGAATTGGCCTTTATCAGTACTAAAAAATCATCAACCACCAGAATGTGATTAAAATCCCTACCATTTTATCGGTGCTAGAAAAGCAGTGATAAAAGGGTCTTTTATCAGTGCTAAAAAAGTGTTGATAAAGGAACCCGTTATCAGTGCTTTTAGAAGCACTAATAAAGGGGAATATTGTAGTGTGCTGTAATAGAACACTACAAAACCAGAAATAGGAAATACTACAATGTGCTATAACAACACACTACAACATTAGAAAAAATACTAGAAATTAGTAAAATCAGATACAAATACATAATTTAAAATAAATATTTTTACAACACAAATACAATAAAAAAAATATATTACAGAGCAAAAAAACACACTTTTATAAAAGAAAAAACCACCCATGCTTGAGAAAAAGAACAAACCTATATAAGAAAACAATTCTTAGGTTATTAATAATATAAAGAAATAAATTAAATAAAAAGTGTTAATTTTAAACTAAAATTTGATTCATACCATGAACATTATCTATTAGATTGAGCTGCGATTGATTCTTACAAGTCACACCATTTCTTGTTCATCTTAAAGCATTATCTTTGTGAAAATTAACTAAATAATTATAAGATAAAAATAAAAAAGAAATTAATTAATTAATACCAGATATAATGATGAGAAAACAATCTAGTCTCATTTTCTCAGTTTTGGCGATGTGATACATGTTTTAAATAAAATGATACTTATATACTGAAAAGATGCATTTGGAGTCATACTGGTCACACCGTGCATCAGTTTGAGGTGAGGATGATTCCTATATGTCCCAAATTACTGATGGATCATTTTCCCAATGTATCAAAATAATCCGAATGCATTTTCTTGGTTATGAGTACGTCATTTGTGTTTTTTACTAAAATTTCATTTTAAACTGGAAACACGCACTTTGAGTCATATCAGTCACATCATGTACCAGTTTGATATGATACTGATTCCTACATCTCAAAAATGACTTATGAATCATTTTCCTAAATTATCAAGACAATCTGAGCACATTTTCTTGGTTTTTAGTGAGTGACACTTTTTGAAATAAAATGTCAATTTTAAACCGATAACGGACACTTTGAGTCATACTGGGAACATCATATATCATATTGAGGTGAGGCTGATTCCTACATTTCAAAAATAAATTATGTATCATTTTAATAAAGTATCAAAATAATCCAAATGAGTTTTCTCAGTTTTGAGTATGTGAGTTGTCCTTTTTACTAAAATTAATGTCAATTTAAATAAAAAGACGTACTTGGAGTCATACCAGTCACAAAATGTTTTAGATTGAGGTGAGGATGATTCCTATACAACACAAATTACTTATGGATCATTGTACTAAATTATAAAAACAATATGAATGTGTTTTATTTATTTTGAGTATGTTACTTCTGTTTTTTTACTCAAATGTCATTTTAAACCAGAAACACGCACTTTGAGTCATACCGGTCACATCATGTATCGGTTTAAAATGAGACTAATTCCTACACATAAAAAATGAATTATGAATCATTTTACAAAATTATCAAGACAATATGAGTAAATTTTCTTGGTTTTTAATGAGTGACACTTTTTGAACTAAAATGTCAATTTTAAACCGATAACAGAAACTTTGAGTCATATCGGGCACATCATGTATCATATTGATACAAGGCTATTTTCTATATGTCAAAAAATGACATATGGATCATTTTTCTAAAGTATCAGAACAATATGAATGCATTTTCTTGGTTTTGAGTATGTTAGTTGTCCTTTTTACTAAAATTAATGTCAAATTTAAATAAAAAGACACACTTGGAGTCATAACGGTCACACCGTGTGTCATATTGAGGTTCATATGATTACTAAACATCTTTAATGACTTATGTATTTTTTTATTAAAGTATTAAAACCATCTGAATGCATTTTCTTAGTTTTGAGTATGCCACTTATGCTTTTTTTTACTAAAATGCCATTTTAAATTGGAAACCCTCACTTTGAGTCATACCAGTCACATAGTGTGTTGGTTTGATGTGAGACTGATTCCTATATGTCACAAATGGATTATGAATCATTTTACTAAATTATAAATACAACCAAATCATGTTTTCTTGGTTTTCAATGAGTGACACTTTTTCAACTAAAATGTCAATTTTAAACTGATAACAGAAACTTTGAGTCATATTGGGCACATCGTGTATCAGATTGAGGTGAGTCTAATTTATACACGTCACAAATGACTTATAGATCATTATACTAAAGTATCAAAATAATAGGAATTAATTTTATTAGTTTTGAGTATGTCATTTGTCTTCCTTACTAAAACTAATGTCAATTTTAAATAAAAAGATGCAATTGGATTCATACCGGTCACACCATGTGTCATATTGAGATGTGTGCTACCATAAAAGAATCTTTTAAAAACATTATAATAGACATTTATCATTGCTAAAAAAGTGATGACTATTGGAGCGTTGTTACAATACCTAGGATTTTATTAGTACTAGAAAAGCACTGATAAATGAGTCCTTTATCTACACTAAAAAAAGCACTGATAAAGCACCACTTTATCAGTGATTTTAGAAGAACTGATAAAAGAAACCATTTACTAGGGATTTTATTTAGCACTGATGAAGGACCCCTTTATCAGTGCTACTAAATTCACTAATAAATTGGCATACTATAATGTGATGTTACAATACACTATAGAACAAAAAACAGGGCATACAGCAATGTACTGTAACAGCACACTATAACAACATAAACAACACCAGAAATTAGAAAAATCAGATAAATATAAAAAATTTAAATGAAATAAATTTTACAACACAAATAAAAGAAATAAAAAACTATTATAGATCAAAATAACACACCTGTATAAAAGAAAAAACCACCCATATTAGAGAAAAAGAACACACCTATATAATAAAAAAATTATTGCGTTAGTAATAATATAAAGAAATAAATTAATTAGAAAGTTTTAATTTTAAACTAAACTTTGAGTCATACCAGGAACACTGTGTATCATATTGAGTTTCAGTTGATTCTTGCACATCACACCATTTATTGTTCATCTTCAAGAATCCTCTATGTAAAAATTAACTAAATAAGTATAAGATAAAAATGATAAATAAATAAATTAATTAATAGTATATAGAATTATAAGAAAAAAATCTAGGCTTGTTTACTCAGTTTTGGCGATGTGATGCGGGTTTTAAACTAAAATGACACTTATATAATTAAAAGACACACTTGGAGTCATACTGGTCACACCATGCATCATATTGAGTTGTGGATAATTCTTACATGTCCCAAATAAATTATGGACCATTTTCATAAATTATCAAAATAATAAAAATGTGTTTCCTCGGTTTTGAGTATGAAACTAGTGTTTTTTACTAAAATGTAATTTTAAACTGGAAACACACACTTTGAGTCATACCGGTTTCATAATATGTGGGTGTGACTGATTTCTACACATAAAAAATGAATTATTAATCATTTTTCTAAATTATTAAGACAATTCTTTGAGCATGCTTTCTCATTTTTCAATAAGCGACTTGAACTAAAATGTCAATTTTAAATTGATAACGAACACTTTGAGTCATATCGGGAACATTGTGTATCATATTAAGGTGCGACTGATTACCACACATTAAAAATGACTTAAATATCATTTTACTAAAGTATCAAAATAATTTGAATGCATTTGCTTAGTTTTGAGTATGTGAGTTCTCCTTTTTACTAAAATTAATGTCAATTTTAAATAAAAATATGTACTTGGAGTATTACTAGTCATAAAGTGAATAAGATTGAGGTGTTAATGACTCATTCACATCTCAAATGACTTATGGATCATTTTATTTAAGTATAAAAACAATATGAATGCGTTTTCTTAGTTTTGAGTATGCTACTTGTGTTTTTTATTAAAATATAATTTTAATATGGAAACATGTACTTTGAGTCATACCGATCACTTCATACATGGGTTTGATGTGAGACTAATTAATAAATATAAAAAATTAATTATGAATCATTTTACTAAATTATCAAGAAAATCTAAGCATGTTTTCTTAGTTTTTAGTGAGTGACACTTTTTTGTACTAAAATGTCAATTTTAAACCAATAATAGGAACTTTGAGTTATACTGGGAACATCATGTATCATATTGAGGTGATGATGATTCCTAAAATATGAAAATGACTTATGGATCATTTTCAAAAGTATCAAAATAATCCAAATGTGTTTGATCAGTTTTGAGTATGTCACTTGTCCTTTTTAGTAAAATTAATGTCAATTTTAAATAAAAATATGAAATTGGAGTCATACCAGTAAAAAAATGCATCAGATTGAGGTGAGAATGATTAATACACATCCAAAAGGACTTATGGATCATTATCTTAAACTATCAAAATAATATGAATTCATTTTCTTAGTTTTGAGTACATCACTTTTGTTTTTCACTAAAATGTCATTTTAAACTGGAAACATAAACTTTGAGTCATACCAGTCACATCGTGTGTCAGTTTGATGTGAGAAAAATTCTTACACATCACAAATGACTTATGAATCATTTTTATAAATTATCAAGACAATACAGTCACATTTTTTCATTTTTGAGTGAGTGACATTTTGTGAACTTAAATGTCGATTTTAAACCAATAACGGAAACTTTGATTAATACCGAACACATCATGTATCATATTGAGGTGCAGTTGATTCCTACACATAAAAAATGAATTATGGAT
Source organism: Viscum album (assembly GCA_963277665.1). NCBI lineage: Eukaryota > Viridiplantae > Streptophyta > Magnoliopsida > Santalales > Viscaceae > Viscum > Viscum album. Next base: position 1,466,699,068 of record OY728156.1, on the reverse strand, counting down.
TTTTTACTAAAGTATCAAAACCATATTAATGTGTTTTCTTGGTTTTGAGTATGTGATGTGTGTTTTGAACTAAAATGTAAATTATAAATTAAAAACATACAGTTCGAGACATACCGGTCACATTGTGTATCAGATTGAGGTGCATCTAATTGAGTATGTGATGTGTTTTTTTTTCAATCATGTGCACCAAACTAGAAAAGAAATAAATGTTCCATTTGGATGGAAGAATAAACCCCATTCTACCTGAAACACTTCATCGAAAAGCACTATGTTCTCTCTTTTCTAGCTTGTTGCAAACGATTGAAGAAAAATATAACTTCCCAAAAGATATGTGCAAAAAAAAATTAGATAAAAAGGGTAAGGAAATTAACTTAAAAACATTAGATAAAATTATGATAAAATTAAATAAATAATCATTTGGAATTAACCTTTTCATGATGGATGTATACATTATTGACCTATTTCCTTGTTGTTATCTCAGTTTTAGCCTCGAAGTCAAATCTATTATGATCACAAGTAACTTCAAACAAACCACCCCAAACCAAGAAAAATAATCCACCTGCATAATAAAATAATTATTATGTTATTAATACTATAAAGAAATAAATTAAACATAAATATGAAAGAATACATTAATAAAATTTCAATTTTAAATCGGAACCACACAATTTGAGTCATACCGGGTACACTGTGTATTGCCTTGAAGTATGGTTGATTCCAATGTGTATTTTTATCCTATAGTGCATTTAACACCATATTTCATCTAACAATATTATATTTTGATAACCCAGAATGTTGAATGAATTGAATAATAAAAAGAAAATTGCATCATAATGAGTGAATCATCATTATTGAGTGCATGATCATAGTACATGAGTGAATCATCCTTGTTAAGAAAGTCATTTATTCCTATAAAACATTAAACATTGGTGTAAAACTATCACCATTCATTTATTGAACTAAAGTAAATATTTACATATGAGTTTTTATGGAACATAATAAAATATATCTTACCCTTTCACCATCATAGAGAGTACAACGTCCCTGATAAACCATTTACCTTATTTGATGGAAAAAACTTAAGTGTGACCCATTATGTATTTTTAGTAGACACTAAACTCCATTATAATTTTTTACCCCCTTTTGACAGTATTAAACATCACTATATCCCTTTATAGCATCCAAATGACATTGAAATCTAGTGCATCCATTAAGTCTTCTTGGATTGTGCTATAGATTAGTATATTCTTTTCAATATTCTAGGTGACGATAAACTCTAACATAACATCATAATTATTTGTTCATAAAAATCGGAATATCCCTATTCTCATATATTTTTTATTGATAATGATGATGAGTTTTTTATTAATGATCTTGTGAACATGGATCATTTTACATAATGAATGTGCACATGAATAATTAATGTTACTTGTATGGATTTCACAAGAATTTGTGATATTTTATCAGGCATCTAATTGATGATAATAGAACAAATAATTTCACCATTCACCAAAGTGAAACCACTGTATTGTTCTTTTCTAAAAATTCATGATTCAGTTGATGAAATTTTGTATTTATTTATTTTTAGAGGTTTTGTATCAAGCTACTAGCTTCTTTTTTAAAGTGATCTTTGTTTGGATTTTTGGTACTTCACGATTTCATTTGAAGTAGGTTTTTCATTTTCAAGGATATCTTCATAAGGTAGTTTATTTTCATTTGATATCATGTTTCCTTTGACACCATCCATCCTCAATGAACATGATATCTCAATGATGGTTGTCCTCTAATAGTTACCCCATACACCTGCTGGATTCAGTGGTTGATTACACACATATTTATTCAAAAATTTGATTTGGATTATATACCTATTTTATTATTGGATTTGTGTTGTATAACTCTCAAGTTACTATTGGATCCACTACTAAGACCATTTCTTTGTAGTGTAGATAATTAATGGGAAAGAAACTATATTTTTTTTATTGTTCAGTTTGTTCTTGTGTTGGAGTTGGTGCCTTATAACCAACTTATTTTGTAATTTATGATAAAAATATATTCATTGGATGGATATTAATAAACTTCTCATCACATCATGATTTTATTTTGCATAACATTGTATGTGATAATGTTCTAAGAGTAGCTGTCGCACTAAAAGGTTATAGTGGATCCCTGCTATGATGAGAACCTAGAAGTTCTATGACACTATTCTTAAAAATATGTTATATAGCTGGATGATATCATTTGAAGGGACAAAAATGATATAGGTTATCAGGTGTGAAGACTCATAGGACTTTGAGGCACCTTCTCATGGTGTACACCCTTAGTAATGTCTAGGAGGATATTATGAGAACAAGACCCGCCTATAGGAAATACACATTTATAAGTGTCATTGGATTTTACTATCTACAGACATGTGTATTGATCCTTAGACTTTAATATTATTATTAATGGGTATTATTACTCACACACTTAGATGTATTCGAAAAAACCATGATGACATATGTTCATGGTGAGGTAGGATATGTCAGGTGCATTACGAGTAATACTGCATTAATGAATAACGTGATAAAGGATTTGTACCCTCTATTCCATAATATAATTTGATATCTTAGGAACTTTGATGAAAATTATGTAGCCTAAATAAATCCATGTCCATGGTGTTCTATAGGAAAGTTCAATTTTCGAGAAGTTAAAGAATGAGAAATCGAGAACATGGGTTGATGGAACTTTCATGCAACCTGCTTGATCATAGATATCAAGACAAAGGGATTATATTACACAACATGTGTTTATATGAGGTGAAATGTCATTGCAACATTAACTTCTTTCTCTATGGGTGCCTTGACATGTTGTTAGACACTAACCTTGGACTTTAGGTAGGTTTACCCAATGCCACTGAGAAAGAGGCCTAGAAGGTCACACACTAAGTGTATATGGAATCTCAGTTAAATAATTTATTATTTAACAATTTGAATAAATATTATTCTCAGTTGTGGTTTAATAATTATTCATGTATACCTAATCAAATTTATTTCGTCTCTAGTTATTCAAGAGAATATATTGCGGACAAAATATTTAAAAAATATTTATTTTCTATTTTAGTAAATATAATATTTATTTATTTATCAATGAATAATGAAGTGATATTTATTTAATTAATAAATAGTCATTATTCAAGGCCTAATAAATATTGAGGATGATTAACAGACCAAGTTTTAGGTCTGGTGAGAAATAATAATAATAAATATTATTTGATTAAAATAATATTTAATTTTAACTTGAAAGTTAAGAACATGTCAAGAAATAATAACATTTCTTTTATTATTTGACATGGGGGTTTCACTTGGTTAATAAAATAATTAAGGCTCCTATGAAAATTATTTTATGATTACCTGGTGAATTAAATTCTCAGTTACATTATTCTCTAATTATCTAAGGGAGAAACCCACAGGTTAGCCAATCATGTTGTGCACAATAATTTGGAGAATTTATATCAATCCTAGAGAGTTCCTTCTTCTCAAAAAATGTTCTCAAGAATGAGAGTGGTCCTCCTCCACCAAATCAAGGAGAATGCTTTGGAAGTGGTTCTCAAGGCGATCGAAGGCGGACGATGCAAGCACAAGGATCATCCGTGCTAGCACCTAGAGACTCCTTCAGCAATGTCCAAAGATTCACAAAGCACATTTGGATCACCACTAGAGGAGATATACCCTTGATCTCTATAATACAACATAGGCGCACTACAGATCTATGGTCAAAAACATCAATGAAGAAAGAATCACCTTTGATAAAATTCTTTAATTAAATTAAATTAATTATAAAAAAATATTTTGATCCTCTCTATTGGTTTGAGGTTTCTATTCCTTTATCTAAATCCTTGATTCAATTCCGTGGATACTAGTATTCATCATCATATTGATCCCAGATTGTTTATTTAATATGGAAAAAATTAAAGTTGGGTGCCATCCTAACTACGCTTCCACTGTGCCTGGAACCTATAAGTGGTATCAAAGAGGGAATATTATTGTTTATAATTATTTTGTTTCATTGATGATTTACGCATTCATAATTTAGTTTTTCAATTCGAGTTTAATCATTATTTAAATCAGAATTATGATATCTATTTCTTCCTTCATATTTTCTCATAGATCTAATAGAAATGATCAATTTTATGAATAAAATAAAATAAAGGAACTCATCCAGATGTGCCAAGGATCCTTTATGTACAACACCATACTACACGCCGTGTAATCAGAATTACATGCCGTGCAGTATTGTTCAACACATCAATATTTGGTTCAGTAATCAATTTGAGACCTTGCGTTAATTAGTCATTAATGACACCATTAATGAACTTTAATCCAAAGGGTGTTGAACAAGATTAATTGGCATCTGGAAACTGGAATACACACCAAGTGGCCCACTAGACATGGCGTGTAGTCCCTTCAGGTCAGAGTTGAGTCGTGTATTCCTTACACGGATTTTCTGGTTGGTGACCATACAATACAGAGTCTACATGAAATGTGTCCCACTGGACATGTCATGTACTCTGAATATTTTCAAAGTACACCTCACACACTGTTTCCCCAGGCGTGTACTTCAGATGGATGGTGAGGAGGGTACACGCTATGTAGTCGGATCTACATGCTGTGTACTTTTTCCAGATTACACATATTTAAAATTTATTATTATATTATGTAACCCTTGAGACATGTACCTTCATGTGGGAATAAATATGGGACACAACATGTGATAGGTGTTTGATATATATATATATAAATGTTTAATTAACATCTATGTAATGTTCAAAAAATCCACACATCATGTATGAGTTGTATTAAAATTATAATTCTCTGTTCATAGTACATGTCACAAAGAATAAAGTATATACAAGTATAATACATGTTGGTTAGTTTTGGATGGGTATTCACACTACTAGAAATTTAGGCTATAGCCATAGATCTATAGCCACAGTTTCATAGGTCTCTGACTATAACCTATTTATAGACACAATTTAATTAAAAAACCGTGGCAACCTTTTTTTCATATGTGTCAAAATCCTCCTACTCCCCTAATCCGCGAACCTCCTCCTCCATCAAAATTTCTACACCCTCCTCCACACCAAATGCCACCGCTCCTCTTTGCGCCCTCCTCATCCTCCGGCTGATATTATTCACGGTGGTTTCCTCATCCTCCGATTGATGCTGTTCACAGTTTCCCTCAAATCCCTCGACCTCTCTATGCCCTCCTCCTACTCCGGCCAATGTTGTTCACAGTGTCCTCCCCCCCTCCTCCTCCTGCACGCCTTTGAAACGGGTGTCCATTACCCTCACAAGGTCTCCTCTCCATGACATTCCTTCCTTGATGCTACCACCCAACGTGGCCACCCCACAGACACTGCTATGAGACAATTGCCCCACCTCCTCCTCCGGTGCACCTTCGACGCATCCACCCCACCTTCTTGGGATCCTCCTCCTCCTCTGATGTGGTTATAACCTAATTAATTTTTTCTTAATTGAATAACCTAATTGTTTCTTAATTCTACCTTGAATCAAACCTTTAGATCTTCCTCAATCATATATCCTTAATTCCATTCTAATTTTGTAGATTAATATGTTTAATTGACCACCAAACCTCCATGTTAAATTCACTTTAGCAATGATGTTTGAATTTTGTAGGAACCACACCTTATAGTGTAACAAATCCATTCGTGGCATGATAAGTCAGTTTTTACATAAACATTTTTCAATTACAATGAAGGATACATCATGGAGAACATCTTAATGGTTTAATGACCTATATACTTGATAAATAAACTAATAATATAACTTCCCAAATATTACCCTCCATGATTCAATCCCTTCCATAGTGTAGAATAATTCCTCTCCATCATGACTATAGTGTAGTAAAAATATCTATGGTGTAAATTCATATAGAATTAAAAAAAACAATCTTTCAAACTTCTAAATGCACACCCCTCACATCTCATTGAATATAATCAATCATGGACATTGAAAAATGTCTAGTGCGATTGAAAATATTTCTACCCATCTATGCAGTGTAACCTCTTACTCTACATTATAGACAAAAAATATTACTTATGTGCATTAAAAACACTATATTATTTAGTGTGGATATAGTCTTGTGACATGGATTGTAATTCTAAAATCTCATATTGATATTTCATTTGGGTGATGGCTACTTCATTACCTTGTACATGAGATCAAATCACCATAAAATTCCTTAGGTCCCAATAAGTCCTGGTAGGTCACCGTGATACCCCACATAGATCTATTATCCATAGTTACAAATTATTCTATGGAAATTACTATTACCTTGATCTGATTGATTATGTTAACTTATTTTTATTTCTTTTTTGGAACTACGATTGAGCTTAGTTATTTCTCATGGTGGGGAATTTCTTCTACACTGTTGCAATGTTGGATTGTTTTTTTAAAATTTAAAACACTAATGTGGCATGGCTAGTGGGATTGTGATAAATATTTCCTAACCCTTACATGTGAGGGTAGACTATGCATGTGGTAAAGAGTGAGTTTTTAGTTATACAAAATGAATTGTTCTTTGATTATGTGCCTCCCTTAGGCAATTAATTATGATTTTTTAGTTGTGGAAATATTATCAGTATATATTCCCAATTTTATTATTCTATTATAAGATTGATAATATACCCATTGTTTGATATGTTGTTCAATTATTAGGAATTATTCCATTTCACTATGTTAATCCTATGGCCTAAGATGATATGAATTTTTTTTAATGAGATAAATGACATGTGTTGACCTTGATAATGTGATTACTCTCTACATGGTGTGGGGAGTAATTTACATTTTCATCATGAATCTTGAGATGAAATATTTTTCCTAGATATTTTTCATCACCCACTTATTGTGTGATGTAATTCCAACCAATCCATGGAACATAATTCCCATGTGGACTTGGTGATGATGGTAGTGAGCCCCAATTCCTAGTTATTTATTGCTTCTTTTAGAAGTGGGCCCTCATTCCCATTTTCACCATGATGTTGTGTTATAATCCATGATTAAAAATCAACAATGGAATGGTTTCCTTCAACACACTATGGTATATTGTCATCCTTCTACACATTATGGTATATGATATGGTTTAAATTTTCAAAATGTATCTAAATTTCAATAAATCTTTGTAGAATTAATAGAAAACATCACAACTCATTGTGAATCTATCCAAACACTTTTTAAAATTGATTATTATTATATCTTAGATTTTATATAAACTATTTTTACTATAATAAATCCTCATTATTGGAACTTATGCGTGACTATTCATGATTTTTTATAATTTAAAACATTTATGAATTCCCTAAACCATAATTTTAATATATTTGTTATGATTTTTTTATTAACATGTTATTGATGATTACTTATTATCTTATGAAGCAATACATATAATGTTAAGTAATTTTATAGATTATTTATTTAATGTATGTTTATATTCCTTAGAATGGATAGATACTGGATATACAACGTTGATCAGATCATTGATGAATTTTATAAGGAGTTATGATATTTTTCAAACTTTTCATTCACTAATGATTCAGATAGTGGATTGATTCGATGCCCGTGTTTTGATTGTGTTGGAAGACCATGGTTAACTTGTGAGGAAGTGAGTTACCATATCACTAAACATGGTTTCCAAAAAAATTATCATGTGTGGTATCACAATGGAGAAAAATTTCAAGTGGTGGATGAAATCGATTCAACGGAAAGGATTGGTATGAAAAATATGATTTCTGATTGGTTTCCTTTTGTTTCTGAAGCCAGCTCCTCATGTAGACTAGTGCAAGAGGAAATGAATACTAGAACATAGTTTTTGTCTATTAATCAGGATAATGATATTGAGAGTGTTAGAAAGATGATGAAAGATGCAAATACCCCAGTATATCAGGCATGTGAAAAAATGAGTAAACTTGAGTTTTTAATGCGATTATATCATGGGAAAATAATGTATGGATTTAGTAATATTGTGGTCGACTATATCATTAAATTTATTAAGTATTTACTATATGATGATGAATGCATTCTAGAAAATGATTACATGGCATCAAAGTTGGTTGAAATATTTGAATTTTCATCTATTAAGATTCATTCTTTCCCCAACGATTGTTTTCTATTCTGGAAGGAAAATGCAGAGTTGAGTTAGTGAAAATAGTGAGAAAAATCAATGTGGAAGACTAATAAAGACAAAAATCAATATCGCATACCAGAGAAAGTGATGTGGCACTTCCCTTTAATTTTCAAGCTTCAAAAAACTTTTTATGTGATAAAAAATTCCAAGGAATATGATATGGAATAAATATTAAATAAATATGGATAATGTTGAAATAATGAATCTTATAGATGGGTTGTCTTGGAATAAATTTGATAGGTTATATCCTGATTTTGTAGCTGACCCAAAAAATGTTAGATTGGGATTATCCTGTGATGGTTTCAGCCCATTTCACCAAATGCATATTGCACACAGTACTTTTCATATTTTCATTCACATTTATAACTCTCCTTCATAGACGTGTATGAAGAATCCATTAAATATCATGATTATATAGATATCTGAACCCATTTATCCTAGAAATGATATTTATATATACTTTTATCCATTAGTATAGGAGTTAAAGGAGCTTTAGATTGCTGGTGCACAAGCGTACGATGTATTTAGGAAGGAGTACTTTATGTTTTGTGCAACTTTATTATTGAGGATAAATGATTTTCCTACCTATGGAATGATGTATAGTTGGAGTACTAAAGGGAAACTATCCTACCCTATTTTTATGAAAAATACACATTCCTAAAGATTAAAGTTTGGACAAACTTTCAGCTTTATAGGGCATCGACATTTTCTACCGATGGATCATCCATACAAGAAAAATTAGAGACAGTTCTATAATTCCATCTAGATAGATGAGACACCTCAACGAATTCTAGGGAATGATATTGTTAAACAACTTGATGATTTGAATTATTTTATTGGAAAAATTCAATCAAATATCAGAAAGAGAAAGCATGTTAATTCGAATTCCAATAGAAATTAGAGAAAGAAAATAATATTCTTTGAGTTTTCGTATTGGTCATCAAATTTATTGCGTTATTGTTTTGATGTAATGAATATTGAGAAAAAATTTTGTGAGATGTTACTTGATACTATTTTAAATGTCAAAGGAAAAACAACATTCGATTTGCGGTCTCATCATGATTTGATGGATTGGGGTATAAGAGCAAGACTTCATCTTGAGTTAATTGTTCAAAATAAGTGGAAAGTTAATTTTTCTTGTTATTCAATGAAAAATGTGGAGAAGAAACAATTTATTCAGGTCTTGGAAAGTTTGAAGTTTCTAGATGGTTATTCAAGTAATATTTTGAAAAGGGTGAATACACAATATGTGAAACTAAAATATCTTAAAACCCATGATTACCATGTATTGTTACATGAGATAATTCCTATTTCCATTTGACATTTACTTTCACATAATTTTAGAGTTGCTGTGATTAAGTTATGCTATTTTTATCAAGACCTTTGTGGAAAAAGACTAAGTAGAAGTGTTGTTTAGAAATTGTAGAGAGATGCATCGATTATTCTTTGTAACTTGGAGAAAATTTTCCCACCATAATTTTTCACATGTATGTTACATCTGACTATGCATCTTCCCACATAAGTTCTTTTTGGTGGTCCTATTTTGAGTTGGTGGATGTATCGTACATAAATAATGATGTTTACATTGAAATATTATGTGAGAAATAAATATCACCCTACAGGATCTATTTTGAAATGATATTTTGCACAAGAATGCATGGATTTCTGTTCATCATACTTGGATAATGTCACTATGATGTCTAATCAACTAATGAGAACTGAATATGAGAAATATGATCCCATTGATCCCGCATTTCCTTTATTTCCACAAACATGGGGGATATCTGGACCGTACTCATTGTGTACTTTAAGCAGGGAAGAGTGGTAAATGGCTCATCGTACAGTATTATTCAATTGTGGTGTGCTTAATGATTATATCTAGTAAGTAAACTAATAAATATGCATTTTTTTCATTGTGTGATTTCTTTACATATTCTGACATTTTAAAGCTTTCATATATGTAGAGAAAATTTAGAAATTATAAAAAAAGAGACATCACTCTCTATCTATTAAGAAGAAGGAAATGTTTCACAACAAAGAATTTTCTTCTTGGTTAAAGTCAAAGGTAATAGATTTTTTTTCTTCTCATAACATAATCACATGTATATATTTATTATTTGATGTTGGTATATTTTAGGGTTTAACTATACTAATGAATGAAGTATCAAATGAAGTAAGAGCATTTTCCTTAGGTCTAAATGACATGGTATGCGATTGTAAGGTAATAGTTGTCAATGGATTTAAATTTGTTATAAATATATATGCAAAAAATGGCAACACAAGATGATAGTATCATGATAAATTTCACAACAGATTGTTATGTGAGTGCATTAGATAGAAAACCTCGATCAGAAAATATATCATATTACGGTGTTTTTGAAAGAATCATTTTATTAGATTACTATGCACATGGTTGTGTCACAATGATGAAATAAAAGTGGTTTGATTCAATGACATGATAAGAAATTAATATTGATAACTGTGGATTTAGAATGATTGATATGAACTGCTAACTTCATACTGATGAACCTTATATTCCTGCGTCACAAGTTAGACACATGTTTTATGTAACTGACCCATTACAACAATAATTTTGTGTTATTGTTGATGTCATTCCTAGACATATATTTGATGAAGACATGGATGAAAATGATGTTGTAGATGAACCTATCAATATTTATTTGAATGTTTTATTTGATGACACATATGATTCAATTGTTAGAACATATTGTAAACCAAAAATTGTCATAGAGAACACATAGTGTTGACACATTTGTAAGTATTTACCTGATATTATCACAATATTTTATGTGTTTTTATAAAATTTCATACATGATATCAAATTAAATAGTATATTTTATACCATTGTTGAATATAAAACTATTAATAGTCTGACCAATTTATGTTTAATCACATATCTAGTAATTCTTAAACATAGAAAAGTCTTGATATTTTATTAATATAAATATCACACATGAAAATGTATCTTATTGTTATATGATACAATTTTATTATTTAAAATTTTGAATTATTTCTACTTATTTGAGAATATTATTTTAGATCTCTAGGTCAAAATGTCTAATTATGATGATACTATATGTCACGAATGATCCCGAGTCGACCCTGAACCGGTCACCTAGGCCAGCCTGCGACAAGTCCCGAGAGGCCTTCCCGATCCTCCTAGGATGTCAACAAGCACCAAGGGAATCAATAGATTACATGAGGGGACAATTTATCCCATATATAAAAAATCAAACAAATAGTGTAAAGAAATGGACAACCCAAAATACATTTATATAAAAATTGAACTAAACATTATTTGTACAAGAAATTGAAAGTACAACTAAACCAACAACTCAACTAACCAAACCCAATAACCAACTAACTCCATGTGAACCCACTGGTCACTATCCAACACAATGATCACATTTCTCCCAAGGTGATTGAACTCAAGCTGATGAACAAGGGATAAAAATAGAAGAAGAATATAGGCATGAGTATTAAAACTCAGTAGGTTATCCCGATATTCTATTCCCAATGCACATCCTTTAAAATAAAAGAAACATCAATTTCAAGTTTTAAATACAATATATAAAGGTATGTTTTCCAAATGAGGTCCCATACTATAAAAAAAAATTACCAGACAAAAACTTGCATGTTTTATAAATAAGAATGCTAGCAACAATTTTCAAAGAGGTACAACTTCAAAATGAAAATAGTTTTAAAGAGGGATACTTTAAAGAATGTGCAATTTTAAATAAATCACACACACTACTGAATTTACCAACCAAAAACACCGTATGATGATGGTGAGTACAAAATATTCAACGAGCACAACTCACGGGAACACCCCTAGGTACTAGTTAGTTGTGAGCCCCAGGTACCTCGTATCTCGGTGAAAGTAACCATAATAAATATCCGTTATCTTGAACATGAGACACTATTAGAGAGAATAAACATAACATAGTGGCCCCACAAAAACATCATCATCATAGTTTAGTTATTTTTGTCATCGTTAATCTTGCTATGTGAAAGAGAGGCCAAACCCCACGGGATCACTAGCATACTAGTACACGTCCGCCCACCTAAATAACCGGGATTACCTTTAGTGATAAATCAAGTTACACATATTATCAAATAAACTTTTCACATAAAAATTCATTTAAAAAACCATAAAAACACAAACATCCCACAAACATGCTTCACATTTATTTCACGAATCAATAAACCACTAAAATGTTTCGTAAAACAATTTCATGGAGTATAACATGGCCTTGCACATAAAATCCATTCAAAAATGATCTTTTAAGGGAAAAAACCCATCAATAACATAACAAACCATTTTTTTCAGCCACAAAACTAATTAATAAATCAATTTCATAGACCATAAAATAACCCAAAAAATAGAACATGAAATACACATGGAAACCATTTTTACAAAAAAATGCCAAACGAGCCTTTAATCCTTTCTAAAAACTAAAATTTGACTAAGGTATGAATATAAATTTTATTAAGGAGGTGTATAAACACCATTTAAATCAGAAAAAAAAAATCATAAATCCATTAAAACACTCAGGTTACATATTCAAAACACAACCATTTTCATAAGGATGTGAAATGGGCCATTTTCCGGCAACTCGGGCCAAAACATGTTGTAAACCAAAAAAAATTTGTTTTTAAAACAAAATAAAAATTTTAAAGACATATAAGGACCCAAAAATGCAATTTTAAATCTTACAATTAATTTATAAATCCAAAAAAATAATTTTAAAATCAAACTTAACACATAAAAGCCAATCGGGCAATTTACCAAACACATGACATGCCCTTTTAAACAAAACAATTTATTTTAAGCACTTAACAAGGAATAAAACACCAATTACATGAAATATTTTATACAAAATAATAGAAAATATTCAAAATACCATAAAATAGGTTCTAAACCTCACAACATAGTTTTGAAAGATAGCAGAACATTTAAACAAACACTTGGTGTGCACTTTTATCACAAAACAACACTACCTTTCACAAAACAAGGCTTAAACCACCATTTTTCACACCAAAAAAATTATAAAAAAGCTGAAAAACAATAATAAACATATATATAAGATTTTAAAAATAAGAAAATTATGAAACTTAAATGATAAAGGCATGTTCAAGGGATATCCTACCTCAAATCCTTGGCGTAATGGAAACACACACCCAATATCACCATCCGAGGGTTTAAAAACCCTAAACCCATGAAGACTAGACCCAAACGAACAAAAACCCCATAAAAAATTATGGTATAACATAACCATAGGTAGATAATTACTATGGGAGATTATAAAACCAATAAATAATGAAATGAGGAAGAAGAGGGAGGATAAAGGAGAAGAAATCTCACCTTTTCAACTAGAAAACTCTTTGTCTTCCATTAGATATAAACCCATAGAGAAAAGTTAATGGGTTGTAACTTCTTGGAGATTCTCCTAAGGTATTTAAGAACTAGGGAAATAATATTTATGGGAAAAAGAGAAATAATTGAATGATTTATGTATGAAATAATTTACCTTCTCAATTCTGGACGATTTGAGGAAACCTGAGAACTTTCACCCTAATATTCGATTCAAATGAGATACAAAGAGGAAACCTAGATAATGGGGGTGAGGCTAGGTATTTTGGATTCAAGTGGGAGGAATAATCAACTAAAAATATTAAAAAATGAAAAATATATAAAAGAAAAAATTTATTTTTTAAAAAATTAGAAATGAGTCCACAGGTTGACCCAATACCTAAATAAGTAACCCAAATTCACCATGATTATGAATTATTAAGGGGTCCAAAATGATATGGAGGTTTGAATATGTCATTGGAGGAAATGTTTGAAGTTTAATGGGTGAAAGATGTTGAAAAAAAGGAGTTATTAAATAAACAAATTTGGTTTTTAAAACTGGAAATGGGCTCACGGTTGGCCCAAATCATGAAGTAACCACTCTCTCTCCAAAAACTCCTAAAAAAGTAATGGGGAACCAAAATTAGGGTGATTAGAAATATATGGTAGTTAAAAACTAAAAATTAAACTCACAAAACACCTAATAAAAGGATTGATATTTTTAATAAACTGGATCAAAACTATGATATGAAAAAAAACCGGGTGTGACACTATAAGAAATAGAAGAATACCAAGAAATGAAAAACATATGTATCATATGGGAAAAAATGTAATTAGAATTTATGTTTGAATATTATGGTATTTCATATTATTTATCTTGTTATCATTCATTTTATTTTATCATCTATGTTATTTTAGGCTACATCATCAAGGAGATGGTTGGATTATGCTACTAAGGCTGATAGTTTGGTGGGGGGTACTGATTCTACAGTTCAGCCTACTACTATGCTACTTGAGTAATGAGGAGGTCATCCTACCATTATGTCACTTCCATATTATCCATACCCACCTTTTCCATATCCCTTTCTACCTACAACCACATCTTATGGTAGTTCTCATATTCCCATACCTTTTTATTTTCCATTCCCACCATCTACTGGACAGAGCATTGTGCCCCCATATATCCCACTACCATATCCATATCTATATCCACCCTCATCTGTATAGGGTTATCCATCGGGTTTTCTTTCTCCATCATTACACTTATCATCTTCTACTATACAGAGTACTTCTACTGTAGATATCCCGCCTACCACAGAGGTTACCCCCTCTAGATGTAACACTTTAGGGGTCAATAGATCCCCCATGTAAGAACCCAAATCTTCATTTTAGGAATGGATCTTGATTTTGAGTTGTTTTTGAGGAAAAAGAAAGAAATGATAATTTTCTAAGTACATGCCATGTACTTATATGTACACACCGTGTACTCAGTTTCTGTGTACAACTGTGTACTGGCTATATAACGGCTGAGTACATGGCTGTGTGGTGACCTGGAAGACCATTTAAGTTGGGGTATGGTTGAGGCCAATACACGACATGTAGTTTAAATGAACACGCCATGTAATTTTATTTTTAATTGATATATCAGAGTGGGGTTGCATCTTATGTCCAGAACTGTCTTCTTATCCCCGTAGTTTGTACATGAGAGTGATGAAACAACTGAAAAACTATGAACCCCTCTCGATTCTCAGTCCGAGCTCTGATTGAGACGCCATTGGGTGCATTGGAATCCCACTGGTGAGTTCTCAAAATACCTAGAGCCTTTCTTCCTGATTCCTCCTCTATTATGAGTTATTCAAGGTTGGTATTTTTCACCTTTTTGCATATCTACACTGATCTAGGCCGATTCAAGGTCCAAAGATCAAGGATATCGATCTTGATACATCAAGGTAGGTGTTTTGTTCATTTCATTGTTCGTATTTTGATTATATATACTTAAAGTGATGCATACCCACACTTAGGGTATTAGTTGATCTGTAATTTAACCCTATTTATCACCTTATATGGTTATTTAATTGATAACGGGTAGTTGCTTATGTGTAAGATTATATAACTTGTTTATAGGACACCATGGGTGCATTTCCCTTGTTGAGCTATTTATGGAAATTTGGTCTTGGTTTCCTGTTAGTCTTGCATTGTTTTCCATGCCTTGTTGTTAGGATAAAGTTACTAATTGTATGAGATGCTTGTGATATGCATTGTTAAGTTTGAACAGGGGGAATTTGACTGTGAGAATTCCCGAGGTAGGGTCATTTATGTATGTTTTACTGTTATGCTGACCTAGAGGTATTGACTGTGAGAGTTTCCAGGTGGTCATCGACTCGAGGGTTTAGACTGTGAGAGATACCCATGTGGTCATTTATAATTTATTGATACTATATTGACCAAGGGGTATTGACTGTGTGATCTACCCAGGTGGTCATTTTTAAATGATTAGTGCTAAGTTATACCAAAGGGGTTAGTCAGTGAGAGCTTCCCAAAGGGTTGTTATTAAATGAATTGTTGTTATGGTTGAAAAGGGGGGAATTATACTATGAGAACTTTCCCTAAGGGTCATTATTGAATAAATTAATAATTATGATGAGTTTTCCAAGCCAAATCACAATCTTGGACTTGGTCTTACTTGTTTTGTTTAGATGGTCTTATGATACATCTGTTTTGTTACCATTACATAGGGGGATATGGAGCTTAGGCTAGATCCTGAGATTACATGATTCAAAGGATGAATAATAAATGTAAATGAATATGATTGAAAACTGTAGTATTGTTTACTTTTGAGTACTTCCTAATTTATTGCTTCATTTATGCATATTGCCTGCTGTATATATTCACTGACAGTTGGGCACAAATCTTTTGGTGGTTTTATACTGGGATTCATCTCACAACCTATTTGGGTCATGTTTTGGACCCAAAAATATTATATGGTTGCAGGTATAGATAAATTAAAATGTCCTTCTTCATAAGGTGTTTGATTTCTATTAGAGATGGAGAGCATGTGACCAAGATGAGGCTTGCGATGCTGCTGGAGTTTACTATTTATTTTTTTTACTTTGGTTTCTATATCTCTTTCTAGCATTGTGGCTTTGACTATTTTCTTAGATACATATTCCATGAATCATATATATATATATATTGTGGCTTCTGTTGGATTTAATTTAGTCTTCTTTTGTCTATTTCTGTTTGGTATTACTGCTTCTGCTGTTGTTTACTATCTGTTTTCCACTATGTATACTCTGCCAATGAGGGCATAGTTTCCCCAATATCACACCTTGTCCCTCACTACTAGTTGGCAGCCTTTGGATTTTGGGGAAATGTGCTTGAGGTTATGTGACCAACTGGGTTTGGGGTACCTTTGGGCGGCACCCAGATCCGGGACATTAAAAAGTGGTATCAAAGGAGTTTCTTTTATGCTTTTCCTTACTATTTGGAGCCTATAGACTGGGATAGGAAGTAATAGGTGGTTGGTAATAATCTTTTCCTGGAAGTAGCTAACCCATGTACATGGAAAAGCCAAGTTACCTAGAATATTGTAATTTTTTTGGTTTTGAAATTGTTACAGTTGATTTGATTTCATCATGGGGTGCTAAAACCCAATGATATGAGGGTATTGCATCTCATTCATCATATAAGAACTTTCTATAGATCACATATCATGTATTCTTGTCATGCCATTTAGGGTGCAATACTGATGGTATGCTGTTGTGATAGATGTTGTGCTAGATATGCATGCTATTGTGATAGATTCCATGATAGAATACCTACTATTTTGATAGGGTGTTGGTATAAGTAAAGTTTCATTTGGTTGGATGCCAAACTTTGGTCCCTGAGGTGTTATGGGCCCTCTTGGATCAGAATTTGGTGTATCATGTTTGACCTTTAATTGAATTTTGTCAAGTTATGATGTGAAAAATGATGTCAAACTTTGAGTCACGGGGAGTATAGGATCTCACAGGTTGTAATTTGTCATGAATTGACCAAATTATAAGTTTTTAAGAGTTCCAGAGAAGATTTAGATGCTTACTATCAAGAAACCCAGGCAACATGGTGTGCGGTGTTATGAAAACATGCCATGTGTTCTTCTGTTATGGAAGAATTGACTTTTCTCAAGTACACACCGTGTACCATTTGTACATGCCATGTAATTGTTGACCATGTGACTGACTGTGTGAGCAGAGAAATGGGGTTAATAAATGTTTGGTAGAACACGCCGTTTACTGGGAGTACACACCATGATGAAAAGGACCATGTATCCAACCATGTGGCTAACAACATAGGTGGATGAAACATAGGTTGTACACACCGTGTCTAGCTTATACATGCTGTGTAGTGATCGGCCGTGTATCTGAATGTGTGACTAATGATATGGGTGGATTAAACTTAGGTTGTACACACAGTTTCTAGCTTATACATGCTATGTAGTGATCAACCATGTATCCGACCGTATGATTAATGACATGGGTGTATAGAACTTATGTGGTACATGCCGTGTCTAGAGTGTGCACACTATTTAGTGTTACACTGGAATAACTGTGTATTTCTATCCATGTAGAAGTACTTGGGTAGGAGGGAATATTCAAGTACATACTGTGTCTCATGAGGAACACTCCATGTGTATGGGTGTTACACGACCTGGTTGAAAGAGGTACATGCCCATGTTAAGGCTTAAGGGAACATGTCGTGTAACCCTCCTTTATAAAACTTGAATGTTTTTCTTCTCCTCTTCTGTTCTTGTAATTCTAAGTTATAGTCCTTGATAATCATGAATTGAGGTGTGCACTTGACCTTGCAGATTCATGACACCAAGACATCCTCTGGTCGTACGCCAGGTATAGGTCGATGATAAGACACTGAAAAAGGTAGATTAGGGACTACCAGTAGATCCTCCCTTCATGACCATCTTGGCATCAGATGTTATACCAGACAAAGGTGATAATGCATAGTTTCGTGAAGGCTTTATGAGGATGATTCAAACTTTTTAGGGAGAACCACATCTTTCCCTGACTATGGAAAAGTTGTTGTGGGTGTTCCAGTAGTAACATCCTCCCAATTTTTCAGGTGATAGAGGACCACAGACAGTGAAGTAATGGTTGGAGGCTATGCTTTCTATCTTCGAGTATCTAGAGACACCTCTTGAGAGACGGGTGAAGCTAGCAACTTACAGGCTACATTATTCCACCATGAGATGAAGGAATGTTATCTCACAGGTAGTACGTCATTGGGATATGACTTGGGAAGATTTTTAGAGGAACTTCTATCTTTACTTCTACCCCAAGACATTGAGGGCTGACCGAGCCTGGGAGTTCATGCATTTGGAGCAGGGCTCTATTTCAGTGATGTATTTTTCTTCTCATTTTACAGAGCTTCAATGCATCACACCTGTTTTAGGAGCTGACGAGTTATCACTGGCTAGGCAGTTTGAGGATGCTCTCAGGTACTACATTCGATCGTAGGTTAATGTCTTTAGGCTGACTTCGGTGACTGCTGTAGTAAATCGGGCACTAATTACCAAGCGCAATCTAAGAAAGGTAGGAGTTACGAGCCAAGGCAGTTCAACATCTAAGGTTGGTACTCTTTCGACCGATAGTAGGAAGTGACATAGGGAGATTTTATGGGATGTTTCTTCAGGTAGTTAGGTGGTGTCCTACTAGTGCGGAAGGAGTGGGCACATGAGACCGTAGTCCCCGAGAGACCCAGTTGAGTACCTATCTTGAAGAAAGATGAGTCATATTCAATGTTTCTATAAGAATTTATCACCAGCAGTGAGTGATAAGGGATCTGTTATGACTCCACGTATAGAAGAAGGACCACTAGTTTCTCATCAGTCAAGGAACTGAAGTTCGTCAGGCCATTCAAGCCGAAGAGGTGGTCGTGGCCATGGTATCCAGATGACAGGTTTTTAGCAAAATCAAGGTGGATCAGCTCAGGGTAGCTAGACAGGACCGCAATACAGGTCATACTTTTATGATGGAGCAGACCCAGAAGAAAAAGGATCTCGAAACCTCTACGGTTAGAGGTACGATTCTAGTTTCTTGAGTTTTATATTCTGTTCTTTTTGATAAAGGGGATTCCCATAGTTTTATATATATTTCCATTGTGGAGATCCTTGGGCTTAGTATCTTTACGTATGATGATGTTATGATGTTAGACACTCTGTTGGGGATTAGGATGACAAGTGTACATCATTGTAAGGAGTTACCTCTTGATTTTGGTGGGTGTCACTTATTGTAGGACCTTTATATCTTAGAAATGACATGTTTCAATGTCATTCTCAGAATAGATTGGTTGGTCTCCTTTCATGCCTTTGTGGACTTCTATCACCGCATGGTGAGTTTTACATCACCAAAGGGTGGGTATTTTCTATACAAGGGCGAATGAGATGTCCACGCGAGTAGAGTGGGACCCGAGAATCATGGGTTGGGTGGAATTACAGACCATATTTCTAGTTTATATCTTGATAACTAGGGGAATTCATAGATGAAATTTCCTTCAGTGGTGGATTGTTTCAGAGATGTATTTCTAGACGAATTTTTAGGCTTACCTCCAGAGAGATGTATATTTCTCTAGTGAGATTGTTCCTGGAGCGGCACCGGTGTCCATTCATCTATATAGGATGGCTACACCAGAGTTACAGGAGCTCAAGAAGTAATTAGAAGAGTTGTAGGAAAAGGGTTTCATCTGACCCAATACTTCTCCTTAGGGTTTTCCTGTCCTTTTCGCAAAGAAGGCTGATAATACCCTCAGATTTTGTATGGATTATCTGAAGCTGAACCAATTGAAGGCCAAGTACTGATATCCCTTTCCAAGGATTTATGATCTTTTTTTTCATCTTCAAGGATCCTCGGTGTTCTCAAATATTGAATTGAGATCTAGTTATCATAATTTGTTCATTAGGCCATCAGATATACCTCTTAAAACCTTTCAGAGTAGGTATGGTCTATACAAGTACTTGGTTATACCGTTCGGTCTCATGAACACACTGAAAGTTTTCATGGAACTGATAAACTGAGTGTTCCATCCTTACTTGGATTATTTTGTGGTAGACTTTGTGAATGATATCTTGGTGTACTCTAACACTCTACACGACCATGACACCCATCTTGAGATCATATTGAGTACACTGAGAGAGCACCGATTATATGCTATGCTCTCAAAATTCCACTTTTGGATGGATCAGATTCACTTCTTGGGTCATGTCACACTACCAAAAAATAGGGCAAGGGAAGCACTACCCTTTATCATCACTAAACAGAAAGCACTGAAAAAGGGTTGTGCCTTTATCAGCGCTAGCTAAAAGAGCTAATAAAGGTGTATCCTTTATCAGCATTTTTTTAGCACTGATAAAGGGTACATTTATCAGTGCTATTATTATCGATGATAAAAGTTTTTATTATTAATTTATATAAAATTATTATATTTATATTCAAAAATAATGTTTATTTGTATACATTAAATAAAAAACAATTTTTTATATTTAATATATATTTTTTAATAATCAAATATATATATATATATATATAATGTTTTAATTGAAAAATTATTTCTAAGATTATAATTAAATAAATATGTATATAAATATATTATTAAATAATGATAAGATTATAATAAATTACATTAAATAATAAATACATTTATAAATATATACTATTTATAGATATAATTATTAATAAATAAATATATATTTATCCTATATATCATTTTAAATAAATATATAATAATATAAATAAATTATTAAAATTATACTTTTATAAAATAAGAATTTATCAGGGGTATAATTTTAGCGCTGATAAAGGTATGTTTTATCAGCACTTTTATTTTAGCGCTGATAAAACATACCTTTATCAATGATTTTAACTAGCACTGATAAAGCAATGGTTTTTATAAAAGAACTCTAATAGGCCCCTCCTCTCTCACACCCGTTCAAGCCATCGTGGAAGATGAACCCGACCCCTCCTCCACTGCGACCCCCCTCCGTTTCCACCTTTTCCTCCTCCTCCGCTGTGACCGTCCTCCTCCTCCTCCACCGCCACTGCCTCTTCCGCCGCTGCCTCCACCACCGCTGCCTCCGTCGTCATTGCCTCTACCACCGCTGCTTTCACCATGATCCCTCCTCCATTGTGATCCCTCTTACTTGGTAACCCTTAATGGTTTATAAGGACATATTATGGTCTGGTTTACTAGTTTTCATTGAATGAAGAATCATCCATCTTGTTTATATGTATATGCCATATGATAAAATAATGTTGATTTCTAGGAGGTTTTTAAGCCTTATTATGGAATAGGTTAAGTACCAATTGTATAGAAAAATTCCCAAGTGGCCTTCAAAGCATGAAAATATTTTAAAAATTCAAATTTAGTACTATACAAAGTTTTTTAAATGGGAGTTTTACACCTATTGATTTCTAAATAATGTGTTTGGGGTGTGTAATGTTCTTGAAGTGTCCTAAAGGGGTTGTTAGATTTTACAAGGGTGTGTTAACCCATATGAGTTATATTGTAAACATTGTGATAGATTTTCAATATTAAAAATGTTATTATTTTGGATTTTTGGATACCATGTTGTTTTATAAAATTATATTCATAATATTGGTCTTAAGATTTGATTTGGTAGATATTTTAAATCATTTTATTTGGATTCACACCCTTACAATGTTTTTTTGTTCATTTGGGACATTATGAGAAATGGTTTTTTATAAAATCATTATGATCAAATTATTCCCATTTTTATTTTGTTCTAACTAATGGGTGGTTCTCTATACATGTGGTGTTCTTGTGATAGAGAAATGTTATGTTTTTTTCTAGGGAATTTGATATTGGGTGATCATTTATTTATAAATGTATTCAATTTGGATGATTCTTGATGCATTGAATTTATTGATTTATAACCACCTTGTTTGATGTATTAGGACTCTTAGGAGACTAGGTATTGATATGAATATGTGTAAACCATTTTATAGGATGTCTATAATATTTGGAGGGTAGCCCACTGGACCGAGTGAGATAATAGATTAGAGAGTGATCATTAGATCATGGAAGGTAAGGAGATAGAATCTTATGTCCCATGGTATTTGTGTTCTCCTAAGATATTTATCCCTTTACTATTCAATTGGGGGGATGCCTTGGTGGGTACTAGTGTTATAATAACCGGTTGGTATGTTGTTGTGTGAGATATATCAAGGATTATTTTAAATCTTATATCATATTGAGTACATGGTTTGTATTGATTATCCCACAAAAAATATTTATCATGGATATATGAAATTATGAAATCTCCCTTAGAACCCTTATAGGTACAATACATGGAGTGGGGTTGATTATGATGATAGTGGAAGTGATAATGTGGATTCCTTATGACCTTAAGGGTAGGGAAATCCACACATGGGGTGGTGTAGGTTGGTAACTAAATATGAATAAAGAGATTTCTTGTTGATATATTGTTACCTATAGGTATTGGGATCATCATGATATATTTTTTTAACTATAGGATATTCTAATGATGGATACGTTTAGTGAGGCTTCTTAGGATGTTTCATGTATGAGATTATTATGTAATAACCTCTTGCTCGATGCTAGGTACCAATCATTGGCTAGCTAAGATCTAGGATGAGGCTTATCTTTCATGCTTGTTCATTATATCTTAATTGTTATTATATATCTATGATGAGGATGAGGCCTAGAGACCTTGGGATTGCAATGTAGTGATAATCCACAAAGGTGAACATTCTTTCAAATTTTTTAAAGTTTATGTTTGGCTATACATCATGGGGTATATGCAGTTTTCCACAAGACATAAATTATTTTAGTGGTTCCGATTATGTTGAAGGTTAGATTGGTTATTCCTCTTTAGGTCCTCCTTTATGTATGCGAGTTTATCCATGGGACCTGCCTTATGATAATGGTTTGGATCATGTGAGAGGTTGGATATTACTGTTTTTTGGGGGGTGGATGTTATTCCATGAGGCATACAGTCACATCACAATTAATGATCAAGATTTAATGGTTCTTTTTAAGGGATGAGTCTTACAGTGTATACCTTGTGGTAATTAAACAATGTGACATCATAGGATTCACTATGAAATAGACTCTTAGGCTACACCATAATGTACCCTATTTCTTGAAATGAAAAAAGATTTTTTTAGTATTTTTAATGAGGTTCCCCTATTCCTCATTTTCCACTCGACCCCATCACCCAAACCCCTCTTACCTATAATTTTCTATTCTCATAATTCATTCTTTAGGATCCCTAATGGTTGTTTCATAGTGGACAACCCACCCCCTGGACATCCCACACCCCCTCCCCCACACCCCTATACCCCCCACCCCACCCCACCTGGGCAGCCCACCCCCTCCCTGGACAACCCACACCCACACCCCTCCCCCACACCCTTGAAGCCCCCTACCCCTCATATAGGCCACCCCCTTATCCTTTGAACCTTTTATGTTTTACTATATTTTTTCCCTTTTCTCGTCGATAACCCCTCCGCGCTACACCAACCTCCCCTTCCTCTCCTCTTGGGTGGTTCTCTCTCACCTGATCTATGTTTCATCTTTCATCACTTATATTGGAGAGACTAGGATAATTTTTACCTCTCTTAATCCTTCTATATATTAGTGTCTTTACCCCCCAAATTATATATTTAAATAAACATGGGTCAATTACAATTGGAAATGTAATGACACAACCCAGGATGGTATCATAACCAATAACTGACCTGACTTTCCACTAACCCAATAGGTGTTCATGATCCCTATGAGATAAAAATGATCTCATGGAAAAAAGATACAATTAATGTGGAATATTTTACCCCTAAATTAGAGTAAATTTAAAATGATTTTTTCTCTTGAAAAGCATAAATGTCTCATTCATAA
The DNA here is from genome assembly GCA_963277665.1 of Viscum album. NCBI lineage: Eukaryota > Viridiplantae > Streptophyta > Magnoliopsida > Santalales > Viscaceae > Viscum > Viscum album. Next base: position 1,466,674,587 of record OY728156.1, on the reverse strand, counting down.
GTTGAACATCTAGGAAAATAGTAGATATGCAAAAAATTAATACACAAGAAGTAGATATCATAGATGAAAAATAAAATCCTACTATTTACCAATAAAATTGTTTAAATAGACATGTACCATTCCTAAATCTCATTGGACCTATTTTGGATAGGTATAACATATGATTTCTCATTTTATGTTTTCTTTTTAGTTGGAAATCTCCTCTGCCGTGCACCTCTCCTCTGCCATGAATGCACCTCTTCCGAGCGCTGAATGAAACCTTCATGGTGAGTTTTTTCCTCTTACTCATTGGTTTCCTCTTGTTCGCATGTTATTACAATTTTATATTGATGGTTATAATGTGAAATGTATGGGCTAAACGCCCCGCTGAAAATCATGGCCGTTGGTGGTCCTTGTTTGTGTACTAAATGAATTGCATGTTGGTTGGTTCCTGTTGAACATTTGAATATAAAAATCAGTAATTTACGTATACTTGACTAATGAATGAACACCCTAGGATGATAAAAATTCTGTGATAACCCCTGAATTAATAAACGTAATTGAATAAGGGATGCTTTGTAAAATTTGAAATTGTGATTGTTTGGTTTGTATGATGTTGTGATTGTGAGCATGATTGTGTATTTGTATGGTGCTGTAGTTATTGGAATGATTGGTATGCCATTTTTTTTCCATTTTTTAGTTCTTCCACTATTGAATATCAACCCAAACTTTACCCATTTCAATGGAACCACCACTTTTTTACTAGTTCAATTCCACTGAATCCTAGAAAACCACTTCACTAGAGGACTCTATGAGACACTTTATGGACACCCTAGTCAAATAACCATAATAGCACATGTAATGAATCCTTCCATCCACAATAAATCTATTGCAAATCATACCATATATTAGTTTAGTACCATAGTTCTTGACTAGAGACATTATGTTTCTAGAGAAACACTAAAAAACCGGTTTACAACAATGCATATAGATCACATGTGGGATACTAAAACATTTTAGTACAAGGGATTCTCATAGCTTTTTGAACATATTTTGTGTAATTATTCTGTTAAATATTAATATTACTGTATCAAATAGGATGAATATGAATAAAGAATGGATTAATGCCAATCAGTTGACAAAAGAGTATAAAGATGGCGTGAAAGAGTTTATCAAGTTTTCAAAAGATCATGCATGTGACTCTTCTCAAATCCTTTGTCCATGTTTACATTGTTGTTATTAAAGAAAAATTAGTCTAGAGGAGTTGGAAGAACACATAATCTATCATGGAATAAATCAAAGTTATAAATGTTAGAATAAACATGGGGAAAAAATGAATGTAGGTAGTGACTCGGATAACATGGTGTTTTATGGATCATCTGATATGATTACAAGTGTGAACAATGAAGACGATTGTATGGAGGATGTGATTACATATGTGAATGATGATGAAGATCATATTGAGTAAATGACAAGGATAGTTGAAGATGAACTTCATGATTACCCAAAATTGTTTGGGAAGTTAAAGAGTTGTGAAAAAATGCCATTATATGCTGATTTCACTAAATATACAACATTGTCAGCCATACTGAAGCTATATAATTTGAAAGCAGGAAATGGGTGGAGCGATGCTGGTTTTACAGAACTACTTTCTCTCCTAGATGACATGGTCCTAGAAGATAATGAGCTCCCGAGCCAAACATACGATTCCAAACGAATGCTACACTTTATGGGTATGATCTCTGAAAGAATACACGCTTGCCTGAATGACTGTATATTGTTTCAAAAGGACCACAAATTACTTAAATAATGCCCTAAGTGTGGTGCTTCTTGATACAAGAAAGATTTTTCTAGTCCTATGAAATTTTTATGGAACTTTCCAATCATTACAAGGTTTAGGTGCCTATATGAAAGTGAGGAGACTGCAGGACAATTGGCATGGAATGAAGATACAAGAATTAAATATGGGAAACTATGTCACCTAGAAGACTCTACTTAGTGGAAGAGAATTGATCCTGAGTATCCTGAATTTGGAAACAAGACGAGAAACCTTCACCTAGTGTTATCTATAGATGGGGTGAATCCTTTTGGTTTTCAAAGCAATAGTCACAGTACATGGCCAGTTATGTTGGTAAATTATAACTTACCACTGTGGTTATGCATGAAATGAAAATATATCATGTTATCTATGCTTTTATTAGGACAAAAACAACTGAGTAATGATATTGATGTTTATTTGGATCTATTGATCAAGGATTTGAAATTATTGTGGGATTCAGGTGTTATGTTGTATGATGCTTACAAAAATGAACATTTCACTTTGAAATCCATGTTGTGTGGGATGATAAATGACTTTCCTGCTTATGGAAAATTTTCAGGATATAACATTAAAGGAACTCAAGGGTGTCCTATTTGTGAACAAGGTACACAGTCAATTTGGTTGAAGTATTCATCGAAAACTGTGTTTCTAGGACATCGTAGATTTCTACCCCGACAGAATAAGTACTGATCTTGGACGACATCATTAGACGGAAGTTCAGAAGAACTTATAATATCGTCTCCACCAATAAGTAATCAATTATTTGAGAAAGTAATAGATGTGGACACTACTTTTGGTAAACCATTTTTGAAAACCTTACAAAAACTGGTTGGAAAAAGAGATCAGTTTTTTTGAATAACCATACTAGAATTGTCTATATGTCAGACAATTTCTTGATGTTATGCATGTTGAAAAAAATGTATGCAATAGTGTCATCAGCATGTTGCTAAATGCATCTGAAAAAATAAAGGATGGAATTAAGGCTAGATTGGACATGGTTGAGATGGGAATATGAGAAGAGTTGGCATTAGTGAAGGGTGAAAAATAAACATTTCTTCATATTTCTACTTATACTCTTTCCAGGAAGGAGAGATATTAGTTTTGAAACTTCTTGAATGATGTAAAGGTTCCAGAGGGGTATTCATCAAATATCAAGAACATCGTGTCAATGAGCGATTTAAAATTAAAGGGTCTAAAATCACATGACTTCCATGTTTTGATGTAAGATCTAAAACCTATAGCTTTACATTGAATTTTTCCCAAGAATGTATACCATACATTAATGAAGCTCTATTTATTCTTCAAATCTATATGCAGCAAAGTTATAAACCCAGAGAAATTTCCAACCATGGAAAGATAAATTTCTGTCATATTATGTGAATTGGAAATGTTCTTCCCATTGACATTCTTTGATATAATGGTTCATTTGATGGTTCATTTGGTGAGAAAGATTTGACTATGTGGTATCGTACATTATAGTTGGACGTACCCCATTGAATGTTATATGAATATTTTGAAAGGGTATGTCAAAAATTGAAGTCGTCCAGAGGGTTGTATTGTGGAGAAATATATTCTTGAGGAAGCCATTGAATTCTATACCGAATACTTGTCTAGTGTGAAAAACATTGGCCCACCAAAATCTCATCACACTAGGCGGCTTGAGAGTGAATGAATTTCTGGAAGAGAGTTTGTCAAAATCAATATTATAGATTAGGAGAAGTCCCACATTTATGTTTTGCATAACAGTTTCGACATTGACCCATATGTTCAAACCCACAAAGAAATTATTAGGCATTTGAATCCATCTAGGGATGAAAAATGGATATCAGATACACCTAATCGACAGTTTATAGGATGGTTTCAGGACCATATTTTTAAGAAGTTAGATGAAAATATAGACTCAGTTTCAGAACGACTTTGATGGCTAGCCAGAGGATCAAGTGTGTATGTATTATCTTACAATGATTATGCAGTTAATAGTTATAAATTATATACCAATGAACATGATGAAGACAATACCATGTATAATAGAGGGGTTACACTTGTGGCTGAAGCGATTCATGTTTCTAGTGCTAAGGATAGAAATCCAATTTATAAGAATATGTCATACTTTGGCATCATCAAACAAATATGGGAGCTGTATTATATGAAATTACAAGTGCCGATTTTTCAATGCAAATGGGTTGATAATAGGAGTTCTATTAAAATAGATGAATTGGGATTTGTGAAAGTTGATTTCAGTAAGGAAGGGGAGAAAGATAAACCATTTATAATGGCATCATAGGTAGTACAATTATTTTATATTTTAGACCCTGCAAACTGAAACTAATCAATTGTTCTGTTATCAACCAAAACAATTGAAGGGTCAGATGAAAGTTCAATAGAGGATGAACCTTTCATAGGGACTTTGCAATCATTTTTCAGCGGTCCCAATGTAGATGGAAATTTTTATGTTATAGGAGATCACAATGAAGAGATTTATATAGTCGATAGAGGGGTCAAATATTTTCATCCTTAAAAAAATATTCAATAATCAGGTTATTTGTTTATTGCAATATACATTGTGTTATGTTATGTTATTATCTATTCGTTGCTGCTTTTATGTAATCTAAATTAAATGTTAAACCACTTATGCAGATAATGGCTTCTTCACCTTCTAATGCGCCCAATCCTGAGGCATAAAAAGTCTCTCAACCTACTACAACTGTTCTTAGTGCAGAGAAACAACAGGTTTCTCAACCAGTTGTTGCTGGTCCCAGTGCAGAGCAACAACAGGTTTCTCAACCTATTGCTATTGTTCCCAGTGCTGTGGTACAATAGTTTTCTCAACCTGTTTCTTCTGGTCCCAGTGCTAATGCTAGCGCTCTGGACAAACATAATGACGATGCTTCTGAGGAAATGGTAGGAAATGAAACCCTTCCGGTGCAAAAAAAACAAGAGCATTGTAGTTTGACAGTGTTAGCCAAAATCCTTAAGGAAAAAGCAAAAGGCATCAAATTTGAGGTGGGATGGAATAATCGAGGCCAACATGTTAACCCCAACAAATCCATCTTTAGTAGCTACATTATAATCATCACTCATAAATGTGTGCCGATTGATGTATATTCGTGGCACCATGTGGTCACTGGGCTCAAGACACTAATGTGGGAAGAGATTACGGTAACATTACGATATCGATTTTTTTAATTTATTAAAATAAAATAAAATACTAAAACATTGACTTACTCTTCATCATCCATTGTAGAGTGAATTTATAGTAGATGCCTCACATAAGGAATTTGTATTAAGAGTTACAGGAAGGATTCATAGAGGCTTCTGCACAATTTTAATGAAATATCATCTTAAAGATGCTTAAGGGAAAATCAAGCCGCACCCACCTCCTCTTTATGCACACTTGATATCCTAAGGAGCGTGGGATGCATTTTACAACCATCAAGTGCAGAATAATTTTCAGGTATATTGTGTGTGGTAATATGTTGTTTGACATTGCTTGTATTCATCACTTTGATTGATAGTTTTTTATTTATGAAACAAAAACTGAGTGATGAAAATAAATAACATGAAACAAAACCGGCATACCCCTACTATAAAGTAAGTATGGGGTATGCTTCACTTGAGAAAAAATTGGTACGTCTTTTAAATATACTGTAATAATTTTATGTGACATAAAATAACACCATAACCATGTTTCTATGTTTATATTTAGATTGATGAATCAAAATTGAAATCCATATCCATCCTACACCACGTGCTATGGAAGGAGGGCCGAGTAAATAAATAGGGGATACTGATAGATGAAAACACACAAAAGTGTGGGAAACATGTGTAAGTATTACATAATATAAATTTGATTTCCTTTAAATTTATATTACATAACAATGACTACTTATTTTCCTATATTTTCTATATGACATAGTCACAGGAATCAAAAACACCCACACTAGATGCAGACATACTTTCAGCAGCATTGAAGTAGCCAAAATAGTATGGCCGCATTAGAGGTGTGGGTTTTGGGGTGACACCCCGAACATATTTTCAGAAACAAAAAAAAGTGGAGGATCAAACTGAGGAAATGAAAAAGATGCAAGAAAAATTAGCTATTTTTCAATATGAATTACAATACTAGAGAGAGATGATAAAAAGTTTGATGGGGGAGAGGCAAAGAAAAGAAACAACTCAACAACAACCCATGCATGAAGATCCTGCCCCACCCCCACCAGCTTTGAGGTGAGCCATTCCCCTAAAAAACCCAACTTAGATGAGATAATCAATGTTCTAATAATTGTTTATATGAAATTTGAATCACATAGACAATGATACCTTTCTTGTACTAATATTCTATAGGGTGAAAATGACTATGATCTATATCTATCAACTCCCACCTATCACCTTGTAGCGAGGGATACGGTGTTCAATATGTAGAACGACATGCTACATAACAAACAACTTCTAACAGATCATGTTAGAGTGTCAATTAACGTAGCTAATGAGCCGAGTGCCGAGCTACGCTATTCTAAATGATGATGAAAACATTTATATGGTTGAACAAGATGTTGGAACATTCATCACATGGTTGTCAATTCTTGTAAAAAAAATGTTGACAAGGAGGTATCCATTTCCAATTTATTTTTCAAGATGGACCTTTAACATTTATTGAAAAAAGGTATGAACTGATGAATGTTATTATAGAACAACAAATAGAAGGGGGTGAAATGAAATATTAGCTCAAAACTATCTCCAGGATCAACCAACCGATTAAAATGGTCTACTGAGAGAACCTTCACCCCACCCGTTCTATATCCATAGTTAATATCTTTTCAGGATCATATAGATATAAATTTGATAGATGAAAATACTCACATAATTGATTTTGAAAAAAATATGTATGGAGAGGAAAAATTGGATTTCATTAGTGCTGAAAATATAAATTAAATCCTCAAGTATGAATGTCTAGGTGCCTTAGTTATAAATGTATACATGAGCTATGTTTTCATGATTTGATTTTACAAAAACTGATATACAATGATAATTATGACTAAATACATTTCATATTTTTAGCAGGCGTATATATGAAAAAAATTGAAGGGATTTCCCCATGAACAAAAATTTGGACTCGTTAGTCCTCAAATAACCTCTTCAAAATAAGAAATAGATTATGATAAAGAGGCTGAAATAATTTTATCCCTTCTCAAATCATTTGAAAAAAATTTATAGATGACAGACTCTTTTTAATACCAATGATGCAGGGATAAAACTCTACAATTTAATCATATCAACTATATTTTTATTTCTTTCATTACTTATTCCTTTTTGTGTTTTTAGGCATCATTGGATGCTGATTTCAGTCAATTTGGATACTCTAAAGATTTATTTTCTGGATTCAATGCATATATATGAAACAAACCAACCACACATGATGAAATTTTTTAATTTGTAATAAACTAGATCCAACATTTTAGAACTAAACATCTAGTTATATAATTTATATTATCTTTTAATGAGGATTCTGTTATGATAGGATGATGTATCAATATCATCTACTTCATAGAATGAATCCAGGGCCTAAGGACAAGAATGCCTACAAGATTTATAACTGGAAAATTATACTAGTATATATAATAACATTGCACTATCCAAACACATATCAAAACAAATTACTTATTTTTCTCGATGTTTCTGCAGTGTCCAAAAAAACAAACAGAAAGAACTGTGGTTATTATGTTTGTAAATTTATGAAAGAGATTATATTTCATCAACAAACTAGCATACCTAAAGAGGTATTTTTGAAAATAACCGTGATTTCATTTAAAATATTTATTAATCCTTTGTGTATTTATATTTTTTCAGTACTACCATGACTGTCGCAAAAACTCATATTCACAAGATGATATAGATGTGTTTAGAAATGAATGGTAAGAATACCTGATGGAAGATTGTACACAAATAGAATGAAGGTGAATTCCTATAACTTATGTTATCCTTATATGATCATTGATATCTACCTTGTTTACACTTATTGAGCATATATGATCAAACTTTATTATGTTTTATATTCTTAAGTTATGAATAATAGTTTTAGAAATGATTTTTCTTTATAGTAAATCATAACTTAATGAGAGACTCTTATGAACTAGTTCTTTATATTTCTATGTTTCCAAAATCACTAGACCTAAACTATTATGGCATGGATCATTTATATTCTATATTTTGGTCATTTATGTAGCTGTTTCTACTGATGTAGTGTGTTGGAAAAATATTGGCTGTGAAACACTCACAAAATTAATAAAAAAACTAAGGATTCTTTACTACTGTTGGTTAACTACCTCTTAGCATAACATTTGATCTGAACTTCCGATCCGGCGTCCCCATGATGCTCTCATCTGACACCATCTCTATGATATCATCATTCAGGATTCACCTTTCCTTCTCTTCCTGCAGTCATTTACTAGGTAAATGGGTGCAGGAAGAGAAGGAAAAATGAACTCTGAATGATGATATTATAGAGATGGTGTTGGATGAGAGTATCACGGGGACGCTGAATCAAAAGTTTAGATTAGATGCTATGGTAAGCGGTAGTTAACCAACAATAGTAAAGTGCAAAAAGAATCATTAGTTTTGTTATTAGCATATATCTAGACCAAAGAAACCATTTGTAAAGATGTAAAGGTAATGTTATGATATAATATGTCTATTTTAAGAAAAAATTATATAATGAAATGTTGAATTGATTTTCATTATTCCTTATAGGGTTAGTTTATTTTAGAATATTTTTGTCCATGTGACATGCCTTTGCAGGAAGAGTAACGACACTGTGTCTGCTCAATCACAAAGGTAATGGGAAATATATTTCACTAATGACTCAATATTTCATAGATTTACAAGAACTCTTAGGTTTTTTCTCTACTTCACATAAGCCTCTTCATGTGATCATGTCACATAAGATCCTTTGTATGAATGCTTCATGTGAACTGATCGTGTGATCTCATCACATGATAAAATCACACAAACAAATCACATAATCAATTAAGGTAATTCACTTGAACAATGATTTGTGTATTCTTGTATTATTTACATGATCACATAAAGCTTCAAGGGTCATGTAATTGTATAAATCTACCAGGTTCATTTGATCACGTGATCCTATTATGGTCATGTGATCACATGAATTTGAACAAGTCATGCACTTAATATGATATTTCTAATTATTCATGTTCCCCTTTCTTACTCAAGCCCATTTTTAACCCAAAATCCTCCATTTTTATAATTAATCAAAATTTTCTCTTTCTTATGATAAAAATGAATTCAAGAATTAAAGCTGAGGAGACTATAGTTCATTAGACTACAACTGTTGATAGTGTGGAAGTCGACCAATGCATAATCATTTAGTCCACTCACAAGCATCTTAAAAGCTTGATGGGAACTAATATCTTGGATTTTCAATTTTCTAATTAGTTACCCTTATATGTGGGTGGGGGGTGTCTAAGAGGAAGGGGGTGTCCAGGAGTGGGAGGGGGGGTGTCCAGGAGGGGAGGGAGGTGTCCAAGAGGGAGGGGGGTGTCCAGGAGGGAGGGGGTCTCCAGGTGGGAGGGTGGGTGGGGGTTTCTAGGAAGGAGGGGGGTGTCCAAGAGGGGGGGGGGGTGTCCAGGGGGTGTCTAAAAGTGGGGGTGTCCAAAAGGGAGGGGGTGTCTAGGGAGGTGTCCATGAGTGGGGTGTCCAGGAGGGAGGGGGTGTCCAGGTGTGAGGGTGGGTGGGGGGTGTCCAGGAGTGAGGGGGGTGGGGGGTGGGGGTGGGGGTGTCTAGGAGGGGAGGGATGTGTCCAAGAGGGAGGGGGTTTCCAGGAGGGAGGGGGGTGTCCAGGTGGGTGGGGGGTGTCCAGGAAGGAGGGGGGTGTCCAGGAGGGAAGGGGGGTGTCTAGGGGGTGTCCAGGAGTGGGGGGGGGGTGTCCAAAAGGAAGGGGGGTGTCCATGAGTGGGGTGTCCAGGAGGAGAGGGAGGGGATGTGTCCAAAAGGGAGGGGGTGTCTAGGAGGGATGGGGTGGATACATTCAATTCCATTAAATGTTGATAATATACAATGGGTAAATCACTTCTAGAGTAGCCTAAAGTGGGTCTTTAGTGAGGCATCAAAAGTTACAACCAACCAAACCAATTCCAAGCCCATGTGAAGGCCCAAGAATTATATTCCAGTTCAATTTGAGGCCCAATATATCTTATTTAATGCCATAAAGACCCAAAATATGCATTATTTACCTCTCTCACATTATATTTCTAAGAAACACACTTTTTATCTACACCAATGTTGTAGTAGAATACATTTGCTGGAAAAATTACTGATGATATATGAGTTTGATAGAAGGAATAATTTTTTATCTAGAAGATTAGTGAGGACAATCTCAACTAAATCAATTTTGACCCTCAATCCTAGCATGTGGATTAAATCTATAGAATGAGATGTTTTTTACCAGAAACTAAATTCCATAAGATGTATCCCCGCTACTTATATATATATATATATATATATATATCCCTTCTCCCACTTTCCATAGGATTGGCATCCACCGGTTGTGTCATAAGATCTCTATTTTTCTACTTTATGTATTTTTAAATTATATTTTTGTTAATGTTATGTGAAATTTCGTTCCTATTCCTTCAATATATTATTTTTTTAGTGTTTTTCATTGATTTTTTGAACTGTATTTCTTCAAAAATCATGAAATTGGAGAACTAATCCAAGTTCATGAATTCCTAGGGGAGGACACTAAGTAATCCAATCACTTTTTCTAATTTTGAATATCTTATTCAATTGAGAGTAGGCAACAAAATTTATTCATGTTTGGTTTGGAGACCAATAAATTTCTCTAATGATCTTCATGTCTCTTTATAACCTCATAAGATCCATTATCTACCCCTTGTTCTACCTCTCATTATACCCAATGTAATGGAGGAAGTTAGGTACATGAAAAAAAGACGATGGATTTGGGCGGAGCTTGATTATTTGTCTATGATTATGGACTGATCAATATTCAAAACCATGTAGGATTTGAAATTTAGTACACTTAGGATATTTCTAAATTATATATGATTTTATAATTCATATTAGTGAATGATGGTGCATGAATAATATTTATTCCATTATCAAATAGATGATGAAAATATATTTGGATAAAGAAGGTTATTAATGGATATACACTGGATTTATCCCTTTCGTACTAACATCATTTTAGGATTGTTTAATACTTTATTTTAATTATCTAATACTTTATTTCTAGGGGGTGGGAGGGGGAGGGGGGTTCTCCAGGGAAAGGGAGGGGGGATGCAGGGGGAGTGGTGGTGGTGGTGGGGGGGTGTCCATGGAAAGGGAGGGGGGGTTGCAGGGGGAGGGAGTGGGTTTTCTAGGGAAGGGAGGGGGGATGTAGGTGGAGTGGTGTTTGTGTGTGTGGGGGGGTGCTGTCCAGGGGAAAGAAGGGGGCTGTCTCAGGGAGGGGAGGGGGGGGGGGGGTCTGGCTAATCAAACTAAATTACTAGGAGGGAGGGGGTGTTCAGGAGGGGGGGGGGGGGGTTCCAGGTGGGAGGGTGGGTGGGGGGTGTCTAGGAAAGAGGGGGTGTCCAGGAGGGAGGGGGGTGTCCAGGAGTGGGGGGGGGGGTGTCCAGAAGTAGGGGGGTGTCCAGGAGGGGAGGGGGGCTATCCAGGGGGTGGGAAGGGGGCTGTCCAAGGGGTGGGAAGGGGGATGTCTAGGGAAAGAGAGGGGGATGCAAGGGGAGGGAGGGGGGTTGTCCAAGAGGAGGGAGGGGGGATGCAGGTGGATTGGTGGAGGTGGTGGTGGTGGTTGGGGGGGGGGCTATCCAAGGGTAGGGAGGGGGTTGTCCAGGGGTAGGGGTTGTCTAGGGGTGGGGGGGGGGGGTCCAAGAGTGGGTGGGGGGGGGGGTGTCTAGGAGGGGAGGGGGGCTATCTAGGTGGTGGGAAGGGGGCTGTCCAAGGGGTGGGAAGGGGGATGTTTAGGGAAAGGGAGGGGGGATAAAGGGGGAGAGGGGGGGGGGGTTGTCTAGGAGGAGGGAGGGGGGATGTAGGTGGAGTGGTGTATGGGTGGGGGGTGTACAAGGGTAGGGAGGGGGCTGCCCAGGGGTAGGGAGGGGGATGTCTAGGGGGTCTATCTCGGGGAGGGGAGGGAGGGGGGTCTGGCTAATCACACAAAATAACTAGGAGATCAAGATAAAAGTGAACCGGTATGATCATGGCCTATATAATTATGTAGGTTCTCATCAGAACCTCTCTAAAATTGAGAAATACATTCCTTCCATACCTTGAATGGGACCTTAGATATTGTATGGGGTCCTTAGAGAGGCATAAGTGGTCGGGGTCCAAGCAGGGTTGGACCCAATGTCTGATGCGGATGTGCTAGTACTCATTCCCTTTGACTTGGCATGGGAGAGTACACTTTTAGAGGATCCTAATATATGTAACTATTAGGTTTATAACCTATCTAGGATGGTGGTATCACTAGGAAAATGTTAGAATTTATTCTAAAATTTAATACTCTGATGAAATTGGATACACCATCATGTATGTGTCATATTGTATAACCTGTGGAGATTCCTCCCTTTTTTTATTGTCAATAAATGAAACCTTTTGGATTCCATGTTATTGTTGACATTTATTTATCTTCTTTTATCATCCATGTAATCTTAAAAAAACAATATTTATAAGTCAATTAATCATGTTTATCCTCTTCTAAAATATTAATTCAATCCAAAGAAATATGGACATGTAAAGGTTGTAACAGTTAACAATTGACATTTTATTAATGTATTGTTTCATATTAATGTTCAATTTATTTCATTATTGTATTACTAACATAATATCTATTTTCTTATATAGGTAATTTTTTTCCTGAGTTCGAATGCTTTGTTCGGAAACTAATACCATGGACAATAATTTTTGAGAGTAGATCACATATGAAAAAAGGATGAAACATTAATGTTTTTATCTATTTATTGGATAATTGTAATTTTAACCATAATAAACATTGTTTTAAATGTATATAGCAGTGTGTTTTTTTGTATTCATGATTTCAAGTAAATGTATATAACATTTTTTTGGGAAACTCTTGTGCGTGGTGTTTTGTTCTTCTATGCTTTGTTTGTGTGTAGGTGTTGTTTGTGCTATGTGTGCAGGTTCTGTCTTAGGTGTGCAGGTGCTGTGCAAGTGCTGGGTTTTATCAGGTAACTTGGCCTTTATTAGCATTAATTAATCATAGATAAATGTGTATTATATCAACACACAAAATATTGCTGATAAAGGGGGTCTTTATTAGTGCTATTTTGAGCGCTGATATATTATACATTTATCAGCACTCAAAATAGCATTGATAAAGATAACCATTTATTAGTGCTAAACAAGAACTGATAAAGGGGGATGTTTATCAGTGCTTTTTTAGCACAGATAAAGGTGACCCTTTGTCAATGCTATTTTGAGTGATGATAAAGGGGACCCCCTTTATCTTCTCCGCAATTAATAGCGTTTTTCTAGCGCTGTTAAAGGCAATTTTTAGCGCTATTAAAATCCCTATTTGTAGTAGTGTCATCTCAGAGACATGAGTGTCAGTAGACCCAAATAAAGTGAGAGAATTAGTTTCCTGGGAGTATCCAAAGAATGTATTTGAGGTATATAGTTTTTTGGGGATGATTGGTTACTATAGGTGATTTATTCAAGACTTTTCACACTTAGAAACACCAGTGATAGACCTGACTAAGAATGGTGAGAAGTACTTGTAGACAGATTCCTATGATTCAGCCTTCCAAGAGCTGAAAGGGAGATTAACTTCAGCAATGATCTTGATTTTTTTGGATCTAGGCAAGAGTTACACCATTTACTGTGATGCATCAGGTAACGGGTTGGGAGAAGTGCTTATGTAGGGGGAAGAAGTAATTGCGTATAGGTCTTGGTAGTTAAGACCACATGAGAATAATTACCCGACGCACGATCTTTAGTTGGCTGTAGTTGTGCATGCTTTGCGCTTTTGGAGACATTATCTTTTGGGAGAGAATTTTGTGGTAGAAAATGACCTCAAAATCCTCAAGTATATATTTACTTAGCGTGGTCTGAATTTGAGACAGTGAAGGTGGGTTAAGTACCTTCAGTATTTTGACTTTGAGCTTGCCTACACTCCTAGGAAAGGCAATTCAGTGGCTGATGTGTTGACCAGGAGGACCCAGATACAATCATTTTAGGAGGTCCACAGTGAGTGAAGGCTTATGGATATGTTCTATGAGATGAATTTGGAAGTGCATGATAGATAGGGGAGATGTTTCTTTCTTATATAGATGTTACCTCTACTCTACTAAATCAAGTGAGAATGAGGTAGCTATCAGATTCTGAATGCCTAGTCCTAAGAGATAGTATGTCAAGAGAGGATCCTACTCCTGGGTGGATGGTAGGTGAGGATGAGGTTTTGCATTTTCATGGGCACGTATGGGTGTCATTAGACACACATGAGTATTTGATGTGAGATTTTAATGCCTCAATATGAAAAATTCATCTTGGTGTCACCAAGATGTATCAAGATCCACATCGTCAGTATTGGTGGCTAGTCATGAAGAGGGATGTATCTAGTTTTTTTTATGAGATGTTCCACCTATCAGTAGGTGAAGGAAGAGCATCTGTGACTGGCTGGGCTTTTATAGTGGTTACCCATTCCTGAGTGGAAGTGGAATGATTTCATGATGGGTTTTGTAACAGGGTTACCAATATCAGCACAGGGCAGTGATGTAGTTTGGGTTGTTATTGATAGGCTCATGAATGTTTCACATTTCTTACTGAACAAGGAAACCTTCATTGTTGATGATATTGGGAAGTTGTACATCTGATAGATTGTACGCTTGTATGGGGTTCTGCACTCTATCATTTCAGACAAGGATGCCTGGTTTACTTCTCATGTCTTGTAGGAATTATAGAGGGATTTGGGTACACAGGTACTTCTGAGCACAACTTACCATCCCCAGACAAATGGCTAGTACAAGCGCATTATTGAGGTTTTAGAGGAAATTATTTGAGAATGCATCCTAGATTTTAGGGGATCTTGGGAGAGACACATACCCCTAGTGGAGTTTTCCTACAATAATAGTTTTTAGGAAATGATTTAGATGGAACCTTATAAGGCTTTGTATGGTAGGACATGTTGATCTCCCCTATGTTGGCTGGTGGTAGGAGAGATAGCTATGATGGGACCTCGTCTTGTCTATGAGACCACTGAGTAGGTGGAGTTGATTCGAAAGAGGATGGATACATCACAGTCTCGGCAGAAATCTTATGTTGATCAACGAAGATGATCTCTAGAGTTCGAGGTCAGAGATCATGTTTTGTTACGTGTCTCACTGAGGTTGGGACATAGGAGGATTAGGAGATAGAGAAAGATTTCATCGAGATATGTTGGGCCATTTGAGGTTTTGGAGAGATCTGGGCCGATTGCCTATCAGTTGTAGTTACCTCAAAGGTACCAGACTATGAATGAAGTCTTTCATGTTTCTTAGTTGCGATGTTACTTTTTACACCCATATCATGTTTTTCAACTCAAGGAGGTTAACTTGGAGGTGGATGTATCCTTTGAGGAGCACCCTATTCGGATTGTGGATCACAACATGAAGGTTCTATATGTCCGATCTGTTCCTTTCGTATGGGTGCTATGGTAGCACGAACGAGTACATGATGAGACTTAGAAGAGGGAGGCTAATGTAAAATCACAGTGTCTAGAGTTGTTTGTAGATTCTTCTTCACCACCCTTAAAAGGGTAATTTGGGGATGAATTGATTTAAGGGGGGAAATTTGTAAGAATCCAGATCTTCATTTCAGGTATGGATCTTGATTTGGGATTGTTTTTGAGGAAAAAAGGAAGAAATGAGAATTTTATAAGTACACGTAGTGTACTTTTTTATACACATTGTGTACTTGGTTTCCACATATAGCCGCATACTGGTTGTGTAACAACCGAGTACATGGCTGTGTGGTGACCTGGAAGACTGCTTAAGTTGGGGTCTGGTTGAGGATAATACACATAGTGTAGTTTAAATGAACACACTGTGTAATTTTCTTTTTAATTAATATATCAGAGTGGGTTCATGTCTTATGTCCAAAACTATCTTCTTCTCATCGTGGTTCGTAAAGGATAGTGATGGAATGATCGAAGAACTCCGAACCCCTCTTGATTCTCCATCCAAGCTCCGATTAAGATGCCGTCAGGTGCGGTAAAATCCCATAGGTGAGTTCTCAAAACCTTTAGATCCTTTCTTCCTGATTCCTCCTCTCTCATGAGTTATTCAAGGTTGGGAGTTTTTCAGCTTTTTGTAGATCTACGCTGATCTAGGATGATTCAAGGGCCAACATTCAAGGATATCGATCGTGAGACATCAAGGTAGGTGTAAGAACAAAAATCTCCATTTTAGGTATGGATCTTTATTTCGGGTTGTTTTTGAGGAAAAAGGAATATTTGTAAATTTTCTAAGTATACGCTGTGTACCCGGTTGCTGTAGGTAGTTGTGTACTGGCATGTAACAGCCGAGTACATGGACATGTGGGTGAATTGGATGATTGCTTAAAGTAGGATCCGATTGAGGCTAGTACATGGCGTGTACATTAAATGAACACACTGTGTACTTTTCTTGTTAAATGATGAGTTGGAGTGGGGTCGCGTCTCATCTCCAAAATGCTCTTCTTATAACCTTGGTTCATTTAGAAGCGACCAGGAGCAACAATCAAAGTCCGAGCCACCATTTCTCCATCCAAGGTCTGATTCGAACTCTGATAGGTGTGTTGGAATCCCACTGGTGAGTTATTACTTATTCTTGATCCTCTATTCCTATTTTCTCCTCTCTCGTAAGTTATTCAAGGTTGATTTTTTTGACCTTTTTATAGATCTACAACATTCTAGGATGATTCAAGGGCCAACGTTCAGGATTTATCATCGTACCACATCAAGGTATGTGGTTTGTGCCTTTCTTCAATTGTATTTGGATTATATATTTTTAATTTGGACGAATACCCATGTTGGATTATTGTATATTTTGGATTTTGACCCTGTTTAATACCTTATATGGTTTGGTTTCTTGATTAAGCATTGTTTCCTATGTATAAGATTATACACCCTTGTTTATGGGACACCCCATGGGTTCATTCCCTTGTTTGACTGTTATTGGCCATTAGGCCTAGGTTTCCTATGAGGAATAACATGTTTACATTCCTTGAGTTGTTTAGGATGGAGTTGTTTGATTATTTGTGATGCCTGTTTTTATGCTTTTATTAAAGTTGATCCATGTAATAGTTTGGATTGCATGTAGAGCCTTTAATGAATGTTGTATGTGCTCTAATCTTCCTTGGACTGTGAGAGCCTTGGAATAGGAAAAATGTGGGGGTTTCCATGTTTATTTACACAGGACGGTTAGAGTCTTGGTGTAGATTTTTACCCAGGGGGTATTGACCGTGAGAGCTACCCGAAGGTCTTGTATAAATTATTAATGTCATGTGGACCTAGGGGTATTACCCACGAGAGATACCCTAGTGGTCATTTTAAATTGATTAGTGCTATGTAAAACTAAAGGGGTTAGACCATGAGATCTTTCCCAGAGGGTTGATATAAATGATTGTTTGAATTATTGTTGCAAGTCTTCTAAGCCAAAACACAAGCTTGGACTCAATATTACTTGGTTATTTAGATGGTATTTTGAGAGATATGTTTGTTTTATTATACACGGGGGATATAGAGCTTAGGCTAGATCCTGAGGTTACATTATTCAATGGTTTGAATAATTTATAAATGAAAATGAATGTAATTGAAAACTGTAGGATTGTTTACTTTTGAGTACTTCCTAGCTTATTGCTTCATTTCTGCTTATTTACTACTATATACATTCAATGACTGTTAGGCACAGAAATTTTGGTGGTTGCCTACTGGTATTCATATCAAACCCTATTTGGTTCATGATTTTGGACCCAAACAGATTATATGGTTGTAGGTATAGATAAGGTCAAGCGCCCTTCTTCATCAGGTACTTGATTGCTGTTGGAGCTGGAGAGAATTAAACCAAGATGAGGCTTGCGATGCTACTGGAGTTTAATTTTTTTCTTTTGTACTTGGTTTAGCATTGTATTTCTAGCATTGTGACTTTTTAGCTACTTTACTAGATATATGTGACATGCATCATTTATATATATTCTCCAATTGTTTATTTACTATTAGTCTTCCACTTTTTACTTTTATTGAATGATATTACTACTTATTCTATTGGTTATCATTTTCTATTATACTATGTATACTCTACCAATGAGGGAATATTTTCCCCAATGTATTACCTTGGACCTCGCTCTTAATCAGCAGCCTCTGGCATTTGGGGAAATGCACTTGAGGTTATGTGATCAACCGGGTTCGGGGCACCTTTGGGAGACACCCAGAACTGGGACGTTACAAAGTGGTATCAAAGGATTATTTTCTTTTTGAATTATTATTTGGAGCCTATAGACTAGGATAGGAAGGAATGGGTAGTTGGTAATAATTTGTTCCCAGGAGTAGCTAACCCGTGTATAGGGAAAATCCAAGTTACCTCGAATATTACTATTTTTATGGTTTTGCAATTGTTACAATTGATCTAATTTCACCATTAGGTGACACAATTGTTTTGTGTTGTTATTGTTTATATCATTGAGGTTCTATTTCTGTTACAACCCAATGAGATGAGGGTATTCCATCTCATGCATCATATATGCACTTTCTATAGATCACATGTCATGCATTCTTGTCATGCCATTTAGGATGGATTACTAATTGCATTCTATTGTGATAGATGTTGTGATAGATATTCATGTTGTTGTGATAGATGTAATGATATAATACCACTATTTTGATAGGGTATTAGTAATTTTAAGGTTTTATTTGGATGAACTCCAAACTTTGGTCCCTGAGGTGTTATGGTCCCTCTTGGATCAGAATTTGGTGGATCATGTTTAAAATTTAATTGAATTTTGTCAAGTTTTGATATGAATAAGGATGAAAAGCTTTTATTAGAGGGAGTATGGGCTGTCATGGGTCGGAATTTGTCACGCCTTGTACAAAATTTTATGTTTTTAGGGGTTCCAGAGAAGTTTCGGAGGCTTACTGTCTAGAAACCCAGACAACACAGCTTGTGGTGTTATGAAATCATGCCATGTGTTCTTCTATTCTAGAAGAACTTAATTTTCTTAAGTACACACTGTGTATAAGGAGTACACGCCATGTAGTTCTCAATCGTGTGACTGACTGTGTGAGCAGAGACATGGGGTTGAGAAAATTCCGAGTAGTACACGTCATGTCCAGCTTGAACATGCCATGCGGAAGTCAACTGTGTCTCTAACCGTGTGACTAATGACATGGGTGGTTAAGGATTAGGTAGTACACTCTGTTTCTAGGGTGAACATTCCATGTAGTGTTACCCAGGAGAGAACCGTGTAGAATAAACTTGGGTAATAGAGAAAAAAATTCATGTATATTCCATGTAAGAGGAGGTACAGACTGTGTGTATGGGTGTTACATGACTAGGTTGGGTAGAGATACACGTCCATGTTAAGCTTAAAGGTAACATGCCATGTATAGGTTATACATGCCATGTAACCCTGTTTTGTAAAACTTTAATTATTTATTCTCCCGTACCTTTCTTGTACTTCTATGTTTCAGTCCTTGAAAATCTTAAACTAAGGTGTGCGCTTGAACTTGTAGTGTCATGCTTCCAAGACGTCCTATGGTTGTGTTCCAGGTTTAGGGTGATGAAAAGACACCAGAAATGATAGATTAGGAACTAACAGCAGATCCTCCCATCATGCCCATCTTGGAACCAACTGTTATACCAGACACAGGTGTTGATTCACAGTTTTTTGAAGGATTTTGAGGATGTTACAGAACCTTCAGGGAGCACCACACCCTACCCCATCTATGGAAGAGTTGACATGGGTGTTCTAGTAGTAGCATCCTCCCACGTTTTTAGGGTATGGTGGACCTTAGGCTGCATAGTTATGGTTAGAGGCCATGATTTATATATTTGAGTATCTAGAGATGCCTCCAGAGAGGAGGGTGAAGCTCGCAACGTACATATTATGTGATTCCTATAAGAGATAGTGGGAAGTTATCTTACAGGTGAGATGTTATCGAGATATGGATTGGGAAGAGTTTCAGAGGACCTTTTATGATTACTTCTATCCCAAGAGCTTGAGAACCAATCGAGCCCAAGAGTTTATGCATTTAGAGTAGGGTGATCTTTCAGTGATGGAGTACTATTCTGATTTCATAGAGCTTCAGTACTTCACACCTAATTTGGGAGGTGAAGAGTTATCACTTGCTAGGTGGTTTGAGGATTGTCTCAGATATGAAATCCAATTACAAGTGAATGTATTTAGGCTTACTTCAGTGATGAATATAGTGAACCAGGCGCTGATTACTAAGTGTGATCTGACGGAGTTGGGAGCTTTGATCCAGGGTGGTTCAACATCTAGGGCTGATACTCCTTCGTCTAATAGTAATAAGCACTGCAGGGAGCCTTCACGTGGTGATTCCAGTAGTAGGTATGTATCTACAGGTATCTAGGTGAGGTGTTACCAGTGTGGGAAGAGTGGGAACATGAGACCTTAGTGCCCGAGAGACCCAATTGAGTAATGAGCTTGTAGAAAGATGGGTCATCTTTATCATTTTTTCCAGTTCTTCTCACCAGTAGCTAGTGATAGGGGATAAGTTATGACTCCACATTCAAGAGCAGGGCCACTAGTTTCTCCTCAGTCAGGGAAATAGAGTTCTTCAGGTCGTTCAAGCTGAGGATGAGGTCGTGGCCGTGGTATCCAGTCAATATACTTTCAATGACAGTAGGGTGGATTAGCTCAGGGTAGTCAGGCAAGGTCATAGGGTCATGGTACAGGTTATACTTTTTTA
Source organism: Viscum album (assembly GCA_963277665.1). Classification (NCBI taxonomy): domain Eukaryota; kingdom Viridiplantae; phylum Streptophyta; class Magnoliopsida; order Santalales; family Viscaceae; genus Viscum; species Viscum album. Next base: position 1,466,653,855 of record OY728156.1, on the reverse strand, counting down.
GTGGATTAGACCCAGCTAGAGAAGGATCCCAGACCCTCTATGTTTAGAGGTACGATTCTAGTTACCTCAGTTTTAGTTTATGCTCTTTTTGATATAGGGGATTCCCATAGTTTCATATTTTTTTTCTATTTTGGAGATCCTTGGGCTCTTTATCTTTACTTATGAGGATTTTATGATGCTATACACTCCATTGGATATTAGGATGGCCAGTTTATGTCTGTGAAAGGAGTTCCATCTTGAGGTTAGTGGGTGTCACTTATTATAGGACCTCTATGTATTAGAGATTACAGGATTCAATTTCATTCTCATAATGGACTGGTTAGTAGAATTTCAGGCCTTTGTTGACTGCTATCATCGCAAGGTGAGTTTTACGTCACTAGAGGGTGGGTAGTTTTTACACAAAGGTAAATGGGATGTTCAAGATAACAGATATGGACCCGAGCCTTATGGGTTGGGAGGAATCATAGCCCAGATTTCTAGTTTATATCTGGATGACCAGGGGACATCACAGATGGACTTTCCTCCAGTGGTGGATTGTTTCCGAGATTTATTTCTATATGAATTCTTAGGTTTACCTCTAGAGTGAGAGGTATATTTATCTATTGATCTTGTGCTAGGAGTGGAACTAGTTTTCATTCCTCCATATAGGATGGATACACTAGAGTTATAGGATCTCAAGAGTTAATTGGAGGAGTTGCAGGAAAAGGGTTTCATCTGAGCTAGTACTTCTTCATGGGGTTTGCCTGTCCTTTTTGTGAAGAAGGAGGACAATACCCTCAGACTTTGTGTGGGTTATCAGAAGCTGAACCAGTTGACAATCAAGAACCGATATACCTTACCAAGTATTGATGATATCTTTGATCAGATTCGAGGAGATCGAGTGTTCTCAAAGATTGATTTGAGATATGGCTATCATCATTTGTGTGTTAGACTATCAGATATAGCTCTTACAGCCTTTTAGAGTAGACATGGTCTATACGAGTATGTAGTTATGCCGTTCGGTCTCATGAATGCTCCAACAGTTTTCATGGAACTAATGAACCGAGTGTTCCATCCTTACTTGGATTCTTTTATGGTAGTCTTTGTGGATGATATCTTGGTGTACTCTCACACTAGACAAAACCATTAAACCCATCTTAAGATTGTATTGAGTACACTAAGAGAGAATCATTTATATGCTAAACTCTCAAAATACCACTTTTGGATTGACCAAATTTAATTCTTGGGTCATGTTATCTTAGAGACAGAAGTATCATTAGACCTAGAGAAAGTGAGTGTAGTAGTTTCCTGGGAGTAGATGAAGAACATATTTGAGGTATAGAGTTTTTTAGGGATGGTTGGTTACTACAGATGCTTTATACATGACTTTTCACATTTAGAAGCTTCACTGATGAGACTGACTAAGAGGGGAACAAAGTACTTGTGGACATATTACTGTGATTCAGCCTTTTAGGAGCTGAAAGGGAGATTGAATTCAGCACCGACACTGGTTTTACTAGAGCCGGGAAAGATTTACACTGTATACTGCAATGCATCAGGTATTGGGCTGGGAGAAGTGATTTTGAAAGGGGAAGGAGTCATTGAATATGGGTCTCAGTAGTTGAGGCCACATGAGATTAATTACCTGACACATGATCTCGAGTTGGCTATAGTTGTGCATGCTTTGCACTGTTGGAGACATTATCTTTTGGGATATCATTTTGTGTTTTTCACTGACCATAAGATCCTCAAGTATATATTTACTCAGTGTGATCTGAATTTGAGACAACAAAGTTGGGTTGATTACCTTCAGTCTTTTGATTTTGAACTCACCTATACACTTGGGAAGGTCAATGTAGTGGTTGATGCATTGAGTAGGAGGACTCATATAAAAGAAATTCAGGAGGCCAATAGTGAGTGGAAAATTATGGCTCTGTTCTCTAAGATAAATTTGGAGGTTCATCATAGATAGGGGAAGAATTTTATTTCTTCTTTAGTTGTTACCTCTACTCTTCTAGAGAGAGTGAAGATGATGAAGCTATTATATTCCTAAGGAGTAGTCCTATGGGAGAGTGTTAGGAGAGGACCCTACTCCTGGGTGGACCATAGATGAGGACGAGGTCTTACTTTTTCATGGGCACATATGGGTTTCAGCAGACATACATGAGGATATTTTTTGAGATTTTCATTCCTCAGTTTGGTTAGTTAATCCTGGAATCACCAAGATGTATCGAGATATACACTATCAGTATTGGTGGCTAGGTATGGAGAGGGATGTTGCTGGTTTTGTTATGATATTTTTCACCTATAAGTAGGTGAAGGTGGAGAATCAATGACTATAATGTATTTTACAATAGTTACCCATTCTCAAGTGTAAATGGAATGGTGTCATGATGGATATCGTGATGGGTTTACCGAGGTCTCCTTGAGGAAATGATGTAGTATGAGTTGTTGTTGATAGACTCATGAAGGTTTCACATTTATTTCTGATCAAGGAAACCTTTAGTGTTGAAAATCTTGTAAGGTTTCACATCCAATAGATTGTACATTTTCATGGGGTTCCACACTCTATTGTTTCAGACAGGGATGCCCGTTTTAATTTTTGGGTCTAGAAGGGACTACAGAGGGCTTTGGGTACACAGGTACTTCTGAGTACAACTTACCATCCCCAGATATATGGCCAGTCTGAGTGAAAAATTTAGGTTTTGGAGTACATGTTACGAGCATGCGTATTGGATTTTGGGGGTTCTTGGGAAAGACATATACCCCTAGTGAAGTTTTCTTACAATAACAATTTTTAGGCGACAATTCAGATGACACCTTATGAGGATTTGTACGGTAGGACATTCCGATCACACTTATGTTGGCTGTAGGTATGAGAGGTAGCTATGATGATACCTTATCTTGTCCAGGAGTCCACTGAGCAGGTGGATTTGATTCTAAAGAGGATGGATACTGCATAGTCTTGGCGAAAATCTTATGCTAATTGACAGAGATGACATATGGAGTTCAAGGTTGGGGATTGGGTTTTCTTATGTGTCACATTGAGGTTTGAAAATAAGAGGATTAAGAGATAGGGAAAGATTTCACCGAGATACATTGGACCGTTTGAGGTTTTGGAGAGAGTTGGTCCGGTTGCCTATTGGTCACAGTTACCTCAGAGGTACCGGGCTATGCACGAAATCTTTCATGCTCCTCAGCTACGACATTACTTTTCAGAACCTTCTCATATCTTTCAACCCGATGAGGTTGAGTTGGAGGTGAATGCATCCTTTGAGGATCACCCTATTAGGATTGTGGATTATAGTACAAAGGTTATCCATGGCCAGTCTATTTATCTGGTATAGGTGCTATGGAAATACTGGTGAGTATAGGATGAGACTTGGGAGAGGGAGGCCGACGTACGATCACAGTGGTCAGAGTTGTTTGACGTTTCTTATTTACTACCCTTGGAAGAGAAATTCAGGGATGAATTGCTTTAAGGGGTAAGTTTTTAAGAACCTAGATGTTTATTCCAAGTATGAATCCTTATTTTGGGTTGTTTTTGAGGAAAGAGAAAGATTTGTAAATTTTCTAAGTACGCGCCGTGTACTTTTGAGTACACATAGTGTACCTAGTTTCCTCAGGTAGCTGTATACTAGCTGTATAACAGCCGGGTATATGGCCATTTGGGTGACCTGGATGACTGCCTAAAGTGGGAGCTGGTTGAGGCTAGTACATGGCATGTACATTAAATAAACAATCTGTGTATTTTTCTTTTAAATTGATGAATCAGAGTGGGGTCACGTCTCATCTCTAGAATGCTCTTCTTCTAGCCTTGGTTCATCTAAGAGTGATCGAGAATGACGATCAAAGTCCGAGCCACCATTTCTCTATTCAAGGTCTGATTCGAACTCCTGAGGATGCGTTGGAATCCCACCAGTGAGTTCTTACTTCTTCTTGATTCTATCTTTCTGTTTTCTCCTCTCTCGTAAGTTATTAAAGGTTGAATGATTTCGACCTTTTTTGCAGATCTATGAAATTCTAGGATGATTCAAGGGCTGATGTTTAGGAGTGTTCACTGTACCACATTGAGGTAGGTGGTTTGTGCCTTTCTTCAATTGTATTTGGATTATATATGCTTAATTTGGCCTAATACCCATGTTGGGGTATTGTGTATTTTGGATTTTGACCTTGTTTAATACATTCTATGGTTTGGTTGATTGATTAAGGGTTGTTTTCTATGTATAAGATTGTACACCCTTGTTTATGGGACACCCCATGGGTGCATTCCCTTGTTTGACTGCTATTGGCCATTGGGCCTAGGTTTCCTATGAGGCGTACCATGTTTCCATGCCTTGAGTTGTTTATGATGGAGTTATTTGGTTATTTTTGATGCCCGTTTCTATGATTTTATTAAATTTGAGCCATGTAATAGTTTGGATTGCATGTAGAGCCTTTAATGAATGTTGTATGCATGCTGATCTTCCTTGGACTGTGAGAGCCTTGGACCAGGAAAACTGTGGGGGTTTCCATGTTTATTTACATAGTACCATGAGATTCTTGGTGTAGATTTTTACCCAGGGGTATTGATTGTGAGAGCTACCTGGAGGTCATGTATAAATTATTGATTCCATGTGGAACCAGGGGTATTGACCATGAGAGCTGCCCTGATGGTTGTTTGAAATTTATTAATGCTATGTTAAACCAAAGGGATTAGACCATGAGAGATTTCCCAGAGGGTTGTTATGAATGATTGTTTGGATTATTGTGGCTATTATTCCAAGCCAAAGCACAATCTTAGACTTGGTCTTACTTGGTTGTTTAGATAGTCTTTTGAGACATCTGTTTATTTTATTATAATGGTGGGATACAAAGATTAGGCTAGATCCCAAGGTTACATTATTCAATGGTTTGAATAATTTATAAATGAAAATGAATGTAATTGAAAACTATAGGATTGTTTACTTTTGATTACTTCCTAGTTTATTGCTTCATTTCTACTTATTGCCTACTATATACATTCACTAACTGTTAGGAATAGATCTTTTGGTGGTTGCCTACTGATATTCATCTCACACCATGATTAGGCCATGCTTTTGGACCCAAATATATTATATGGTTGTAGGTATAGATAAGGGAAAGCACCCTTCTTCATCAAGCACTTGATTACTGTTGGAGTTGGAGAGCATGGGACCAAGATGAGGCTTGTGATGATACTGGAGTTTAATTGTTTTCTTTTTTACTTGTTTTAATATTGTATTTCTAGAATCGTGACTTTCTTGTATGATTTCCTAGACATATGTGACATTCATCATTTATATATGTGCTCTAGTTGTTTATTTACTATCAGTGTTCCGCTATTTATTTTTGTTGCATGGTATTACTGCTTCCACTATTGTTTATCATTTGTTATTTCACTGTGTATACTCTTCCAATGAGGAAATTGTTTCCCCAATGTCTTACCTTGGCCCTGGATACTAGTTGCCAGCCTCTGGTATTTGGGGAAATGTGCTTGAGGTTATGTGACCAACTAGGTTTGGGGCACCTTTGGGAAAAACCCAGAACTAGGACATTACAATATGTGGTTTTTGCCTTTCATTGTTTGTCTTTGGATTATATATGCTTAAAGTGACGCATACCCATGTTTGGGGTATTGATTGATATGTAATTTAACCCTATTTATCACCTTCTATAGTTTATTTAATTGATAAACAATAGTTGATTATGTGTAAGGTTATATACCTTGTTTATGGTACACCATGGGTGCGTTTCCCTTGTTTGACTATTTATGACTGTTTGGTCTAGGTTTCCTATTAGGCTTGCCATATTTTACATGAATTTTTTTGTTAGTATGGATTTACTGATTGTATGAGATTCCCGTGATATGAATTATTAAGTTTGACAAAGAGGAATTTGACTATGAGAGATTATCGAGGTAGGGCCATTTATGTATGTTTTACTGTTATGATGACCTAGAGGTATTGATTGTGAGAGATTCCAGGTGGTCATCGAACCAGGGGTTTAGACTGTGAGAGCTACCCAGGTGGTCATTTATAATTTATTGATGATATGTTTACTAGGGGCTTTTGATCGTGTGATCTTCCCAAGTGGTCATTTGTAAATGATTAGTACTAAGTTAGACCAAAGGGGTTAGACCGTGAGAGATTCCCAGAGGGTAGTTATTAAATGAATTGTTGTTATGGTAGACCAAGGGGGAATTAGACTATGAAAACTTTTACTAAGGGTTGTTTTTGAATAAATTAATGATTGTGATGAGTATGCCAAGACAAAGAACAAGCTTGGACTCAGCCTTACTTGATTTGTTTAGATTGTCTTTTGAGACATCTATTTTGTTACCATTACACAGAGGGATATAGATATTAGTATATATACAGAGATTAAATGATTCAAAGGATGAATAATAAATATAAATGAATGTGATTGAAAACTTTAGGATTGTTTACTTTTGATTACTTCTTAGTTTATTGCTTCATTTATATATATTTCCTACTATAAATATTCACTGACAGTTAGGCACAGATCTTTTGGTGGTTTCCTACTAGGATTCATATCACACCCTATTTAGGTCATGTTTTGGAACCAAAAAGATTATATGGTTGTAGGTATAGATAAGGTCAAGTTCCCTTCTTTATCAGGTTTTTTATTGCTGTTGGATCTAGAGAGCATGGGGCCAAGATGAGGCTTGTGATGCTGCTAGAGTTTACTGTTTCTTTTTTTACTTTGGTTTCTATATTGATTTCCAGCATTGTTACTTGTTTTTTTGTTTTCTTAGACACATATTCCATGAATCATATATATATATATATATATATATATTGTGGCTTCTGTTGGATTTACTTTAGTCTTCCACTGTCTATTTCTATTTGGTATTACTACTTCCGCTATTGTTTATTATTTTTTTCATTGTGTATACTCTGAAAATGAGGGCATAGTTTCCCCAAAATCACACCTTGGACCTAGCTTCTAGTTGGAAGCCTATGGAATTTAGGAAAATTCACTTGAGGTTATGTGACCAACTAGGTTCAGGGTACCTTTTGGAGGCACTCGGATCCAAGACGTTACACCCCATCTATTGGTATGTGTTTAAACATTACTATTAGTGATTAATGATAAATTCATATATATATATATATTATTTTCCTTTTTTTTTTCATGATTAGCTCCGGCCTCTACCCGATGATGAGGTCGCACAAAAATGTGAGAGGTTTGGAACTGACACACACAAATCATGGTTGAATACAATGAGAATAATGCTATAATTAAAAAAATGGTATGGAATGTAATAGATTTATGGTAACACTTTCTAGACACAATAATATCATTTCAATTCAACCAATAAGTTGGAAGGAAGTTGGGGAATAAATAAAGAACAATTCCTGGGCAGAAACCTGGGTAAGTAATGTTAATAACCTTTTATATATATTAATTTATAATATTTTCTTAACAAAATATTTTGTCCATTGCAGCTTTGATATAATTTTCTTGATGGACAAAATGCCAAGGCTGCAAGGTTAATGTATTTTGGTGAAATGTGGCGAGCATACAAGTATGAATTATATCTTGGTTGGACAATGAGAGTTGGTATAGAGCTTGAAGAAGTACTAGTGATTCATGATTTCCCAATATCACAATACAAAGAGATGACCGACTATTGGAAGAGTCCAGATTTTAAGGTATTTGTTAAATATATATATATATATATATATATTCATTTATTTATTTGAATTTTTTTAAAGTATAAATTACTTGTTTTATTTATGTTAATTAAATTATATAATTATTTATTTATAGAAGAAATTAGATAGAAATAAAATAAATAAGAGTGGAATGAAACACGTTTATACTCATAGGCACACTTCATTCCCAGATCATGAGCAAACATAGGTAATTTAACATTTAAAATATTTATCTTGGTTTATTTTATTTTTTTGACTTATAATTTTGATTTATTTCTTTTTTTTTCCAGAAAAAGACATTTAATATTGAGGGTTTCATTCTTTTCTCTACTTTGTTTTGCAGAAGTAGAAAAAAGAAAGATGGTACTATGAAAAATACTGACACAGAGAAAGAGATAGTAAGTATATTTAAATTTATTTTATTTTAACCTAATTTAATTCCTTATATTATTTTATCATTTTAATTTATGTTATATATCAATCAACAGAATTATTTGGAAGCATTGTTATAAAAATAACCTGAAAATTTTGGACTAAACGACCATTTACATCAGGTATTAGGAGATGAGAATCAGGGTGGAGTGCGTTATTGACCTATGAAGAATATTGTACCATATTGATACTGGTATTATGATAATGTTTTTTAAATTAATGGTTCTGGTTTGGTCATAGTGTAACAAATGAAAGTCTCAATCAGAGAAGAAACTAAAAAATTAGAAAAGGCGATAACAGAAAATATGATGAAAGTCATATCTGTCCTTTCTTCTACACTTCCACCAGAAGTGTAGACTCTTATTCCAGAGCTGGAGCCAGACCCAGAGCTGGAGCCGGAGCCAGACCCAATGTCGGTGCCGGTGCCGATATCAATGCTGATGCCGATGATGATACTGGTGGTGCGAGAGGTGGTGATGGTGTTTTTGTAGAATGCGTGTATGAGTTTTATCATGATTTTGATGATACTGATATTGAGAACCACTTTTGATGTAAATTTTATTTTTGGAATGTTAATATTGCGGAATTTAATTATGCAGTGAAGTTCGATTATTGTAATACTGAGTTGTATTGTGGTGTTTCTGTCCATTTCTACATATATTGAATTATTGTATTATGATGTATTTTTGTTTATGTAATAGTTAAGTTTTATTATTATTATTATATTTAATTTTATCCTCCTTCGATGCAACCATCGTACCTCCTTGCCGATGCTGCCCCGAGGCGGCCCCTCTACCTCCTCCGACACACCTATGATGGTATGTAGTCCACTTTTCCATTTTTTGATGATTATTTTTTCTTTATACTATTAGTTTATCTCCTAATATGTATTATCTTTTAAATTTCTTCTATAGGTGAATTCATTCTGACACACCTCCAATGGTAGTCTCCAGGCATGTCATAAATATATATGTTTTTTGTTCCCATTTGATAACGTTTAGATTTATAACCATTGTACATGTCATTTTGTAGGTGGGGTGCAAGGGTGGAGGGTGAAGGGGGGTCTTCAGGGGAAAGGGGGAGGTGGGAGCATGTAGGGGGTCTGCAGGGGTAGGGGGCAGGGGTAGGAGGGTCTGCAGGGGGGGTCTGCTAGGGCAGGGGGAGGGGGGTGGGTGGGGTGGGGTGGGGGGTGCAGGTGGGGTGCAAGGGGGGAGGGGGGGCAAGGGGGGGGGGGTACAAGGGGTTCTTTAGGGGAAGGGGGTTCTGGTGCAGGGTGGGGGGCTAGAGAAGTGGGGGGGGGGTACTGGGTGGAAGGGGGAGTGTGCAGGGGAGGGGGGATGGGGTGTGTAGAGGAGGGGGGGGGGGTGTTGGGGGTGTGAAGGGGGAAGGGTGAGGGGGGAGGGGGTTGGGGTTAAAGTGGGGGTGTGAAGTGACCAGGGGGTGGGGTAGGGGGTGTTTAGGAGCGGGGGGGGGGGGGGTGGTGCAAAATGAATTTATTTGAAAAATCAAGTCTAATTGTGGATGACAACATTTATCCTTATGGTAAGTTTTTTTGAGAAGGTTTTTCTAGATTTATTATTAGAAAGATGATTTTATTTCAAGAATTGATTCTAATTGTTTTTAAATAAAATAAAAACAATTTATTTTACAAGAAAATCACCATAGGGATAATTGCTATAAACACTTGAATAAATATTGTCAGAATTCAATTTCATCATGGTATTTTCCCTAGATATCTAAAGAAAAATCATTAATGCATCAAATTAAATTTTGGATACTTCTTTTGCATTATTTTTTTGAAGTGAAAGTTATTCTAAGAATATCATGAAGTTTAGTAATACTGTAGATTTTATCTTTTTAGGGGGATATGATTTAAATTTTGATGGTGTTCATGTAGGGTGTGATGTAATTTTTTTATTTTGATCAAATGAACTCATTGAATTTTAGTACTTAATAAGTCAAAAGTAAACAACTTACACTGGGTGTTTTATTTTTGGGTTGTATTATTCCTGTTTAAAAGAAAAATTTCAACTATATATATAACAGTGCCTGTAACACTTACCTTTGTTTAGATGTGTGTAATTCTAACACCACTTTAAAGTAGGTTTGTAGGTGATAAAGAAGATCTTTGGATAATAAGAGGGGGTACTTCCATGAAGGTGACCACTTTTTTGAATCCACGAGTGCATTTGGTAAGTAAAATATTAGTTGAGCTGTTTCACCATGCACCAAGCTTCTTGATCATCGATCACAATATTTTCCTTATAATCGATTGCGCCTTCTTTGTTCATTCTTAAGGTTACTTATCACATTGAAGGGGGTCAACCATCATATTTTATTATTTCTAGTTTGGTTTTTACCCCACTCCCCAAACTACTCATTGGGTAAGTTCTCTTAGAACTCTAAAGACTTGTGAGTGCAGTTCCCTAAGTTATCTTTTGTGAAATGTTATTTATTTTATTCACATGTCTATGGAATTGAAGAATGTGAAGATAATATGAGAGTAAGTTGGGAAATTCATGTTCTGATGTGTTAGGTTGCCCGCAAAATTAAGTTTTTCTCTTTGAGAATAAGTTGGTTCTTTATTTGTTTTTCATATGCATAGTATATTTTCATGCTTGTATTTTCATATGCATATAACAGGTCCTCATGTCTGATTTTTCATATACAAACCAATTTTTTTTTATATGAAAACCTATTTTCATTATGGGGTACAAGGGGGGATGGTGAAGGGAGGTCTGAAGGGGAAAGGGGAGGGGGGAGGGTTCAGGTGGGGTACAAGGGGGGAGGGTGTAGGGGGAGGGGGGAGGGTGCAAGTGGGGTGGAATGGGGGAGGGTGTAGGGGGGTCTGTAGGGGAAGGGGGTAGGGGTAGGGGTAGGGGGTCTACAGGTGCAGGGGGGAGGGGGGAGGTGGAGGGAGAATCAGGTTTGTAGGGGTAGGGGGGAGGGGAGAAGGGGTAGGGGGGTCTGTAGGGGCCTGGGGGGGGGGGGGCGTAGGGGGGTCTATAGGGGAAGGGGGAGGGGGGAGGGTACAGGTGGGGTGATAGGGGGAGGGTGCAGGGGGGAGGATGCATGGCAAGGGGGAGGGTGTAAGAGGGTTTATAGGGGAAGAGGGGTCTTTATGGGAAGGAGGGAGGGAGGAGGGTGCAGGGGGGTTTGTAGGGGAAAGGGAGAGGGTGGGAGGGTGAAGGGGAGGTCTATAGGGGTAGGGGTAGGGAGAAAGTGGAGGGTGCAGGGGGCTTTGTAGGGGAAGGGGGGAGGGTGTAGGGGGTCTGTAGGGGCAAGGGGAGGGGGCAGTGGTAGGGGGTGGGGGGGTCTATAGGGGAAGGGGGTAGGGTGAAGGGGGGTCTGTAGGGGTAGGGGGAGGGGGGAGGTGGAGGGTGTAGGGGGGTCTACAGGGTTAAGGGGGAGGGGGGAAGGTGTAGGGGGGTATACAGGGATAAGAGGTAGGGGGAGGGTGAAAATGAAGTTTATTTGATGACTTTGGAAGTTCATTTCATTTAAAAATAAAATCAGAAACCAAAGTGCACTTCAATCTACCCATTAGATTTGTTTTAAGGATAAGCATGCCTACATTTTCATGTTAATTTTTTTCAAACTCTCCTTATGTTTGAAATTTTAATGATTTCACCTTCATGTTTTTTTTTCAAGTTCCATATAAAGTGGGATAGATTTATCGGATTTGTGTAAAACATCTTAGAGGGAAAGAAAATTTTGGATACATAGAGAAAATGTTTAATTTTATCCTTTTTAATAGTTCCTTTTGTAGTTTTATGCACATATATATTAGTACAAAGTCCTCCAAAGTTCATTGAAAATACAAAAATACATGAATTAGTACTTTGTGCCCAATGAAATACCCTTATTCTTAACACCATAGCATTGAGTGTGCATCCAAAAAGGTACATCATGGCGTGATATGACAGTTTCAAAAAACTAGTTACCTTCCAACTACTTGACTCCCAAGGTCATTGTGGTGTGATCAATCTCCATTGTGACGTAACCTATAAAACCTCAACTACTAAGGGGAATTGAATTTTCATGTCCAACTAATCCGCGGCGTGACCACAAGTCGGTGAAATCTTCTCTCCATGACGCAACTACCTTTTTCCCATAATAAGTAATTTTTCATGCATCTTGGGAAAAAATTAGTTGCAGTGTGATCAATGTCTTCCCTATGAAATTTTATTCCCTAACGATGCAACCTTCTCTCCCACACCAAACAACAAGAACTCAAAATTTCATGGCCAAACCATTGTAGTGTGATCTTCATGTCGTGAAGGACTGACTCAAGCATCTTCACATTTCAGAACCAAATCACGACATGACTATATGCATTGTGGCATGATATGTTCTAACTTCACCAATATTTAATCTTATACAGGAATATCATGACTTGATGACTTCCCTTGTAATGTGATTGTCTCTTCAGCACCAAAACTTCTTTAAAACTTTACCCTTCAACTATAATCTTATTTAAATATCCTCCAAACATCCAAATGGTCTTCAAATCTTAGAAATTATATAATTCCACTTGAGTTTAAATATGATTCATATATTGAATGATGTGTTGACAACAAAAGCCAATACCAAATTTGTAAATCATAGCCACTTTAATTTCAACCAAAAATATTCCCCTATAACACAAACACATTCAAGGGAACCTTTAACATCATACAGTTTCTTGGTCACAACACATGTATTAGTCTGTGATAAGGGTTGCACATTTCTATTTATGTTAACAAGTTCTACATTTCTTTTTAGAATCCCATGTAATAAGAACTGAACAATTATGTGTGTTTTATCAGAACAATAAGATTAATGATTTCCTTTGAAGTTTTATTAGGAAGTGTGAATGTGGAAAAAACACTATGAAAACATGTGTTAGTCTATGAATATAATCATTATTCTAATAATTAAACCTAACAAATCATAGTTTGTGATGTACAAGGTGTTATGGAGGTCCTTAAGGTGACCTCCTTAGAGGATTTTTAGGAAGTGTGAGTGTGAACAAAACACAATAAAAGAATATGTAATGATTTTTGAGGATAATAATTGTTCTAATAATTTGTCTCTAAAAGATAATAGTTTGTGGCCAGATGGTTAATCAAATATTGAGGAATATGGTCATAATTGTTAAAACCTATATTTTTTTACCCATCTTAACATGCTTTTCAAGGATATCTCAGAAGACATTTTACCTTTTTTTTAAATTTGAATTTGATTTTATTATATTAAAATATAGTTCTTATGTTATTTTTGAATATTGCATATGCATTTATGTTTTTTCACCCATTCTATGTAATTAGGAAGTTTATATACACTTTATTTATGAGGATAAAAATATTACGATCAAAGAAGAAAGGAAAAAAGAATTAGCAGATTTACAGTGTGACACTGATTTTCCACTTGCGGTACTACTTGAATGTTACCTATCACTCTAATTAATAGTATTATTTATGCTTTTTTCATAATTTATTGCATCTTTTGTTTGATTTATTATTAGTGTTTGTTGTTTCTTTATATTGTAGGAATATGGTGACTTAGATCTTAACGTGGGGATGAAAAGGTATGCTAGGTGCATAAACAGTCACATATACATTTTATATTCTATATTTAGAAAGACTAATTTGGGTTATTTTATGATTATGAAGGATTAAATTAGTTTCAAGTGACATATATATTTTTTATCAGACAATTATCACCTTGGAGGGTGACTTTGTTGATTATAAATTCATCAAACAGTTGATTCCAATTATCTTCTTGTTCATTCAAATGTGAAGAGTTATTTTTTGAGAATATTTTTTCCATTTATATTATATTCAATAGGAAACTAATGTGAAAAAATTATATATATGGCCATAGGATGAAAATTGTTGAGGGAAAACTGGTAGGGGGGAGGGAAAACTGGTAGGGGGAGGGAAAACTGGCAGGGGGGACTGGCAGCGGGGGAGGGAAAACTGGTAGTGGGGGAGAGTAAACTTGTGGGGAGGGGGGGGGGGGGGGTGAAAGGGGGTGTGTAGTGAGGAGGGGGTGGGGTAGTGGGTGTAAGGGGAGAGGGGAAGGGGGTGTGTAGGGGGAAAGGTGAGGGGGGAGGGATGGGTGTAAGGGGGTGTGCAGTGAGGAGGGGGTGTGCAAGAGCAGGGGGTGCAAGGGGGAGGAGTAGGGGTGTGTGTGTGTGTGGGGGGGGGGGGGTTGAAAGGGTGTGTGTAGTGAGGAGGGGGAAGGGAGGGGGGGGGGGGGTGAAACAGGTAGGGGGTGGGTGCGGGGGGGGGGGGGGTGGGTGGGGGGTCCTCTCAATAGTTAGCACGGTTCACCATTCTATTTTTTTATGAAATGGGAAGGACTATAGCCACAATTTCAAATAGTGGATATAAACCTTGTGTGACTTAAGATTCTATCACAATTTTAAACCATGTCTATAGGTCTTTATCCATGGTTTAAACAATGGATATAGGGCTTTATCCACGGTTTGAGTCGTAGATATAGGGTTTTAGCCATAGTTTGAATCATGGATACAGGGATTTATCAACAGTTTCAAACTGTGGCTATATGACTTGTCTTATAGGCACACCAATACTAGCCATAGTTCATTAAACCGTGTATAAAACCTATATCAATGGTATTTGGGCCTATATCCATGGTTCCAAACCACTACTATAGCCTAAATTTCTAGTAGTGTCACTATGTTGCCTCCAAGGTACAATTTATGTACAATGTTAATTTTAAATGAAATATAATTTGTTTAAAATTATAATGGATGAGAATCTCAAGGAAATTTAGAAAAGGATTAAGATAAAAAGATTGATTAATTAAAGATAATAATTAATCGATTCGAGCACGATTTATCTTAAATAAGAATGATTAAAAAATTGAATGCTATTTTTATTAAATACGTAAATTGGTTGCATGCATGTGGATGATCATGATCTAGACCAGACCTTTTGCATGTGATTGGTTTCCATTTTAATTTATTAAATTAAATTATTGGCCCATGTGCCTTCTCTCCTCATTAATATGTAGGGCTTTCATTCCCATGGTTTCTTTTATGTAAACCCCCTTTTACCCCTCACCTGTGTGTGAGTAAAAACATATATAATAGATGGATCTCCCAAGCTAGTGGATGCGGTTCAAGTTAGGATCTGAGGTGAAGAAAATCCAAGGAGATACAAAGGTGGATAGGTGGAAAGTTTTAAACATGAACCTAACTGGTTCAAGGTGTTTCTTCCCTTGGTCAGCGGTTAGTTTATCAACTGCTAGATAAAATAACCATTATAACAAGCTCATGATCATACCCTTTATTTTATTTCTGTTATATGTTTTGTCACGATCACATAATTAATGATTTAACAAGCATACAAGATGGAACTAAAATAAATTGGATTATGAGCAAATATTATTTAATACATGGTTAATCACTTAATATTATCTCACTTAATATTAAAAATCATGTGAAAATATAATAAATAGAAATTTACACATAAAGGATAAAATCCATCAATAAAAATATTAAGTCGGTATAGCCTTCCATTACTTCGGTTAGAATCAAACCATAGTTCAAAGTGCTTGACCGACCAAAGTTGGGGTGATTTCAATTATTGGGGAATTATAATTTGTGGTTTTGGGTAGACTTGACTTAGTTTACATCAAGGGTTGATTGCCAAAGCAGGAATTGGTGTAATTGAGAGTCAAAGGTTGAGTAAGTCCAAAATTAAATATTTTAGGATTGGGGAGCCCACTCAACATATCAAGGAGCTACGAGTTAATGCAATTGGAATTTTGAATACCCACCTAAAACCTTTCAAATTTCTTGACTAGAAAATTTGGGGTAATGAAAAGGGAAATATAGTTCCTTTATGCTAGAATGTACAAGCAACAGGATATTCTGAAGCCAATGTTGTGAGGCTGGCTGATCTTTCCATTGGTTACTACCACCTCTCATTTCTAATGAG
This sequence comes from Viscum album, assembly GCA_963277665.1. NCBI lineage: Eukaryota > Viridiplantae > Streptophyta > Magnoliopsida > Santalales > Viscaceae > Viscum > Viscum album. Next base: position 1,466,637,813 of record OY728156.1, on the reverse strand, counting down.
AATGATTTTGGTTTTACATGTCTGTAATTATGTACCTAATGTTACCAAAAAAATAATTTCTATATCAAGTTTGGATACAGATGGATTTATTTTCAGGTTCAAAAATAAAAGTTGTATATTTTATAAGGACAACATATGTTATGGTATGAAACATTTAAATAATGGTCTGTATATATTAAATTATAAAAACCAAGTGTTGGAAATTGATAATGAATCAAGTTCACATGAATCATATAACACCTATTTGTGGCATCACCGTCTTGGTCACGTACATGAGAAGCACTTGATAAAGCTCTGTTAAGATGGCTATTTAGACTCTTCTGAGCTAAAACCACTTGATAGATGTTATACTTTTTTACAAGTGGAAATGACCAAAACTTCCTTTGGTAGACAGGGTGAAAGGGCCACAGATCTTCTAGGATTGGTAAACACTAAAGTGTGTGGACCATTTCTAGTAGAAGCTAGAGATGGATATTCTTACTTCATAACTTTTAATGATGAATTGAGTTGATATGGATATATTTACTTGATGAGGTATAAGTCCGAGTCCTTTGAGAAATTCAAGGAATTCAAGAATGAAGTAGAGAATTATCTTGGTAAGAAGATAATGAAGCTTCAATCAGATTGAGGAAGAGAATATCTTAACTAAGAGTTCATCAACTTTCTATGAGAGTTTGAGATTTTATCTCAACTCACTCCACCTTATACACCATAGTGTAATGGTGTTAGTGAAAGGAGGAACCATACCTTTTTGGACATGGTAAGGTCGATGATGAGTCATATAGATATTTAATTATCCTTTTGGGGATATTCATTACAAAATGGAACATACACATTAAACTGAGTACCAACTATAGTGTAAAATGGAATTCCCTTCGAGTTATGGTGTGTAAAGAAACCAATTTTATCATATACACATGTATGAGGATGCAACAAATTTGTTAAGGCTTTCTTAGGAAAAAAACTAGCACCCTAGGGCACAATTCATATCTTTATAGGGAATCTCAAGGAAACAAAGGGATACTAACTATACAACCCCTTAGATAAGAAAGTAACTATCACCAGACAAACCATATTTCTTGAGAGGAATCACATAATCAAGAAGGATAGTGGGAAACATATTGACTTTGATGAATTTAATGATCAAGATACATTGGTTTTGGTATAGGAATAAGTTTCATAGGTCCCTATGAAATAATTAGTTCCCGAAACACAAGTAATATGTAGGAGTGTAAGAGATGTAAGAGAACCAAAGAGATATAGTTTTCTTGTCACCAAGGATGGTGACTCATTATTGTTATACAATTATGAATCTCTCTCCTATATAGAGGTAATGGAGATCTCAAAAGCTACAATATGGTTAGAAGTTATAAATTCTGAGATGGATTCCATGCATCAGAACCAAGTTTGGGTTCTGGTCAATACACTAGTTGATGTAAAGCCTGTTGGATGTAAATGGGTATTCAAGAGGAAACTGGACATGGAAGGTAAATTAAGTACCTATAAAGAAATTCTAGTGAATAAAGGGTTTAAACAATGTCAAGGAGTTTACTATGATGAATTTTTTTTGCTAGTTTCTATGTTTAAATCCATAAGAATCATATTTTTCATAGCAGCTTACCATGACTATGATATTTGGAAGATGGATGTCAAAACTGCATTCATTAATAGAATCCTTCAGGAAGATGTCTGTATGACACAAACAGAAGGTTTTGTGACACCATGTGATGCCAAAAGAATTTTCAAGTTACAGAGATCCATTTATGGATTCAAGAAAACATCTAGGTCATGGAACATTCGATTTGATGAATCTATAAAAGAATTTGGTTTCATTAAAAACAAATGTGAGCCATGTGTTTAAAAAAGTTTTAATGGGATTGCGGTCATTATCCTAGTAGTATATGTTGATGACATATTACTTATTGGAAACGACATACTAGTCTTACAATCTATTAAGGATTAGTTAAAAAATTGATTCTCCATGAAGGAATTAAGCGAATAAACCAAAATTTTAGGGATAAAGATCATTCGTGATAGATCCAAGATGATTCTTGGACTAAGTCAAAGTATATATATTGACTAGATACTAAAGAGATTTAGTATGGAACAATCCAAGAGAGGATTGGTTCCAGTGTCACATGGTTTACATCTTCCTAAGAAAATATTTCCCCAGACACAATAGGAGAAAGATAGAATGAGTAAGATACCATAAGATTCATTGATAAGATCAATCATGTATTCCTCGTTATGTACCGGACTTGATGTTTCATATGAATTGATAATGGTAGGAAGATATGAAATAGATATAAGAGAACAACATTGGACTACTGTTAAGACTATCTTTAAGTATCTTAGAATAACTAAGGATATGTTTTTAGTGTATGGAGGAGACGAGGAACTTTTCATCAGAGGGTATGCTGATGCTAGTTTTCAAATATATCAAAATGATCTAAAGTCATAATTGGGATGTGTTTTCTATCTCAATAGAGGATTTGTGATCTAGAAGAGTTTAAAGTATCCAGTTGTCGCTGATTCTATAGAAAATTCCAAGTATATAGTGTCTTATGATGTAGACAAGGAAGCTGTTTGGATTTGAAACTTTATCTAGGGTCTTGATGTGGTACCTAACAGTAAAGACCCTATCACATTGTATTGTGATAATACTATAGTGGTGGATCTTGAAAAATATCAAAGATCACATAAAAAAACAAAGCATATAATCTAGAAGAATCACCTATTGAGGGATTTTTATCAAAGGGATGAAGTTTTAGTGAGCAGAGTATCCATAGAAGATAATGTGGTAAACCCATTGAATAAAGGCCTATCTCAACAGAATCATGAGTATCATGTGAGAGATAGTGGACTGAATGTTGTTAGCAGTTGGCTCTAGTTGAAGTGGGAGTCTATTGAAGTTAGTGCCCTAGAACCAAATTATTTTTTACTTTATAATAAGCATATATTCATTGGATGGATATTAATAAACTACTTATCACATAATGATTATTCTTCTGCATGAAATTGTATGTGATAATGTTATAAGAGTATCTTTCACACTAAAAGGTCATAGCGGATCCCTACTGTGATGAGAACACAAAAGTGCTATGACACTATTCTTGAAAATATGTTCTATATACAAATGATATAATTTTAAGGGACACAAATGATACTAGATATCAGGGGTGGAGACTCATAGGAGGCGGCTTCTCATGGTGTACGCCCTTGGTAATGTCCAAGAAGATATTATGAGAATGAAACCCGCCAGTAGGAAATCCACATTTATAAGTGTCATTGGATGTTCCTACCTGTAGAAATATGTATTGGTACTTATACTTTAAGATTACTATTAATGGGTATTATTACTCGTGCACTTATATTTATTGGAGAAAATTGTAATGACATATGTTCATGGAGAGGTAGGATATATTGGGTGCATCACTAGTAATACTGCATTAATGAATAATGCGAGAAATGATTCATCCCTTCTATTCCATAATGGAAGTTGATATCTCAATTCCTTTAATGGAAAATATATAGTCTAAATAAATTCATGGAAATAGTTTTCCATAGGCAAGTTTAATTTCCAAGAAGTCAAAGAAGGAGAAATCGAGCACATGAGTTGATGGCACTTGTATGCAACCAGCTTGATTGGAGATATCAAGAAAAAATGATTATATTACATTATAATAATTCGTATGAGGTGACATATCATTATGGAATTAACTTATTTCTCTATGGGTGACTTGGTGTGTTTCTAGATTCTAACCTTGGACTTTAGGCAGGTTCGCCTAATGCCACTAAGAAAGAGGCCTAGAGGGTCACACACTAAGTGTATCTAGAATCTCAGTTAAATAATTTATTATTTAACAAGTTGAATAAATATTATTCTTAGTTGTGGTTTAATAATTATTCATATATGCCTGATCACATTTATTTCATCACTAGTTATTTGAGAGAATATATTGCGGAAAAAATATTTAATAAATATTTATTTTCTATTTTAGTAAATATAATATTTATTTATTTATCAGTGAATAATGTAGTTATATTTATTTAATAAATAAATAGTCATTATTCAAGGCCTGATAAATATTGAGGATGATTGGAAGACTAAGTTTCAGGTCCAGTGAGAAATAATAATATTAAATATTATTTTATTAAAGTAATATTTAATTATAACTTTCAAGTTAAGCACATGTCAAGAAATAATATCACTGCAGTTATTATTTGACATGGGGGTTTCACTTAGTTAATAAAATAATTAAGGTTCCTATGAAAATTATTTTATGATTACCTGGTTAATTAAATTCCCGGTTACATTATTATCTAATTAGACAAGGGGGAAACCTACATGTTATCCAATCGTGTTGTGCACAAAAATTTGGAGAATTTCCCTTGATCCTAGAGATTTAATTATTCTCCAAGAATGTTCTCAAGAATGAGAGTGGTCCTCCCCCACTAGATCAAGGGGAACACTTTGGAAGTGATTCTCAAGGCGATCGAAGGGAGACGACACAAGCACAAGGATCATCCATGCTAGAACTTGGAGACTCCTTTAGTGACGTCCAAAGATTCACGAATCACATGTGGATCACTGCTAGAGGATATTTACCCTTGATCTCTACAATGTAATGAAGGTGCACTGCATATCTGTGGTCGAACGCATCAATGAAGAAAGAATCACATTAGTGGTAATTATTTAATTTAATTAAATTTATTATAAACAAAATAATGTTGATCCTCTATCTTGGTTTCGCGTTTATATTACTTTTTCTAAATCCTTGATTCAATTCCATGGATACTAGCATTCATCATCATATTGATCCCAGATTGTTCATTGAATATGGAAAAAATAAAAGTTTGGCACTGTCCCTCCCATACTTTCACTACGCCCAGAACCTACATCTTGGTGAGGGTTTCTTTCACACTTCAATAATATTTGATTGTACTTGGAATATGCTAATATAAATTGTAGCCTATGGAAATCAGTTTGAAAAAATAAGTGGTGTTTTTTTTGTTTCTAAATAAAATTCCTCCACTTAAATTCCTGTATAAAATCACTTAAAAAAGTGGTGAAAATATTTTTTCAATAATCCACATGAAACACTTGAAAAATGGATCTTATATTAAGAAAAACATGTTTTTTTTTTCACTTTTTAATAATTATTATCAAACAAAACCTTTATATGATCCCCATTCTACTCCATTTCCCAATAATTTTATTATTTTTAAGCTAATGCTTTATCTCCTCCTCTACCTCTGTCTCCACCTCTACCTCATCCTACACCTTGGTCTTCGACTCCGAATCTGCCTCTGTCTCTACTTTTACCTCTATCTACTCTATTTCCTAACCATTTTATTTTTTGTAGGAAAATGTTTCTAAATAAATTGATTTCATCCATTATACATCTCATTGAGAAATAGATCAAAAATAATATATAAGCATTATTACACTAATTCTTAAAACCCCAAATATATTTATAAGCTTATAGATCATACTAGATCACAAAATAACATGTAATCACCTAAATTTGTTTTTTTAAACATTCTAACAACATGTATGCTTCCCACTCATCTCTAAAAAAATTTACTTCTTCTTTTGACTATAAAGGTTTTAAAAAATCTTGATAGTATTTAGAAAATATACACAATTAAATGATTAATAAATATATTTAATGAAATTTTAATTACCTTAGGAAATTACATGTTGGGAGATGTTGGTATTTTCATGCTTTATGATCTCTCTCATAAATTTGAAAACATAATATCCATAATCGTTTCCATTATATTTCATTATAAACTACAAAAAAATTGAGCAAAATAAGTAAATTGTCTTGAAATATTTTTCTATAGTTAAATATTTATATATATACCTTATTTTTTTCTCCATTTTTAGTAATCCACAAGCTTTGTCTGTTCATACACTGAATTCATGCCATGATTTATCCTATATTTAGAGACTGCCCTATCATAAAAAAATTCTGGTTAAATAAGAGGCTGAAACATATAATTTGAATTTTATCTATAAAATGTTGATTATAGTGTATTAAAAATTCACAATACACATAATGTGTAGTTGGTTTATTGGATATTTATGCATTATATCCAAAAAACAAATATTTGAGGTATCCATATTGACTACGATCAACATTTAGTACTTCCTAAAAAAAACAAATAAGTAATAAAAAAATTAAAAATATATTTTATGTGATTAGATTGTATAGTTTTAATTCTTCATTGAATTCATCAAAAAGATTTTGTCGTCTGATATTTGTTTCTCAAACATTTCGAGTAGATCATCTCTTTTTGTTCACAATTTTTTCCTTTTCCAAAGTAGGCTTTTTTGTATAAATGATATAGGGATTAATGAATCCAAATTATGATTCACATGATTTTACCTTTATATAGTAGTAATATAAATTCCTATAGAAAATATTAATATTTATTAACTTTAACAAACATATTATATCACTATTTGGATAGACGTATTATGAAAATATACCTTATGTATGTATTCACTACTAAGACTCCCATGCATTCATGTTTGAGAATCTCATTTATAATCTCGATACCAATTACGTATGTCATGAAATTTCTATATATTTATTTTTAATATGTAATGTAAGACATATTTTCATCTTTAAATGTAGTATCTGCATGAAGTTGTATTTATAATAAATGTTTCTATGGAATTGATGAGGAGAAGTTACTCCTAGAAGTTTGTTTTGATTTCTTGGTTGATTCACTAGATTGTCTTGATCTGATATACTGTTTCCCTATCACTTTATCCATCTATAATATCATACCTCACTTCAGATTTTTTTAATCAACTGTTATAGGTTTTTCATATGAAAAAATTTATTAAAAAAATACCTCATATATCTTTATAATATTTAATGGTTATGCTATTAATGTTCCAATATCATATTTGACCGTTGTAATATCTGAATGAAGTGGAATAGGAAACTCAACATTCAGATCTTGAGCTACCTCAATCCCCACTCTCATGTGATCTTTTGGGAGATCTTTTAGGTGTAGATTTTCTCCCAAGATATTATACACTATACCCCACACCACAAGGCAGTGCGTAGGTGTTGAAAAATAAAAATCACATACAATTGTACACAATATAATTTTAGTAATATAAAGTTATCAGAAGTTGTTTGATTCACATTTAGGATAAATAGTAATGAAAAAATTGATTACCTTAGGTAAGGTGTGAAATTGAGTGGAATGACTAGCCTCAAATCTAGTGGGGTCATTTGGTTCATGTGAAAATATTTGTTCCACCGCTAGTTCGCTTTGATCCTTTCTCATACATTGGTCTACCAAACTAGATCAGACAATAATATATTTCAAAGCATCTATTTGTGTAATAAATCCTTTAACCATATTATATGTATCTTCATGTGATTTTATCTTCTTTAAATATGTTCAAGGAGACACTCCAAAACCTAATACTCTAACGCGACCATATTGTTCCAGCTGCTTCAAAGCTTCTAAAAGTAGTTTTTATTTCAGTACGGTCACTGGTGATTCTTCTATCTAAACCATATAAAAAAATATGAACATAAACAGATATGTTTATTTAATACTATTATAAATCATAACTAACTACTATTATGTCATACTTACACATGTTTCCCATACTTTTTTTTTGTTTTTTAATCAAAATTTTTACCCTTCTTATTTATGCGAGTCTCCTTCCATAGCACATGGCATGGGATGGAAGTGGTGTCAGATTTTGATTAATAAATCAAAATATAAAAAAAGTAAAGTATGTAGTTTCATATCATATAAAACTTTTATTGTTGATTTAAAATACAAACTAATTTCTTCTCCAGTGAAGTGTATCCCATCACTGCTTTGCGATAAGGGTACATTGGTTTTGATGCACGTTCTTTATTTTTAGAACTCTTTTACTATTTCATAAATTAACAATTTTGAATAAAATTAGATAAAATAAATAATGTAAATAATATATTATCAACTAAAATGAACCTGAAATTATTTCTCATTGCAATAATTGATGAAAGTAGTCCATGTTTCCTGCTTTATAATGTGTGTATAACTAACTGGTGGGCGTGGCTTTACTTTCCCTTTAATATCCATAATATGTAACTTGGTAAAAATAGTTTGGAAGCCTCTATAGGATTTTACAGTGGACATTAAGACAAATATCTTACGAAAATGTTCTAAAATAAATGAACTCTGTAAGGAATAATTAAAATTAAATCAATGTTTCATTATATTTTTTTTGATAAAATAAAGAAAGTATATTGTAACATTAATTTTATATATTTACAAAGTGTTTCTTTTATTATAGGTTGGATGTTTATCCATGAATCAATATCAATCGACACATTCATAACCAATGAATATTGACTTTTTGGGGTCAATATGTTGGTTGTATTGATTCTAACCAAACTTAAATTTTATACCTCGACTTCTTGACTCGATAATTTTATTTAACATTGTGATGTTGAATTATCGTTGTTTTTTATCAACATGCTTTTTTTCCCTAATAATTCTATAGTTTCATCATCAATAGTCTATTCTTCCTTGGGATTGGTAACATCATCATGTGCAGAAGAAATTGTCTTCATGAGTATTCAAGCATTTAATCTGTCTTGAATAACAACAATTTAAACATGGAAAAGGATTTGATAAGTGTTGTATTCATGCTCTATTGAAAACTTGATGAACTCTTTATCTCTATCTTCATAATATTTTATCAAATGATTAGTGTGCATCCATTTTGAAAGAAATGGGTAATTGAATTTAAGAAAGGAATTACTCCACTATGGTAGGGGTTATCTTTTGAATTCATCCAAAGGTGAGAGTTATAGAAAAATGTCATCCTCATCAGTTTTATCTCCTAAATAGTTATTATTTCATTTTATTGCTTGAGAATCATTATCTATTTCTTCTGGAAATGCACCTATGTTGCTTGAACTACTCTGAGTAGTAGTCATTCCATACTGGGTACCGGTGATCATTTTGTATGACTACAACTCATAGTAGTTCAAGAAACATAGAAGAGATGTGGGATGAGTCTCAAGAAACAAAATGAAATAATAACTATTTGGGAGGTGAAGCTGGTGAGGATGACAATTGCATCCTTAAAACTTTTTAAATTACTACATCTTAATTTAAAATTTCAAATATCATCTCAAAATGCTAAAAGGTCCCTAACACTACCATGACAACATAAACTCATCCTCACTGTGCTACACAAACTCTAATCTAATCTACATCCACTAAGGTTCATGTGTAGGGTGTGAGTATAAAAATAAACAAGTAAATACTAACAAAGATCCTAAAATATACAAAAATGAAAATATTTGAGTATAAGTTCAAAGTCATAACACTAAAAATACACATTTAAGTCATGTTATTGTGTACTAACTAGGACACCATGATAATCAAATGTATTGACTTCATTTCATACCAATGAATTATACTAATCATACCATGAGTTTATAACATGGTTGTTCCCTAAAATTCAAATCATTTCACTAATAAGAGGTTAACATTTGAATCATAGGAGGAGAAAAAATTATTTATCTCCCTCTGGAAATAACCACATCATAGTTACCATGAGATTTGACCTCATACCCCTAGAGTCCAAGACTACACCTCAAGGATAACCATCAAATGTACTTATTCCATCCAAATAATGAAATTTATATAACATAGACATTTTCATTAGAAAGTGGATTTGAAATATGGGGAAGTATTAACATAATTGGTTCGATTGGGAAAGAACCACACAATGGGTGCCACAATACATTAGTTAAACCTAAATTCTTAAAAACCATAAAGAAGAACAAACAACACAAATGTCACATCACCCTCACCCTAGACCTTGATGAATCACTAAAATGTATATAGTAACTCACATTCTAACATACCATACCTAACCCTCACATAATACCCATAATATTTTAATATATGATAAAAATTATTTTTATCACATCCACACATGTATTTCTTGTAGAAAAACATTGTAATAATATATTGAGAGGTATATAAAAAATATTTTCAAATAATATAAAGTGATTATTCAAATAAAATATTATAAGGAAATATTTATCAAAATTTAACAAAAAAATTAGTTACATATTATGTTTAATAAATTATTTTTCAAAAAACTACTCTAGAGAACAAATTATTAGACAATTAAACAAAAAAATAGTTAAAAAGTCAGTAAAAAATGTATACAAAGATAAAAATGAATACTTACTAAATAAAAGTCATATAATTTTTCTTTTTCCTAAAATTATAATGTCTATAAAAAAATAATGTTACATTTTCTAATAATTCATATAGTTACATCAATCAAAAAAATATTTATAAATGTGTATTGGTTCATTTTATAATATAAATATTATTAAAACCATATTTTTGTATGATTACCATAAAATAATTTGAATAATATATTTATCCTATCAACATATATATATTATGAACCATTTAATCTAAAAAATAAAATATTAAAGACATATATAAAAATATAACTAATAAGGTATCGTAAACATCAAGTTCCTTAATCGAATAATGAAACATGATAATCACTTACATATTTTTATTATATCATGTGTAATACATAATAATTGACCAATATTCTATATAACCCATGTTTTCTCAAATTTAACATAATTAAAACCATTCACTATCATTGATTATGTACAAAACCAATCTAAAACCCTTATCAATGGAATTATTTAATTATTATTTAATTATTTAAAACATGAATAAGATATTTCAATGGTTAATAAATAATAAATTTTCTATTTTCAAAAGATACTCTAAAATACATACATTATAAAATCTTACATATCCTACAAGATCTAAATATTGTGAAATTAATATAGATAAACTTATCCTTAAAGGAAATCATGCATTAATTTATATATTTAATGAGAAACTATTTGGTACATTTAATTAGAACAACAAAATAAAGAAAACTTTGTTTAAAAAACAAAATAATGCCTAACACTTATTATTTTTAAAAAATATGTTTATCCTATGTATACTATAAACCCACTCATATTAAAAAATAACCTAAATTCAATTTTAAATATGGAATCTAGCATATTACATTTAAAAAATATAATTCTCTAAACATAAGTGTTCATTTTTTATCACATTAATAAAAAAAATATTTTAGAAAATACCATAAATTAAAATAATAGAAGGTGAGAATCAATATTGTTTGAACCAAATTTTAATTAAAAACATTACATTAAATTGAAATTCATATAATATTAACATATGTATATAAATAAATTTACCCATCAATGTTACTTTATTTTGAAAAAAGTAAGAACCATGTGAAATACAAATCATGGTGGCCTATAATAGTGTAGTTTGAGAGAATTAGGACTCTTGTATCATTAAAAGATGTCACAGAGAGACCTAAAGTCATGAAAAATATACATAGAGACCTTGGTACTTCTAACTAAAGATAGCATGTCCGAATCCATATTTTTTCTATAATATTTTTGGGGAAAATCAAATGATTATAATAAGTACCATTGAACTACATATTAAGTAAGTAATTGGACAATTGATTGTAGTTTTTGATAGGAATATGTTTGAAAAAAATGAAGATTCAATTACAACAATTGATGGGATGACTCCCTTATTGATGCACAATAAGATTCTAAACCAAACATCCTTTATTTACTCTATAATAGAAGATCCCACTTCATGGGAAGCTTCAAATATTGTAATGATGGAAAAAATGAGTCCCCAAAACTATGGCAAGAGCCATGAGTGAAGGTGGTGATAAGAATGGAAATAACGAGGAAGAATGAGAGAGAACGATCATGACTAGAGTTACAGGAGAAGAGAAGTAGGGTTCTTCATGGTTGAGAACAATATAAAAATGAAAACCATATAACCCAAACAAGCAATCAATAAGAGAAGAAAAGGAGAAAATAACATACCTTGGATTTTAGCCTTGATTTGTCTGAGAGAACGTAGAGGAAGAGCACTGAAAATAGTCGAGTTCTATGAGAGCTTGAGAATCATGACTGAATCAGTCATGGTTAAAGTTCTTTTAAATAGATCGGGGACACTTTTATCAGTGCTTGCAAAAAAATGACGATAAAGATACCTTTTATCAGAGTTAAAAAAGCACTGATAAACATCTATCTTTATCAGTGCTAAAGAAGCACTGATAAAAGGAACCTTTATTAGTGCTAAAACTTTAGCGCTGATAAAGGATTTTATAATTATAATTATAAATTAAAAAATTTGTAAATATATTTATATAATTATAAATATATTTATTATAATTTTATAATTATTTAAATATATAATTATTTATTTATAATTACATAAATACTTTTCTTAAAAAATTATATTTTTTATTTATAATTATAAAAATACAATTTTATAAATATAGTAAACATACATTTATAAATACATTTATAATTATAAGTATATTTATATCATTATATATATTTATATAAATATATAAATATATAAAAATATATATAATAAATATATATAAATATAAATATAGTAAATATATTCATTATTTAAATATATTTATTATAATTTTATAATTATTTAAATATATAATTATTTCTTTATAAATAAATGAATAATTTTAAAAAAATAATATATATATCATTATATATATTTATATAATTATATATATAATAAATAAATATATACATAAATATAAATATAAATATAAATATAAATATAAATATAAATATAAATATAAATATAAATATAAATATAAATAACTCATTATTTAAATAAATTTATTATAAGTTTATAATTATTTTAATATATATAATTATTTATTTATAATTATATAAATAATTTTTAAAAAAATAATATTTATTTATTTATAATAGTTATAATATAAATTTATAAATATAGTAAATATACATTTATAAATATATTTATTTATAAATATTTATTTATAAATATTTATTTACAAATATATTTTTAATATTATTAATGAATATATAATCTTAACTACATGCATTTAAAAAATGAGTGAAATTGAATAATTAAAAATGAGTACACTTTAAAAATATTGAAAAATGGATAAGTTTTATTAATTAAATATAAATTATAAAAAAAATATGGATATATATTGAAGTAAATATGAATACATATTGAAAATACTAAAACATAGTAAATAAATATATATAAATAAATAATTGGAAAATGATTAAATTTTAAAAATATTAATAATAATAAATAAAAAATATAAAAAATGAATAAGTAATACCTAACTGTAATAATATTAAAAATAAATAAATAAAATTGACCAATTAAAAACATAATATATTAAATGTATCTTGTTATAATGAAATTATAAAATATACTAAAATTTGAATAAACAATAACCTTTTATTATATTGTTAAAAGGGGGATAGAGGCCCACCAGTCATGAAAATAAAAATGAATCAGGGGGATCTAAAGAAATGAAGGTCGAGAGAGTCTCCAATGATAATACTCACACATTCCGGAGGAAGAGAGCCTGTTCTAGAGTAGGATACAAACTGAGTATCATTAGAGGACCTTGTTGTTAGAAATTCTGCCACTTTGTTGCCCTCTCACCAAGAATGAAGAAGACTTATTTGATTGTTGATGAGGGACATGAATCTTCTAATCTGGTACATTATTGACCATGGGATGGTGGAGTAACATTTTAGGGATTTGTACACAACCATATAATCAATTTTTGCCTCAAACAAGTCAATATTCTCTGCTATGCAGAATTGAAGGCCTCTAAGTAAAGCCCATGCCTCTGCTTGAAGTGAGACTCCTATACCAAAGTTGGCAGAGAAAGAAGTAACCATGAAACCTCTTGAGTCCCAGATAATACGACCACCCCTCATGGCACCCATGACACAATAAAAATCTATATTAAGCTTCAACCATATTTTTGGAGGTTTCCAGCATATCCACTAACCATGAGAAATAGATATTTGGACACCAGAAATATCATACATGTATTTCAGCAAATGTATCAAGGATGGATAATCCTGCCACTTTTTCAAGAGAGCACCAAGCTCCAAAGCTAGCCACCTCATTCTGGATACCATATCTATCCTTGAGTAGGTAAGACCCTCCAACTATGATTTTTTTCTTGTATCCCATATACACTAGCACCCAACCACCAAAAGGATTACTCTCACCTTCTTATAAATCAAATCGAAGATAGCTCCCTGGAACCAGAGCTGTAAGAAAATTTCACCCTGGATGGGAGTGGTTGTCACTCATGTGAACTCACCTATGGATCTCTAAATAGTGTTGTCCATATGAATTTCAAAAAATAAGTGTGAATTTGACTACACATTTTGGTAGTGGCAGCAAAAGAATTTAGAAAAAATATTAACCCCTTACTCTCTACCTCTTTATCCGTATAGATCACCTAGTTACAGATATTCTAGATAAGAAAATTTTACTTAGGAGATATTTCTTTTCTCAAAAGGAGGCAACCCAAGGTGTCACATTCAGAAGTGATGAGTAGAATTGATCAATATGACTTAGTTGAAAAAGCGCCTGAAGTGGAAACTGTGAAAATGCACCTAACTTTATCTTCAGAGAGATTAATGAGATTAAAGATTTAATCATGTTCCTGTTTAAGAATCACCTATGTAAAAGATGGATAGTTACAGACCTCTTTGAATGTGAGATTAGGGACTATATATCTAGTAAAACCTAGTGTGTTACCAGTCCAATTATAATTCCAAAAACTAATATTACCTCAATCGATTATCCAGTGAGCATGGAACTGAAGATGAGAAAAATGGACCTATAACATATTCCAAAGGTTAGATGAATTCCTTATTGGAAAACCCATGTTCCCACCATATTTTTTAGAAATGAACTTTTCCAACAACGTACAACCTTCAAACACTTCCCACACCATCTTAGCATGAATACAATCTATCATGACAGTTATGCTCCTTAAGACGATACCCCCCTCATCAGTCAGATGATCCATTCTTACCCATGAATCCTAGTAATACCTGACTTCCGAGTGGGAGTCCCATATCAATGAGGTCAAGAGATTTTCAATATTCTTGATGACTGCTTTTGGAACCATAAGAACTGATAAGGTGTGAATAGGGGTATAAGTAAGCACACAATTGAAAATTATTATTCTTTCACCAAAGGAAAGAGAACGAGTTTTCCAGTTGTTGACATGAGAGGATATTTTTCTTAAAACCTTTTATAGATGTTAAATGTGAAGGCTTCCATTAATTATTGGTGTTACTAGATAGTCCATTGGGAAGATTATTTTGCAAATACCTATTCTAGTTTTGATGCTCTGAGAACTCCTATCCTTGAAGCATTGTGATAAGTTGATACTACTTTTATCGTGATTGATAACTTGGTTTCTCCACTTACTATACTCTTGAAGGGTTCTATTGAGACTGGTAATGGAGATTGAGATTCCATTGAGGAAGATAACCATGTCATTAATGAACATTAAGTGTGACATGTAGTTGGATTAAGGACCACAACTAAATGGATGAATAGATCTTCCCTCCATGTTGGATTTGATAGATTTGCTTAAAACATCATGTTTCAAGATAAATATACTTAGAGACAAAAGATCCCCTTGTCTCAAACCTTAAACAGATTTAAAAAACCCACACCTCCTTCCCATGAAAAAATAGAGGACCACGGTGTGTGTGCATCGTATATAAAAATGCATTAATTATGTATATGTTTGGGAAATCAATGTAACACACATTTTATATATGTTAAATTGAAAAATCAAACAACATTAAAAATGAATAAGACATTAATATGTTTTTAATTATTATATTTTATTGTTTTTCTATATATTTATATTTAATATATATTATTTATTACAATTTATAATATATATATATATATATTAAACTTATTTATTTATTTAATAATTTTTTCATCAATAATTTTTTTAATAATTTTGTAATTTATTCATTTTTAATTTTTTTTAATTATTACAATTTATTCATTTTAATTTTTTTGTTTAATTATTACAATTTATTAATTTTATATATCTATATTTAATATATACTATTTATTAATATTTATAATATATATATTTATATTAAATTTATTTAATTAATAAAATGTTTAATATTTTTCTTAATTTACTCATTTTTAATTTTTATTTGTTTAATTATTTCATTTTATTCATTTTAAATATCTATATATTTAATATATATTATTTATTAATATTTATAATTTATATATAAGTATATTCAATTTATTCATTTTTATCAATAATTATTTAATTAGTAAAAATGTTAATATTTTTTAATATTTTTATTTGTTTAATTATATCATTTTATTATGGACCTTTATTAGCGCTAAAAAAGCACTGATAAAGTCTACCCTTAATCAGTGCTAAAAATAAAACGTTGATAATGGATACCCTTTATCAGCGCTAAAAATAAAGCATTGATAAAGGGTACCTTTTATCAACACTACATAAAAGAGTTGATAAATGTTACCTTAATGAGTGCTAAAAAAAGCACTGATAAATGGTACCTTTTATCAGTGCTTTTTTTAGCACTGATAAAAGATACCCTTTATGAGAGTTTTTTTAGTACTGATAAAGGAAACCTTTATCATCACTTTTTTCTAGCACTGATAAAGGCCAATGCCGTTAAATTTCTATTTTTTAGTAGTGGAATATGAAGAATATATGTCCCAAATTACTTATGGATCATTTTCCTAAAGTATCAAAACAATTTGAATGCATTTTCTAGGTTTTGAGTACATTACTTGTGTTTTTTACTAAAGTGTCATTTTAAACTGGAAACACACACTTTGAGTCATACCAGTCACATCGTGTGTCAGTTTGATGTGAGAATGATTCATACACATCACAAATAACTTATGAATCATTATTCAAAATTATTAAGAAAATATGAGTGTGTTTTCTTAGTTTTCAGTATGTCACTCGTCTTTTTTACTAAAATTAATGTCAATTATAAATAAAAATACACAACTGGAGTTATAATGGGCACACCGTGCATTGGATTAAGGTGCATTTGATTACTACATGTCACAAATGACTTATGGACTATTTTACTAAATTATAAAAAAAATCTTAATATGTTTACTCATCTTTTAGTATGTGATATATGTTTTAAACTAAAATGTAAATTATAAACTAAAAACATATAGTTCAAGTCATACCGGTCACACCGTGGATCAAATTGAGGTGAAGACAATTGAGTATGTGATGTGTGTTTTTATTTCAACCATCTGCACCAAGATAGAAAAGAATGAAATGTTTCATTTGGATGGAAGAAGAAACCCCATGATGCATGAAACACATCATCCAAAAGTAACATGTTCTATCTATTATGGTTTGGTGTAGATGATTGAAGAAAAAATATGACTTCCCAAATGATATGTGAAAATAATAATAATTATTAGATAAAAATTACGAGTAAATATACTTAAAAATATTAGATAAAATGGTGACAAAATTAACTAAATAAGTAGTAGGAATTCACCTTTTTATAATGGTTGTATACATTCTTGACCCATTTTCTTATTGTTGTTATCTTAGTTATAGTCATGTAGTTCAATCTCTTACAAGCTTGAGCAGCTTTGAAACAAACCACCCCAACTTGATCAAAAAAATCCATATGTATAAGAAAAAATTCTCATGTTATTAATACTGTAAATAAATAAATTAAACATAAGTATGTAACAATACATTGATAAAATGTCGATTTTAAACTAAAACCAGACAATTTAAGTCATAATGGGTACACCGTGTATTTATTTGAGGCATGGTTGATTCCACTATGTATTTTATCCTATAGTGTAGTCAATGCTTTGGGTATTCTAACAATATTGCAGTTTGACAACCCATAATTTTGAATGCATTAGAGAATAAAAAGAAAATTGCATCATCATGACTGAATCATCCTTATTTAATGTATGATCATAGTACATGAGTGAATCATCCTTGTTGACAAAGTCATTTATTCCTAGAAAACATTAAACATTAGTGTAAAGCTATTAACATTCATTGATTGAACTAAAATAAATATTTACATATGAGTTTTTATGGAATATAATAAAATCTATTTTCCCTTTCACCATCATAGAGAGTACAAACTCCATGATAAACCATTTACCTTATTTGATAGAAAAAACATCAACGTGACCAATTATGTATTTTAAAAAGGTACTAAACTCCATTATAATTTTTTATCTTTTTTTTACAGTATTAAACATCAGTATAGCCCTTTATAGCATCAAAATGACACTAAAATCTAGCACATCCAATCAGTCATCCTATATTATCCTATAGATTAGTATATCCTTTTCAATATTCTGGGTGATGATAAACTATAACATAACATTATTATTATTTGTTCATCAAAATGGGAATATCACTATTCTCATGTATTTTTTATTGATAATGATGATGAGTTTTTTATTAATGATCTTGTGAATATGGATCGTTTTACATAATGAATTCTCACATACATAATGAATGTGAACATTTTAAATAATGAATTTGCACATTCATTTGTAGCGGGTTTTTCATTTTTTGGGATTTCTTCATAAATATCTTTATTTTCATTTGATGCTGTAACATCCATATAATTCTCATTAACTTAAGAAGGAGGAGTAATATTACTTTCCCTTAAGCAATATCCCCAAGATTCCAAAGGATAGAAATAAATTCCAAGGGATTCATTTATAATCGGGGGATGATTTTCCCTTTGAAAAAAAATAACAAACCAAACAACCCATAACCAAATAACCCACAACATGATGCATGACACCAATAAAAGACAACTCAAATAAAACCATTGATATTAAAATCAAACTAAAACCAAGTACTACAAGATATGGTAACAATATCAAAGTACACAATGGAATAAAAAACTCAAGGACTCCAATGACAACTCCAAACTCTAAACATGCTCCATGCTCCAACTCAACAAAGCTACCCAAGTATCATAAAAAACTACTAAAGATGTGTGATACTTTACCTTTTACCATTTCTTGATAAACAACATCTTCAAAACCACCAAAGTGACAAAGCAGGGGTGAGTAATGAAACTTAGTATATTTTTACCAACGACTTCCCTACTTAAGCCACAAGGATAAAACATGTTAGCACATTTATATAAAATAGTTTATATAATTTTTTTTAAAATTAGTTTATAACTAAATATAAACAAGTTTCATAGTAAAATAGATTTATTAAAACAATAAAAAGTTACAAGGAAAGAAACCAAACAATTTTATCAATCCATTTCATAAATTCCACTTTTTACATACCCCTTTCCAATCCACATATCCACACATCTATACATGCATGATTTGTTATGATAATTCCATACTCATGAGCGGGTTTTCATCGGTCTACCAAGTTGTCACAATGTAATTATATCCCATATTCCATTACACCTTTGGCACTTAACATAAGGTCATATTTCAACCAAGCCTCATAATGCAATATGAATAAACACCACCAAGTATTCCCAAAACCATGCCAATACAATCATGCCAAAAACCATTCCAATACCAATCCATTTCAATGCCAAAACCATTTAAATGAAAAAATCATTTCAATATTTATTTAAAACATTTTCCCATAAATCAATACAAGTAACTATTTTAAAATCAACATTCTAAAATCATTTATCAAATACATTTTCACAAAAATTGCACAATTTCACACAAAACCATAACCCATCACTAAAGAAGGTTTCTACCATGATTTTCACACCAATTTAATGATAAAATTCAATCAATTCAATCAATTTGAAACCAATACTTCAATTTATAAATAGATTAGTAGAGAGTTAATCTACCCACCTCAAAATATTTGGCGAAAATAGAAAATGACATGAAAACATCCACAAAAAACAGACTGAAACTCCAAAAACCCACCTTAGATATCTTCCCCTATCATTAAAAAGGAAAAATATAGTCATATTTTTCATCCACTATATTAGATATATCTATAGTGGATGTATATATAAGAAATTAAGAGAGATAGAGAATTAGATCTAAGATAAACCACCAAGAACAACCAAGAACGATCACTTACCATTATAATCTGGCTTCAAATCACTAAGAGAAGTCTTAGGATCACCATTTAATTGATGGGAGAAGCTTCCTTAGACTATGGGAATAGAGAATATCAATTTAGGGAAACATAGGAGGAATAATGATGGATTTAAAGATCAAAACATGTGAGATCCATAATTTTAGGATCTCACTTTTAATCCACGCATAGTTAGTCATACAGTTAGGCAAACCATGCCCTAACCGTGTGCTAGACGCTGCCTCAAGGATGAAACTCACATGGTTGGATCTCACAGTTTTCAAACCATATTCTAATTGTTCCAAATCCCACTGTACAACATAATATGGTTTCTCCTAATCTTCCACATAGTTTGGAAAAACCATGCACCACCTGTGTGCCTTCCCTTTAGCCCCTGTCTCATTATGCAAGGTTTCCTATAGGTGTTTCATAGTTTTCAAAAACCATTCACCCTTAGAAATTCCCCAAAACATTTCAAAAGTTCTCCAAACTCTACCAAACATCAACCATAAACTTTACACACTTAAAAAGCATAAAGAAATGGTTACTTACTTGAAACTAGGGGTGCTACATTCTCCCCAATATTGGCCTTTCCATCCCCAGAAATTAGAAAAATATCATTGATCTAAAAGAGTTATGACCATTTTTCTTTCATTTCATTCTTCCATTCCCAAGTCTCTTCCTGAATCTGAGCACGTTTCCACAAAACCTGCACTAGATCGATGCTTTTTCCACACAATAATTTCTCTTACCTATCCAAAATCTGTACCAGGATATGTAACAATGAAGCATACAAATCTAGTTCAAGATGATTCCATTGAATCACATGGTCGATGTCTAGATGATAATTTTTCAACTGAGATACATGAAACACATTATGCACTACACTGAACCATGGTGATAATGCCAACCGATATTCCACCTCACCAACCTATTATAGTATCTCAAAAGGTCCTATGTATCAAGAAGATAACTTTACCTACTTCCCAAAATGATGATTTCCAAGACTTAGA
This sequence comes from Viscum album, assembly GCA_963277665.1. Taxonomy (NCBI): domain Eukaryota; kingdom Viridiplantae; phylum Streptophyta; class Magnoliopsida; order Santalales; family Viscaceae; genus Viscum; species Viscum album. The sequence continues at coordinate 1,466,616,732 of OY728156.1, read as the reverse complement.
GAGAACCTCAAGAACACATGATCAATCACTGCGAACAACAAAAACCATCGATGATGATCCACATATGATTTCTGATGACTATGTGCCATCTCTATTCATTTCATGATCAATTGAATCTTCTCCATTGTCCCTTGGAAAATGATCAGCCCAACCAGTGAAGTCTCACCTATTTCCACCCAAAAAAGTGCACAGTGATAAGGACACCCATCCAATTCTTAAAAAGGATCCATATGTATTGAGGCTTGGTAGATTTTGTTATAAGAGACCTCCACTAATGGTACATTCTCTTCCCATGGGCCACTAAAATCCATTACACAATCCCACAATATGTCTTCCAACATTTGTATCTTCCTTTTGGATTGTTCATCCATCTGAAGAAGATACGCCATATTTATGATCAACTGAGTCCCAAGGATAATCTATAAGGATTTATAGAAACAAGACATAAACCTTGGATCTATGTCTGAAACTATAGAAACTAGTATTCCATTCCTCTTTACCACTTCTTAGATATAGATTTTTGACAAGTCCTCTACTATATGAGATTCATGAATAGGGATGAAATGAGATGAATTTATGATCTGATCCACTATCACCCATATGGAATCATGTTTTTGAACCATTCTTAAGAGACCTATTACAAAATCCATAGCTATTTTCTCCCATTTCCATGATGGAATAGGTAAGGACTACAATATACCTGCTGGTCACTAATGCTATATCTTAACTTGCTGAAAAGTTAAGCATATCGAAAAAAACTTAGTCACCTTCCTTTTCATACCTATCCACCAAAACTATTCTATCAAAACCTTACACATAATCTGTATTCTAGGATGAATAGACCATCTTGGATGGTGTTAAGCATAAAAAAGTTGATCCTGACAAGCCATAGGTACAACCATCTGATTTTTTAACAACATTGAAATCTCATCTAAATTCTATCCCTCAATGGTCTCCCCACTATTGAGTTTTGACATCATATACACACATTCTGTTTCATATTTATGTGCCTCTTTAACCATTTATACCAGATCAGGAACAAATGAAACTAGAAAGAAAACCTTTACATCACCTCGATTTTCACATTCCAAGTTCATGTCAGCTAGGACCGACATCAACTTCCACTTATCTGAAGCTTCTTTTTTCCAATTGACCATATGAATTTCTTATTAATGAATCTACCACTAAATTACCTTTCCCACTGTATAAATCAAGTCAAAGTCAAACATTTATAGATACTACATCCATATTCTTTGTATCAGGTTAAAATACCATTGTGATAAAATATGCTTCAATATTTTATGATCTGTGAACACAGTAAATTTCTTACCAAAGAGATAATGACACCAAGTCTTCAAAGCATAGACTACGAAAACTAACTAAAAATCATGAATTAAGTAATTATTCTCATGAACTCATACCTTCCTTGATCTATATGCAACAACATGATCTCCTTGTATGATAACACACCCTAAACCAAACCCTAAAGCATCACAATACACCATGTACCCTTGTCCTGATTCTAGAAAAATCAATATTGGTGATGATGTAAGGAAAAATTTAATCTCTTTAAAGGATTTATAACATTACTCAGTCCATTGGAATGGAACATTTTTCTTTATCAAAGCTGTCATAGGCAATGCTATTTATGAAAAATCATGAACAAAGCATCAGTAATAACCAGGAAATCCAAGAAAACTATGCATATTAAAGATGTTCTTCGATGGTTTACAAGAGATAATTTTTTTTTATATTTTATGGATCCACTGAAACAACTCTTTCAAAAATTACATGGCCAAGAAAATGTACCTCTTGTATCCAAAAATCACACTTTTATTGTTTAGCATATAGACGATGGCCCCTTAATATTCTTAACACTATCGTGGAGTTTTTCTCATGCTCAGACCTTGTACTTAAATACACCAATATTTCATACACAAACACCACCACAAAATAAATATAGATATCATTAAAATATCCGATTCATCAATTCCATGAATATTTATGGATCATTTTTAAGATCTAAAGGAATTACCACATATTCGTAATGTCTATATCTTCTTTTGAAAGCTGTTTTTAGAATATTATCCTCCCTAACCCGCACTTAGTGATTATTGATCACAAGTCAATCTTGTAGAACCATTGAGATCCCCTAAATTTATTGAATAGATCATTAATTCATGAAAGTATATACTGAATATTTATCATAACTTGGTTAAGCTTATGATAATCCATACACAACCAAAGAGTTCCATCTCCCTTTTTCACAAAAAATCCCGGCACTTCCCATGGAGATGTGCTCAGTTGAATGAAACTTTATATTTCTAGATCTTCCAACTTCACATTCAATTCCATTAATTCTATTGGTTTCATCTGACAAGATGGAAGGGAAATAGGACTGGTCTTTGAAAGGAGATCAATCATAAACTGTACTTCTCTACTAGGTGGAAATCCTGAGAAATTATCAGGAAACTCATATGGAAAATGATCAATGACTAATAAAAAACTATTATTCTCAATATCTTCCATAAATTTAAAATATAATTCCACCAACTGGTATGAGATCATTCCAACCAATGGAACCAACAAGCCTATTTCACCTGTCTTTACACTCCGGCCTCATCGAAAGAGGCGCTCAATTCCATCTTTAGTTGTAAAACCAACCTTTCGTGTATAAAAGTCAATGCGATCCTTGAACATAGTCAACCAATCCATACCCAAAATTATTTCATAGGCATACATCTCCAACAATGATAAATCCCATATCAACTTAACTCCATCAAAAGTTATAGAACATTCTCTAGACACAAAGGCTCAATACTCTCTTTGACTAAGAGGAGTTTTATGTTTAATCGTAGAAGGCATAATATCAACTTTTAAATATAGAAAATCAATAGCACAAGAAGAAATAAATGAATGGATGCACCCATTTCAATTTTTTTTGCATAAGGTTATAATTCAAAATAATATCACCTCACACCATAGATGGTCCAGACTGATCATCCAAAATAACCCGTTCATCTCCATATAATTTCTTTGTTGTTGCACTTTTCTCCTTCTTGGTCTGTTGAGATTTAACTTCCCAAGGAGTCATGGAAATATTGGAATCACTATAAATAGTTCTATTATGTTTATGAGATTGATTGTTATTCCCTCTTCCCATTGAAGCATACGATACTTACGACACTTGAGAAGTGTCATGAACACCTGACCTCAAAGAACTATGACAATTGCATCAAATATACCCCATCTTGTTACAATTGTGGCATGCTCTTGGTGTTGTTGTACACTCTTGCTTCATATGGTCAAAGGAACCACATTGTAAACATCATACTTTAGCTGTGGGTCTTGGAGGAAGATTCACAGATCTAGCCATCTGATTTTGATTCATACTTCTACCTTGGAAATAGGTGTCTCTATTATGTTTTCTCCCAACATTAGAGTTCCCACCATTTCTTATAGGTATCAAAATACTTAATCCTCCCATAAATCTTGATATTTCCATTTCATCTACTGTTTCTATATTGACTATCTCTGTATAATCCTCAATATAGAGCACAACAATCTTCAAGTGAATCTCATACTTCAAACCTGATTCATAGATGCATGCCTTCAAGGACACACTAGAAGAAACTTGAGGTGTAAAACACACTAAATTCATGAATTTAGATGCATAATCCATGAAAGAAATATTTTCCTACTTCAATCTGAAGAATTCCATCATTCTTTGAATTCAGAACATATGAGGATAGAATTGTTTGTTAAACAATTACTCAAAATCCTAAGAAACAATTCCTTGATATACTTTATCCAATATAGCTAAATCCCACCACTGGCATGCAATATATTTTAGTATATAAGTCACTAGCTTGAATTTCATCTCTATTGGTGTGATAATGAAATCAGAAATACGATTCATCCTATTCTTCTACACCTCTGCCTTTTTTGGTTCTAAATCACCCTGAAAGATGGGTGGATTCTATTTTTTGGAATTGGATGGAATGATCCACTTACCTCGAATCATCCATCTTGTTTGCACTATCCATATCCTAAAATGCTTAGAAAATACTCTGAACCAATTATTGGTCCACCTATGGCTCATCTGCAATCACGTTCTTAGTATCCTCTTCCGACTAGTTCTACGATGCCTACCGGGTTCCATTTTTAAAACTAAAAAAACACCCTAAGTATCACTCTCTATTTACTGAATGCTTAACAATTTCAAATTCTATCAAATCATAATATCATAACAGTGCTTTCCAAAATTTAGCTGTTTCCAAGTTCAACCATTTTTGAAAAATTTGTGCCCACTTTTGAAAATCAAACCATTTTCAAAATAACAATTTCATTCCTTTAAAAATCTCACATTTGGAAAGAAATTTAACAATTTTAAAAAATCAAAACATTTAATCAAGACATAAATCATTAATTAAAATAAAATATGTAATCGTAGTGGGAATCCATTCCTATAATGCATGTCATGCTCATCTTATTGGATAAACCCATGAAAATGAGATTAAAATTTCTATAAGTGTCTCTAAAACATTCATGTACCCAACTCCCTGGTAACTTAAAATTCATCATAAAAAGTTTAGATACATCTTTTATACTCTACATTTCAATTCCTAAAAATCCTACTCCTTTTTATAATCCCAAATCAAGGAATAGACTAGACTGAATTCAACTCCAAGGCCAATAACCAACACTAATTCAAAGACCAACCAAGACTAATACCACTTTTTCCATAAGTAATTATAAAGGACCAAGCTGATACAACTTGTATCGCCCCTCTACTTCTCATTGTCTTGAGAAGGAGGAGGAACTTTACTTGACCTTAAGCAACATCCCCATGATGCCAAAGGCTAGAAATAAATGCTAAGGGATTCATTTATATTTGGGGGATGATTTCACCTTTAAAAATAAAACAACCAACCAAACAATCCATAACCAAATAGACCACTAAATTATGCATGATATAAATGAAAGGAAAATCAAATCAAACCATTGATATTAAAATCAAACTAAAATCAAGTACTACAGTAGAATATAACAATATCAAAGTACACAGTGGAAGATAAAAATGAATGACTCCAATGAAAAATCCAAACTCCAAACATACCACATGATCCAAATCTACAAAGTATCCTAAGTATCACAAAGTACTGCTAAAGATCTATGATACTTTACCTTTTCCCATGTCTCGATAAAAAACATCTGAAAAAGCACCAAAGTGACAAAGAAAGGGTGAGAAATAAAAATCTGTAGATTTTCCCCAATGAATTACCTACTCACACCACTAAGATAGAACATGTTAGCACATTTATATAAAACATTTTATATAAAAAATTTCTAAAATAAGTTTATAACTAAATATAAGCAAGTTCCATAGTAAAATATTTTTCTTAAAATAATAACAAGTTCTTAGGAAAGCAACAAAACAGTGTTCTCAAACCATTTCATAAATTCCACTTTTGTTATACCCCTTTCCAATCCACATATCTACACATCTATACATGCATGCTTCATTATGAATGTTCTATACTTATGAGAAGTTTCTCATCGATCTACCAAGTAGTCACAAGGTGATTAAATACCATGTTCCATTACACCTTTGGCACTGAGAAGAAGGTCATATTTCAACCAAGAATCATAATTCAATATAAACACACACCATCAAGTATGACCAAAAACCATTACAATACAATCATGCCAAAAACCATTCCAATACCAATCCATTTCAATACCAAAAACATTTCAATGAAAAACCATTTCAACAAAAAAACATTTTATTGAAAACCTTTTTCCATAAATCGAATGAAGCAAATATTTTAAAATAAACATTTTAAAATAATTTATCAAATAACTTTGCACAAAAATTCCAAAATTTCACACAAAATAACAACCCATCACTATAAAATGTTTCTACCATGATTTTCACACCAATTTTTCAATAAAATTAAATCAATTTAACAAATTTTAAAATAATCATTCAATTTCTAAATAGAGGAGTCTAGAGTGAATCCACCTATCTTGAAAGATTTGGAAAAAAATGGAAAATGACACAAAAACATCCATGAAAATGGATTGAAACTCCAAAAATCTTTCTTTAAATCACTTACCCTATCATCAAAATTCCAAATATAGTCATATTTGGAATCCACTATCTTAGATCTATCCACAATGGACGTAGATATTTGAAACCAAGATAGATAGAGAATTAGATCTAATATAAACCACCAAGAATGATCACTTACCATGAGAATATGGCTTCAAATCACCAAGAGAAGCCTTTAGATTTCCTTCAGATTGAATGGAGAGGATTTTTTAGCCTTTAAGAAGATAAAATATCAAGTTAGGACCACATATAAGGAAAAAATAGGAAGTTAAAGATAAAAAAATGTGAGATCTATAATTTTAGGATCTCACTTTTAACCCATGCACAATTAAGAAAACCATGTGCTAACTATGTGCTAGTCACTTCATAAATGATGAACCTTACACAGTTGGCTCACACGGTTTCCAAACCCTGTGCTAATCATGAAAAACACCACTGTAAAACATAGAATGGTTTCTTATAGGCTTCCACATAGTTTGGAAAAACTGTGTGCCACCCATGTGCCTTCCCTTTATCCTGTGTCTCATTGAGCATTATTTTCTGTAGGTGTTTCATGATTTTCATAAACCGTGCACCAACAATGTAGCCTTAGAAAATTCCTAAAACATTTCAAAATTTATCTACAAAATCCCCCAATATTCACCCATAAAATTTATATACTTAAAAAGAATAAATAAAGTGTTATTTACTTGAAACTGGGGGTGCTAGAGATGCCTTGTTTCCTTTGACACCATCCCTCCTCGATGAACATAATCTCTTAATACTTACTATCCTCCAATAGTTCTCTCATGCACCTTCTTACTTCAGCGGTTGATTACACACATATTTATTCAAAACTTTTAGTTGGATTATATACCCATTTGATGATTGTATTAGTGTTGTATTAATCTCAAGTGACTATTGGATCCACTACTAAGAGCCTTTATTTGTAGTGTAGAGAAGCCATGGACAAGCAACTTCATATGTTTTTTTGTTATTGTTTAGTTTTTTTTTGGTGAGGGGTTTATTTCACAACTCAGTAATATTTGATAGTACTTGGAATGTGCTAATAGGAATTGTATCCTATGATTATCAGTTTGAAAAAATAATTTTTTTGTTTCTAAAAAAACCCTACACTTAAATTTTTATACAAAATCACTTAAACAAGTGGTGAAAACATTTTTTCAATAAGAAACCTGAAACACTTCACAATGGATCTTATCTTAAGTGAAAAGTGTTGTATGGAATTTTCAAGAATTTTTCTCTAACACAGCCTTGATATGATCCCCATTCCACTCCATTTACCAACAATTTTATTATTTATAGGACAATACTTCATCTCCTCCTCTAAATCGGTCTCTACCTTTACCTCCTCCCCAACCTCAGGCTTCGACTCTGACTCCACATTCTCCTTTACCTCTACCTCTGACTTTGCCTCCACCTCCACCATTACTCAAAAATTTTATTTCTTGTGGGTCAACACTTCTAAAAAAATCTATTTCCTTTATTATACTTCTCCTTGAGAGACATATAAAAAATAATATATAATAATTTTAACACTAATGCTTCACACCCAAATATATTTCTAAGGTCATAACCCACACTAGATCACAAACATAACATGTAATCACCTAAATTTATAATCAGAAAATATTCCAAAACCATGTATGTTTCCCACTCATCTCTAAACAAATTTACTTATTCTTTTGAGTATGAAGTTTTTCATAAATCTTGGTAGTACTGAGAAAATATAGAAAAACAAATGATTAAGAAATATTTTTAATGAAATCGTAATTAATTTTAGAAATTACCTATTTAGGGATGCTGGTATTTTTATTGTTTATGATATCTCTCATAAATTTTTAAACATAATATCCACAATCGTTTCTATTATCTTTCTTTAGAAACTATAGAAACTTTGACCAAAATAAGTAAATTGTTTTGAAATATGTTTTTATAGTTAAATATTTTTATATATACCTAAATATGTTTTAATTTTTAGTAATATAATGGTTTTTATGTTCACACACTGACTTCATGCCATGATTTAGGCTATATTTAGAGACCTCCCTATCATTAAAAAATATTTTTAAAAAAAATAATGAAACATATAATTCGAAGTTTATCTATAAAATGTTGATTGCAGTGTATTAAAAATTCAAAATAAACATCATGCGTGGTTTGTTTGTTGGATATACATACATTAGATCCAAAAAATAAATATTTGGGGTATCTAGATTGACTGTGATTAGAATATAGGGCTTCTTAAAAGAACCAAAATAAATAAGTAATGTAAAAAATAAAAATATATTTTATGTGATTATATTGCAGAGTTTTACTTTTTCATTGTTTCTATAAAAAATAGTATGTCTTATATTATTTGTTTCTCAAATGCTTCAAGTATCTCATCTCTTTTGTTTTCAATTTCTTTCTTATCCAATGTAAGTTTTTTCTGTAGAAATGATATAGGGATTAATGAATCCAAATCATACTTCTCACCATTTTCCCTTTATATAATAGTAATATAAATTCCTATAGAAAATATGAATAGTTATTAACTTTAATAAAAATACTAGATCACTATTTGGATAGATGTATTATGAAAATGTACCTTATGTATGTATTCACAACTGAGGCTCCCATCCATTCATGCTTGATAATCTCATTTATACTCTTGATACTAACTACGCCAGTCATGAAAGTTACATATATTTATTTTTTCATATATAATGTAAGACATATTTTCATCTTTAAATGTGGTCTCTGTATGAATTTGTAATTATAATAAAATTTTCTCTAGAATTGGTAGGGAGAAGGTACTCTTGGAAGGTCCTTTTGATTTCTTAGTCGATTCACTATATTGTCTTGATCCGATCTTCCATTTCCCCATCACTTTATCCATATATAATATCATAACTCACTTTAGAACTTTGTTTATCAACCGTTATAGGTTTTTCATATGATTTTTTAAATACATACCTCATGTATCTTTATAATATTAGATGGCCATGCTATAAAAGTTCCAATAGAATCATTGACCATTATAATATCTAGATCATCAAGTGGAACATGAAACTCAATAGTCAGATCATGAGCTTCCTCTATACCTAATTTCATATGATTTTTTGGGATTCCTTTCAGGTATATCTTGTCTCTCAAGATATTATACACCGTAGCCCTTGTAATAAGGCGGTGTGTGAGTGTTGACAGATAGAAATCACATACAACTGTACCTTGTAGAATTTTAGTTTTATAAAGTCATCAGAAGTTATTTGATTCACATTTAGGATAAAGAGTAATGAAAAAATTAATTACCTCAGGTAAGGTATTCGGTATAAGGGAATAACTAGCCTCAAATCTAGTGGGGTCATTTGATTCTTTATATACAGATCTTTATTCCACCACCAGTTCGCTTTGATCCATTCTTATATATAGGTTTTTCAAACTAGACTAGACAATAATATCTTAAAAATCATCTATTTATTTGTGTAATAATTTAAACATATTATATGTATCTTCACGTGGTTTTATCTTCTCGAAATATGTTTGAGGAGACACTCTAAAACCAACTCCTCTAACGCTACCATATTGTTCCGGCCGATTCAAAGCTACTGAAAGTAGTTAATCTTCCGGTATGGTCACTACTAATTTTTATGTATAAACTATATAAAAAAATATGAAAATAAATAGATATTTTTATGTAATGCTATTATAAATCATAAATAATTAATATTATGTAATACTTACACATGTTTCCCATACTATTTTTTTTGTTTTAATCAACTAGTTTACCCTCATTATTTACGTGAGCCTCCTTCCATAGCACATGATGTGGGATGAAAGTGGATTTGGATTTTTATTCATCAATATACATATAAAAAATGAATTTTTTTTGTTTTATATCACATAAATTTTTTATTATTTATTTAAAATACATACCAATTTATTCTTTAGTGAAGCATACCCCATACTTGCTTTGCAATAGAGGTACATTGGTTTTGATGCACATTCTTTATTTTTAAAACTCGTTTTCTATTTATTAAATTAATTTTTTTGAATAATATTGAATAAAATAAATAATTTAAAATAATGTATTATCAATTTAAATTCACTTGAAATGATTTCTCATTTTTATGACTGATGAAATAATTCCATGTTTCATACTTTATAATATGTGTATAACTAACTAGTGGGTAGATATTTAATTTCCCATCAGCATCCCTAAAGTATAACTTGGTAAGAAGTGTCTCAAAGACTCTATGGGCCTTTACAATGACCATTAAGAGAAATTTATTATAGAAATATCCTAAAATAAACAAACTCTACAAGGAATAATGAAAATTAAATCAACATTTCATTATATAATTTTTTGTAAAAATAGTTAAAGTATATCGTAGCATTATTGTTATATATTTTTAAAGGGTTTCTTTGATTACATTCTAGATGTGGAGCCAATAATAAATATCAATCGGCACATTTATCCTCTTTGTGACCCCAATATAACTAATGAACATTGACTTATTGGGATTAATAGGTTGGCCATGTTGATTCCAACCAATATAAAATTTTATACCCTTACTTATTTCCTTGATAATTTTATTCAACACTATGATGCTATGTTGTTATTGTTTTTTTCATTAACATGTTGTTGATCCCCTAATAATTTTTTAGTTCTAGAATCAAAAATCTGTTCTACCTCGGGATTGGTAACATCATTATGCGCAGAAGACATTTTCTACATGAGTAGTCAAATATTTAATTTGTCTTAAATAATAATAATGAAAACATGGATAAAGGATTTGAGAAGGGTCGTATACATGCTTTATTGAAAACTTGATGAACTATTTAACTAAATATTCATATAATTTTTCCAAATGATTAGAATGTATCCATTTTGGAGGAAAGGGGTAATTGTATTTAAGAAAAGAACTACTCTACTATGATAGGTGTTATCCTCTAAATTCATCTAATGGTGAAAGTTATAGAAAATTATCATCCTCATCAGCTTCATCTCCTGAATAGTTATTATTGAATTTTTTTACTTGAGAATCATTCTCCATCTCTTTTGGACATGAACCTATATTCCTTGAACTACTCTGAGCTACAGTCATCCCATAACAGGTACTGATGATAATTTTGGATGAATACTACTCATAGTAGTTCAAGAAACATAGAAGAGATGGAGGATGAGTATCAAGAAAAAAAATTCAATAATAACCATTCAGGATATGATGCTGACGAGGATGAAAATTTTCTCCTTAAAACCTTTTAAATTACCACATCTTAATTTAAAATTTTAAAGCTCATCTCAAAATTATAAAAGGTTCCTTACACTACCATGAGAACATTAACTCATCCCCACTAAACTTCACCAACTATAATATATGTTACTAGTACTTTTCCCTCACATGTAACTGAAATATAAGAGCACTATGTCCACTAAGGTTCATGTATAGCGTGTGAGTATAAAAATCAATAAGTAAATACTAAAAGGGCCCCTAAAATATACAACAATTCATATATTTGAGTATATGTTAAAAGTAATAACACTCAAAATAAACATTTAAGTCAAGTAATTGTGTACCAACTAGGAAACCATGATAATGAAATATACCTACTTCATTTCATACCAGTATACTAATCATACCACAAGTTTATACCATGGTGATTCCATGAAATTAAAATAATTTCACTAATAAGAGGTTAAAATTTGAATCATAGGAGGAGAAAAAATTATTTATCTCCCTATAGAAATAATCACATCATAGGTACCATGAGATTCGACATCAAACCCCTAGAATCCAAGACTATCCCTCATGGATAACCATCGCATGTACTTATTGCATCCAACTCATGAAATGGGTATAAAATATCTATTTTTGTTAAGAAGTGAATTTGAAATATAGGGAAGTCTTAACATATTTGGTTCCCTTAGGAAAGAACCACACAATGGTTGCCACAATACATTAGTTAAACATAACTTCTGAAAAACCATAAAGAAGAACAAACAACAACACAAATGTCACATCACCCTCACCCTATCCCTCGATGAATCACTAACATGTCAATAGTAACAGACATTCTAACATACCATACCTATCCCTGACATAATACCCATCATATTCTAATATACGATACTTAAAGATCAGCTATCTTAGGCATTGATCATATTTCTCAATGATCACATGTTAGATAATATCACAATACATATTCCATAATTCGTCACTCACACACATTAAATCTCAAGACAAAGTAAGTTATATGATTAAATAATCCATCCTAACCATTATAGGTTATGTCACTAGGTTTCAAGGGACTATACTCAATTTTATGCCACATATATAATCACTACTAAGGTGATCATATAATACCTCTTATCACATCACTACCATAATAAAAAAATTCATAGGGAAATTCATACACTGTTATACCCTTATGGGGTACTTTCATTCTCCACGATTATTCTCACTAGGCCTCTCATAATCTTACTTATATACTACTAGACATTAAATTTCATGGTGACATCCTATGTTCTAATTCCATGTCTCACTTTATTCATAAACCATGTCCCATAAAGAAACCATTTACAACCATCAATCACAAAATCCACTCTCAAAGGTCCCTCTCACACAATCATACAAGAATATCTTAAGTTCACCCCTTCATTTTATATTTTAATATCCCTTATGATTTTCCCAACTAACCAACCTGAGGATCATAAGGTGAAGAAACCACCGAGTGATACTATAATCATCCCACGTATAGAATGACTATTTTATTCCAAATCATTGTTACTTATTATACATAATGACCATAAACCCATATTAGAACTTACTATGGTCTCCTTTCCTCGATTATCTATTCCTACATATCACATTTCACACTAAAACACATGTAAAATATTTCTTGATAATTTTGGTAACAACCCACCGATTTTATGAAGTTAACCATATGGGCATCACTTTTTTCATTCCATACAAGCCTACTGCATAAATCCTCAATCACATGAGTCCATATATCATCAATAAAATAGTAAAATACGTAATTATAAAATAATTATAATTAATTTCCATATTTAATTCACCTTGGAAGAACTTAAGAAAACCCACTAGAGAGTGACACAACGTTAAAACCACAACCAACATCATGGCAATGAACCAAGGCACACTCTCAATAATATTATGAGAAAACATTACTATAAGTAACAACCTAAATTATTTTCATTTCAAAGAAAAATGGAAAATATACCAATAAGTACTCACCAGGACATTTACCAATTCCCTAAATGGAATAGTTTAATGAAAACGAAGATGACTTCTTAGTATTATCTCTACTTTGAATATTAGGTCTCTCACTAGAGGAGGGGTTTTCATGTATCTTCCCTATCATTGGATAAAGGAAGAAATCCATTGTACATCCTTCCAGTGATGGTGATTTCACCCAGTTTATAAATATAATAGGAGACGATTCTTAACTCTCTATGTGATAAAATGAAGGTGTTTATCCCTAAAAACCAATATCTAAATATATCCGTGAGAATCTTAGATGGTCAGTAACTCACAAACATGAAGATCCATACTTCCTCATAAAGGTAAAATACCCACAACCATTCAGTGATATCAACACAACTTTGATGAGCCCAAAAATACCAGGATCATTCATAAAAAATACCACCACCTAAGTCAAAAGCACCTTACGAGGAACCCAAGCAAATAATCAACGAATGAGGAGGAGGAGAAAATAACATACTTTGGTTTCAAGATATGATTTGTATGAGAGAAAGTAGGGATATCACGTGTGAAATCTTGGATTCGTTCGAGATGTGGATTTGTTTGTGACTTGATTCATTCAAGCCTTGGATTTGAGTCTTGGATGCATTCGAGACTTGATTCGAGCCTAGATTTGAGGAGGAGGAGCACTGACAATAGGTGGATTTCGTAGAGAGCTATAAATATCATGACTGAAATAGTCGCGGTTAGGGTTCTTTAAATAGATTAGGAGAATTTTATCAACGCTTCCAAAAAACACTGATTAAGACACCTTTTATCAGCGCTTTTTTAGCAATGATAAAGATAGAGATTTATCAGCACTAAAAACCCCCTGATAAAATCTATTTTTCTCAGCATTGAAACTTTTTCATTGATAAAGGATTTATAATTATAATTATAAATAAAAAAAATTAGAAAATATATTTATATAATTATATATTTATTTATTATACTTTTATAATTATTTAAATATATAATTCTTTATTTATAATTATATAAATACATTATTAAAAAAATTATATTTTTTATTTATAATCATAAATATATAATTTTATAAATATATTAAATATACCTTTATAAATATAGTAAATATACATTTATAAAGATATTTATAATTATTTATTTATAATTATAAATATATTTATATCATTATACATATATTTATATAATTATATATATATATATTGAATAAATATACATAAATATAAATTTAGTAAATATATTCATTATTTAAATATATTTATTATAATTTCATAATTATAAATATATTTATATCATTATATATGTTTATATAATTATATATATGTTTAATAAATATATATAAATATAAATATAAATATATATATAAATATAGTAAATATATTCATTATTTAAATTTATTTATTATAATTTTATAATTATTTAAATATATAATTATTTAGCTATAAATATATAAATAATTTTTTAAAAAAATAATATTTACATATTTATATAATTAGATATATATTTATATTATTATATATATATATTCAATAAATTAATATAAATATAAATAAAAATAAAAATATGAATATGAATATGAATATGAATATAAATATAAATATAAATATAAATATAAATATAAATATAAATATAAATATAAATATAAATATAAATATAAATATAAATATAAATATAAATATAAATATAAATATAAATATAAATATAAATATAAATATAAATATAAATATAAATATAAATATAAATATAAATATAAATATAAATATAAATATAAATACAAATATAAATATAAATATAAATATAAATATAAATATAAAGATAAATATAAATATAAATATAAATATAAATATAAAGATAAATATAAATATAAATATAAATATAAATATAAATATAAATATAAATATAAAAATAAAAATAAAAATAAAAATAAAAATAAATATAAATATAAATATAAATATATATATAAATATAAATATAAATATAAATATAAACATAAACATAAATATAAATTCAAATATAAATAGAAATAGAAATAGAAATATAAATATAAATATAAATACAAATATAAATATAAATATAAATATAAATATAAATATAAAGATAAATATAAATATAAATATAAATATAAATATAAATATAAATATAAATATAAATATAAATATAAATATAAATATAAATATAAATATAAATATAAATATAAATATAAATATAAATATAAATATAAATATAAATATAAATATAAATATAAATATAAATATAAATATAAATATAAATATAAATATAAATATAAATATAAATATAAATATAAATATAAATATAAATATAAATATAAATATAAATATAAATATAAATATAAATATAAATATAAATATAAATATAAATATAAATATAAATATAAATATAAATATAAATATCAATATAAATATCAATATAAATATAAATATAAATATAAATATAAATATAAATATAAATATAAATATAAATATAAATATAAATATAAATATAAATATAAATATAAATATAAATATAAATATAAATATAAATATAAATACAAATAAAAATACAAATATAAATACAAATGTAAATACAAATGTAAATACAAATATAAATATAAATAGAAATAGAAATAGAAATAGAAATATAAATATAAATATAAATATAAATATAAATATAAATATAGTAAATATATTCATTATTTAAATAATTTTATCATAATTTTATAATTATTTATATATATATATGTGTGTGTGTGTGTATATATATATATTTATAATTACATAAATAAATTTATCAAAAATAATATTTATTTATTTATAATTATAAATATATACATTTATAAATATAATAAATATAAATTTATAGATATATTCATTTCTAAATATTTATTTAAAAATATATTTCTAACATTGTTAATGAATATACAATCTTAAATTCATGCATGCTAAAAATAAGTGAAATTGAATAATTAAAAATGAGTATACTTTAAAAATATTTTAAAAATGGATAAGTTTTATTAATTAAATATAAATTATTAAAAAAATATGTATATATATTGAAATAAAGATGAATACATATTGAACATATTAAAACATAGTAAATAATTAAATATAAATAAATAATAGAAAATGATCAAATTCCTAAAAATAAAAAATAAAAAATATTAAAAATGAATTAATACCCAACTATAATAATATTAAAAATAAATAAATAAAATTTACCAATTAAAAATACAATATATTAAATGTATCATATTTTAATGAAATTCTAAAATGAATACTAAAATTTTAATAAATTACCTAAATATTAGGTGTATGTGTTTCTATATATATAAGATTTCATTAATTACATAAATATTTTTATGTGTGCATCGTATATAAAA
Source organism: Viscum album (assembly GCA_963277665.1). Lineage (NCBI taxonomy): Eukaryota > Viridiplantae > Streptophyta > Magnoliopsida > Santalales > Viscaceae > Viscum > Viscum album. Next base: position 1,466,600,012 of record OY728156.1, on the reverse strand, counting down.
ATTCATTACGTATATGTATGTGAAATCAATGTAACACACATTTGATATATATTTAATTGAAAAATTAAACATCATTCAATTATGTCCATTATTCATTGCAATTAATCATTATTTTTAATTAATAATATTTTTTAATTATAAACCATTCTTCACTAAATATATGAATTATTTAATATGTAATCATAAATATTTTTTAATACATTAAATCATATTATAGAACACATTATACATTCATATATATATATATATATATAAATATATGAATAAATTTCTATATTAAATGTATTAATGAATAATTATGTATAAAAACAATTAAAAATGAATAAGACATTAATATTTTTTTGATTATTACATTTTAATCATTTTATATATTTATATTTAATATAGATTATTTATTTCTATTTATAATTAATAAATATATATTAAACTTATTCATTTTTATTAATAATTATTTCACTAATAATGTTTTTAATAATTTTATAATTTATTCATTTTTAATTTTCTTGTTTAATTATTACAATTTATACATTATTATTATTTTTGTTTAATTATTAAAATTTATTCATTTTATATAAATATTTACTATTTATTAATATTTATAATATATATATATGTATATTAAATTTATTCATTTTTATCAATAAATTTTAATTAATAAAATGTTTTATATTTTTCTTAATTTACTCATTTCTATTTATTTTTTGATTAATTATTTCATTTTATTCATTTTACATATCTATATACTTAATATATACTATTTATTAATATTTATAATTTATATATATGTACATTAAATTTATTCATTTTTAGCAATAATTATTTAATTAATATAATTCCTAATAATTTTTTTTAATTTACTAATTTTTAATTTTTATTTCTTTAATCTTTTCATTTTATTTGGGACCTTTATTAGTGTTAAAAAAGCACTGATAAAGTTACCCTTAATCAATTTTAAAAATAAAGTGCAGTTAAAGGGAACCCTTTATCAGTGCTAAAAATAAAGCACTGATAAATAGTACCTTTTAACAGTGTTAGAGAAAAGTGCTGATAAAAGGTGTCCTTTATCATCATTAAACCAAAGTGCTAAGAAAGTGTACCTTTTATCAGAGATGATAAAGGGCACCATTTTCAGAGCTTAAAAAAGCTATGACAAAGGGTTCCCTTTATCAGTGCTACTGGTTATCACTAATAAAGACCAACACTATTAAAGGTCTGTTTTGTAGTAGTGTAAAAACCCTTTGTTAAAAATTTATAATAATTTTTATGTGAAAATGTAAATATTCAATAAAAATCACTTAATAAGTGTTTTAAAGTCTTTGTGTAAGGGTAAAAATCAAGTTACATCATGGAATACTCTATGGAATAATTTCAGAGTGAGGCGTTGAGTTAGTATGGGATTCCAAGGCCCATAGATCCTTGAAAAAGATGAAATAAATTTATTAAATATACTATATTATGCATGCATGATTCATCCAAAATAATTAAATAACTCATAAACCGTACATCGTATGATAAATATGAGACCATCGTTAGGTCTTATATGAGGTGTTTACCCTAGGTGGGGTATAAATTTTACGTACGTTGAGTGTTTGGAAACATCACACATGATAATACCCTTTTTATATTTAATTATTTAATTATTCTGATTTTTAAATAATAAATAACTAATATATCCCAAACGGTGCATCATATGATAAATCTGAGACTACCATTAGGTTCGAGATGTAGGGTTTACCATAGGCAGGGAATAACTTTTACACGCGTCGGATGCACGGTCATGTTACTCATTAAAATTAAGTTTTCTTAATAATTAAATTGAATAATAATTATTAATTATTTTAAAAAATAAATGTATACTATTCATTATCTTCCTAAATATGTGGAAAACTCCCTTTTTTACACACGGGAAGAATTAAAACCTTTGATTTTCCGGTTTTTGACTCGATAAAGATTGCAACATCCTAATTAGGTGAAATTAGGTTATATGCATTCATTTTTAAATTGAATAATGGATTAAAAACAGGGTATTAATTTGTTCAATTTTGGAATGATGATCGGTATGCGGTTTGGGGTCTTAATACAGTCGAACCTTTTTTATCTTGGTTCTTAGTCGATCACGTTGTGTCTGAGCAACCCAAAACCCTCCCCATGTGCGATTGTGAGGCTTCTGGTCGAGGAAACCAATCTTCTTCTTGGTGGTGCATGTTCTTCTAGGCATGTGGGGTTATTTTTTTCCTTTTTTATTTTTTAATTTCTAATTTATTTTCTTATTTTATCATAAATTATAAAATCATGGAAAAAGTATAATTTAAATTTAAATTTTAAAAAATGATAATTGCATAATATGATGGCATGATAATTTATAGAATAAAAATTATCAATGGATAATCACATGTAATTACCTAGGTTAATTATAACAAATTATCAAATTATAATGACATCGATAATTTATTTTAAGAATATAATCTATAAAATTATCAAAAGACAATTTTGTTTAAAGAAGCGATAATCATATAGAATTATCAAGATTTTTTTTTTATTTTTATCAAGGGATAATTTTGTAAATTTTCTAGATGATAATTATTTTGAATTATCAATGAATAATTAATAAAAATTATCAAAATATAATTGCATGAAATTATCAAATATAATTACAAGGAATAATCATGGGATAATTGTAGGATTATCAAATGATAAATTATTTAAGGAAATTATCAGAGAATAATTATGTGAAATTTTTGAATAATAATTATGAAGAATAATCAAATAATAATTCCATCAGATTTCAATGATAATTCCACTAGATTATCATGTTATAATTTTGAATAAAATTTATCAAAGGATGGGTTATTAAAATTATCGAAAGATAATTACAATGAATTATCAAAGGTTAATGATGGAGAATTATCAAGAAATAATTGTAATGAATTATGAAAGAATAATTGCATGAAATTATCAAAGATAATTTTATAATAATCATTAAAGAATAATTATAAGTTTATTTTCACATGAAAATGATTATCAAAATTAACATAGGATAATTACGTGTTTTATAAAAGGATAATTATTATAATTATCAAATGATAATTTTGAAATTTAAGGGGACAATTAGATGGTTTATCAAGGGATAATTATTATAATTATCAAATGATAATTTTGATATTTAAGGGGATAATTATTAGAACTATTAATCGATAGTCGTTAGATTATAGAAGAATAATTTGTATTAAATTATCAAAATATAATTATAAAAGGATAGTTTAAGATAAATTATCAAAGATAATTATAAATAAATAATTTATGAGAAATTATCAAGAGATAATTTTTCTTGAGGTGAATATTGCGAGCATATGCGTCGACCTAAACGATAATTTATAAATTATCCCAGTGAGAGAAAGTATCACCACTTGTAATATTTTATTTATTTTTGAAATAAAATAACTAGTTTTTGTTTTAGGAACCCTTGGCTAACATCAAGAATTAACATGTTTATGATTATAATAATAAGGCCATGAGGAGGTGTGTCAAACCACATATGATGTTTTATCCTTGCCTTGACATCGACAACTTTGAGGTAGGAAGTTCCTTACCTTCTTCAGCTCTTGTTATACATGTTTCCATGGTATAATTATTATATTGGCATATTTTATATCCATGCATGACTTGTGATTTCTTGTGGGTGTGTGTGTGACCCGTGACACTATATGACCTTGCTCCATGAGAATTGTTGAGATAGATAGATTCCATGTTGATGTTTTATTCACATGTTCTATTTATAATGATGTTATATTTTCTCATGATGTTTGCCTTGATATGTGTTCCTTGATATGATGCCACTGTTTCCTTGAGATATGTATGGTATATGCTATTTTGTAGTTTCTTGTGCATGGTACCTATGATATAGGGAAAATGGTGGAAAGGATGTCCCCCACTATATGGGTTACCGCTCTATCCTCATGCTAGGGTTCCTTCCCATGACTTCCGCTTCCTCCCTCTCATCGCCCCCTCGCAGTGAGAGGTTTTTCTCTGGTGAGCTTCTCCTTCTCCCTTTCTTGTCCCCCTATCTTCCTCCTAGACCACACATCCTGAGACCTTCACTCTTTTTGTTGGATCCATTTAAAAGAAACCATATCTCAGTTTAACTCGATTCAACTCTAGTGACTTGGGATTCTGTTGGTGGTGGCATCCGATGACTCTTCCTCTCACATCCCAGTTTCAATTTGTTCCTTTATGTTGGATCTCATTTTTCATGATTCCCCTTTCATGTTCTCAATTTCTTCTCAGAAATTATCTTTCATTATATGGTTTTCGATTTTGTCTCATCATGATTTTGGGTTTCTATATGTGTGGCCTCATTCTGTTATGGCATTGTTTTGGATTTTGGATGGTGATGGCGATGTCCTGGAAGTGGATAGTTTCAGTGTTTCCTACATGATAATGATGTTGGGTTCTGGGATTTCTAGTCTTGCATTCTGTTTTCATCCTTTGGTTTTCTGTTCACTTGGTGGTGGTTTTGAAGGTAGAGTTCGGTGTCCATGGTGATGGTTGGAGCTTGCTGCTGCTCCTTACTCTGCTCTTGCCCCAGGATTCCACCATTCTTATCTAAGTTGAAATTGCATGGTGGTATTTCCCAGTGTATTGGGAGGTGAGTTTGAGTGTCCAAAAACATTCCATGAGGTGTTTGTATTTTTCTCTGTCTTTAGTTCCTCCACTGGTCTTGGTGATGTTGATTTGTTTATTGCTATTCAGTTCATTATGGATGGTTTCTTCTTGATCTGGTGTGATTTTCAGTGGCAGTGTGATGGTTTTTTTGATTCTATGTTTGAATTCTTGAATTAGTGATGGTGATTTGTTTCTCCCACAACAATTCAGTTTCAGTTTTGGGTGTGGATGTTCTCCAGGCCGTTGGTGGTGATAATGTTGACTTTAGCTTCATGGGGTTTATAGTGATCAATGGTGTCTTCTGGATGGTTTTTTGTGACAGCTTGCATGGGTTGAGTTGATGGCCGGTGTCTACTCAGGATGGAAGGCTCCAAGCTCAAGGCCTCCATGTTTGAAATATCATCATTTCATCTTTTTTTTATGTTTTATGTTTGAATTTATCCATGTGTTATGTTTTGAATTTTGAAATCTATGGGTATCTGTGTGGTTACTGCTCAACCTAAAATTGGCTATTGAGAATTTAAAAAAAGGATTTGGAGTTACCTATGAGACAGGTGGACCCATCATGGATCAGTATCCCTAGAGGGGGAGTGTGTTCAGACACAATAGGTGACATGATGATGAGACCGAGATGTATGATGAGGCATGATGGTCTAGTGTGGTCTGACCTGGGGGCATGATGGTCATAAGTGATTAGAACCATATGTGATGATTGTGGGGTATGAAGATCATGAGTGATCAGACCTATGTGTAAACAGTGGGACATGATGGTCTATGTGACCTGACCTGGAGATAGCGTTGGGGCATTATGGCCTATTGTGGTCTGTCCTGGAGGCTAGGGAATGTACGACTATCAAGTAGCTTGAGGATGGCTCTATAATGATATATAAATCACTAGGGCATGATGGACTTGTGTGGTATGACCTGGGGGCCTGGGGCCTGTATGGATATCAAGAAGCTTGAGGATGAATCTAACATTGATATGTTCCCATGATTGTTCAGATATTTTCTGGTATAGTGCCAATGCAGGTATGACTGAGGGTTTGTGGCTGCTTGGTTCACGCACAACCACTCAATTTTGGATTGTCTATTTATGCTTAATAAACATTTATTATTATTACACCATACACTTGTATACTTGAGAACCCTAGGTTAAAGACACAATATTGGTGTCCTACCGAGTCTTGTACTCACACCATACTTGTGAATTTTGATGCGCTTGTATATTTCATCAGAGGCTTGGTGAAGGGAAAGGTCCCTATGGTGGATGATGGAGCAGGTGGAGCACAAAACTAGAGATAACTAGGATAGATACCATAGTACCCCACATTTATTTTATTTATTATGTTCTTTCATTACTCTAAAAACTTTTCACTTTGGGATCTCTTATTTATATATCATGTATGTCCTTTTTAGTTTTTACATTTACTCTGATTATTTATTATATTTTTTTATCATTTTTCTTACTAATCATTATCAATCCTATGACATGATTCTGAGGGTATAGTCTCCCAATATATGGACTTATACCATCACTACTAGTCGACAACCTCTTGCATATGGGGAGACGCACATGAGGTCATGTGACCTTTCGGATCGAACCCAATGGTTCAGGTGGGATGTTACAAAATGGTATTAGAGCCTTATATTTCACTAAATTTTTCTTCTATTTGTCTATAGATGAGGCAGGATAGACAAGATATATGATAGTTGGGACTTGAGTAGGGGAACTATGACAGTTCCTAGCCAATAATGTATAGTGGACCTCCAAGTTTCCATAAAATTGGGAATTTATATTTTGATGTTATAGTGAATTATGACATTCAATTTATATTTTTATATTGAAATTAACCCTGATTTTATTCTATCATTTTAGATTGTATTATTTTTTTCATACATACAGTATTATGTTGTTAGTTTTATTTTCTCATCTTGTTATTCATTTTTTGGTCCAATTCATTCATGTTTGGGCATGATTATTGGGCTGTGTATTCGTCCCACTCGCTTATGGATTGATTTATTTTTTTTGCCACCCTGGAAATCTGGGTGTTTTTTTGCCTCATTTTTGGATGTTTATTTTTATTGTTTCCCATTCAATCCCTTCCGTTCATTTGTTCCGATGATTTCATGTATTACTGGATAGACTATTTGGGATGGACTCGTGGTGCTCTCCTCTTGGGTGAGTAGTTATGGTGATTAGGGTCTTATTGTGGGGATTTGATCAACCCCTACGATTGAATTCATTCACATGAAAAATTCAGAAAAAATTTCTCTCACTCACCACTAGGTATTGGAACCTCGATCTATGTTATACTGTTGCTAGTGGCTTCATCCTCTTCAGAGGATCAGATCTGCTGGCCTACCAACCTTTGTTCATACCGCTGGTGTGTAACATGTGGTGGATTCCTCATCAGTGTCCTTCCCCATGAATAAGTGTGGTTAATATTCAGATCTGAAGACCACTACCCCATACCTAGTGACATTTTCTCTCAGTGAGTTCAAATAGAGTAGCTACATCACCTTTCCAGGAGCACCAAGATAATGGGATGGTAAGACCTGTGCGTCTGGTGCTGGAAGTTTCATTTTCTCCCCATTTCTCAGAATGCTTGATTTGAATCTTAAAGATTTTACAATTTTCTATTTTTTATTCTTTCTATATCTTTTAATCCTTTTATTCTTCTTTTCAATAATTAATAAAACACATGCATTGGGTGGTGTTCTTGCCATGCACGTAGGTCCCCACGAGACCGAAGCACATAAATGATTAAGTTCCTTGCTCTTTATTTTATTTTACTGGATCTTGATTCATCTGTTTTTGTAACATTTTTATTCTGAAAGCATTAAATCAATTCATCCTTGTTTGGTTCAGTGTACTATTTCTATACATTTCACCCTTCCCCTTCACAAGTGGTATCAGGGCTATATTGGTTTTATTTTACTGTCAATTTATGACTCCTATTTCTACTTTACAATTCTGATTTCTAGTTTTATTTCTGCACTAATATCTCACTTTTAAGCCAACACTATCCTTCTTGATTGAAATTATTTAAATCCATTATCCTGTCTACATTTCTATTCATTTTTAATCTCGTTGTATAAAAATTGTTTACCCAAGAGGTTGGTCGGTTGTTGGGGGTGTACGATTAACGTTGTCTGTAAGAACCTGACATCTACTCTATGGGTAAACACATCAACAATGATATATGAAATCAAGAAATTTGATGGTGAAAATGACTTTAACTAATGAATAATTAAGATGATATCCCTTCTTGTACAATAGGGCCTAATTTATGCCCTTAGTGGGCCTAAGAAAAATATTATTACTGTAAATGAGACCGGACATACCATTAATTAATGCATAGATGTACCCCTTGATGTGTTAGTTAAAGTATATAGCTCTTTACTATTTTATTTTGGAGATAAATTATAAGCGAGTTTTCTTATGAGTCTACTACTACTGGTATTTGACTTAAGCTAGAGAAATTATACATGTCTGCCTCATTAGTTGGTAATCATCACATGTTCACATTTAAAATTAAACATGGTAGTTCTATTAAATCTCATCTTGATGTATTTAACAAGGTAATTTTAGATCTTTCCAACATCAATGTAGCTATTGATTATGAGGATCAAGAAATGATCCTTTTAATTTCTCTTGATAATAATTAAAAAACTTTATTCGAAACCATGATGTATGAATGAGACTCACTAACCATTTAAGATGTCATGTTATCCCTTCATTATAAAGAACTATACTCCAAACCTAGAATCAAAGGTGGGGTAAATATCTTGTTCACTAGGGGTATACCTCAAATAAAAGGTAAAAAGAAACAATTTATAAGGAAAAAGGCAAGAACAAGAAGAACCCATAACCTATATTTAACTCTAGGGAAAGAAAATTCACTTGTTTTCATTATAGGAAACTAGGGAATACTAAGCTTGAATATAGAAAAATCAAACATGAGTTATAATCCAAACATCCCACTGACCAGTCCATTCTAGTTGACTTAGGTTATGACACTACTGAAGTTTTAAATGTGTCCATCCATACACTCAATTAAGAGTGGGTCCTTGACTCAGGCTATTCCTTTCACATGTTTCCCTTTAGAGAGTCATTTATAAAATTGGTTGAAAGGATAGAAGGAGATGTCCTCCTTGGAAATAATACGAGGTGAAAGGTTGATGAAAGAGGTTATTTTTTGTTAGAACTATATGATCATTCCATTATCACTTTACATGATGTAAGGCGGGTTCCCAGCCTTCATAGAAACCTAATTTCTTAGGGGTCTTAGATCAAAAGAGGTTTACCTTTAGATCTAAAACAGGCTGTATTAAAATATCTAAATGATCTAGAACCATCATTAAGGGGTCTCTTATCAATGGGCTGTATGTATTAAATGTAAATACCCATTCAAGGAATTTGGGTAGTGTATACAACACCTACACTGATAATACTATGCTTTGTCATAAGAGATTGTGGGTATGTTAGCTACAAGGGACTAGAGGAACCCAACAAGAAAGGGATGTTGAGTGGAATCAAACTTACTAATATTACATTTTGTGAAGATTTTGTGATGGTTAAGGCTAAAAATGTAAGCTTCATTAGGAACTACTTTAAAGATACTATCCCCCTTGAATATATCCATTCAGATCTATGGGGACCATCAAGGACCACCTCTCATGGTTGAGGTTCTTATTTTGTCACATTTATAGATGAATTCTCCAGAAAATTTTGGATTTACATTCTTAAAAATAAATTTGATGTTACAAAACCTTTCAACCCTAGAAAAAAATTAGTTGAAAACCAAGTTGGGAAGAAAATCAAAACTATGAGAACTAATAATGGGATGGAATACCTATCCACTAAGTTGATTTAGTTTTTTTTGAACTTGAAGGTGTTAAAAGACATAGAACTATTATAGAAACTCCCCAATAGAATAGGACTGTATTAGAGAGAGTTTGAAGCATTATTGCATGCTTGGGCCACCCTAAATCTTTTTGGGAAGTGGCTTATAGAACTAATTTTTACCTTATTAATAGGTGCCCATCTTCTAAAAATCAATTCAAAACACTATAATAATTATGGAATGGTAATCCTTATTCTTATACCTACTTGAGATTCTTTGATTGTATAGCATATAATCATATTAAAACTAATAAACTAGAACCAAGAGCTCTTAAGTGCATATTTTTGGGTATCCCAAGGGTGTTAAGGGGTATAAAATATGGGTTGATAAGCCAGGTTTCCAGAAATGCATTATAACTAGGGATATAGTCTTCCATGAGTCCTCTTCTCCCAAAACTAAAGATACCATATCTATAAATAGTGATCTAAACCTTGAAAAGGATAATTTAGATGAGCCCCTGAATCACTTTTAGGTTGTTGTCCAACCTACTCCACCTGATCCTCATCCCACTGTTATGGATGATTCTGAGTCTATTTTTGGTTCATATTCTGAATCTAAACCTTTTCCCACTAATAGGGATTACTAATTGACCTGAGATAGAAAAATGAGTCACAATACCCCCTTCTTGGTTCAGGCAATATGATATGGATTCATATGTCTTTCATGTGGCTCATGATATTATAGATTATGATCCTCAAACCTATAGGAAAGCCTTAAATGATAAAGACTCAAATCATTGGGTCATTTCAATGAATTAATAAATTCACTCTTTAATAAAAAACCACACATGGATCATTGACAACAAACCAACTAATGCTAAGATAATTGGTTCCAAGTGGATTTATAAAATAAAAGAATACAACACTGAGAGAAATAAAATTAAGTATAAAGCAAGGTTCATTTCTAAGGATTTCATTAAAAGAGAAGGTATTGATTATTCTAAATTTTTTCCCTCGATTACTAAACATTATTCTATTAGGATTTTTCTTTTTTTTTTTGCCTATAGTGATCTTCACATTGAACAATTGGATGTGAAAAATGTATTATTACATGGAGATTTAAATAAGGAACTCTATATGAAACCTCATAATGGTTTCTCTAAATAATTAAAACTAAATCAAGTATGCCTATTCAATAAATCATTTTATGGTTTAAAACAAGTATCTAGGTAATAATATAAGAAATTTTATTCCTTCTTGTTAGATAACCAATTTACTAGGATCCAATATGATGCATGTGTCTATTTTAAATCAACTCAAAACTATATGATTTATCTAATAATTTATGTTGATTAAATTATTATCATTTGTAAAAATATGAGATTAATAATTTCTGTAAAATATCAATTAAAAGGTAATTTTGAAATGAAATACTTAGGTGCAACTAAGAAAATATTAGGTGTTGAAATCATTAGAGATAGATCAAATAAATTTCTTTACTTGTCTCATAATGCTTAAATTTTAAATATTCTAAAGAGATATATGTTTTAATCCTTCAAAACTATCAATGTACCTATTATAAAACACTTTAATCTCTCTTTGACACAAGAAACCACTACTAATGTTGAAATTCAATTTATGTCTAAAATCCCTTATGATAATACTATTGGTAGCATTATGTACTATATGATTTTCACCAGAACCAATATTGACTATGTAATCTTCACTTTAAGAAGATTTATAGATTCACCTAAGAAGAAAAACAGGCATGTGCTTAAGTTTATTCTTTGATATCTCTCATGTATCTAAAAACTGTATTTGTGTTATGGTAAAAATGTTGATACTTCTAAAATTATGGTTGGATATGTGGATGTTTACTATGATGGTAATATTGATGCCATAAAATAATTGATTGGATATGTTTTCACTACCTGTGGTGGTACCATTTCTTGTAAATGTAACATGTAGTCTATGGTTTCCCTTTCAACCATGGAATCTGAGTACATTTCCCTTATCGAGGTAGTGGATGAAGCCTTATGGATTAAAGTCCTATCTTCTGAACTTAATCCATTTAATTCAGTTATAAATGTATATTCTAATAGTCAATACAAAAATTTATTTTTTCAGGGTAAATAAAAACAAATAGATATTAGACTATATTTTATTAGAAATATTATAGAATTAGGAACCATATGTGTCAACAAGATACACACTGACATAAACCTGGATGATAGTTTGAATAAAGTAATGGTAGTGTTTAAGTTCAAATTTTATTTAGATAGTTTGAACTTTTTTTCTATTCTATAACTATAAGTGCAAGAACATCTCCAATATCAATTGAAAATGACGGAGTTTCCTAAATTATTTCATTCAATTTATCTTTTCATATTGAAATTAGCCTTTATTTTATTCTTCCATTTTATATTGTATTGTTTGTTTTCATAAATGTAGTATTATGTTATTAGTTTTATTTCCTTGTATTTTTATTCATTTTATGGGACAATTCTTTCTTGTTTGGGCCTGATTATTAGGATGCGTATTCAGTTTTCTCGCTTATAGACTACTTTATTTTCATTTTACACCCTAGAAATCTATTCATTTTGTTTTCCTCATTTATACCCATTCATTCCTATTGCCTCCCATTAAATCCCCTCCATCCATTTGTTTGGAAGTTTCATGCACTGCTGGATGGACCATTCGGGATGGAATCATGGCGCTCTCGATTTGGGTGAGCAGTTACGGGGTTTAGGGTTTTTTTAGGGGGATATGATCACCCCCATGTAGTCTAATTAATTCATGAGACAGATTCCAAATAAATTAATCTCCCTCTCCATAGGTTATTGGATCCTCACTCTAGGTTACACTGATACTAGTGGATTTATCCTCTTTATAGGATTAGATCTATTGGGTGGATGAACTTCAGGCATACCGCTGGTGTGCAGCTTGTGGTGGAGTCCTCATCGGTGTCACTACCCATAAATAAGTGTGGTCAATATTGAGACATGAAGACCAATACCCCAGACCTGGTGAGATTTTCCCTTTGTGAGTTAAAATAGAGAAGTGGAATCACCTTTCCAGGAGCACTAAGATAACGAGATGGACAGATATGCACATCCAGCACTGTAAGTTTCATTTTCACCTCATTTCTCAGAATATTTTTTTTCATTATTAAATATTTTATTGTTGTATATTTTTTGATTATTTATATATATTGTAATCCTTATTCCATTTATTTTTTAGCATCAATAAAATGTGTGTATTGGGTGGTGTTCTTACTTTGCACGTAGGTCCCTATGGGACCGAAGCACATAAATGATTGTGTTCCACGCTCTTTCTTTTATTTTATTTAATCTTGATTCCTATGGTTCTTTAATATTCATATTAGGAAAGAATTAAATCAATTATTCCTTGTTTGGTTTGATTTACTATTTCTTTACATTTCACCCTAACCCTTCATAGTTACTGTTTATTAAATTCACCTTGGGTGATGCACATGATGTTTATATGTGATTCATGTGATTTCAAGTGCATTCATGCATCATGAATAGGAACATAGGTTCACATTCCATATATATACCTGTTGTTGTGTTGCATAGTGGTTCATTAATTAAAATCCTTTATTTTTTCCATCTATTTGGGATAGTTTCTCCTTATCTAATATATCTATGCTACATGCTATTGTGATATATATTTTTTGGAATTAATTAGGTGAATTGATCATGCTGTTATTTTATTATATATATGATGATTATGACTAACGTGTAGGGATTAAGACAAGTGTTAGTGCTAGGAGGTTTATACCTTGGGTTGTGGGTAGAATCCTAGGGAATCCTTTATGTGATCCCATAGACTAGCTATGACTTGTTATGTGTTGTAATAGTTAGTTCCCTATAACCAACTATGCGATACTTTTGATTACCTTATAATGTATACAATGAGATATTCAAGATGTTTTATTACCATTATAGAATATATATTTCTATGTCTAATATTTAATGGTAATTTCCATAGATTAATTTTTATATTAAAAGGTTATTGAAGATCCCAGACTATAATGAGAACCTCAAGATAATATGACATTAATATTGATAAAAAGACTTATGGTCTAGATACATCTTACTGACTAGACACAATACATGTTTAACTATTAGGTGTTAGGGGATCATAAACATTGAGACTTCTTCTTTTGAAGTTCACACTTTGTGATCTCTAGTAGTGAGATCATGAGGAAATACCCACCAATAGGAACACCACATGTTTCAGGTGTCATTGGTTGTTCCTATCTACAGACATGTGTATTGGTCTCCTAACTTGAGATCATTATCAATATGTTCTATTTGATCATGTACTTTGATGCAAGGAAAAAACCATGAAAATTAATTTGTGGTGAGGTAGTTTGTATTGAGTGCATCATTAGTGGTATGACATTGGTTGAATGATAAAGATAGGATTTTTCACTTCTAAATTTAGGAAGAGATATCTCGAGCCTAGTTGATCTGGATGGTATTACCTTCATAAATCCATGGTCATAGTAGTTGAAGGTAAGTCCATCCAGTTTGATCAAAAAATAATAAAGTAAGAAAAGGATGATGACACAAGTGTGCATCCCGCTTTATGAGATATCAATGGGAAATAGATTATATGACACAATTCTTGTTCGTAGGTTGGTTGTCATTGCTATGAATTTTATTTATCTCTATAGGGGCCTCGATGGGTTGCTAGAATCTGCTCTTGGTCTATGAATATTATTCACTTTTATTGATATAAGGGCCTAGAAGGTCACACACAATAGTGCATTCAAGAATCTGACCTATTCTATTAAATAGAAATATAGGACATAGTGGGCCCCACCATAGGGTTTGAGTGTTATCCATGTTCTATTGATCACCAATAAATAAATAAATTCATTATTATTCAAGTAAGGAATAATTGGGTTGAATTTATTTATTACATGTATTTACAAGTGATTAAGTAAATAAAAGGACTAATATTATAAGAATAAATATTATTTTAAAATTCCAAGTTCATTTAATATTATTAGGAGTTACGAGTTGAGTTAATGAATCAAGTTTATTACATAATATATTTAATATATATTAAAATTATATGATAAAAATATAAATAATATTATGGTGTAGTTGGTTCATCATAATTGATTATTTATATCACTTATTTAGTGGACGTTAAATACATGGAGGTTAGGGAACCCAAATCAGGTATTATAAATGTCCACTATATAAGTAGAGAGAAGTTAATCCCAAAGTAAGAATTCACTTTGTTGGAATTGAGAGTCTCTCTCTCCTCTTGATTCCCAGAGAGATAAATTCTCAATCCAAGCATACGATCCAAGATCATCTTCACACATCAAAGGCATAGGATTATAGTGATCGTCACTGTGTCGAAGTGATCATCGAAGCTCCATGATAGCACCCAAAATCTTAAGAATGACATATGTGCAGATTCAAGAAGCGTGTGTGGATGATCTAGAAGAGTTCTACGTCAGATCCTTCGAGAAATGAATATCGGCAACTTATGACATATGTGCGCACATAAAATCGGAATAAGGTATTCATTTTATTTATTTATTATGCTCTGATTAAACCACATAGGATCCTTAGACCATACCGGGGTTGGATTTCTGGATATGATGATGTTATGTTGCTCTGGTGATATAAAATTTTAAAATTTTGGCCCACTGGCTTCCACTTTATTCCCTGGTACCTTTAATTGGTATCAGCTCGATCGCGTGGGTTTTTTGAACCAAATAAATTATTTTTCTTTAAATTTTAAGTAGAGGGTATTAAAACAGTTCCAAAAAATCTAACCATGCACTATTCTGATTTTGGATGGCCTAGTTATGGCCATCTAAAATTATTTTTATAGATCGAAATGGTGTTTTTCAGATTTATGTTTTTCAGATATTTTTAAGTTTTTTGAAGAACACGTTAAACCATTTGAATGTGTTCTATTTTTTTCCACTGGATTTTTTGGATATTATAAAAATTATATTAAAATGATCTTTAATGAACCTATGTATTTTAAAGGATCCTTCATGATTATATTGAAAAAATTGGCATGGAATATTGACTAAGTGAACAATGACACTGAATGCATATCTTTCGATGGAAGATTTTTCTCCCCTATGGGCCATATAAGAAGGAATTTTGTACCCCATTTACTCCCAACTTCCTGGTCTGAGTGTGGCTTGGAGTCACCCATATGGCCCTTTTCTCCCATGGATAACCTACTTGGAACCTCTCCCATAGGTTGAAACCCTCACCAGGCTTTCTACTCTCACTCTACTCACTGTCATTGGATCCCAACCGATCAGGCGCCGCCTTCTGCAACTCCTCCTCCTCTAAGAGACATAACTAGGCCACTTCGCCCCACCGATGCCTTCCCTACAGTCTACCACTTTCCTATATGCTCCCTCCACCAAGGGTTCACCGCCACTGCCGACCTTCAAGCCCAATCCACCGTGTGATGCAGCTCCCGTTTGGATCTGGATGAGAACCTCTAGACCAGGTTCCTCGCCACCACATCTATCATCCTCATACACCGCGCCCCACAGAGCCACCCACCAGGTTTCATCTTGATACCGTGAAATGCCACCTCTGGCCAGATACTCCATCATCGTGATCTTAATTGCTGGTTTCTGAATCCTCATGTGGAGTATAGGTCCACTGCGAGGTCCATCGTTGTCCGCAACCTAGTCGTCTTGGCGTGAGGTATTATGTCTGGTATCCACAGGTCCATCCATCCCCAATTTTTCCCACCAGTGAGCTGGGGTAGGTCTACCTAACCAAAAACAGGTTTGGGCGGGCCTTCATAGACCATAATACCCCTGAACAGGGTTTTTTAGGCCCAAATGGTTTAGAGGGGCTATGACCCAGTCTGCTAAGGATCTAGGTGAGGTTTTCAAGGCCCAATTGAAATTAATTAATTGAAATTAATTAATTTTATTAATTTAATTTTAGTTTTAAATTAAATTAATTAAAATTCATTTTGGTTTTAAAGTTTTATAATACAAAATATTAATTTAATTTTATTATTAAATTAAATTAATTATTTTAACTTACTTTTTGGATTTAAAATTAAATTAAACATGGAACTAAATATAATAAATTATTTTAATTTATTTAAATTCATTTAATTTATTTTAATACCCTCGTACTTTTAAATTTATCATAATTTAATTTTGATTGCGTGTTTATTCATTTATACCCACTGATCTTAAAATAGTGACTGACCCATGTATGTTTGGATTTTTAATTATTTAATTATTTATTTATTGTGTGCAATGATTGTAATAAGTAGGTAATTAAATAACAGTCTATGCATCACCTTACTTTTATTCAAATATGTATAAAGGACTACGCATCCAATGCACCTGTTGTACATTGTACCCCTAGACCTCCTCTCCCGCACACAAGTATATTTGTACATAGATGATGGCGCTTTAAGATGTAGACCCCACCATGTTGAGCTGGTACTCCAGATGAAAAGAAAATACATTGGATCTAGGGAAAGCTGCATTACAAGTCAGGACTCGAATCAGGTATGAAAATATCTAGATCAAAATTGAACCATCATGGATCAATCTTAATTAGAAGCTCAAGACTAGTCAGGTTGATTTATTTCCTTTATGCATTGTTTGTTATTTTTTACAAGTTCTTGATTATTTAATGATCACAAAAAATAATAAACAAGATAAAATGCATAAAGGTGTGACATATGTTTTTCTATTGCATGTTCAGTTGTGAGCATGAAAACATATATTGAAAACATTTAATATAAATTGATTACATTCATCAAGAAATAATAAAATACCTTAAAGATAATATTAAGTCATAACAGCTTACCATCATTTGAATTCAGAAAAAACTGGGTGTTTGGGGTGCTGGGTCAGCCATAGCTAATGGTGCCTTCTACCATCGAGGAGTTCTTGTGAGAGTGGTGGGTTGAATTAAAAAAATTGGTAGTAAAGATTAACTATAACTAACTTTATATAATTTTAGAGGCAAGAATTGAGTAAATTGAGTTATGATTTTAGAAGCTGTAACTTCAGTCAACAGATCAAGGAACCATGAGTTAATGTGGTTGGCCAGTCAAATTCCTACCTTAAAACCTTTGAGTAGTAGGATAATCATATCTTGTAGATTATAAGGGGAGGTTTGAGGATCCTTTCCACTAGAATACTCAAGTGATATAGTATTCTTATTCCAGTATAGAGGGTTCCTACAATTCGTTAAAATAGTGGGAGAAATTTAATGATTTAATTAATTTATCAAAATTTCTAAATCGATAATTAACATAAAAAGTAAAAATCAGTTAAAATTTTATTTTTATAGAATAAGAAATACTACGCTAAATAATGGACAAAGTAAATGTCAATACTGGCATGAATTTACAAATGTAACACAAACGCTTTCTCACACTATTACGATATCAGAAACTCTAGGTGCTGTTGTCCCTATACCTGTTAAGCCACCTTAATAAGTGATGGTGAGAAACATTCTTATAGGAGACTCATGTGTTATTCATACAATGGTTATGTCATAATTCTATCATCAACATTTGATGCTAGTTGTGGTCACTACATTAGGATATGAGTGATAAAACATGAAGTCTCATCTCTAAGGATTTTGAAATGAGAAATTTAAGCATGATATGAATAGGGTGATGATTACATTGGATATGTTTAAATTGAAAGATGGATCATGATCTTTCAATGGATTACTTTCTCATATCATTCTCACACATTTACTCAAGTCTCATTACTATAATGAACCAAAGTTTTATCAATGAAATTCCCTTATTATAATTATTCTTTATAAAACAGTCACATTAGAAATCACAATGACATATAATGATACTAAATATTATGTGACCATTAAACATAATTTGGCCACTTCTATATTTTGAATTTCGAAAATCTGACATACACGGTTGTGTTCAGGATGATTTTTGGAGTCTAATAGAACAAACATAATTTTTGGTGAATAGAAACATACCCTTATGAATAGTAATGTTACCCTTAGGAATAGTTATATAACCTTATGAACAGTAACCTCACCTATGATAGTATATATATAGGATTTAAGTGAAAGCATGATGTGCCTATGTTTTGGAATAAGTAAACAAATGTTTTAAAAAACTGTATTTTTCAAGTAAATTATAATTTTAATTAAAAATTAAATTAATAATATATAGAAGATTATTTTTGAAAAATGGACTTAATTTTTGGATTCTAAACGTCAAAAAATGGTTAGTTTGAATTTTTGTGATTTGTATGAAATACTTGAATTTTTTAGGAATAGTGAAATATGATAATTTACAAAATAAGTTAAATTCATGAATTATAGAGTCATGAGTCATGTTCTTCTGATGTAAGCACATATGTTTTGGATTCACATGAAAAAATTACTGTAATTAGTTATAGAATACTCACTATTACTTGTCTTGTGGAGAAATAATAAATTAATGAATATTATATTGAGAAAACCCCTCTCCCCTCCACTATAAATACCGTCCTTCACACCCTCATTTCCTCACACCTCTCAAGCTTCAAGAATTGACTAAACTCTGTTGACTCAATAAGGTTTCCTTATGAATTTTCCATTCCTTTATGTTTTGAAAATCACACACTCTATCTCAAGGAAAATTTTATTTTCCCTAAGATTTATTTTAATAAGGAAGATTTTCCTTCCTCAAGAAAATTCTCTTTTTACTCAGATTTTCCTTAATAAGGAAAATTTTTCTTCCCCAAGGAAAATTTATCCTTACCTATTTTTTATTGTTCATATTTTAGTTTCTCTAAATCTAACTCTTTTTATTCCTAAGTGAAAAATTCGATTTCACATCTAAATCCTTGGAATTCTATAAATAATTAGATATAAAGTATTCTATTTTCTGGATCAGAATTCAGGTTCTGAATTCTCTAAAATTCAGGTTCTGAATTCTCTAAAATTCAGGTTCCGAATTCTATGAAATTCAGAATCCAAATTCTATGAAATTCAGATTCTGAATTCTCTAAAATTCAAAATCCAAAGTCTCTGAAATTTAGAATCCGAATTCTCCAAAATTCTGGTTCCAAATTCTCTGAAATTCAGAATCCGAATTCTCTAAAATTCATAATCTGAATTATCTGAAATTCAGGTTTCAAATTCTCTTAAATTCAGTTTCCGAATTCTTTGAAATTTAGACTCTGAATTCCTCTAAATTTAGACTCTTAATTACTCTGAATTCAGAGTCTGAATTCCTTAGAATTCGGATTCTAAATTCCTTAGAATTCAGACTCTGAATTCCTTAGAATTCAGACTCCGAATTCCTTAGAATTCAGACTCCGAATTCCTTAGAATTCATACTCCAAATTCCTTAGAATTCAGACTCTGAATTCCTTAGAATTCAGACTCCGAATTCCTCAGAATTCAGACTCCGAAGTCTACAGAATTATAATTCCAAATTCCTTGGAAAACAGAATCCGAATATCTATGTATTATAGACTCTGAATGTTTTCCTCTTAGAATCCGAACTTTATTTTTCCTTAGAATTCAAAAAATAGATTTTATAGAGCAACCATAACTTACTTAGCCTTGTTATAGTTATGAAACTATGTCGTTCATTCTGTTTCTAACCATACTTTTGTTTGAGTGACATGTGTACAGGTCCCTCTGAGATTCACGGAAAAATATGACTATTGGAGGAGGGAGACGACCATTGGGAAAATGCCTATAAATAGGAGCTCATATGAACAAGCTCATAACTTTTAAGTTTTTATGACTATTCTACAACTCTATACATTACATTTTGCTAAAGTGATTTCTAGAGAGAGATACTCTCATTCATTGTGCGTACTGAACATCTTGTTCAGCTTGCTTCGTGCGATTCCAATTATTGTTGTGTACAATCAAGATCTTCTAGGGATAGGAAGAGATAGGTTCTAACTACCTTAAAGTTCTAGGACTTCCTTGATAAGGAAGAAAATAGTGAAAACTACCTTAATGTTCAAGGACTTCCTTGATAAGAAAGGTAGAGGTGCTAACTACCTTGAAGTTTGAGGGCTTGCAGGGATAGCAAGACAGACTCTGATATTCCTATTGAGGGCTTACCCTGGTGTGGGTAAGACATACTTTCTTGAAAGTATAAATCAAGGGACCTTTATCCAAGGTTGTTGGATACCCTACTCTTTGGGTTAAAAGATTCTATACTTGTTACTTGTATTTTTTCAAGTTTGTTTTCCACTGTATTTTGATTATTAAGGAAATTATAACTATCTTATACTTTCTTATACTTGTATACTCTGATTAGTAAGATTCTATATGGTTTAAGGTAGAATCTTTGTCATTGTATAATTCTCATACGTTTCATTTCCAACACCATATTTATGGAATCTAGCAAGTTTGTGGAACTAAGTGGTATTGTGAATTTACCTTATTTAACATTATTAATTAATAAAAAGTTTTATATCAACTTTAAAAGTTCAAAAGGAATTTTTAAAAGATACAATTCACCCCCTCTATTGCATATTGATCATCTACAATCTTATTTTGATCCTAAAATTGGTATCAGAGGAGGTTTCTGAAATACTTATATTCACATATATGTTTTCTTACTCAAGTTTTCATTGTTCATAATATTTTCCTTATAAATTTTTATCCTTGTTTACAAACTTCTATTATTAACAAAGTTTGTGTGGAAAGATATTTTCTTTTATATGGTAGGAATGAATGCTGGTTTGATTGAAAATCTTAATCCTACTAGACCACCTATATTTGATGGGAATTATTATGAATATTAGAGAGATCGTATAAAGACTTTTTTTATTAACACTGGAGTAGACAATTTTTTCATGCTTATTGGAGGATATAAAATCCCTGATAAGAAAGTCAGTACTTTCACCAACCAAGAAAATCATGAATATAAACTAAATTACATGGTACATAATAATTTTCTTTGTTCTATGACTAGAAATATATATATCCAGATTTCATCTTGTGAAGAAGCAAATTTTATTTGAAAGAATCTTGAAGTAACTCACTTTGGAACTTCAAAAGTTATTTAAACTAGAAGAGCTATGCTCAGAGATGAATATCATGGTTTCTTCTTTCCTTATGGAGAAACCATATGTAAGGTACAACAAATATTCATGAATATTGTTAACAGTTTAGAATATATGGGTAAGAAAGGATTATATGATGAATCTCTTGTAGACAAAATCATATACATCGTGCCTAATGAATGGGAATCTAAGAGGACAACTATAGATGAAAATAGGAAAGTTACCCAGATTTCTATTGATGAGATTTTTGGAACTCTTCTTCAATATGAGACAATAATGAAAAGAGATGCTGATCTAAATAAGAAGAAGAATGGAAATAGAAGTGTTTCTTTTACAACTACTTCAAATCATATGAAATCGAAGACTCCTAAAAGGGTTACTAGATCCAAGTCGAAGAAGGTCACTGTTTTATCTGAATCAAGTGAAAGTTAACATTCTGAGAATGAACTATCTAATCTTGCTTGAAGGATGAACAAGATAGTTGGGAAGAAAGACTTTTAGTATAGAAAAGAAATAAAGGACAAGAAATACTTAGAAGTCACTTGTTATGAGTGAAAAAGAGCATGGCATATAAGGCAAGATTATCCTATGCTTATGAGAAAAGATAGAAAGGAAAAGAATTCTGAGAGGAATAGAAAGAAATACTACAAAGATAAAGACAAGAAAGTTTTGAAAGCTAATGACACCTGGAGTTCCAGTGGTGGAGACTCTTCTGATGAATCTTCTAGTCTGAAGAATCTTGGTCTATTATCCAAGCTACCTATTGAAAATCATTGTCTAATGGAAAAGGTACACAATTATGAATCCATCACCAATGTATCCTTGAACTCTAATTATAGTGATAGTAAATATTATGAATCCTTGGATGAAGAATCTTCTTCTGATGAAGATAATACTTTACCTACTTATGAATAAATGTCTAGGTTTTCTAAGCTCCTAGAGAATGAAAATTCTAAAGTCAAGAAAAATCTTGATAAGGAAAATTATAAAATTACTATTATTACTAAAAAAATATTAGATATTTCTAAATATCTTGATAAGAAAACCCTTGATTTTGAAAGTATTTCAAAAACCCTTGAGGAAGTTAATTCTGAGAAGGATAAAATTTCTAAGGATCTAGAAAAAGTAATTTCTAAGAAAAATGTTTTAGAGCCTAACTCTAGTGCTAAAACTAATGTTTTTGAGGATAAGAACTTAGTTATTAGACTGAAGTCAGAAATATTTTCCTTGAGGAAGTGTTTGTCAAACTTTACCTTAGTTAAGGAAAATTTTGATAAGATGTATTCACAAATTTGACCTCTAAGGAATAATTCTGGATTTGGATATACTCATTCAAAACTGATTTTTAGTAACAATTATTTTGTACCTCAAAGTGATCCATTCTGCATAAAGTGTCAGTGTGGTGGGAATTTTGAAAAAAATTGTTCCTTAAACAAAACTCAGTCTTTAGGTTTTCATAAAGTTTATTTTTCAAAGAAAATGTGGATTGCTAAAATTTTTCTTTCTGAAATTTCTGAATCCAAGAAAGTTTGGGTTCTGAAAGTCTAACACTCTTATTTTCAGGAAAGTAAAGATAGTACCAACAAAAATACATGGTACATGGATAGTGGATGTTCTAGGCACCTGACTGGTAATAAAAAATTCTTTGAAAAGATTATCAAGACGAAGGGAAAAAAGTAACTTTCGGAGATAATGCTCAGGGAGAAATTATTGTTATAGGTAATATTGTATTTCTTGAAAAAACTTTGATTTCAAATATTTTATTCATTAAGGGTCTTAGGCACAACCTTATTAGCATAATTCAATTATGTTATGAAGGTTACCTTGTGAATTTTAGGAATGATAAGTGTTTAGTACACAATTCTAAGGAAGAGTTTATTCTTTCTTCCCATAGGCAAGATAATGTTTACACTCTAAACTTATAATACATTAGGAGCCAAGATCTACCTTGTCTTAGTGCAATGGAAAATCATTCTTGGTTATGGAATAGAAGGTTAGGACACTGTAACCTTAGGAACCTATGTAAACTCTCTAATAAAAGACTAGTTAAGGATCTACCGGAGATTATATTTGATTCTTCAAAAGTCTGTGATCCTTTTCAATATGGAAAGTAACATAAATCAAGTTTTAAATCAATTGGTGAAGTCTCAACTACTGATTCATTACAGTTTGTGCATATAATTTTTTTTGGTCCAACAAAAACTGAAAGCATTGGAGGAAAATATTATGTATTTTTTTAGTTGACGATTACACTAGATTTACGTGGGTCTATTTTCTAGCAAAGAAATATGGAGATTTTTCTTATTTAAAAAATTTTAGAGCCCAAGTTAAAAATGAGAAAAACCTTCCATTGATAACTATTCATAGTGATCATGGAGGAGAATTTCAAAATTCTGATTTTGAAACTTTTTGTAGTAAAAAATTCATTACTCATAACTTCTCAGCATTGAGAACTCCTCAAAAAAATGGTGTTGTTGAAAGAAGAAATAAAATTCTTAAAGAGATAACTAGAACCATGTTTAGTGAATATTCAATAGCCAAACATTTTTGGGCTGAAGCTGTAAGTACTGCTTTTTATACTATAAATCAAGTTTTGATTAGACCTTTTCTTAACAAAACCCCTTATGAGTTATGAAATGGTATAAAACCTAGACTTTCCTACTTCAAAGTATTTGGATACAAAGTATTCATCTTGAATACTAAAGATAATTTACATAAATTCGCACCCAAATATGATGAAGGAATTTTCTTAGGCTAATCCACAACCTCTAATGCCTATAGAGTTTTCAATAAAAACACTTGTACTGTTGAAGAAATAGTACATGTCAAATTTGATGAAATTGATCCTTTTGTTTTTAAACAAACTAAACCTACATCCTCGGATGTGTTTTCAAAAATCGATTATCAACCCTTGATATAAGATCTTTCTAATAAGGAAAATGTCCAAGAAAATATTTCTGAAGCATTTACCCCAGAAGATTTCCTACCCTATGTTGATGAACAGGTTTTACAAAACCCAAATTAGTTTTTTATAAAGAATCATCTTAGTGATAGTATCATTGGTGATGTAAATAAACCTGTAAGGACTAGAAGCTCCTTAAAGAATGAAGTAGAACATCTATCATTTCTTTCTCAATCAGAACCTAAAAGCACTGATGAAGCTTTAGGCGATGATGATTGGATTAAATCCATGCAAGATGAGCTAAATGAGTTCGAAAGGAATAAATTCTGGACCTTGGTTGAAATACTTAAGGAAACCTCTGTTATTAGAGTAAAATGGGGGTTTAGAAACAAATGTGATGAAAATGGGGTCATAGTAAGAAATAAAGATAGATTAGTTGTTAAAGACTATTATCAACAAGAAGGAATAGACTATGAAGAAACCTATACTCCAGTAGCTAGACTTGAATCTATTCACATCCTACCAGCCTTTTCAGCATTCTTCAATTTCAAACTTTTTCAAATGGATGTTAAATGTGATTTCCTTAATGGTTATGTTCAAGAGGAAGTTTTTGTTGAACAACCACCTGGTTTTGAAGATAAAAAACATCCTAAACATGTTTTCAAACTTACCAAAGCTTTGTATGAACTTAAACAAGATCCTAGATCCTGGTATGCTATAATTACATGATTTTTGCTTCAAAACAATTATGTTAAAGGAAATGCTGATCCAACCCTTTTTATAAAGAAAGATAAGAAAAATGTTTTGATTGTTAAAATTTATGTTGATGACATTATATTTGGTTCAAATCAGCAATCTTTAACTGATTCTTTTGTGGATCTAATGAAATCTGAGTTTGAAATGAGTATGATGGGTGAGTTAACATTTTTCCTAGGTTTTCAAATTTCTCAAAAACTAGAAGGAAATTATATATATCAACATAATTATATTAAATATATTATTAAAAAGTATGGATATTACAACACTAAGAGTATTAGTACTCCCATTGGTACCTCAAATTCACTTGATATTGATGAAGCTGGGAAACCAGTGGATCAAAAATCATTCAGAGGTATGATAGGAAGTTTACTATACTTGATAGCTATTCGACCAGACTTAATGATCTTAGTATGCTTATGTGTATGATATCAATCCAATCCTAAGGAATCTCATTTAAAGGCAGTGAAAATAATTTTTTGCTACTTAAAGGGAACCATGGATTTAGGACTCTTTTATACCTCTGGAAATGATTTTGTTTTAAAAAGATTTTCAGAATCTAACTTTTCTGGATATAGAATGGATAGGAAAAGTATATCCCAAACTTGTCATTTCTTAGGAGATTCATTAGTTTCTTGGTCATGAAAAAAGCAACACTCAGTAGCACTTTCCACTGATGAAGTTGAATATGTAGCAGCTGGAAGTTGTTGTGCTCAAGTATTGTGGATGAAACACATAGTCATAGACTATGGTATGAGTTTTACCAAAACAAAAATTTTGTGTGATAATACTAATGCCATTTTATTAAGAAAAAACCCTGCACACCACTCTCGTGCGAAACACATAGATATTAGGCATCACTTTCTTAGGGATCACACACAAAAATAAGATATCATTCTTCAATTTATTAAAATACAAGATCAACTTGCTGATATTTTTACAAAATATTTACCATCTGATAGATTTTAATACATTAAATAGAAGTTAGGAATGATAACTGTAAGGTAATCTTCCTTATTAACTTCTTGTTGAAACCTATCTCCTTACAGTAACAAACTCCTTTTTATAAGGGGAGTACATTTGCTTATTAGTTAAAACTTTCGTAATCAAAATTATAGTAGTAAAAATTTTCATTGTTAAAATTTTCATAGTTAAAATTTTCATAATCTAAATTTTTCGTAATCTAAAGTTTTCATAATCTAAAAATTTTCGTAATCAAAATTTTCAGAATCTAAAGATCTTTAAGAAGAATTTTCCTTATTATGAATAATATTCCTAGTATTCTGAAAGGTATGTTCCTTTTTTAAATATTTGTAATCATCTTTTACTTGTTGGAATTCTCATTTTGTTTTTAAAATATTTGTATTTACTTTTTCCTTAAATCTAAATGTTTTTCTTAAAAACCTTAAAAGATCAAAATCTATCAAAATCCTTCTTCGGCTATCTTCTCAACCGTCAGATCTTCTCAAGAAGTTTTTAACTATTGGATCAATCAGGGAAGTTGAATCATCACTTCAATTTACTATATAAAGGACCCCCGATGGTTGTACCACATCGAATCCCAAGCTCTTGCATGCTCAAGATCTTCCCTTCCTACTTAAGACCATTCCAAATTTCTCAGGTCTTCCTTAGTTCCTAATGTCTAAAAAAGCCTCTCCTCAGAATGAAATGTCAACCTTAAAGGAAATATCTAAATGGAAGATTTATCATGAAAGTTTGGTATAACCAGACTTCTTTAATAAGTATGATTCAATCATCTCAAAGAACATCAAGTTAAATAGATGGGAGAGTATTACTATATCTAAACCCAAGGTAGAGGAACCAGTGATTTCAGAGTTTCTAGTAGAGTTCTATGAATATGTATCATTTTTCAATCAAGGAGGCAAAGATAAATTTTCTTTCAAGAGTTATGGTAATACTTACTCTCTTTTTTATTCTAAGGAATCTATTCTGATTAGAATACCTTACGAAGGAGAAGCTGAATTTTTTTCATATTAGTTACCTAATGTTTAAAGAAGATTTGATAAGGATAAGTCCATAGAGTTCCTTGGTTTGGTTGGAGTTGAGACTCTGAAGATTCTTCATCTTTTATCAAATTTCTGGATTCTTGAACTTTGGGTTCAAGGCTTTATCGTTTCGAGGAAAAGAGATAAAGATAATTTGAAGAAGAGTGATATATATGTTTTGGATTTCCTAGTGAATCTAAGTAAGATAAACTTGGTTAAGTATATCTTGGTAATGATTGAGAATATCAAGAATGGAAATCTGAAGTCTCATATTATCATGTATCTAGAAATTCTATCAAAGATCATTATTTCTTATTTAGAATCAATGAAAATTTCCTATAAATAGAATTCAAGAAATTCCAGGGTAATGTTGCTAAGTGATTAAAATCTAAGGAGAATGAAAATTGTATTTTATGGTGAATCTAGAGAGTTTTATGATTTATCAAATGAAGAAGTTGAAGTTTTATCAAAGAAACCTATTGTAGCTGAAACCTCAAAGAAAGGTGTAAGGGAGAGGAAAGTAAAAGAAATTCAAGAGATAAAAAAAGTTTTTGTTGCCAAGGAAATTCAGTCATCACCACTAAAGTCAAAGAAGAAAAAATCTTATCCTGATGAGGTAGTTGCAAAATGGAAAGAGGATAAGAAAAAAAGAAGAAGGGGAGCCTAAGTTTGGATTTGACCCTGTTGAGGTAAAATCCTTAAAGATAAAGGCTATTGAGAATCTTGAGAATAAATAAAAAGAGAAGAAGCAAAAGAATAATATGTATGCGGCTGAGTTAGTATAATCTCTTCTTAAGAATGCTGAGAAATCTTTTGAGAAAATTCCAGTACCAGAATCCTTTTTAATAGAATCAATCCCAGAGAATCTAGGAAAGAAGTTGGTGATTCTGGACCAAGATCAAGAAGAAGAAATAGTACAAGAAGAAGAAGTGGAATAATAATAATAAGGGAGTGGTGATACTGAAGATATGATAAATCAAGTATAGGATTATCATGAGAAGGAGAGTCCTTTTGAGAAGTTATCAATCCGAACTTCTGAAGTTGAGTCTTCAAAAATTTCTACCCCAAGAAAAGATGAGAAGGGTGAGGAAGAAGAAAATAAATTGTCTGAAGAAGAAATTAGCAATCATGATTTCATACAACCAGAGGGTGTTGTGGCAGGAGCTTAGAAGGAAGAATTTGATGAAGATAAGATTGTTCAGCTATCAGATAGTGAACATGAATCACCTAAACAAGAAGAAATCATTTTGAGAATAGATAAGGGAAAGAAGGTGATGGTTGATACTCCTACCAAGTCTTTGGTCAGTAAGAAAGATGCTGGTGCTTCATCAAAGAGGAAAGTTGATGTTCTTGAAAAGGAATCCTCATCAACAAAGCATTCGAATTTATAATCATCTTCTCTTGGACATGACTTTGTTATTCAGTCTTTGAAGAAGCTGGTAGGTACTATTATGTTATTTCCAATCATATATTCAAGATTCCAAATGCTTTAGCATTCCTTAAATTAGAAAAACATTTCAGTATCCATGGTAATGGATAAGTGTGTCAAACTTGAGGCTGATTTCAAATTTTGTTTCATCAATTATGAATCCCATAAAATATCTTGCAAGAAGATGACTAGTTGGTCAAGGAAAACTATTGAAGAACTGATAATTCTCAACAAGTTTCAAGATAATGTTAAGGATGCTTTTGAAACCAAAGATGCTAAGTTCAAATATCTCACTAAGTATTTTAAAGAAAAGATATCTCTTAAAGAAACTACTCTGAAGCAAGAAGTGAAAGATATGAATGAGAAATTGTATTCAGTTGCTCAAAGTTGGAAGAGGGAAAGGGATCTTAGAATCATACTTGAGGAAAAACTAGCTAAACAAGAAGAATCGGCTTAGGTTGATATGCTTAAGGCTAAGGAAGAAAAATTTAAAGCCTTAGAAAATAAAAGTGAAGATCAAGATTAGCTACTCAAGCACATGGAAGATGATCACAAGGAACTCAAGAAGCTCAATACTATTGTGAAGAAGCTATTATCAAAGGAGAAAGAAGGGTAATCTTTCTCAAATCTGATCTTTTTTTTTGCATTTCCATGTTGTATAAATTCTTTCAAATCTTAATGAATTTTTTGTTGCACTTCATATTTTTGGTCGTTTAGTACTAATATTTCAGGTACCATTTTTTCTTTTCCATTCCCCTTATTCCTTTTTTAAAATCACAAAGGGGGAGAAAGGAATGTCAAAAAAAAAAACTAAGTAAAGAAGAAATTTCCCTAAGTAAGGGGGAGTTCATCTAAGAAAAAGTTTTTATAATGAAGATTTTCATATGTAAGAAAATGTAAAATCTCATTCAGGAAATCAAGAATACAATCCTTAGGGATTTAAAATCCTAAGGGAGAGTTAGTCGTATTTATTATGATCCATAAGTAAAGGGAGATAAGTTTTTTATTTTCAATTTCATAAAAATTTCAAAGTCCTTATATTCTTTTTAGTAAGGATGTTTGTGCTTTCCAAAAAGGGGGATATTGTTGTGTCAATAAGATTTCCTTATGACTTTTCCATTTCTTTATGTTTTTAAAATCACAAACACTCTATCTCAAGGAAAATTTTATTTTCCCTAAGATTTTTTTTAATAAGGAAGATTTTCTTTCCTCAAGGAAATTATATTTTTACTCATATTTTCCTTAATAAGGAAATTTTTTCTTCCCCAAGGAAAATTTATCCTTACCTATTTTTTATTGTTCATATTTTAGTTTCATTAAATATAACTCTTTTTATTCCTAAGTGAAAAATTTAGTTTCACATCAAAAATCTCAGAATTATATAAATACTTAGATATAAAGTATTCTATTTTTAGGATCATAATTCAGGTTCCGAATTCTCTGAAATTCAGGTTCCAAATTCTTTGAAATTTAGAATCCAAATTCCCTGAAATTTAGATTCCAAATTCTCTGAAATTCAGAATCTAAAGTCTCTAAAATTCAGAATCCGAATTCTCTAAAATTCAGGTTTTGAATTCTCTGAAATTCAGAATCTGAATTCTCTAAAATTTAGAATCCAAATTCTCTAAAATTCAGATTCTGAATTATCTAAAATCCAGGTTCTTAATTATCTGAAATTCAGACTCTGAATTCCTATGAATTCAGACTCTGAATTCCTATGAATTCAGATTCTAAATTACTTAGAATTTAGATTTTGAATTCCTTAGAATTCAGACTCTAAATTTCTTAGAATTTAGACTCTGAATTCCT
Organism: Viscum album; assembly: GCA_963277665.1. Classification (NCBI taxonomy): domain Eukaryota; kingdom Viridiplantae; phylum Streptophyta; class Magnoliopsida; order Santalales; family Viscaceae; genus Viscum; species Viscum album. The sequence continues at coordinate 1,466,569,541 of OY728156.1, read as the reverse complement.
TATAATTCAGACTCTGAATTCCTTATAATTCAGACTCCGAATTCCTTAGAATTCAGACTCCGAATTCCTTATAATTCAGACTCTAAATTCCTTAGAATTCATACTCCGAATTCCTTAGAATTTAGACTCTGAATTCCTCAAAATTTAGAATCTAAAGTCTACAGAATTCTAATTCTTAATTCCTTGTAAAACAGAATCCAAATATCCATGTAATATAGATTTTGAATGTTTTACTCTTAGAATCTGAATTTTATTTTTCCTTAGACTCTGAAAAATAGATTTGATTGAGAAACCATATTTTACTTACCCTTGTTATAGTTATGAAACAATTTCATGCATTCTGTTTATAACCAACTGTTGTTTGAGTGATACATGTACAGGTCCCTACGAGATTCAAGGAAAAATATGACCATTGGAGGAGGGAGACGACCGTTGGGAAAATGCCTATAAATAGAAGCTCATTTGAATGAGCTCAAAATTTTAAATTTTTATGACTGTTCTACAAATCTAGAGATTTCATGCTTATAAAGTGATTTCTAGAGATAAAGACTCTCATTCCTTTTGCATACTGAGCATCTTGTTCAGCTTGATTCATGCAACTCTGATTATTACTGTGTACAATCAAGGGATTTTGGGGATAGGAAGACAGAGGTACCGACTACATTAAAGTTTGAGGACTTACTTGATAAAGAATACATAGGTGCCAACTACCTTAAAGTTTAAGGACTTCCTTGATAAGGAAGACAGAGGTTCCAACTACCTTGAAGTTCGAGGACTTGCAAGGATAGCAAGACAGACTTCAATATTCCTATCGAGGGCTTACCCTGGTGTGGGTAAGACAGACTTTCTTGAAAGTATAAATCAAGGGACCTTTATCCAAGGTTATTGGATACCCTACTCTTTGGGTTAAAAGATTATATACTTGTTACTTGTATTGTTTCAAGTTTGTTTTTTGCTGCATTTTGATTATTAAGGAAAGTATTATTATCATATACTTTCTTATACTTGTATACTCTGATTATTAAGATTCTATACGATTTAAGGTAGAATCTTTGTCATTGTAAACTTCTCATAAGTTTCATTTATGGAACCATATTTTTGAAATCTATCAAATTTATAGAACTAAGAGGTCTTATGAATTTACCTTGTTTAACATCGTTAAACAATAGAAAGTTTTATATCAACTTTAAAAGTTTCAAAGGAATTTTTAAAAGATACGATTCACCCCCTCTTGTATATTGAGCATCTACATTCTTATTTTGATCCTACAAACTCTACCAAAAGCTCTTGACCAGCCCCTACCCCATGACCATGAGATTTTTTCCTCATCAAAATACCAATCCTCATCTCATTAAGGAGGATCTCAAGAGGAGGATTCAAGAGGTAATTCATCTCTCTCTTTTCTTTCATTTTCCTTTCAAATTTATTTTTTCTTCTTCTCTTATCCTCAACTTATCTTTTCCAAATTTTATGATAACTCCATTATGATTTATATAATGTCATTATATCATGTTAATGGAATATTACTCATTATACTCCTCCCTCCCTTTCTTTGTTAATAAAATGAAATCGTTTCCTATGATGTGTTAATTTACCTAAATCATGGGTGATGCACTTACTTTTTTTACTTCAAATCCTTCAAGGCGGCCGATAAAACAATCAAATGGTTGAAAAAATATTTCAAAGTGTATGTATTATCCCCTTTTATGTTATAGAACTAACTTATTTATATAAAACTAAGTGATAAAATAAAACAAGTTCATTGTGATAAAAAAACCACCCAAATTAACCAAAAATGATCATCATTAAATTTTATCTAATGATTCATCCTCATGGTACATAAAGAAATTAATTATAAGATCATTTATGTATATGTAATTTCACTAATAATATATATTAACAATTCTGGATGTTCAACCACATTTCAAACGAACATTCGTTCACGAATACAAGTGAACTGTTCATAAAAGCTATGAAAATTAACACTCCCAAACAATGAATTTAAGCTCTATAACTCATCGAAAGGACTATAAAAGAACTTAATGAAACCATAGTAAACTATGTTAATGAATAAAAGTTTCTTTAATTTCTAATTAATGAATATAATGTCATTATATAGGGCATTAAATTGAATAAATAATTCATATACAAGGTAAGGGGAAATTCTCAAAACCAACTTTCTTTCTTCAGGTTCTCCCTATTTCACTCCATTTTTGGTATGGTTACTCCTTAAAAATAATTTTTTCATAATTATATTAACTATTCTGGGATATACATGTTCTCCACTTAATTTTATTTCAAACACAATGTTTTCCAAAAGAACTCTTCTTTCAAGAAAACACCTTTTACTTCTCACTCAAGGTTGATGGTTCTTTTAGCAAGTATGTCATTCCCAATTTCTTTTGGGAACCCAAAGTTTATGAATGTGTTCTTATGAGATGAAACCCATTCCTTTATATGGGTTATTTATTTTCATTTTTGATATGTGTTCTATGTGTCATGCATTATAATGATAATGTTATGATGTGATGGGTACACCCAAAATTATATAGTGCAATATGAATGTTTGAATGTGACAGGTGCACCCAGAATTATACAGCGCTCCAAAGCATTGGTTAAAGTGTTGAATAATAAAAGGGAACTGATTCATGAACATGATTATATCATTTTTCACAACTATGTGTGGTAGATGACCCCCAAAACATGATGTTTCGTATTTATGCATTGCCACATTTCAAGTAATTTGTTAATGTTTACTCTCATAACTTTGATGATGATTTTATGATTATGATCACCCCATGCTATATTGATCTTATATATCCTCTTACTGGGATTTTATATCACCCCTTTTTGATGTATATCCTTATGTGACTACATGTACTAAGGAGAGGTCAAGTTCCGATAAGAAGCTAGAGAAGAAGGAATTAAATAAATGTTTATGTTTGATATTGTAAATGTAATGTTTGGTCCTAGTTTTCCAAAGACACTAAACCTATGGATTTTTCATGGTGTAATACTATTATGTTGTTTATATTTATAATAATGTAATAGTAATGTAAGAAAATGCTGGGTTTCTATAATTCTAGGTTACAAAAAATGAACAATATTGAGTTAACTCTTCATTACCTATTTAGGAAAGGTTCACCAATAACATAATAATATAAAAGAGAGATTAATATTTAATACTTATTGATAAAAAAGTTAAAAGGAAAGGAAAAAAGGCAGATTTCAAGTAATTCCATAAGCACATTTGCAATTTCCTTCAATGCAATGAGGTTAGATATAAACCAGAGGTTATTTTCATTGCGTATTTTCAAACAAAACTATGGAAGTTTAATCACAATAAACCAAATTAAAGAAGAAAGTTACCCATTTCATATTCAGGTATATTAATAAATATAAAATTAATTTTTCAATATTACTTTTTGGGTATAAATACAATATTATTATCACATATGTGTATAAAAATATAGTAAACAAGTAAGTATATAAATATTACTAGAAGTAAGGTGTATTCTCCAAGAGGCTGAGAAAGGGTGATTCATAAGTTAGTGGTGAGAAGTTCACTAATTCTATATTGCCAAGTGTATTATTCTTGAAAACCTATTATTGAGTATAACCAAAAAAATTTATCTAATGTGTCCTTTGAACACAATGATACATTATTCCAGGTTTAGTAATGAATGTTGTTTGTGGTGTTTAATAATCAACTAATAGTTTAGTGATACTTGAATCATAGGAAATACTTGACTAATATAAAATATAAGTCTCATTTACTCAGTTGTGGATAAATAAATATTTTTCAAGAAAAACTAAAGTAGATATATAGGATATACCCAGTATGATATTTATAATCAATAGAGATAAACACATTTGGTATTATCGATGTATTTAGTTTGGACAAAAAAACCTTTAGAAATAAATGTATGCCACAAAGCTTTCAGAATTAGTTCAAAAAGAGAGCGTGAACTATTAAAAGGGTAATCTAGTGGTAAATATACTTCATATGGATTCATAAGTGTTTTAAAGAATGTGAAATTGAATTATATGTAGGTTTATAAGATATAAGATGATTCAGACTGGCATGCAGAAGTATATCTTGACCAAGCATTCATCGATCAATATAATGCAACATGGATTAATTCCTAAATACACATTAACATATTTACATCATGAAATTGATGTTAATATGGAGGATTGATGATAATTCTTACATACTAACATTGATCAATAAAATTTATAATGGAGAAATTCCTGAACCCACATTTTATAAATCAAAGTGATGATGTAAGTAGTATCAATGTTAAAAATTATAGAAACTTCCATTAGATTTCATGATGTTCTTTGAAAATAACATTAATATCCCATAACTATATGCTGATTATAATGAAAAATGTATATCATATGATACATTGTATGATGGAAATCCATTATTTCATAATGACATGTGTTTAGATGCAAAGAGTTTGTTAGGATATAAACAAACTTGAATCAAGCTAAACAAATTGTGCATCTACGTAATTATCCTATTGGTTTCTTAGGATATTACATAAATCCATTTGATAGAATAGTGATAGTCAAGTGATAGGATAAATTTATATAAAAGGGTGCACATATCTACTTGAGATAGTGGGACCAAGATTGACTTGGGTTTAGTCAATGTCGTAGATGCACTAGTAGTTGTCATAGGAACTAGTTGCACAAGTGCATGTTGAATAGGAATATTAAAGAGACACATACGATGTAGGAATGTTAAAAACACAGTGATAGTTTTATTTTCCCTGCGTATGGTGATACATTATTTAGTGAGAATAATAATTACTATAAGTAAGCAGTATATGACAATCATCTAAGATTGAATAGGTTAATTAAAATTCAATAATGGATCCCATGTATCAAAATTCAAAGGGGCTTATTATTTATGAATACCGTGGTGGGTATTCAAGTGAGTTGATACATGGATGGTACAAGAATGATACCAGTAAGGATGGATTGGTTATACCAAGCCTAAATCCATTAGAATTTTACTTATCATAGCTACTTTCTATGATCATTTAATTACCAGTTGGATTTCAAGACCAACTTTCATGGAAGGTGTCTATATGAAGAAACTAGAAAGGGCTGTTGAAATCATAGAATTCCAATAAAGGTTCAAGTTAGTTAAATCTAGTTTAGGATTAAAGTAAGCATCTCGATCATAGAATATTAATTTGGTATGAATCTTTTCCATATGTCTACCAGAGGTTAGCATGAGCGCCATTTTTTCCCATGTAATATATGTTTGAAAACATGTGGGAAAAAATATTGGTCTTATAGTTAGTTAAGACTAGGATGAATGTAATTCTATAGATATTGACTTACAATAGAAACCTAAGTTCTAGGGAATAATATCTACTGAGGTAGATCTAACGTATACTTGGACCTCATAAATTGTACATATACTAACATAGTATTGAGAAATACAAGGTCAAAAAATTTAATAAAGGATTATTACCAATGTCACATGGAATAAATCCCTCCCAGAAGACACGAAATGGAATCAAACGAGATTAAGTGGCGAGTTGAGTTCTATACGCTTTTGGGATGGATTAACCATGTATGCCATGATATGCACAAGAAATGATATTTACAACATATACTTTATAGTAGGAAAATATAATTTATATCTAAGAGAACTGAAAGTAAAGTATTCAATACTATCTAATTGTACTTAGTCAAGTACAAAGTCTATGTACCTAGTATGTGGAGAAGAAGGGATACTAGTTTCGGTGGGACACAAACTAGTCTTATTTTGGATCAATTTGATTGAGTATCATAATTCATCTAATATGTTTGAGCGAGGCAAGATCATATAATCCATTGGTATCCATACCTAAAAATATTGAGTTTGTTGCATCTTTTAAGACAGTTAATAAAAAATTAATAAATTCAACGATTTTTTCCAATTCTTGGAATCACACCTACCATGAAATGTTTTATCATAATGTTAATTATTTTATTGGTACTAAATAAGATGTAATGGTTTGATAGTGAAAAAATGGGATATAATTAGGGGTATAATCTCTTGATAATTTTTACTCAATGAGATGAGGTCACATATAGATGAATAATAATGCAATAAAAATGCGAAAGACCCATCAACTAAATCCATGACTCAGTAGAAACATGATTTTAATCATGTGAGATCTAATAAGGTTCATAATAAAGTTGGATCTAGTGAAAGTGGGATTATAGTGGGTTACCTAGACCCAACTATATAGTACTTTTGATTACCTTATCACGTATATAATGAGATATACATGATGTTTTTTTACTATTATAGCATAGATATTTCTGTATCCACTATTTAATGGTAATGTTCATAGATTAATTATTGTATCAAAAGGTTATAGTAGATCCCATGCTATAATGATAACCTCAAGATACTATGACATTAATATTAAACAAAATTCCTATGGTATAGATACATCTTACTGATTGGACATAGTAGATGTTTGACTATCAGGTGATAGGGGTTCATAAGAATTTAGATTTCTTCTCATGAAGTTCTCACTTGGTGATCTATAGTAGTGATATTATGAGGACATACCCACCAATAGGAACACCATATGTTTCGGGTGTCATTGGTTGTTCCTATATATGGACATATGTATTGGTATCCTGACATGATATTATTATCAATGTGTGACATTGGATCATATACTTTGATGAAAGGTGAAAACCATGAAAATGAAGTCAGGGAGAGGTAGTTTGTGTTGGGTGTGTTATTGGTTGAATGACATTGGTTGAGTGATCATGATAAGATTTATCACTTTTGAGTTGAGGAAGAGATATCTTGGGTCTGGTTGATCAAGATGTTAATACCTTCATAAATCCATGGCCATGGTAGTCAAAGGTAATTCCTTCTATTTAGATCAAAAAATAATAAATCAAGAAAAGGATGATGACACAAGTGTGCATACTACTTTATGAGATATTGATGACAAAGATATTTTATTACATATTCCATGTTCATAGGTTGGTTGTTGTTGCTATGAATTTTATTTATCTCTTTAGGGGCCTTGATGTTTTGGTAGACTTAGCTCTTGATATGTGAATATTATTTATTTATATTCAGATAAGTTCCTTGAGGGTCACACACAATAGCGCATTCAAGAAGCCGCCCTATTTTGTTAAATAGAAATATAGGACATTGTGGGCCCTACCACGGGGTCCAAGTGTTATCCATGTTCTATCGATCACCAATAAATAAATAAATTCATTATTATTCAAGTAAAGAATAATTGGGTTGAATTTATTTATCAAATATATTTAAAAGTAATTAAGTAAATACAAGGATTAATATTATATGAACAAATATTATTTTAATATTCTAGGTTTTTTTGATATTATCAGGAGTTAAAAGTCGAGTAAATGACTCAATTTTATCACATAATGTATTTAATATATATTATAGGAATGTGATAAAAATATAAATAATATTATGTCACAATTGGTTCGTCATAATTTATTATTTATATCACTTATTTAGTGGACGTTCAATACGTGAGGGCTGGGGAACCCTAATCAAATATTATAAATATTCTCTATATAAGTGGAGATAAGTTCATCCCAAAGTAATAATTAAATTTTTTGGAATTGAGATCCTCTCTCTCCATTAGATTCCTAGAGAGATAATTACTCAATCCAAGCATACGATCCAAACTCATCTTCATGCATTATAGGTAGAGGATCATGGTGATCATCACAACATCGAAGTGATCATCAGAGCTCTATGCTAACACCTAGAATCTGAAAAAAGACATACTTGAAAATTAAATAAGCATGTGTGGAAGATATAGATGGGTTTAACAATAGATCCTTTGAGAAATGAATGATGAAAACTTATGATTGATGTGTGCACATAAAATCAGAATGAGGTATTCATTTGTTTTATTTATTATGATCTGATTAAATTGTATGGGATCCTTGAACCGTACCAGGGATGGATCACTAGAGACAACAAAGTTACATCATTATGGTGATAGAAAATGTTAAATTCCTTACCCATCGGATTTTTTATACACCCCGATACCTTTATTATGATCCTAATGTTCCTCTTGTTACAAAGATGTGAAAGTGAGATTTCAATGTTTGAACTCAGTGGTTTGAGTTTTTCAGGCATAACCACTAGGTATACTTCTCAGGGATGATAATTCAATAGAGAGGGAGAATTATAATATCCTTATTGTTTTAAAGATAATAGAAACCCTTTGTTAAAAATTTATAAGTATTTTTATGTGAAAATGTAAATTTTCAATAAAAATAACTTAATAAATGTTTTAAAAGATTTCATAAGGGTAAAATACTAAATGCATATTTGAATAATCTATAGAATAATTTCGGATGAGGCATTGAGTTAGTGCGATATTTCGATGCCTGTAGATCCTCGACAGATATGAAATAAAAATATTAAATATATTATATTACATGTTCATGATTCATCGAAAATAGCTGAATAACTCATAAAATTTATGTTTTATATGAAATATGAGACCACCTTTATGATCAGTATGTGGTATTTACCCTTGTTGGGGTATAAAATTTGTGAGCATCATATATTTGATCAGATTTCATGTGAGGACACGTCATTTAATATTTTTAATTTATTATTTTTTAAAAATAATTGATTATCTCTCAAACAGTACATCATACGAGAAATATGAAACCACCATTAGGTTTAGAACATATGGTTTACCCTATATGGGGTATAATATTTATGCGTGTCGGGTGTTTGGAAACATCACACATGATAATATGATTTTTATATTTAATTATTTTATTATTTAGATTTTTAAATAATAAATAATTAATATCACCCAAATGGTTTATTGTATGAGAAATACAAGACCACCGTTAGGTCCAGGATGTGAGGTTTACCCTAGGCATGACATAAATTTGGTACGCGTCAGATGTATGGTTAGGTCGCTCATTAAAATTATTATTTTTATAATTAAATTGAATAATAATAATAACAATAATAATAATTAATTATTAAAAAAAGAAACATATGATATTAATTGTCTTCCCCAAGACGTGGGAAACTCCCATTTTCACATGTGGGAAGAGTTAAAACCTTTTATTTTACCGGTTTTTGATCCAATAAAGATTCAAACACCCTAATTGGGTGAAATTAAGGTCTCCACATTCATTTATAGATTGAATAATGAATTAAAAACTAAGTATTTTTTTTTTCAGTTTTGGAATAGTGATCGATATGTGGTTTGGAGTATTAATACAGTTGAACCTTTTTTTCCTGGTTCTTGGCCGATCCCGTTGTGTCCAAGCAACCCAAAAACCCCTCTAGGTGCAATCACGAGGACTCTGGTCAAGGCGACCAATCTTCTTCTTCACGACAGTGCATGTTCTTCCAGGCATGTGAGTTTTTTTTCCTTTTTCCTTTTTTTGTTTTCTAATTTATTTACTTATTTTATCATTAATTATTAAACTATGGGTAAAGTAGAGTTTAAATTTAAATTTAAAAAATGATAGTCACATAAGACTATCACATGGAAATTTATAGAATAAAAAATTTTCAATGAATAATCACATGTAATTACCTAGGATAATTATAAAAAATTATGAAATGATAACGAAACTGATAATTTATTATGAGGATATAATCTATAAAATTATCAGAAGATAATTTTTTTAAAGAAAATAAAATCGAAAATAATTATCAAGATTTTTTTTAATTTTTTACAAGGGATAATTTTTTGAATTTGTTAGACTATAATTGTTTTTAATTATCAAATAATAATAATTAAAAATTAATAAAAGATAATTGCATTAAATTATGAAAGATAATTACAAGTAATAATCATGGGATAATTATGGGATTATCAAATGATAAATTATTAAAAGAAATTATCCAAGAATAATTATGTGAAATTGTTGAATAATAATTATGAAGAATTATCAAATGATAATTTCATTGGATTATCAACAATAATTCCACCAGATTATTAAGTTACAATTTTAAATAAAATTTATCAATGGATGAGTTATTAAAATTATTGAAAGATAATTATAATGAATTATAAAAGGATAATGACGAAGAATTATAAAGTGATAATTGGAAAAAATTATCACAGAATAATTTCATGAATTATCGAAGATAATTTTACAAAAATTATTAAAGGATAATTATAAGGTAATTATCACATGATAAGATAATATCAAAATTATCATAGGATAATTACATGTTTTATCAAAGGATAATTATTACAAGTATCAAATGATGATATCAATATTTATGGGGATAATTATGTGTTTTATCAAAGGATAATTATTATAACTATCAAATTACAATTTCTATATTTAAGGTGATGATTATTAGAACTATTAATCGATAGTCTTCAGATTATAATAGGATAATTTTTATTAAATTATCAAAAGATAATTATAAAAGGATTATTTAAGATAAAATTATCAAAAATAATTATAAATGGATAATTTATGAGATATTATCAAGAGATCATTATTATTTAGGAGAATATTTTAATCACATGTGTCGAACTAAATGAAAATTTGGAAATTATCCAATAGAGAGAAAGTATCACTATTTGTGATATTTTATTTATTTTTGAAATAAAATAACAGGTTTTTGTTTTAGGAACCTTAGATGAAACTTGAGCATTGACTTGTCGAAGATTACAATAATAAGGTCGTGTGGAGGTGTATCGAACCACACATGGTGGTTTATCCTTGCCTTGACATTGAAAACTTTGAGCTAGGAAGTCCTTTAACTTCTTGGTCTCTCGTTATACGTGTTTCCATGGTATGATTATTGTATTGGCATATTTGATATCCATGCTTGAATTTTGATTTATTATGGGTGTGTGGGTAGCCTGTGACACCATATGACCTTGCTCCATGAGAATTGTTGAGATAGATAGATTCCATGTTGATGTTTGATTCATATGTTCTATTTATGATGATGCTATATTTTCTCATGATGTGTGCCTTGATATGTGGCCTTGATATGATGCCACTATTTCCTTGAGATATTTCTGATATATGACATGCTGTTGTTGCTTGTTCATGGTACCTATGAGACAGGTGGATCCATCATGGATCTTTATCCCTAGAGGGGGACCATGTTCATACACTACATGTGATGTGATAATGACACCGAGATAGACGATGAGGCATGAATGACTAGTATGACCTGACCTGGGGGAATTCTAATCATGAGTGATGAGACTCGTATGTGATGACTGTGGGTAATGAAATCATGAGTGATTAGATTTGCATGGAAATAGTGGGGTATGATGGTTTATGTGACCTGACCTAAAGATAGCACTGGGGCATGATGGCCTAGTGTGGTCTCACATAGAGGCTTGGGGCCTGTACAATTATCAAGCAGCTTTAGGATGGATCTGTTGTGATATATATACCACTGAGTCATTATTGATCATTTTGGTCTAACATGAAGTCCTTGGGAATGTATGAATATCAAGCAGTTTGAGGCTGTCTCTGACGTTGATACATTACCATGATTTTTCTAATGTTTTCCCGCATAGATCCGAAGTAGGTACGTCCAAGGGTTTGTGGATGCTTGGTTAGCACATGAATGCTAAATTTTGGACTGTATGTTTATGCTTGATATGAATTTATTATTATTTTGGAATACACATGTATACTTTAGAACACCAGGTTAAGGACACATTGGTGGTTTCCTACTAAGTCTTGTACTCACACCCTATTCAGAAATTTCAAAGTGATTATATATTTAATTAGAGACACAGAGAAGGGAAAGGGACCTATGGTGGATAAAGGAGAAGGTGGAGCATGGAGATAGAGAATATTGGTACAAATATAAAAGGAACCTTTATTTGTTTTATTTATTATCTTCTTTCATTACTCTAGAAAACTTTCCACTTTGGGAGCTCTTATTTACATACAATGCATTTCATCTTTAGTTTTCTCATTTACTATGATTATTTATTATATTGTTTATCATTTTGATTACTTATTATTATCGATCCTATGGCATGATAATTAGAGTATAGTCTCCCCATGGAAGGAATTATACCCTCATTTCTAGTTGGAAACCTCTTGCATACAGATAGGTGCGCATGAGGTCATGTGACCTTCCGGCTTGGACCCAGTGGTTCGGTTTGGGTTGTTACACACCTAAATTCTTAAATAATAAAATTAGGTTTATTAGATACCTTATTAGTAACCTTATTATTATATATTTAATTTTATAGAGATCATTTATTATTACATGTTACATATTTATTATATAGTTTTTTCTTATGGTTTCATGAAAATTAAATCGATATCAGCTTATGTTAGTGATTTTAGTAATCGACAATAATATTTTAATAAAAATTTAAATACATAATATAACCATTAAAGAAAAAAAAACAAATATTTAATTTATTATTAAGTAATAATAATATTATTATTTAAGTTCCCATAGTCATCCATGATATATTTTTATAGCATTATTAAAGTAGGTGGTTAAAGTGACGTAAACATGAACATGCTATATCTCGATGGGTGAGTATGGTTAAGGAAGTGCATAATATCATTATAATAGAAGAATAATGATATTATTTATATTATTTATGTTTTTTGAATCATATTTAAGTGTTTTGGATAAATAAAAAAAATCAAGATGAGAAATGAAAAACATTACTTCATGGAGGTGGTAGTTCGCAGAACGCATAGTTAATATTTTTTTATTTTTCTAAGTGGATAGAAATGAATAAATAAAGTTTTTTAAATTAATATAATAAAATTTAATTATAACAATGATACTTATTTTATCATATTACTATGGTAAGGATAGTTTTGGGAGAGAAATATTAAGAACAAAATTTTAAGGATTAAGTAATACTCACTTTGGGACTTTGAACTTTCTCTTGAAAGTATATTTGGAAATGAAGGGATTAGGATAACTAATTGAAAACATAGGGTTATTAAATTGAGATAGGAATATTGGATAAGTAAAATTTAACAGTTTTGGTAAGTAATTATAAGTAATGGGTGTGTCATGAATGGGTTTAAGTGTCCCCTTTTATAAGTGAAGGGAATGGAACTTTTGTGAATACCCCTTTACTTTTCAATGACATCATTACAATATTCAAGAGTAAAAGACTCCAAAATTTATAAATAATGGATTTTTAAGTGATATTGGTTTGGAAAAATCTCAAACAAGTATTTACAATCATTTTTTAAAAATTTTGGAAGTCATTATTCTCAGGTTTTTACTTTTACATTTTATTTTTCTTTTACCTTGGTAACTAGTTTTTAACTAAATATTTTATGTTTTACTAAAAATATAAAATAGAACATATTACCAAATTTGGGTGTTATAAACATAAATTTAATCTTTATTTAATCTAATTAAATTTCTAAATAATATAAAATCAACTTTTAAATTAACAAATTTTATGTATAGAAAAAAAATTTAATAGAAAAATGGCGTTTTAACTATTATGTGTTCTTAATATTTTTTAGAATTGGTTACCAATTAATTGATTGTTAATATAATTATATATATATTTTATAATAATTATAGTTTAATAATTTAATATACATTAATTTAATTTATTAGATAAAAATTACACAATATTATTAAAACAATTATTTGAAAATAAGAGTTTTACGACTATCATGCTCATTAATTTTAACCATAATGATCATAATTTTATACCTAAAATTGAAATTGTAATTATTAAATAATATGTTAATTTTTATCTCAAATATTAAATCTATTTTTATATATTTAATTTCTATAAGTGATGAAAATTAATTTTTAATACAAGCAAAAAAAATAATATTTTTTTAGAATAAAATATTACCTATGATTCCAAGACAATATACATGGGTTTTATAAAAAAACATAGTAATTTTAAATGATTTATTTTATTTATATATATATATATTATAAAATGTTTCAAGAATATTTAATTCACTCTTCTACTATGATAATGTCATAAAAGTGATCGTTTTTAGTAAAATCTATATTTTTCACTCTTCACCTAAAAACTAATTATTTCATAAAATTTCAAAAAATAATCTTAAGATAATATTTTTATTTTAAATAGAAAAGTTATTTTAATTTTTTAAAATTTAAATTCTAAAATTTCTAATTTAAATTTTTGAATAAAATCATAATATATAATAAAAAACCATTTTTATTGGAAATTGATGTTTCAAATATTAACTGTTATTATTCCTATGTCATATCATTTAAAAACTAAATTATTGTTAAAATATTATAATATAAAATATAATTTATTATCATAAACCATATGTTTCATGAAATATAAATTCATATCGTATAAAAATATAATTTTCAGAAAACTAATTTTCTAAACAATAAATGATCATATTAATTATTTTAGAAAAAATAATTAAATTAAATTTATATTAAACGTAGAATTTATTTTCTTTATACATATATTTTATAGAGCGGTTAATCCTATTCATTATTTTTAATTTAATGGATAGGTTTTACTGGTCATAATTAATATTTTTATTTTTATCTAAATATCACAATTTCATTTTAGTTTAGTGTTTTGTGTAGAGAAAGCTGTCAAACACATTAGATTATTTATTGTCATTCATATATTAATATCTCAAGGTGCTACATGATGTCGTTTCATTTCAATTATTCTCTTACTATTTTAAATAACATAATTAATCATTAAAATTTAATTTAAAATAGTAGTTTTTTTATAAGACAATGTTTTTATGAAAATTAAATATATATTGGTTTTTTTATTTTAAACTCTTTCGAAAAAAATTCCCCAACATAGAAATTTTACACTACTTAAGTGAATGATTATGTTTTCATAAACTTATATCTTTCATGTATATTCTTCGAAATTTATTTCATAATTAAATATAAAATTAACATTCAATTAATTTCATGTTTATGATTCTATAATGGTAAAGTATCAATCATAACAATGAAATTAAAAGTAAATAAACATAATCATTTTTAACAGTACAAAAACAATCTTATCAAGGAATATTATCTTAATGGAAACTGTTTTATTACCTATTTAACTCCCTTAATTATATAATGATATGGATAAAATACTTTAACACTTAAGGAGATTATGAAACTATAAGATAATGACCCGTGTCGATTATAATTATACCAAAATAATTTTGGATATTATGAACCGAAAACCTCAAAGCGACCAACATGAACCACACCAATTTAGTTATTGAATTAAATATAATAATAAATGAATTAAAGAGAGTAATAATAATGAAATTTAAATGGAAAAGGTTCTGAGGCAAGTAAATAATTATTACAATTTAATTATTCAAATGGTTAGAGGGAATATAAAGTGAGTCAAGACTCAAGGTAAGGGTTTTCTTTCCAAGAGTTTATTCTTTTCAAGTACTATTATTATATTTTATATCACTTACTCTATTTATAAAATAAAAGATATTTAAATGAGTAAAATACAATTTTATAATCATTTCCTATGAATTGATGGACTCTTTTCCTCCATTATGGATTTATAGTTCACACACTACGTTGTTCGTAAGTGTTTTTATTGACTTAATCTCTTTCCCTTGATTCATAATATTTATTATTTATCCATGTTCTTATATGATTGATTTATTATTCCATTATATTTATTAAATGTAATTTTTTATTTCCATTTGTGTAAACTATATTTACATTTCATGTGCTTATTCTTTTATGAATTTTTAGTTTCATTAAATACGATGTTGTTAAGAATAATCCCCCTTTATCTTTATTGACTATTTTTCTCTTCCATGTCCAAGTTATTTATTGAAAAACGTGATTTATTTTATTATTTTATAATACTTATATTCAATTTTTCTTAATTATTTATATTTCACATTTTCTCTATTCAAAAGGGAATATTATATTTCTTTTACCAATGTGGGATTCCTTAAAACT
Source organism: Viscum album (assembly GCA_963277665.1). NCBI lineage: Eukaryota > Viridiplantae > Streptophyta > Magnoliopsida > Santalales > Viscaceae > Viscum > Viscum album. The sequence continues at coordinate 1,466,553,595 of OY728156.1, read as the reverse complement.
ATTTAAAAATACTAAAATATATTTGTTGACACTTCTATATATATTTTATCTTCCACTCTACATTTCTTCTATTTACCTTTATTTATTTTATATATACCATCATTAGGGATTATTTTAAAATTATTGCTTTCAATGTCCTCTTTCACCACTTGAAATGGATTTTGAAAGTGACTTATTACTTTGTTTTTATAACACTATTACAGTAGCTTTAAAAAAAATTCCATTTATGATTTTGATTATATTTTACTATTTATCTCCAAAAGGTTTATCTTCTATAAATTCATGTTTCAAGAATCAACCTATAAATTCTCTGATGATATACTTCCTTTGGGTGATTTAATTTTGGTATCAACCGATACAATTATTGATTTCATCTTATGTAATACCATTTAAAATTTTTATATAACCCATATTATTTCTATGGTGGTTTCATTATAAGATTTATGATTAAATTCATGTGTAAAAAACATACATGATGTATTATAATGATGAATGTTACCATAATTATATAACCCCTAGTCAATTGGTTAATTCTTAATATCTCATGATATCACTATGAGTGGGGAAAGTGAAGTAAGCCTCATCCATAATGTTATGCATGGGCTAGGTTTAGATATCCTCATCTATAATATTATACATGGTCCAGGTTTAAATAACCTCCTACATAATGTTATTTATGGGCCATGTGCACTTAGCCTTAGCCATTATGTTATGATATCTTGAAAGTGAGCCTTGACCTATGTTTATGACTAAATTCCTTATGTTTATTCCTTATTTCTATTTTTTTCACGATTACCATACCCCTAGGGAATCTTGTCTCTTATTATATAATTATATGATTGATTCAATGTTATGATTATTTACTCTTATAACATCTCACACAATTTTTATGCCATGATTTATGATTCTGTTCTCATGCCACATTTTCAATTCTTATGATTTAATGATCTTATTCCTTTAATTATTCCATTTATCTCATGATCAAATATCTCTAAGGATTATGATCTATGTATCATTGTTAATGTTTTACCCCTTACTTATCATTAAAAATCACTGCATTATTATTTTTCCAAATTTCACAAGAATTTTTATGGAGGGATATGTATAGGATAGAAGCATGTGTGGAGAATTTTTGTGGAAGAAATGTATATTGTTTTGAGAGTTAATATGAATATGTAGCTAGTTTCCAAAGAAATAAAAATTTTTATCTTGAGATTTTGTTATAATTCATTTTATATTTTAAAAGTATGTATGTTAGGCACTAGATCTAGAAGTGTGGGTTTGGAGTATCTCAACAGTACCCCCTAGACCCCCACTATCCAGCTGGTGTAGCTAGACCAAGTGGCCGATAAAAAATTGGGCACCTAGTACAACCAGTCCAGGTACTATATTGGATTGGGTTTGGTTTTTTTAAAAAGGGATAATTGGGTATGAATCCATTTCCCACCCAATTTAGGGGTTTAATCCTCCAACCAACTAAACCAAATGGGGGAATGACACAACTCTCCTCTTCTTTCCCACCCTTCTCTTCCATGGATCAAGGGAGGATCGAGATTGTTTCTTCCATACAAAACATAGAAATTCATTCTCTTTACAACTTTTTATATTCCACATTATCTCCCTTTGATTTATATTGTATTTAATTTAAGAATTATGGGTATTATAAGTTTTATGTATAGTGATCATTGAAAGAGGATGAATTCCACCCTTTTCTCACTATTTTGATGAAGGTAAGTCACCTAGTGAGTTTTCCAAGGGATTTTACAAAATTTGATATAAATTAGTGATCATTTGGATATTATTTTCTAAGCAGTTTGGTCGTAGGAGTGTTAGATGTGTGTCATGGACCTTCTACATGTCATTGGTCACAATTTTGTTTTCAAAGTGATTCTTGGTGAGTTTTCATTGATTATGAATATTTGGACTAAATTTAGTAATTAATTATAAATGTTTATAATTAATTATAGAATCCTTATGGTATGTGATAGGGGTTTGAGAGAATTATTAGGCTTAGTGAAATATTTGCAGAGTGTGTCTAATGGATAATAACTCTATTATCAAGGCATACAATCTCTTTAATAATTAACCATATGCATGTGAATGCATGGATTTACCTTGGGAGTCCTAGTTCAGGGATTTAATAATGGTTTTGGGTGAGTTATAAATTGTGTAATAGGCTTCATTAAAGTATTATATGAGTGATTAGAGTATACCACACTTGGTTAAGATATTTTAGAGATTCCCGGTGGCTATACCACTAAGGTATGCAGAGTCTATCATCGCTTTATGGACTCTTTCATGGCCATAGCCTACAAGATCAGTTGTTTTTGGCATATGATGAGAATTAATAAGCTAGTTTAAGGGATTTAAAATGGTTTCCCATTGAGAAAAATACCTGTTAGTGTTAATCCATGGGAATTATGTGGGAAGATCTAGGGAATAACTTTCTATCCTTAAGGATCCTTGAGTGAGAGGAGTAGACGGTTTTGAATGGGTATACTGAACCATGGAAAGCCATTTGGATTAATTTATCCATGTTTTTTGATTATGATATAGGGTAATAACTCTAATAGAGGGTTACTAGAGTTACTTTGTGATAGTAAAGTAGGTATGTGGACTCTCTAAAGTATAGATCTCCTTGGAATCAAGATTAGAGTATGGGATGAGTATGGACCACTAACATAAATCTGTATTAGGATTGTATAGTATATAAAAGGACATTACTTAAGGTGGTTTGATCAGTCTCTAGGGTGTGAAACTTAAGGGTAGGTTGGAGTGGGGAATCCCTTACTACATTTATGGACTTGGTGCATAGAGAGGCATTGGAAAAGAACCTAAATCACCATGTGATATTTCTTAGGGTGTTGTTGGGTACTAGTAATGTTATAATGATGGGGGTAGATATTGGTATGTGTTTCCTTGAGGCCCTAAAAGGTTGTACATGACTTTATAGGGACATAATGGGTTGGTGTATCTAGGTATGACCTAGATGTTGGGATTATGGTTTCATATGTCCTGAGGGTTTGATATCATCATGTATGTTGTGTAGATATAATTTATATTGATATGGATGTGTATAGTGTGATTATTCAAGGAAGGGTGTGTATGATCTAGGTGAGTTGTATGTTATTCTATGAGCATTAGAGATTATGAGGTATCCTAGGAGGGGATTGGCATGGGTCCTAAGGGATTGGGATGTGGTGATTACACCACTAAGGTTCTCATCATTCTCTAGTGTTGAAGATCACTCAGAGAGGATCCATAATTACTGGGTTGTTAGGGGATCACTGAGAGATGATCCCCAATTATTATTTTTTTAGGTATCACCACAAGAGGATCCCCAATTTCTTATTATTTTGGGGATCACTAAGAAAGGATTAAAAATTTCTTGGTTTCTCAGGGGTCACAATGAGAGGATCCCCATATAATTTGTTCACTTGGGGATCACTATGAGAGGATATTCAAATACTATGTACTCATTAGGATCACTAAGGGAGGATCCCCATAAATTCTATGTAATCATGTTTGGATACGTTTCATATTTCCCTCAATGATATTTATTTCAATGCTTATTATGGTCATATTACAAAAAATTTTCCAAAATGAAAGGAGTTAGGTGCTATGGTGTTTGGTTATAACATAATGACCTAATGTGATTTCTTATATTCCATATGTTACTACTTTATTTATTTTCCTATACATACATAAAATTTATATGACAGAATATATAAGGGATGTATTAATGGTTCCCTACCAAGTTATCTTCTTAAACCCTTTATGGGCACCTTGGTGATCGTGAAAACCATTTTGATTAAATTTTAGGTAGAAGGTTATACAGGGGATCTAGCTGGAGTTGATGGATGGAGTTTTGGGAGAAATATCTAAGGATGGACTTAGTCCGAATGGCCCTAAGGCCTTATTTTTTATTTTATTATGGATAATCCCCCTTTTAAGGGTTGAAGGGGAACCCGTACATGACCCGTAGGCCCAAGACATAAGGCCTGACAAACCCGCAATACATGACCCAAAGGCCTAGAGGCATACCATGCCCAATACATGACCCGTAGGCCCAACCCACTTGAACTGCCCCTCCCTATCTTTTTGCATCATTGATCACCTAGCTCCCCACCTTGCATTGCTGATCGGATAGCATTTCACCATACAAAGCTGAACGGTGCCTGGTCCTGATGGCGGCTGCCATACCCTCTCATTCTTCCAATCCAGTTAGCTATGTATCTGGTGGCTGCTACTCCTATTTCTCTGATCCTCTTCTGGGGCCTATTATGTGTGAACTAGGCTAATCCATGGTCTACATGACCCAAAGGCCTAGTGGCCCGAAGGCCTCTGATGGGTGATCTTTGATGCACATGCATATGTACAACATGGGTCCATATTTATATAACATGTTTTTGTTTATTTGTGTTTGATGGTTGGTATTTAGATATAATTACCTAAATTTATGCCATTTTATATGACTATTATATTATTAACCTATTATTATATATGATGGTACCAAGTGTATAGTTTCCCTATGTTGGATTTAGATTCATATCTCTAGTTGACAACCTCTATTGTATGGGGAGGCACGCCTAAGGTCATGTGGAACCCTCATCCCAATATCTATTAGGGTATTCCCAAGGTTGGTCAATTAAAAATAGATTTAGATCCTTATTTTGGTTACTTTACTACCTGGGTATGGTAATTGTAGGTTTTATGTTATCATAGATTGAGATAGAACTTATGCTTGGGCATAACTAAACCATGTATAGGGAAAGTTCAAGTTACCAAGGATTTTATTATTATTCTTTTCTTTTTTATATTATGGTTGAGATGTTTATTTAAGTATGGTGTTTTGGGATGGGATTTTTAGTTATTATTTTACTCATGGATTGAGGTGGAAATATCACATGTGTTCATGCATTATACAAGGCACACATGTATTCTAGACATGTGTATGATTACATGTGGTTGTGAAATAGTTTTTGAAAAAGAAATATTTTTTTAGAAAATGGTTTTTATGAGAGAATTTTTTTGATAAAATAGTTTTGAATTTTTTTTTTCAATTAATGAAAATATAAATAATAAGTTATTTAGTGTTTTCTCAAATAACTTGTTAGTATAGAATTAATTAATCAAAATAATTGAGGGGTATTTTGTGTGTTTTGGTTTGATATTTTGGTTCTACAATCACGATCATGGTGAAAGAAAACCCTATAGTGGATAAGTATATGTATGTGAGGAATTATTTTTAGATTTAGGATTGAGGGCCTTGGTATGAGTTTATTTCAGTAGGAGAGTTGTTGGTTCGTTAGAGACCCTCGTGTGGGTCGGGATGGTTTTGATTTTTCCTTAGGATGGAAAGATGAAGCTCTTACGAATGGATTCATGTTGATTCCAGAGATGATGTAAGAATATTTATCGATTATATTGTTAGTATTAGAGCATTAGTAAGTGGTATAGTTTGATATCACATACCTTAGAGGCATGTGAGTTGGTTATTTCGTATATGGTTTACCAGGTTCATTGGATGATGTGACCTAGGCTGAGAGAAGCATGGATAAATTATTTGGATGTTAGAAAATTGATTGAGTTGTGTGGGATCATGTGTTCAATTTCTATTAGGCTTTGACCTGGTTATATTACAAATAAAGGCTATATTGTCACCTCATGTGAGATGTTTTGGATTTTTAAGAATGACTAAGTTCTATTTTGGGTTTTTAGATTTAGTTTGGAAATCATAGTTGATCTAAAGCATGTTTTTAAAGCTTGGATAATGATACCTAATGTGATACATGGTGGGTTTACAAGTGTGAATATGTAGCATATTAAAAAAGCATGTTTTGGAATTAAAATGTTTTTTTACTACAATGGTTCTAATAACCTTAGGATCTTTGATGGTTGATGGTATAAAGAGAAATATATGGAAAATTGAAAATAATCATAAGGTGAATAAATTAGAGTCAATGGGAAATGAGTAATAGATATTTGATTTTGAGACATCAAGTGTGGTTAGGGAACATATCCAATGGTTAGTTCCCCAGTGAAGGTACCCTGGAAATGGGTGCCTTGTGAATTTTTAGAACTCTCAGTTGTGATTTCATAAAGAGAGAAATGGTAGTGTATTGTTCGATTCCTCATGGTTGTCCTACTAGGTCATTGGAGGATTAGGGGATTTCTGTGATGATTTTGATAGTGAATCCATAGTGGGGAAATATAATGAATGAAAATAATTTCTTAGTTGGAGTGATTCATGACATTAGTAGATCTTTCCAAGCTCTCTTTTGATGAAATGTGGTATATGTGACAACCTCTGTATTTTTAATAATATATCAATTTTATAATTTATTAATATTTATTATTATGAATTTATATATTTACATTAAAAATATATACATGTCTCAAAGGATTTTATATAATTAATTAGATACACATTATAAAGTTAATATCATTATATTTACCTTATCTCATAATAAATGCTTTATTTAAAGGTTGAATAAATTTCGTTAAAACTATCAGTAGTTTTATCTATTTAAATAATTATTTAATTATTATATATGTTATAAATGTATATTTATGTTAATTATAAGAAATAATATTGATATTATTTATTAATATAATCTTATAAATATTTGTTTCAAGGTAAGAGATAAGAATATTTTTTTATTTGAAAAAATAAATTGTTTTTATTCTAAATAAATTGTTCTTACATGTATTATATGGTTTTTTATTGATAAAATAGAATTAGTTTTTGTTTTTATTATGTTAAAATTATATTAGGGTTAATTTTTTTGGATTTTTCTAAGCAAGTTGTTTTTTAGTGAATAGTTAAGAAATACAGTTTTTATAAATATCGTATCTTTTACGAAATAATCATGATATAAATATTAAATAAAAATTTATAAAACATATATAAAGTTTCTTAAATGTTAATATAATATTAATATCATAAAATTATTATCCAAATACTAAAATTATTTCTAATTTCAATATAAATATGAAAACATTTATAAATGTTGAAACATTGCTTGCACAACATTTGAAAAGTCAAAATTAGTGTCTTTTGATAGTATATAAGAGGTGATAATTCCATGATAAACTAAAGGGATAAATATTATTAATAATAAATTATTTTTTTGTATATTTATAAATTTTATAATTATATAACAATATTATTATCCCAATGCTTACCTAGCGATTGCGTAAGGCAAGGAAAGCCAAATTCATATCTTAAAAATGTTATCATGTTATAAATAAAAATAATAAATGTTATGGATAGTTTTAGATGATTATATTGATGAATAATAAAATATTCCTATTTTATTAATTTATTTTTAATACTAATCAATAAGATAATTATCCCAAAATGCTTACGTAGTGTCGATGCATCGCATATTCAAGTAGGAGAAATGTCAAAGTAATTGGTTCTAAAAATATTTAAAATGATAGGATTATGATGAAAAATAGTGTTTAAAATGTTTAGGGATATAAATTATAGTTAATTAATGATTGAAATTATTAAAATTTAATATCATAAATATATATATATATTTAAAATCAAATTATCTAAATATCCCTGAAAATGAATTTAAAGGGAATTTAATGTTTAAAACTATTTATAAATTAATTAAAAATAATAAAACCTTATATTTAGTTAATTGGGTATTTTTAATGGTTTATAATATCATATATTTTCCATTTATGAACCACTTTACCTTTTAAAATTACATTATTGACCCTTAAAGATTGAAAATTTGAGGAAATGCCATTGAATTTTTCCTATAGAAGGAGATTTATTCTAACCTTTCGAAACCACATATAAGGTTCAATTTTATCTAAGTAACATACTAAAATATTTCTATAAACATAATTTTATATTCTTATAAGGTTTATAACTTACCAAAATCCATTTATCCATAGGCTTTGGACTCAATTCAAAGGAGGTGGTTTGAGGAGCAAGGTAAGAGTTTCTGAGCCTCTTTCTCCTTTCTTATTTATGATTCATTATTTTTAAAATATTTTAAAAAGTATATTATTTTTTATTAAATAATTATATTACCATGGTATTTATATATTTTTTATACATGAAATATGAAATACCATCCATTACCTCTCATCAAATGTTTTTTCATAAGTCGTTACTATGTCAAGATACAGCCTCTTCAAAAATGATGTTTTTTCTTTCAATTATCCTCATAATATTTTCAATAACATAATTAATATTCAAATGTAACCTTAAAATAGTATATTTGATATAATATATTGTTTTTATAAAACTTAAATATTTATTGGTTTTTTCCTTCTCTTAAACTCTTTTGAAAAAAACGCTTACTGTGGTGGTTTTACACTTCGTAAACTTATATCATTGATGTATATTATTAAAAATTGATTTTAGGATTGAATATAAAATTAATATTAAATTAATTATACAATTATTATTCTTTAATTTTAATATATCTATAAAAATAATAAAATTAAAGGTAAACAATCATAGTCATTTTTAACTATAAAAACAAGACTTTTGTGGAAGATTCCCTAAATAATGATCATTTCATGACCTATTGAACTTCCATGATTATATAATGATTTGGACATAATATCATGACACTTATGAAGTTTATAGAACCCATTTAAAATGATATTTTTCCATTATCATTATACCCCATATGTTTTTGATGTTATGAGATGAACGATCAAAAAATATACGATGTAAACAATTCCAATATGCTAAATGAATGAAACATGATAGTAAATTAAACATAAGGAATAATAATATTGAAATAAAAATGGTAAATGTTTTTAATCAAGTAAATAAATAATATAATTTTATTATTCAGGATGTTATAGGATGTATAAGGTGAGTCGAGACTTGAGGTAAAGTCTTTTTCTATAAACCTTTAATTTAAATGTTTTGAATTGTTTTTCTCAAATCACTCCCTCTAAAGATTTATAATAACTTAAATTTTAATATTCTTATTTATCTTTATCAATATTATATATATTTCTCTTATTTTTCTCTAAATAGGGAATTGGTCAACATATTCTTTTAAAATCATATTATTTTTATGGGTTAACTTAATATTTTGTAATGATGGGTTGAAAAGTAATTTTTTTTGAGTTTTATTCATTTTTGGTGAAATTTATACTCTTATGAATTTTAATAAGGTTATGGTTCTTGTAAATTATATATGATGATTAGTGGTTCAAATATATACCTCAAATTTATTTGGTAATGATTTATTCTTTGGAGATATGATGTTGGAATTATCTAGAAAAGTTATTCCATTATAGATCTCTTTATAATTTAATGGTTAAGTTATTTCATTATGAGTGATTACTATTGATATGAATATGATGTTCCAAGTAAACTTCATGATCATTATATTTCTTTTATACGTATTCATGAAATTATTTTATGGATTTTTTTGAGAAATAAATTTGATTTTATGATTGGAAGTAATTTTATGTTCTTTTATAGGCTCAAATTTCATTGTTTAACGGAATTATTTTTTTCAAGTATTTCAATAGAACAATGATTTTTAGTTTTATTTTATAACCTCTAATGATTTTTTTGCTTATCCTACATGATTTTTATAGGAATTAAATATGAGTAGGAACAATTATGAATTATTTCTATGAATTTGAGATTTTATCCATGAACAAAGTTAGTGCATCATTTAAAAAGTTTGTCTTATAGTAAAAAATTACCATTTAGAATAAAATGTATGAATTTATATCTGTAATGGATTTTCCTAATTCTATAAAATTCTAAACCAAAAAGGTCCTAGATATAAAAGTAATGCAATACATTCTATAAATCATGTATCTATGAGATAGTTATGTCCTGTATATTACTGTTGGTATCAGAGAAATGTTTAGATAAATTTAGGGGTTAAGATATTGGTAACAAAATAAAGGGAATTTTTTTTAGGATGCTAAATAAGTTTTTATGAGAATAAAACATTAATTTATAGTTATATTTGATTGTGATTTTTTGATTATTCTAATCATTTCCAAGTTTCTTAATCTAAACCTATGTCTATTTTATAATGGGTTTCCATTTAGGTAAAAAGGTTAATGAATTAGGAAGGAAAAAAGTGGATAATACCCTTATAAATTCACAACCTAAAATGGTTAGAGTTAATAATGATCAGTTTGTGGTTGTGCTAAGTCAATTAATATAATCCATAAATGGTGGTACCCATTCAAGGGAGTAACCAAATTATCCACAAAGGAATATGTTAAAAGTTGAGAAATTTATGAAATAAAATCCTCCAGAATTTAGTAGAACCTAAAACCCAACAATATATGAAGGTTGGATAAATGATTTGGATAAGTTATTTGAAGTTTTGGGTTGTTTTGATCATAAAAATTTAACTAATATATTTTATCATTTTAAAGGTGAAACTGATCAATGGTTTTCATTAATTAAGAATAACAAGGAGAATAATGATATTGATACCATAAAGTAGAAGGTATTTAATTTTTTTCTTGAAAAATATTTTCCTAAAGTTATTCAATATAGAGTGGAAATGAAATTTTTGGAGTTGAAGAAAAAGGAATAGGACTTAATTTTTGGTTATGAATTAAATTTTACCAAATTGTAAAGGTATGCATTGATTTTTTTTCTGAACCATAAAAGTAATATTGATAGATTTTATATAGGTTTGAAACCATTTTAATGAATGGCACTGATTACTTTCAAATTTTTAAGTTATGAGAAAATTATTCAGTGTGTGAAGAAGGAGGAGATAAAGTTTATTGGCTCTTATAAAACTCAAAATGTTGAAAATAAAAAATGACCAATTTGGGAATCTATATAAATATTTGGTATGAAAAAATATAATATTAAGGGAAAATATATTCATTTATTCCCTAAATGTGGTAAAAATATTTCAAGAGTGTGTCTCATAGAGTCCAATAGGTGTTATAAGTGTGGTAAATTCAAACAAATGACGCGAGATTGCAAAGAAATAGGCAATGGTCAATCCAATAATATGTGAAATGTTAAAACCAAGTCTTATCTAGATGCTCAATAAATAGTAATTGTTTTTCATTATAATTAAATGGGGAACTATGCCTGTCAATTTCCATAGAGGAAGGCTAAAAAAGAAGATACAATCATATGAATAAAGGTTTATCAAATTCATATGCTATTATAACTAAATATAAGGAAAATAATAATGCCATATAAAAGGTATGAATTATTTTTTATAACAGTTTTATTATATTTAAAATATAAAAAATATTAGATTGTGGTTTATTAATCTTAGGACATGATTATATTTATGAATCAAGTAGGTTTAGGAGTCAGTAAATCCCGTTCCTAAAATTTTTATTAAAAATTAGAGAAAGTAGCATCATAAGGGGTTTTATAAAGATGATAATGAAAAATAAAACATGCATATGAACCAAAAAGATATGAATAAAAATATGGATTAAAAAAATACCATCTTGAAATGGCCTCCAAAATTTCTCTTTTGGATAGAGCATTGGTAACCTGGTTAGCCTCACTATAAGCATGAGTGAAATCCAGATAAAGTTTCTCAATAAGTTGAAGGAATTAAATCCATGATGGAATCATTCCTCATGAAACATTTTTAGATTGAGTCTTCAAATTATGCACTAAAGTAGTAGAGTTAGATTCTGCCTAAAGGTTCCTCCATCCATGATGGATAATATACTTGATTGCTTTAATAATTTCCCAAAATTCATCTTTAATGGTAGACCCATTACTAAGGAAATGATAAAAAAAGTCTTTAAAGAATCCCCTATGGGTGTGGAAGACACCACCATATCTTGAGGTTCTTGGTGAACCTAAATTCATCCCGTCCACATTCAATTTAAACCATAATGAGATTGGTGGAATCCATCTAATGGAATTTAACATCAGTGGTTTCTTGACCCCGCTAGTGACACAAGAAGATTATAGAAGTCATTTATAATGGAACCTATTTATATTTTTAAAGAACCCCTAACCTCTTAGTATAATACATTCATTTATGGTTGCAAAAAGAGATTATAATTCTCAAATATAAGGCCATTTCTTACTCTCCATATGCATGTAAGGATAGTAGCCATTGCTGTGATCAAAATTCCATGAACTTTTTTCACTATGTCCAATTTTAATGATGGATATCATTATATCTTCAAAATTTTACACTTTCATATTGATTCCAAACATAGATTTAATATTCTACTATAATATACATGAAAAGATAAAATAAATGAAAATATGATTGATCAATTCCTCAACTTTTAGGCATAGGTAGCATGTATGAGCAATCTGCAATCATAATTTCTATAAGATGATATGTATAGGTAGTATACACTTCCAAATCCTCCAAATAAGAAACATATGTGATGGAGAGATGAAGTAATTTTTGAAAATCTACATCCATGAGGGAATTGGGCTATTTCCTTAAAAAATATACCTATAATATTCCCTAGAGGTGAATTTTCCAGTGAAGTTTGGAATTCATATCATAATATCTATATCAAAATAAAATATATCTAGATTTCAATCCTTATATGAGGAGAAATAAAAAAATAAAAATCACCATCACAATGAACATTAGAAATGGAGGAGTGCTTCATGGAGAAAGGCACAATCATGTCTTCACTAATAGGAATGTCTATCCATGATGTACTCCATATATTAAGAGTAGGCTTCTTGAAAACCAACCCCTTCAAGAAATTCATAAGCTCATGATATGAGTGTTTAATGGTTGGCCAAATAGATGCAGGAACATACATGGATTATACATTCTAAAACTTATATATGAATCTGTTGGAGAAAAATTCCAAATAGGTATCACCAGAAGTTAGTAAATTCCAAGTGAATTTACTAAGAATAGATTCATAGAAAATTTTCATATCTTTAATTAAAATACCCCATATAAATGGGATTAAAACATTCCATCCAAGATACAGTAATGATATTCCTTTTGTGTATGGATCCAGTCTAAATAAATTTCCTGTTCAAAGCTTGAAGCTCTTTACTAAGAGTTTTGGGCAATCTATAAATAGAGAAATCATAAACAAATATGTAGGTTATAATTGAGTTCACAAGAAAAATTATCTTAACTTGAGACATGGTTTTCCCCTTCTAGGTGGCCATTTGGGTAATGATCCTAGAGTAAATGTTTTCAAGGTAGAATCTTTTAACTTTACACTAGAAAAGGGGAACCCCAAGATATTTGAATGGAAGGGAAAGTTTCTTCACTCCAAGTGTTCTAGAAACCTTTTTCCGCTTGTAGACATGAATTCCATTACCAAACAGCATAAATAATTATTAAAACTTATTACTTTTCCATAAATTTATTCATAATGATAAAAAATATTTTGGATGCAAGAAACTATTCTTCTGTTAGCTTGACCAAAAATAATAACGTAATCAGTATAAAGAAGGTGTGAAGGGGTAAAAAAATACCTTACAACCTTGATTTTCATTTATAAACCATCTGATATAATCTCATTAAAGAAAACATAATATTTAAACATATTAAAGAGAAGAACAGAAAGAGAATCCCCTTTCCTGACTCCCATGGAGGATTGGAAAAAACTTATAGGGGATACATTAATAAGAATTTAGAGCCTAATACTTTTGAAAATGGTATTGACCAAATTTATACAAGAAACAAAAATACCATGATTTATTATAATTGTAAAAATAAAGCTCCATTTTATTGTATCAAAGGCCTTAGAAATGTTAATTTTGAGGGTAAATATTCCATATTTGATCTTCTTCTTCATAATTTTGACACATTCTTAGGCAGTTAAAATAAAATTCTGAATGATCCTTCTCGGTACAAATAAAAATTTATTTGAAGTTATTAATCATTTGGAAATATCTCCCAACATTGAGGTAATGATTTTGCTAATAATTTTTAGAACCATGTTCCCAATGGAAAATGGACTAGAGTCCTTGATATCTAGATCATTTTATGTTTTTGGAATCAAATAAATAAAGTAGTAATTGAAACCATAAGGTATTGATGCATGATTAAATAACTCTCTCACAATATTTTTGACCTTATGATGCACAATGTCCCAATTGAACATACAAAATTTGTTAGTAAACCCTTCTGATCTTTCCCCACTATTAATGTTCAAGGAAAAGAGGAAATCCTTGATTTCGCCCTCTTTAGGATATTCAATTAAAATCCTATTTTAATGAGTATCAATAGTGGGTGAAATATTATCAAGAATTTTGTGTGAGTAAACTTCCCTTTTTTTGAGTAAAGTCTTTCAAAGTAGGTGACCAAAAAATTGGAAATATCAATCTCTAAGCTGAATAGAGACCCATTAATTTCAAGTAAAGTGACCCTTATCCTGATCTTATTCTCCCTATGAAAGTAATGAGAGAATATGGAGTTTTATATCCCTTTTTGTAACTATCTGATATGTTATTGATTCCAGGCCAATATTTCATTAATAGAAATAATTTCATCAAGATCATAGAGATCCTAGATCTCATCTCTAGAAGGTGCATACTAATTCTGATTTACATTTTGACATTATAAGAGGTTCTATTTTGTATCCTTAATATTATTTTATATATTGGAAAAGGATTCCTTTCTCCATTACCTAATCATATTTTTACATACTTAATATTATTGGAAAACATTGTAAGTGGATTTCCAGAGGATTAAAATTTCCAAGAATTTATGATAACTTCCATGCATCCAAGAATAACAAGCCATGAGTTGTTGAATTTATAGGGAAGGGGATATGGCCTTAATTTTCTAGTGAAAATACCCACCAAAATAGTGTTGTGATCAAAGTGACTCTTGGGAAGGATGATACTATAAACATTAATGGCATCAATCATTTCATCAATCTAGACAAGACATCTATCCAATCTACTAGCTTTCCCCCCATTGAGAGTGTTCCTACTCTACGTGTAATTCATATTAAGAAATAAGACAACACAACTTTATTAAAGGTTTATTAAGGAAGTTATATGATTGAAGTGTCTACATATAGGGTTTTGAGAGTTATAATGTAATGGTTTTTATATTTGTATTCAAGCAAGTAAAAAAGTGCAAGGATATAAGTTCTATAGTGGGAGAATGTGACAACTCAAGTATTTTTAATAATATATCATTTTATGATTTATTATTAATAATGATTATGAATTTATATATTTATGTTAAACATGTATATATTTCTCACATGATTTTATGTAATCAATTAGATAAAAATTATACATTTAAAACAATTATGATCACTTCATCTGGAAATCAAAGTTTTATTAAAAGGTTAAATAAATATCCTTAAAGTGATTTTTATTTTTATCTATTTAAATAATTATTTAATTATTGGATATGTTATAAATGGATATTTATCTAATTATATGAAATTATATTTATATTATTTATTATGATAATATTAGAAATAATTTTATCAAGTTAAGAGATAAGAATATGTTTTTTTATTTGAAAAAAATAGTTTTTATTATAAATAAATTGTTCTTCTGTATATTATGAAATTTAATTAAAAGTTAAATTTAGAAAGTTAATTAAAAGTTAAATTTATAAATTTAATTTGATAAAATGGAATTTATTTTTTCTATTATAATGTCAATATTATCTTAGGGTGATTTTTTTGGGTTTTTTCTAATCAAGTTGATTTTTAGTGAATAGTTAACAAATACAATTTTTACAAATACCATATCTTTTATGACATAATTATGATATAAACATCACATAAAAATTTATGAAACTTATGTAGAATATCTTACATGATAATATACTTTGAATATCATAACATTATTATCTATTTACTATAAATTAACTCTTATGTCAAGATAAATATGAAAACATTTATTAATATTGATGCGGTGCTTGCGTATCATTGAAAAAGTAAGAATTTATGTCTTGTGATAGTATATACGAGGAGATAATGGTATGATCTACTTAATGAATAAATTTTTTTACTAATAAATTATATTGATGTAAGATAATTATACAAATACTTACCAAACACTTGAACAAGATAAGAAAAATAAATTGTTATCTTAAAAATGTTATCATGATATAAACGAGAATAAACAATTTCATGGATGGTTTTAGATGATGATATTTTGGAATAATAAAAAATATTTATGTTATTAATTTATTTTTAATATTAATTAATTGAATAATTATCTCAAATCTCTTACATAGTATCGATGTAGCACTTCTAAAAATAGGAGAAAAGTCAAAGTAAATTGTTTTAAAAATATTAAAAATGATAGGATTAGAATGGAATATGGTGTCAAAACATTTTTAGAGATAAAATTTATATTAAATAAATTATTCAAATTATTAAATTTTAATTCTGTAGTTATATATATATTTAAATTAAAATTACATAAATAACCTTGAAAATGACTTTAAAGTGTATTTAATGTTAAAAATTATTTATAAATTATTTAAAAATAATAAATTTATTTTGAGTAAAGTAGGGATGTTTAATGGTATATAATATCATCTATTTTCCATTTCTGAACTAATTAAACTTTTAAAATTACATTATTGACCCTTAAATATTAAAAATTTATAGAAATTTCATTGAATTTTTATTGTCAACAGAGACTCATCCTAATATTTCCAAAAAACATCTAATGTTAGGCTTTATCTTCATATCCAACCCAAATCACTCTATAAAATTCTCTTTAAATGTTCATAAGGCTCCTTTATTTCCAAAACACATTTTCCCATACGCTTTGGACTAAATCCAAATGTGGTGGTTTGATGAGTAAGGTAAGAGTTTTTGAGCCTCTTTATCCTTTCTTATTTATGAGTCATTAACTTAAAACCATTTTGAAAAAATCTCTTATTTTATTTCCATAATTATATTTCCATTGTATTTTTATATTTTTGATCTGTAAAATTGGAAATATCAACCATAAGCTCCCATAAAAATCTTTCTCATAATCCATTACTATGTCAGAATATGAGTTTTTCAAAAATGATATTTTTTATTTCAATCTCACCTTAATATTTTTAATAGAATAAGTAATCGTTAAAAGTAACCCAAAAGTAGTATCTTATTTACGGTGATTTTTTTATAAACTTATAACTTTGATATATATTCCTAAAAATTGATTATATGATTGATTATAATATAATATTCAATTAATTTCATAATTATATTTCAATAATTAAAATATATCCATCATAATAATGAAATTAAAGGTAAACAATCATAGTCACTTCAACTGGTAAAAAATATTTTTGAGGAAGATTCCATAAATGCTGACTTTTTAATATCCTATTTTAATTACTTGATTATAGAATGTTTTAGAAACAATACCTAGAAAATCATGGAGATTTTAGAACTTATGTAAAATGATCTTAATCTGCTTTCATTATACCCCATCAATTTTGGTGGTTATAAACTGAATGATCACAAACTGACCACTGTAAACATTACCAATATGTTAAATGATTGAAACATGATAGTAAATGAAATAAAATGAATAATAATAAGTAAATTAACATGAAAAAGGTTATGAATAAAGTAATTAATTAATGCAATTTTTATTATTTAGGAGTTTATTGGATGTATGAGGTGAGTTGGGACTCAAGGTAAAAGGTTTTTCTTTAAACCCTTAATGTTTTGAAATATTTTTCTCAAATCACTCTATCTAGTGTTTTATAATAACTTCTATTTTCATATTATTATTGATATTTATCAATATTATATATTTATCTTTAATTTTACTCTCAATAGGGTATTGGTTAACCCATTATTTTAAAATCACATTCTTTTTATGGGTTAACTTAAGAGTTCATTCTAATGGGTTGGAATGCAGTTTTTATGAGATTTATTCATGTTTTGGTGAAATGAAATATATTATGTGTTTTAATTATGTTATGGTTCTTGTATATTATTTATGATGACAGATGGTTCCAATATATCCCTCTAATTCATTGATTAATGATTTAGTCTGTAGATATATAATGTTATAATTATTTAGTTAGTTTATTCCATTTTGAGTTTATGATGTTGGAATTAACTGGTTAAGTTATTCCATTATGGGTATCTCTGGAATTAACAAGTTAAATTATTCCATTATGAGTGATTATGGGTGATATGAAAATGATGTTCCAGGTAACCTTAATGATTATTATATTGATTTTATGCATACTCATGATATTATTTTATGAAACCTTTTGAGTAAAGAATTTTATTTTAGGTTTGAAAGTAACTTTATTTTTTTACATGTTTTAAGATTTTTGTTTAAATAAAGTGATTTTTAAAGGGGATTCAAGTGTTTCAATGGATTAATGGGTTTACTAGTAGAAAAATTATCTATATCCATGGACCATTCCCATGAATATATCCCTTATGAATATGGTTATATATTATAGACACAATTAGGATTTCTATGGAGGAAATATCCCACAGGATATATCCTTAGGCAGATGGGATATATACATAGACAATACCCTTGGATATATCCTCTACAAGGGGTGTGGGGGGACCTATATACACTATTTCTAACTGTGTCCATAGGATATAAATCGCTATGGTCTGACCATGGTTGTAGATACCTATGGCCATGGTTTGTGATCATGGACATATAATTCATAAAAAATAAATAGAATGATGGGATTTGATCCCAGGATCCATTCTATAATTTATCTATCACATTACCACTAATCCATAACAATCTATATGAATATATATAAATATAAATATATATATATATATATATATATATTTATAGATATTATTTTATATAATTATAATTATTATAAATTTTAAAAAAATTAAAATGTCAATGGCTACTAGAACCTATGATCATGGTCCACATCGACCATGGCCATACCCATGGTCGTATCCCTTTCTCAGGTGACCTACAACCACAGTCCCCAAGGACCATGGTTGCACGCCTTTCCTATGACCTTCCCATGAAAATAGATTTTTCATGGGAGTGTGTGGGGTAGGATATAACCACGAGTACATTTTTCCATGTAAATAACTTCCCTATGGCCACAATCATTTTTTACCATGAATATTAGTGGATTATAGCCACAAACCAACTCGACAATGGCTAAGGGTCCGTGGTCATAGACAATATTTCAAATAGATATTTTATTTTTATTTTATACCCATTACTGAGTTTTATTTCCATCCCAAATTTTCAAATTATTTTCATAGGGATTAAATATGAGTAGGAATGATTATGAATTATAGCTCCAAATATGAGACTTTTTCCTTGAACGAAGTTATTGTATCATTTAAAAAGTTTGGATTAGTAGAAAAAAATATCCATCTAGAAGAAAGATTATGGGTTTCTATTTTTAATATATTTTTCTAATTATCTAAATCTCTAAACCTAAAAGGTATTGGATAAGTAAGTGATGAAATATTTTTTATAAATCATTTATTTATGGGATGGTTATATCCGATATGTTATAATACAACATTGATTGTGCTTGGGAAATGTGAGATAGTGGATGGAGGCTAGTGAGTTGAGTTTGGGTTATTTTAATTGGAAAAGTTGGGATATACTAAGGGTCTTGAGAATGTCACTGATTGGAGGTGTTGGATGAGGGTTAGTTGGATCAAGAGAAGGATATTTGAGAAAACTTGAGATCATAGGAGTTGTGGGAAAATCTCACAAATCAAGGTTGGTGGGTTTTAATGAGTGGGACTCATGTAATATGGTTTCTATAAAATGTTGTTTTTCAAGAGATGTGTTATTATTGAAAAAACTTTGTAGATGATCCTATGAAGGGGATAATACTACTGATATTTTGGAAAGTACTTCACATTGGGTGTTTGGTGGTCAACATATGGATCCGTGGAAATGTCGAGCATAGTATGTAGGTCACTAATGTCTGTGTCACCCTGGGTTAGAGGTATGATGAACCACATATACTTTATTTAGTGATACATATGAGGTGGTGGATGTAATAAATACATTTTATAACTTATGGGGAGTATCTTTTAGTGAATGGGTTTAGTGGAGTTCATGTGTTTCATGATTTCATATGGGTTGAGTCATCACATTGTGGATAAAGAATCATTATTGTAGTGGTATGGTGTCATTTTTGTGAGAAAATAAGTATATAGGGAGTTGATTGGTTCTTTTCATGTGTGATTGAGGATTGAGGAACAATTTTCACATTAGATGCACCATTTGGATGATGGTTGGTTCATGTGGAGAATTTGATTAGAAGTTTCAGAAAAAAGATTTTTGGGATAGACCACGCTTATGTGTGGTAGAGATGTATATAGATGGAATCGGTATTGAGATATGGAATTAGATTATGATGGTAGAATCAATATAGGGGAACCATTATGAATTATTAATGGGGATGATAATCCCAATGGTGGGGAGTTTTTACTGATTCAAATCATTATGAGTTAGTGTTTTTAGGGAAACTTTTGAATTTTGAGATTTGGAGTAAGGGGAGTTTTGAGTGTTGGGATTTAGATTGAAATAACTAGAGTTGGAACATATATAGGAGGTTTTTTACACATTTTTAGATATTTTGGGTGTTGGTGGAGGTTCGGAGCAGGGTAAAGGTGTATTTACTACAAAAACTAACAATAAGGAGCCATTGACTACCCGATCATAGGGATTTGGGTACCTTGTATCCCTTTCCAAGGGAAATACCCATTAAGTCTCCACTAGATAGCTGGTGGAGATATACCAAGTACCTAGTATAACCAGAGTAGGTACTCAATGGGTTTGGGTCTATTTTTTTAAAGAGGGGAAAAAGGGTCATTTATATACCCCATATTTTACCCCCTTAGGGGGTTTCCTCCTCCAGTCGACCAAACTAGAGGGGGAATTGATCTCTCCCCATCTTATTAACCTCCATTATATCCTCTATATTTTATGTGGATCATGTTGATTTTTCTTACCACACCAAGGTAATTCCTTCTATTTCCCTCTGTTGTTATTATAAATTTCGCTTCTACAGATTGAGATTTTAACAGTGCTAGTAAAAGGGATTTATAAACACTAAATGAGAGTTTATAATGAGAGTGATGTTAAATGGTTGGATTTAACAACACTTATAAAAATTTCTAATAAAGGTGGACTTTATGATGATTTTTTATCAATGTTAATGTACACCTTTATCAGTACTTTTTATTGTTGTTAAAATCCCCCTTTATCATCACTTGTTTAGTGGTGATAAAGGGGAATGGATTTTTTTGTTTGAACCTATTTACACTCCAACTTTTATAAGTGATTATGACTCCCCCTTATCAGTGATTTTACCCCCCTTTATCAGCACTTTAAATAATTCTAGCCTCCTACCCACGCCCCTACCACCAGCGAGTTTTGAACCCGAGACCTCCCCCTCATATGCCCGAGCCTTTTACACTACACTATATTGTTTTGTTATGTATTTTATGATATATCTATATATTTATATATATTTTGTTACATTTTTTATCCATATATTTATATATATATATTTTTAAATACATATATAAAATATATTTTTTGTGTGTGTATGTACGTGTATGTGTGTGTTTATAAATACATACATATGTACATACATACATATAGTTATATATATATATATATATATTTGTATGCATATATAAATATAATTATACATATTATATTTATTTACACATATTATATTAATATTTATATATATATATTAGAAAATATTGATAAATATATATCTGTTTTTCAAAACACACACACAAATAATATATACATTAATTTTATAGGTATATATATTCACATATTTTTATTTTAAATAGAATTGATATTATTTTTTATTTAAATAAGGATATTTATTTAGAAATATATTTTATATGTAAATATGTTTACATATTTATTATAAAATTAATTTTTTATGTGTAAATATATACAAAATATGTATATATTTTTATATATTTTATTATAAATAAAAATAAAATATGATTTTTTTTCAAAACCATAATATCAATATGAATGTAATGCCTAGGAATAAATTTATTCCCCACCAAAAACAGACAATCATAACCCCTTAAATGAGGATGAAATTCCATTGAATGTTAAAAAATCAGGATACCCCGACTAAAAACTCAGTTTTGGAGGCATTCTAGGATTTTTTCTCCTCTAAAAATGTGTCTGGGGTTCCCCCGATCACAAGTACATATAGATCATCACAATATTTGATTTTATATGTGGTAGATCTCAAACAGACACCTGAGTCAGAAGTTATGAACGTTTGAAGTTCGAGTCACATTTTCAACTTATTTTAGAGCATTTATTATTATTTTTTTGATTTTTCCTATCTTCAAATTGTTATTAAATTACTATTACTTGATAATAATTATAAAATTATTAATTAATATTATATTATAAATTATTTTATAATTCATTTTCACTAAATATTATATATATTATGTATAAATTCATATTTAGCTTTATATAAATCATATTAAATAAAATATTATATATATATATAAATATAAATATATTTTTATGTTAATATATTATTTTTAATTATTTATATTTTTTATGAAATTTAACCATTTTCAACTCTAGTAAATAAGCACTGATAAAGAACCCCCTTTATCAGCGCTTTTTTACTAGCACTGTTAAAGGCCCCCCATTATTAGTGCTTTTTTGATAGCACTGATGGGGGGGGGGGTCTTTATCAGTGCATTTTTACTATAATTGATAAAGGAAGCCCTTTATCAGTGCTGATAAAGGGCCTCCCTTTATCAGTGATGATAAAGGGCCTCCCTTTATCAGTGATGATAAAGGGCCTCCCTTTATTAACGCTTTTATATTAGTGATGATAAAGGGCCCCCTTTATGAGAATTTTTTTTATCATGGATAAAGACCCCCTTTATCAGTGCTTTTCTTTAGTGTTGATAAAGGGGGCCTTTATCAGCACTTTTTTTAGTGATGATAAATGGGTCCTTTATCAACTTTTTTTCTAGTGATGATAAAGTGTGCCTTTATCAGCACTGATAAATCCAAGTGCTATTAAAATCCAGTTTTGTAGTAGTGTTGTCTCCCTTTGATTTGGGATGGATTTTGTTTAGGGTTTAAATATTATTCCATAAAATAATGGTGGGATAATCCCAAAATGATGGTAATTTAGTGTTTTATGTATAAAGAGTGTTGAGAGTGGATGAGCACCACCCACTGCTCACCTTTTCAATGAAGTTAAGTGACCTGGTGAGTTTTCATATGGATTCTGCCAAATTAGCTATAATTTAGTGATCATTTGGTTATAATTTCATGAGTATTTGGGCATAGGATTTGTAGAGGTGTGGAGTGGGTATTTAATATAATGTTGGTCATGGTTTTGGTGTTATGATGATGCTCAGTATGTTTTTTATGATCATGCATCCTCAGATTAAATTGATTAATTAATTATAAATGTTTATAATTAATTATCAGATCCTTATGTTATGAGATAGGGGTTCTTTAACATTTCAAGGCTTGTTGAAATCTTTTAAGAGTCTTGGGAGAGAATGTAAAATGGTTGGTAACTCTGTTATTAATATAGGTGGTCCCTTTAATACTTAACCATATACATGTGAGTGTATGTGAATTGTATACATTTTATTTTGGGGTCTTGGTTTAAGAATTTCATGAAGAGGTTGTTTGAGTCTTGAATTATGTAGTAGGCTTGGGTAAATCCTTACAGGAGTGATTTGGGTTTTTTTATTGGTTTAGAGATTTTAGAGACACTCAAAAGATACATTATGAAGGGGTTTGAAGTCTAGTATCACTTAACGAACCCTAATATGGTCATGGATTTTTAGTTGAGTTGTATTTATAATATGAAGAGCCTTAGTGAAAAAGTTGAAGGGATCTCAAATGGTTGTAAATTTAGGAATGATACATTTAGTGTCAAGGATTGAGAATTTTGTGGGAAGTTCTAGGGAATAACTTTGAAACCTTGAGACTCCTTGAGTGAGAAGAGTTGAAGGTTGGTAATGGGTTTAGTGAACCCTAAAAAGATTTTGGGATTGATTCCTACATGTTTATGAGAGTTATTAATCACTCTCTTATAGGGTGATTATAGGAACTTGGTGGGAGTAAAGTGGGGACATGGGCTCTCTAGAGCATTAAGCTCTTTGGAATTAATATTGGATTATGGTATGGGTATGGGCCACTAACAAGAATCATTGGAGTTTTTTTGGTATAGAAAGGGTGATTCCTTTGGGTGTTTTGATTAGTATATTGGGAATGAAACCTAGGGTTAGGTAGGAGTGGGTAATCCCTTAGACCATGTGTGAAATTAGTTCATGGGAATTTTTTAAAAAGGAACCCATAACACCATGTGAGGTGCCTTAAGTTGTTATTGGGTACTGATGATGGGGGTTAGAGATTGATATGTGTTTCCTTGATACAAGTATAACCTGAGTGTAGGGATTATGGTCAAGTTTGGCTTGAGGTCTAAAATCATAATGGGTGCTGTGTAATTACAATATATTTTTAGATGGATATGTAAAAAGAGATTAGTTAGGGAAGATTATTTATGAGCCATGTATGTGAGTCACACTCTAGTTGAGTTTTTGGTGGAGATCTATGGCTATTTGAGATCTTAGATGGGCCTTGTCTACCATGATTGTTCATTATACTATAACTATTATTATTAAATTATTTATGATGATGGGGTAGATTGGGATTTAGATTAATATGGTTTCTTTGAGATGAGGGTGTAGAGATTATACCACCTGGGTGGTCGTTATTCTTGAATGTCAGAGATCAATAATAGAGGATCCCTAGTTATAGGGTTGTTTGAGGATCACTGAGAGATGATCCCTAGTTTTTGGTTATTCAGTGATCAGTAAAAGAAAATCCCCCATTTATTTTGGGATCACTGAGATTGGATCCCCAGTTTCTTGGTTTCTCAAGGGTCACTATGAGTGGATCCCTATATAATTTTTTAGTCTAGGGACCACTATAAGAGGAACATGGATACATTGTACTTATGGGTATCATAGAGAGAGGATCCCCAACCACTCTGCATACCCAGGTGCATCCATGTTTCACCTTTACCCTAATGGGATTCTCTTTTTTTTCAATGAGTATAGTTATCATATTACTATAATTGAATGAATCAAATGGGGTTATGTGTTATGGTGGCCTAATTAGCACAAAATGAATTGATCTGACTACTTTCGTGATATATGTTATCAATTGATTTATTTTCCTGTACATACATACACTATATATGATGGTATATATAAGGGACATGTTAGTGGTTCCCTACTGAGTTTTATGCTCACACCCTACATGAGAACATTAGTGCCCATATAGACCCTTATATTTGACTTCTAGGTATAAAGTTGTATGAGGGATCTAGATGGAGTAGATGGATGTATTTTTGAGAGATAGGTCCATAGAGGGACTAAGATTTTTAGTTATGTATCCAATATTTTTTGTCTTTTATTTTTTATGTACTGGTTGGAAGGTAGGTGATCCTTGATGCTTGTGTGTATGTACCACATGGGTCAATATTGATACAACATATTATTTTTTACTTATCATTTATAGTTTTACTTTAGTTTCGATTCATTTCATTTACTCTAATGTTATATAATGATTTTATTATTTAAATGTTGTTGTATATAATGTTATTTTAGATTCTCATTGCTAGTTGATAGCCACTGGAATACATGGATGCATTCTCAAGGTCATTTGGTGACCCTATCTTACAAACCATTCAGGTGGGATAGGGGTGGGATGTTACATGTTCAGTGTGGTTTGTTTGACAAAGTTGTGGTAGGGATAATGTTGTGACTTTTAAATGTGGTGGTTTTGTGAAGTGGATGTGGTTAGTGTGTCAAATTTACTAGGGATGTGGAAGAGATAAAACTAATAAAATAGTTTAATGAGGTGGAATGTGTTGAGATAATGAATTAATTTAATAACGTGGAATGGTAATGGGTTGTCATAAACTAATTTAGTGATAAATACATTGGATTAAAGTGTAATAAATATGTTAAATAATTTGAATAATATTGTGAAAGTTTTGTATGATGATAAGTGTTTTAGGTGATATGATAAGTTATTGAAATTAAATATGGATAATGAAATTGATATAATTAATAAATTATTAAGTTGGATTTGTTAATGTAATATGAAACGGGAAAAAGATGTGTGGATGTTATGTGGTTGTGGTGTTGGCATGTTATGTGTCTAGAGGTAGTGGTGGTTATTATTATGTAGTGGTGATGTTGCGATGATGGGGTGTGACTATAATGGTGTTTTATAGGATGTTGACCCTAGATTTTGATAACATGATTATGTATATATATCCATTGTATGTTTTTTATTTCTTATAAACCAACACCTGATTTGAGTAACCGTATTAATTCCCATATATGTTTTTGGGTTTCATTTACACCCCTAACATAAGTTGGGGGTGATATAGATGGATGAATACTTTTCCACTCCTACTATTCCTTCCAACCATAATGTGGCTATGTGGCTATGTGACTATGTGGTAGTGATAGAGTTATATGAAAATGATATGGTATATGGTAGTGATGTGGTTATGTGTTAGTGATATGATATGGGGTTGTGGTATATGATATGTGGTATATAGTATGTGGTTGTGGTATGTGGTATGTGTTTGTGGTAAAAGGTATGTAGTTATATTATGGGGATTAAGGATAGGATGGGAGATCCAAGATATTTTTCATTGGGATGTGAGGGTGACTAGATTAGTGGGGAAACAAGAATGGGCAACTTATATTGATTTATTTCCATGATTTAAAATGTTATTATACTTTTATATGGATTTGGTGAGTGTTCCTTTAATTATATGGATTATATTTTACCTTTGGATAAGTAATGAGTTATTTAACTATTTATTTAGTGAAGATTTAGTATGTTTCTTCTACAATTGTATAAGAGTTTCTAGGGAGGAACCTACTAAGTATACGTGCATGCTTACTCTTACATTGATATACAATTTTTATAGATTTTTAGGATGGTTATAGTGATCATTATGGACACTACTAGATCATGGTGTAGTAATTTTTAAGAGTCAGAATTTTTTCTATATAATCTATTATGGATACTATATTTGAATATTCTTTTGTTTCTATATAAAATTACATGCATTGTGTTGGGATTATGAGTAATATTTTAGTTATGGATCTATAATTGATTGGCGGATGTTTTCTATTTTCCTTGGACTATATAGGGTAATGCCACCCATACTATGTGTGATATACCCTTCATGTTTTTCTCCAACACATAACTTATTGAAGAAGGGATTAGGTGGTTAATCTTATCTTTACTACCAATACAAGATGGGTTCTAGTGGGGATGAATCATGAGATAAACCATAGTAATTGTTATTGTCATTTTATTTATTAAAATTAATGGGGTTTGAAGGAAAATTCCTTACTAAAAAATGGAGTGAACAAATTTACATAAACCCAATGCATAAGGTCTACTATGAAAAGTTTAGAAAAATTACATAAAATAATAAGGAATAAAACTATATTAATGAAGTTAAAAATTATTATATGTGCTTGATGAAGATCCCTAAGTAATAAACAAATGAGTATTTCTTTTGTAACTATCCACTAGTTGTGTGAATCATAAGGAATTTTTTTTGGCAGGACTTCACTCACTCCATTACTTACTAAAATTATAGTGTTAAAGGAAAAAAGAGAAATAGAGTGACCTTTAACTAAAGGAGTTATTTGGTCAATTATCTCACACCATAAATATTTAATATATTTATATATCCATATATGGGTAATCCTTTAATGCTTGATAATAACTTAAATGCTTAAACAAAAATATTTTTTTTACAAACATTAATATGTTTCAACTCTTTTAAAAATTATGTTTCTTCATATGGATTAAAACTCATATCATTTAATAGTTTAACATTTAAAATTAATAAAAACACATTAAAAATTCTTAATATCATTATATAATAATGATAAAATGATAAAATGATAAATTATAAGTAGAATATTTAAAATTAATGTGCATGTGATAAATTTTTTATCATGTTATTATAATCCCTTATCACATACTACGATAAAACCTGATCATAGATTGTGATAACTTCTTAATGCAAGTGTAATTATTTAAGTGATATAAATATATCATTCTAAGTGATATATATAAATCACTCACATCACAAGTAGTGATAGTTCCTAGGCTGAGGATAAAATAAGGCCTTAGGTGTGACTCCCTATATGCCCAAGTCTATCGACTAGCAGTGAGGGATCAATCCATACAATAGAGATACTATTACCTAAAATAAAATTCCTATAAATAATTTAAATAACCAAACATCATACACATCCATAAACATTAAATAATGTGGAATAAACAATAAACACATCCAATCATATATATGATGTTGTCATACAAAACATATAATTGGATGCCCACCAGTCCAACCCCAAATACAAAATAAAATAAATATAAAACAAACACACCCTATCCATAATACCATGCTCTTGTCTAACCCACTTGTCTCCACATACCTATCAAACCACCACAACCCGATCCACTACATTTCTAGCGATTAACCTAAAATACAGACATAAGGTCTACATTCACATTGAGATGCTCGTGTCGTGTGTGAGGATATAACTCATTAGGGTCTCACCAAGTACCCCTAATATATTTTTTCATATTCACGTTTATTCATGATGAAAAGAAATAACATAAATAAGCTTATCAGGTCATCATGGGATAACTAGGCCAGTACAACACTAGATGAGGTACAAATGTTCTTTAAGTCATAATGTGCTAACTAGAACACCTTGAACCTAACTATACCTACTTTTGTTCCATGAAAAATTCCACTCATCAACTTGTTCCACTATACTAATGCCCAACCCATGATCAAAGACTAAAGGTAGGGAAACATCCAAAACCTCAAACCAATACACACTGACACTGGGAACAATCATATGTCAATAAGCCTTGACCTATCCCTTCTCACTTGAGGGAGGTCCAACGATCTCATCTTGCATCATACTATGACCTAGGACCTAGGGAAGTCCTAAAAAAATATTACTCATGGAAAGGTCCAATCTATGTACCCTAACCCAATCCATGTCTGAGAAGGTCATCGACCCAATACTCTCATCAGGGAATGATCATTACACCAACCTAAGCCACACATGGAAAGGTGCTTGACTTGTTACCCAGAGGAATAAGGCACAATCATCCCACTAACCCATCACCATAGACTATGGGAAGGTTACAACACATCAAACCGTCCCCATAGACACTTGAGAGGTTCAATCGACACGCCAAACCATCTCCACAGACTCTCAGGAGTCCTAAAAACAACAATAAAAATAATTAGGGACAATATGAAATCACATAGCTAATTATATCATCTTTAGGTGATATTCAATTGAAACCATGATGATCATAAAAACACATCTCAACTCATCAGTCATGGAATACATTGGTTCCTCTAGACCCACCTTGATCTCTAATCCTTAATACCATCTCAATCCCATCATCCATTGGTGACACCACCTCTTGAATTCTCCCACTGACCGAGACATCAAGGTCTAGTCAATCCTTAGCAAAGTTCATTTTCACTCATAGTCCCACAATTCAAGGATCATACCAAACCATGAAATTCTACATGAACCTAGCCTTGAAATGTGTGAAAAAAACTAACAAGAACCCCATTAGAATCCCAATTCCAAGTCCCATGAGAGTCCTCTCACTCTAATCACACATCAAGACTCACCTCCAACCTCAGGAGGGAGTTCCTCAACCCTCATGAGATATGAACCTTTATCACCCATAATCACTTGTCCCCAATTCAGTAATGGATTCACACCAATCATAAGAACCCAAATTAGTCCATTATGCTACCCACCACACAACCTAGGACCTACAAGAGTTCACTTGTAAGCTCACTTGGCACCCTTTCTCCTTGTAGTCATAGTTTCTGGGTGATCCTGATTCACCAAAGATCTAAAGAGAACTTAATACAAGCATAATAGGCCTGATGTTATCCTATCTCATTTACACTTGGTAATCTTATTCTCTAAACCCCATTCTCAAAACCTTGTAGTATAAAGTATTGAACACTCATAAATAGACATGTATATTATTTTGTACCATAGGGTCCACCTACCCGGAACATGGATTTAACCCCTCATTGAGCTCCACCGAGCCTCATCTAAGCTAGAGAAGCATCAAATGCACTCACTAACACCTATATCCTACCAAGAAACAATAGTAATTAATTAAAAAATTTATAAATAATTAATATAGATAATTTAAATAGGTATAATGCCTAAAAATACTCAGGAATAATCTACTAAATAAAACCTTAAGCAACTGGGTGCGGTCCATTCTCGACTCACACCCAAACCTAAGCCATGAAAAATCCCCAAATTAAATGTCCATTACATTGAATAATTTATCCCAAAATTATTAAAAACCATAAATAAATTATATATATGGCATACCATCACCAAAATGAATTATGACAACATGTATATATCATATCATATACTCTTCTGTGCAAGCCGATCAAAAGCACCAGGAATTCCAATCGATTCCACCATGATCCTATAGAATTGACAAGAAAACTATAAAACAAATAAAGTGGAAATAAATAGAGAAAAATGAAATGAAAGGAGAAAAAAAATATATTGTCATGAATTATCACCCAAAAAAACTTAAAATGGAGAAAATAAGGGAGGGGGGTTGAATGTCGACCCACCTGTGTGAGTGCACCATAGTCAAAAAGAAAGAGGGGTTAAGACCCCTTTTAATTAAAAAAACTATCTGACATAATGTAATGAAATGAACCAAGGGTTAACACTACAAACCATCTCGGTAGGGTAACCTTGAATTTATGCACTAATTTTTCAAGGTGTTAACCTTAGGTGTAACACCCCAAGCTTCCACAATACAATTTTTCTTAATAATTCAATTGCGTGCAATGTACGCAACACCGAGTTCAAGCGCACCACGACCTTTCAAACTAACTGTTTAAAAAGAGGTTATGAATATTATTAACCAAATTTTGAATTTTATATATCCAATATAATTTTAACATTAATTTTTTGTGTTTTTTAGACATAATATAAAGACAAATTCAATTTTTCAGATAAAAGAATTATTTTTCAAAAAATGTAGTTTTTCCGCATTTTAATGGAAAACCCTTTCTAAATCTAATATTTTACTATTTTATATATTAAATTTGATTAAATTAAAATTTTATTTATAATATGGACATAAAAATTTATTTTGGATAAATGTTTGGTACTTTTTTGATAACTTTCATATTTTGATTAATAGCGAAAAATACGAAATTTTAATTGAATTTTTTTTTAATCAAAATAATTTATAGTGTTAAATTATACATATGAGTGGTTTTAAATAATAATTAGATTATATTTTGATAATTTAATATAATTTATTTAATTATATGTATTTTTACATTTAAATTGGACATAAACACATGTCAATCTTTTGATAGTTTTTACTTCTTTAAAACCCACTTTTTTTTGAAAATGAGAATTAATTTTAAATTAATTGATTCTAACTTTGTGTCTTGAATTTGTAAAAATGGATTCCATATTTGGAATCATAAGGTCCAAATTGTATAAATATTTACCTTTTATTTTTTTAAATTATGAATAGTAACTTTAGTAATTATTTTATTTACCATGGTTAAAGGGTAAATATGGTAAATAAGGGTAAAAAAATAATATTATAATACTATTAAACTACCCTAACACGTATCCTAATCCTATTGGATGGGATATTTTAGATCATGGGATTAATTGGGTTGATTTTGGGACCCCATGGAGCCACTTGGGTGTGAAAATGGCATCTTATAAGAATTAATTTAAAGGTTGAAAAATATAACATAAACATGTAACTTTCACCAAAACAAATTTTATATGGGGTTATATAATTGATATCTTAGACTATAAATAGTCATTATAAAGATAAAATTATTTCCCAAATCATGATATTTTATTTATAATTTTTATACATAAAATAAATAAATTTAATTATGACACAATGATGATACAACGATTGCTTCATTAATAAAGGATTCAAATATATGATATTATAAATGTTAAAATAAATGTAATTTTTTTTATTTTTATGTCATAAAATAATTTTATGTATGATATTGGCATCTTATATTTTAGTTAATTCCTTTTTTTATAAGGAATAAGGTTGTTATTAATTTTTAAAAAGTCACGTATGAATAACATCCCAAATTGACATAATTCATAACTTAAAACATAAAATAGTTTACTAAATGATATTAAATTAATAATAATATAATATTCTTCCAAATGACTTATATAATGTTAAAATTTTTATTAATTAACCACTTGAGGTTCCCTTTTCATTTTATAGTAACTAAATTAATCATATTGTATAAAAATACAAGAAGACAATGTAAGAGTTAAACTATTTAACTAAGGGTTAATCCCAAAATATAAGGATAATTTTATGACCTAAACATGTCTAAATACTATTGGTTGAGATTATTTAGAACCATAATTATTTAATCCTCTAAATAAATTAATTTGGAGCTATTAGAAACCTAATATCATTTTATAATAAATTAATATTTCATGCTTTTCCTAAAGTGCCCCTCACCTCTCTTATAAAAGGGAACCGACCTTTATCTTTAATTCACTCCTAAAAAGACCTTTTGATCGTCCAAAACCTACCCAAATACCCTCCCAAATTCTCTAATTCATCTTATAGGAAAAACTTTGTGCAGAAATCCAACTTAAGGAGTCATTTTTTGTAAATCAAAAGGAGACACCCGAAGAAGAGGTAATCATTTTATCCCTTCTTTCAAAGTTCATTTATTCTTATACTTCCTATTACTAAGTTGTTACAAAACTAAAATAATAAATCCATAATATAATATATTCTATTTTTTTTAAGATTACGGGAAAACCATATTCCTCTTTTTTAACCATCCTATGAAAAATAATACCACCATGTGTGCGTACGTACGACTTATCCTCTCCATGCCGTGGTGTAAATTGTTTTTCATGTACAATTTATTTTTATGGGTATAAATATGAATATAGTAGAATTAAATAATAAATATAAAATTATATTGTTTCTTTAAAATTCAAATTCCATCCAATTCTATAACATTTAACCACTAAGGAAATGATACTGTCGCTCCTGCGTACGTACGGCTTACCGTCTCCATGACGTGATGAGACTCATCTTCCATGTTAACCATCCAAGAAAGATTATAAGAATAAATATTATTAATATTTATGAAACATATGAAATAATAATTCTGTTGGGATGATATATATATATATATATGTCATTCACTTACTTCTATACAATATAAAACAGAAACAACGTTCATTCGTACGTACGACCTACCGTCTCCATGAATGGTGTATTCCATTTAATATTTCTATTTATATTTATATATGATATATAAATCATATTATACATTATGGAAGTAATTAAATCATGATCTAAGTAATATAATCAATAATAAAAAGTCAAAACACGTATGATAAACAAAGTGATTATTACCCGAAATGTTGCATTAACTTGGAATTGTTAATAAAAGGGTAATATAAAGTCATAAAATAATCATATATGATATCATAAATATTATTATGAATTTTATATAAGTTAATAATATGTTTGAACACATTATACAGTAGTTTTAGACACATACTGAGAGTATCATACCTAAGGTAAGGATTAATTCCTCAATCTCATTATTATCCGAGATTGTTTATATGTAAATATTTACTAGAACATAATTATTATCCATGTTAATGTATCATGAAAATGTTTTCAAAAGTAATATTTTATTGTTTTATGGAAGGGAATATTTAACTTTATCATCATTTTAAATGTTTTAAATATTTATTTTTCTAAATCTATTTAATTAATGTCCATGATTTTAAAATGATTTTAAGGATTTATTTATATGGAAAAAATTATTTTAAAATGTTAATTACATTCAAAAGTTTCAAAGTGGTATGGTACATTTTGATTCAAAAACCTCTTTTAAATGAATTCATTTGTAAATTGTGCAACTTATAAATGATTTCATAAAAAAAGGATATTTATCTCAAAGAGTTTTACTGATTATTTTCAACTACGTCAACATCCTTTATTAGATATTATTATTGATTGAGATTGATTTATTATAATATAATCTTCGATATTGTATTGAATTATTTATGATATGTTTGACCGAGGATGTTCTATTTTTATACCATTCATGGTTTATAGTTAAATTATTAACATTTCATATTCTAGTTTTAATACGAATGTTTATGTTATATTTCGCCCTTTTCATATGAGGAATTCATTGGACTTAGTAAGTAATCGGTGGGACCTTCTATTGACCCTTTATGCATTGGTAGGTCTCATGAGAAAAACTAGTGTCATGGAAAAAGGCTTCGACAGAATATTTTTGAATGGTCTTGGTATAAGGCCTTGACGTAGTAGTTATTATGTCCGGAATTATGCATTCCCTCATAATGAAATTAGTTATTACATATGATCATTTGACTAGTAGAATATCAATGTGTATATTTATATGGTAATGTTTGATTTATTTTTCCATATTATGTTCAAGATTATGTTTTAAAAGGATGCTATTTTTATTATGCATCTTGACTTAAAATTTTATAGCTTATAATGAATTATTTACCCTTACCAAGCATTTGAGATAACCCCTTTCTTATGTTTTATTTTCCCAGGATTCCAAGAAGTGTATTATGATTGATATGCAGGGCTAATCTAGTAGAATAATGTCATTATCAAAGGATTATTTATAATGTGTTTTATGTCAGAAAGTGTAATGTATCGTTAATGTATGTAATCTATTTTCCAAGACTGCTAAACTGATCGGTCCTTCGGGACTTGATTCCTTGTAATCATGAAAATGTATTAAAATAATGCACTAGCTCTGGGTAACTAGAGTTAAGGCATTACAATTGGTATCAAAAGAAGTTTACCACCAACCTTGGAAATCGATTTAGAAAACTTAGATTAGGGATCATAACCCTAAGATAGACTTTGGGGATAAGTATAGAAGAACCCCCTAGAATTTTGGTAAAGTAGGGATTACGTGGATATTACAAGCAGTAAAACCTTGTTTGGATACTACATATGGACATGGTTCTGGAACAAATGTATCTTAGGGTGAAAACTCCAACAAGGTGTTCTGAGCTTGACTCGGGGTGACCTGGTACACGACAACGGGCCTTACTGTGCACCTAGTTTGACACTCCTGGGGGATATGCTTAGGATAATTCACATTTTATTTACAAACCATTATGAATGATTTATTAGTAAATGAGTCCTCAAAAGAACCACATGTATGATTATGGATTATATATGCATAAAATTTTCAATTTATGTTAAGTATTTTACTAGTTTGGAATTATGCATTATGATTCATAACCTAATCTAGTGTATTCCATTATTAAGAAATGGTTCCTAATGGAAGAAATGGGAATCATATCAATTCACGTAATACATGTAGGGATTTTCATCCTATGAAAGATAAAAATAGTGGAGCTAGTGACACAATTGGTACTGAATAACTTATAACCATACTGGGACAACTGATTTAGGTTATGAATAATAACCTTACCTGTATGGAGCATCCTGATCCACAACGCAGAGGATTAATGTTTGAACGATTCATGAGACAACAAACTCAAAAATTAAATGGGACTAAAAATACATTTTTAGGTGATTAGTGGATAAGTTCCTCAGAGAAAATATTTCTTGCTTTGGGAAGTAACAAAAGGGAAAAGGTTGTTATGGTAGTTTATTGTCTCTCAAGAGATGCATATTAATGGTGGTAATTAATTCAAAACAAAAAGGAGGATGAAAAATTGTGAAATATAGAGTGGAGAGAGTTTAAAGATCTTTTTCTATAGAAATGATTTTTCGTCATGAATAATGATATGATATAGAAAGATAATTTCTGAGCCTGAGGAAAAAGGGGGATGAGAATGTTACAAAGTACAAGGCTATCTTCACAAGGTTATCAAGGAATTCAACATAATACATATATAACCCAAGAATTAAGATTGATCAATTACTTGATGGGTTAAAACCTTTCCTCCAACTGGCATTGGTTTCACAATATTTCTCATTGTAAAAAGATATAATCTCATATTCTATCAAGACAGAAAAGGAATTCTCTGAGTTATATGACATTAAAGTAAAGCAAGAGAATAAGAGAATGGCGGAACAAGAGACATATAATGGAAAAAATGGAATGAATTATTTTACCTTATGTGATAATTGTGGGAAGAAAAACCCTGGTACTTTCCTAAAAGGAATGAGAGTTTGTTAAAAATGTGGATAAAAAGGTTACCAGGCTCAAGATTTTAAGGGAAAGAAAGAATCCATGAAATATTATAATCGTAAAGATACGGGACATTATGCAAACTATTTTCCAAATAATCAAGGAAGTATATCTCAGAAAAATCAAATGGATCAAGGTCAAGCTTATGTTATTACTATATTCAAAGTGGAATGATTAATATATTTGTGTTTTTGGATTTAAGATTTATATTCTGGTTATAAGAAGAATATGATATATATAAGGATTGTACTGCAATAATTTTTATTTTCATTAAGGTTTTAATATGATGAATGCAATCATGTATTATTTATGTGACCATAAGAGCAACATTACATTGTTTGGGGAATCTAATGTTACAATTGTTTTTGGAAATTTAGATAACTTTTAGACTGAGATTAGGCAAAAGTATTGTGGATAACTCTAAAGGTTGGAATGGATTAAGTTGAACATTGGATATTATTTTTTAAGGTTAAAATTTTTCTTAATATTATTTTTGGAATCTTATAATAATATAGTTTTAGAAAAAGGATGACCTACAGGTTGGGCGATAACCCGTTGCGTCGGACAAAGCTGTGGGAATCGAACCGACAATTAAAATGCAACAAGGATTTATAACCTACCACTATCCTACATGAATTCCCTTATTATTATAAAATAGTTTTCTTCATTTAAATGATATATGTTTATATTTGTAACCTTATATGATTGAGTTAAATAGAATATTTTTGAGTTTTATCTTTTGAAGAGAAAGACGAGTTTTTGGTAGGAATTAGTTAAAGGATAAAACTATACATGTAAATTAAGTATGCTTCCTTGTGTTCTTAGTCTATGAATTAAATTAATTCTATAACACTATGAAAATGATCATAAAACCAAAAATGCTTTCCTAGTACTTTCTTTTGCGATGAATCAAATGGTTCCTTAGATCATCACATATTTATAGATTCCTGGTTGTTAAACTTCCCCTAATAATATTATCTATCACAATCTATCAGAACTTGATGGTTTTTTTTCTCTTACATATCTATGTTTTTCTACATGGAACCCTAGTATGTTTTATTTCTAGTAACCTTTATACTTTCCTTTATTTTAAAATAGAGGCTTCGTTAATCCATTTTTTGATGTGGGATTTTAACTAAGATATTTTGAAATGTCAAACCCTTAGTTTTCAATCCCGAGTTTAAATTGAGAGGACAAAATTTATTGAAAGAGGGGATAATGTAATACCTCAGTCTTCCACAATAAGCTTTTTCTTAATAATTAAATAGCGTGTGATGTATGCAACACCGAGTTCAAGCGCACCATGATCTATCAAACTAACCATTTAAAAAGCGGTTATGAATAGTATTAACCACATTTTAAATTTTATATATCCCATATAATTTTAAAATTCATATTTTGGGTTTCTTAGACAAAATATAAGGATAAATTCAATTTTTTTAGATAAAAGAAGTATTTTTCAAAAAATAAAAATTTTCCGCCTTTTAATGGAGAACATTTTTTTAAATCCAATATTTGACACTTTTATATATTAAATTTGATTAAAATAAATTCTTATTTATAATCGGGACATAAAAGTTTAGTTTGTATAAATGTTTGGTACTTTTCTTATATTTTTCATATTTTGATGAATAGTTAAAAATACAAAATTTAAATTGAAAACAAATTTTTTAATCAAAATAATTTATGGTGTTAAATTATAACTTTGAGTGGTTTTAAACTATAATTAGAATATATTTTTATCATTTAATATAATTTTGGTCTTTATAATTATTTTTACATTTAAATTGGACATAAACACATGTGAATTTTTTGATTGTTTTTACTTCTTAAAAACCCGCTTTTTAGTTTTGACAACAAGAATTAATTTTAAATTAATTTCTACCAAATATGTGTATTTAATTTGGAAAAATGGATTCCATATTTGGAATTAGAGGGTCCAAATTGTGTAAATAGGTACCTTTTATTTTTTTTACATTATGAATAGTGACTTTAGTAATTATCTTATTTACCATGATTAAAGGGTAAATTTGCTAAATAAGGGTAAAAAAAAAATAATATTAAACTACTCTAAAAAATTTCCTAATACTATTTTTTGAGATATGTTCGACCATGGTATTCCTTGGGTCTATTTTTGGATCCCATGGAGCCACTTGGGTGTGAAAATGGCATTTTATAAGAATTAATTTGAAGTATTGAAAAATATAATATAAACATGTATCTTTCACTAAATATTTTGTATATTGGGTTATATAATTGATATCTTCGACTATAAATAGTCATTTTAAAGCTAAAAATGTTTCCTACATAATGATATTTTATTTATAAATTTATAGATAAAATAAATAAATTTAATTACGACACAATGATGATGTAGTGATTGCTTCATTAATAAAGGATTCAAATATATGATATTTATAAGAACCTAGATCTTCTTTTCAGGTATGTTTTCCTTTTCTGGTAGTTTTTGAGAAAAAGAAGATTTTTTGGAAATTTTTGAAGTACACACCATGTACTTTATGAGTATACGTCGTGTACTCGGTTACCTCATGAAGCCGTGTGCAGGTCGTGTAAAGGCCACACACACGACCATGTGGGGGTGATCTGGAGGACACCTAATGCGAGGTATGGAAATAGAAAGTACACGCCGTGTACTTCCAAAATACACACTGTGTATTTTCTTTTTTTCATTAAACGTACCAGGGTCACGTCTAATCACCAGAAATGCCTTCTTCTCGACCTAGTTCATCTGAGAGCTCCCATACGGTCGCGATCTTCCTCCGAGCCCCTGCCCGAGCATCCGACCTCCGATTCGACCGCCATTTATTGCATTGGAATCAACTTGGTAAGATCTTCCTTCTTCTATAAATTCGTTTCATGATTCCTCCTCTTTCTCAAGTTATCCTCGGTTGAACGTTTTAGATATTTTTGTAGATCTACGGTGTTCTTGGGAGATTCAAGGCTTAAGGTTCACTTATATCGATCTTCCAACACCTAGGTAGGTGGTTTGTTCCTTTTTGTTGAAAGTATTTGAATTATATGTGAAAATTTGTCCAATACCCTTGAACAGGGTATTGCGTGTTTAACGTTTTAGCCCTGATAATTTTCTTCTATGCTTGTATGATTGAACATAGTTTAATTGAATGTGAATAGGGTGAATTTCTATGATTTGGAACTGTTGTCCATGCATGTTTTTGTTTTTACTATTTGGTCTAGTTTCCTGTTATGCCGCTATTTACTTTCCATGCCTAGTATTGTAGGATGGTGTGACTGTTGTTCTGACATGCTGTTATGCTGTAGACTATTTATCCAAGTATTTCTTGAGGTTTACTTTGGAATATATGCATTGTTATGATTGCTTGACTTACACAGGCTATGAGAACCTGGTGTAGTAGACCATAGGGAGAATGGGCAGAAGGGCTTCTCCAGAGTGTCTGTTTTGCTTACGATGCGAGACCACAAGGGGAATTGACGTAAGTGATTCCTCAGAGTTTCTTTAGTTATTTGACATGGTCCATAGGGGGAATGTGACATAAGTGCTTCTCTAGAGCCCCTTTAGTTACCGATATGTGACTATAGGAGGAATTGACGGTGAGTACTTCCTCAGAGATTCTATGCTTAAGCTGAACCAGAGGGGTTATACTGAGTGCACTACCCAGAGGGTTGCTTGTGTTGCTAGGTAGGATCAGAGGAGATAGGATGTGAGTACTTCCAAGAGGGTTACCTTTTGTGTTTAGCTGCTTTCTTGTGTTGCTAGGTAGGACCAGAGGGGATAGGCTATGAGTACTTCCCAGAGGGTTACCTTTTGTGTTTAGATTCTTGCTTGTGTTTCTAGGTAGTACTAGAGGGGATAAGATGTGAGTACTTCTCAGAGGGTTACCTGTTTGTGTTTACCTACTTTGGTTAGCTGTTTCTTGATATATGAATCTGAATGATTTGAAACTATGGATTGGTTACTGTTGAGTACTTCATTGTTTACTGCTTCCTGTTATTTATTACCTGCCATATATTCACTGAATGTTAGTAACAGATCTTGTGGTGATTGACTACTGGGATTTAGTCTCACACCCTATTTGGGATATGCTTTTGGGCACAAATATATTATATTATTGTAGGCGTAGATAAGGGCAAACACCCTTCTACTTCAGGTACTTGATTGCTGAGGAGCTGGAGAGCATGGGACCAGGCTAGGGCTTGCGATGCTGAGGAGTTTACTTGTTTTATTTTGTACTATATTCCAGTATTGTTATTTGTTTGGATGCTTTAATTGACATATGTATCATGCATCATTTTTATATATATGTGCTCCAGTTGTTTCTTCATTAGTCTTCCGCTGTTTAATATTGTGTGGTATTTTTACTGTTTCTGCTATTGTATATCTATTTTACTTCCACCGTGTTAGTCAACCATTGAGGGCATAGTTTCCACACTATCACACCAAAGGCCCTCGCTGCTAGTCGGAAGCCTCTTGCGTTAGGGAAAATTCACTTGAGGCTATGTGACCAACCAGGTATGGGGAACCCCTGGGTGGCTTCTGGAATCAGGATGTTACAAAGTGTTATCAAAGGGATTCTTTTCTCTTGACTTACAGTTTAGAGCTTATAGATAGGGATAGGAAGGATTAGGTACTTGGTAATAAGCTATGCCCGGGAGTAGCTAACCTATGTACATGGAAAATCCAATCTACCTCGTTTATTGAAACTTATTTGGTTTTGCAATTTTTATAGTTGATATGACTTCACCTCGAGTGTCTTACATGTTTTGTGCGGTTATTGTTGATGTTATTGAAATTCTATTTTTATTGAAACCTGATGAGATGATGATATTCCATCTCATGCATCATATAGTCACTTTCTAGAATTCACATGTCATGCATACTTGTCATGCCATTTAGGGTGCATTAGTGATTTCATGTTATTGTGATAGATGTTGTTCTAGATATGCATGTTGTTGTGACAGATGCCTTGATAGAATACATGCTGTTTGATAGGGTATTGATTTGCGTAAATCTTTCTTGAATGAATGAAAAACTTTGGTTCTTGAGGTATTATAGGACCTCATGGAATATAATTTGGTGGATCATTGCCTTGTTTTTTCTTTATAGAACATGTATAAGATTCCAATATTTGATTTGTGGGGAGTATGGGCCCTCACGAATCAGAATTTTGAACTTTGGTGTTCGTTTCAGTGTTTTTCTGGGCTCCAGAGTAGTTTCTGAGGCTTATTGTCTAGAAAAACCTAGAATACATGCCGTGTATTGATGAATACAAACCATGTGTTCTTTTGTTTGGGAAGAAACTATTTTTCTTAAGTACAGGCCGTGTAGTCTCTAACCGTGTCATAGGCTGTGTGGGAAGAGACACGGGATAGGGAAATTCTTATGGGAACATGCCGTGTACCCGTTGTACATGCTGTGTTGTGTTGACCCTGTGTCCGCTTGTGTGAATAATGACACAGATAGATAAAAACTTAATCTATCCACGCCGTGTCAGTTTTGAACACACCGTGTAGTGTGATCCTGAAATCCAGCCATGTAACTAACAACACGGGTGGGTGAAATCCTCCAAGTGCACGCCGTGTCCATTTGGAACACGCTATGTACATTCAGCCATGTAATCGGCTGTGTATCTAACAACACGGGTTGGTGATGTCCACCTAGTACACACCATGTCTATCGCTAACATGCCGTGTAGTTTTATAAGGAGAACCATGTGGCTTAGCCGTGTAGAAGGAATCGGGCAAGGGAAGAGAATTCAAGTACACACCGTGTGTAAGGATAACACGCCATGTGTTTGGGGTGTTACATGACCAATTCTGGATAAAGTACACGCCCATGTGAAAGGCTTAAGGGAACATGCCGTGTAGTAATTATACAAGCCATATAGTCTTGTTTTGTAAAACTTGAATGATTTATTTCTCCTATTCCCTTCTTACACTTTTGATTTTTAGTCCTTGATAATTTTATTCTATGGTGTGTGTTTGACCTTGCAGAGTCATGCCACCGAGACGTCCTCCGGCCGTACGCCAGTTTCCAAGCAGTGATCAGACACCAGACACGACTGATCAGGGACTTCCTATAGATCCTCATATTGTGCCAGTCTTGGCACCATCCATTATACCTATCGCAGGTGCTAATGCACAGTTCAGGGAAGGCTGTATGAGGTTCATGCAGACCTTCCGAGGAGTACCGCATCCTGTCCCATCTATGGTAGAGTTGATGGGGGTCTTTCAGCAGTAGCAACCTCCCACTTTCACAGGGGATGGAGGACCTCAGGCTTCAGAGTCATGGTTAGAAGCCATGCTGTCTATCTTCGAGCATCAGGAGATTCCTCCAGAGAGGAGGGTCAAGCTCACTATGTACATGCTTTGGGATTCCACCAAGAGATGGGATGTGATCTCACTAGCGGGATGCCAGCAGGTCATGGCTTGGGATAAGTTCGAGCATGCCTTCTATGACTACTTCTATCTAGAGACTTTGAGGGCTGATCGAGACCGAGAGTTTATGAGTCTGGAGTAGGGAACTCTTTCTGTGATAGAGTATTCCTCTCGCTTCACCGAGCTGCAGCGCTTCATGCCTATCCTAGGAGGTGATGAGTTATTCATAACAAGGAAGTTCGAGAATGGTCTGAGGCACAACATCCAATCATAGGTGAATATCTTCAGGTTGACTTCTATCACATCTATCATCAACCAAGTGCTGATCAAGGAGCACAATCTGAGATATTTTGGAGTTTTGAGCTAGGGTAGCTCGACATCTGGAGTTAGCATCCCTCCTACTGACAGCAAGAAGCACCGTAGGGAGTCTACGCGTGGAGATCCTAGGAGGTGAGAGATATATTATGTTAGCTAAGTGGTGTGCTACTAGTTTGGGAAGAGCGGGCATACGAGGCCACATTTCTTGAGAGACCTAGTGGAGTGACGATATTGTGGAAAAATGGGTCATCTTTAGCGCTTCTGT
Organism: Viscum album; assembly: GCA_963277665.1. Taxonomy (NCBI): domain Eukaryota; kingdom Viridiplantae; phylum Streptophyta; class Magnoliopsida; order Santalales; family Viscaceae; genus Viscum; species Viscum album. The sequence goes on along the minus strand of OY728156.1, from coordinate 1,466,510,341 downwards.
CAGATCTTCTCACCAGAACCTAGTGACAAGGGTTCTTCTATGACTCCTCATTCTGGGGAAGCACAACCAGTTTCTCACCAGACTGGGAACTGAAGTTCTTCTGGTTGTTCAGGCCGAGGTGGCGGTTGTGGCTGTGGTAGCCAGTCGCCTGGTTTTCAGTGACATCAGGGTGAATCAACTCAGAGTGGTGAGGCAGGGTCACATGGCCATGATATAGGCCAAACTTTTATAGTGGAGCATACCCAACTGGAGCATGATCCCGGACCTTCTACAGTTCGAGGTATGATCTTAGTTTCCTCAGTTTTAGTTTCTTATCTTTTCAATACAGGGTATTCCCATAGCTTTATATCTATTTCTATTGTGGAGAGCCTTGGGCTCTGGATCTTATCTTCTGCTACTATCTTGACACTGGACACTCCATTGGGGACTAGAATGGCTAGTCTGCATCAGTGTAAAGAGTATACTCTAGAGGTTGGTGGGTGTCACATCTTTTTGGACCTCTATATCCTAGAGATGATAGGCTATGATGTCATTCTTGGAATGGACTGGTTGGTTCCCTTCCAGGATGTCGTCTCTTGCTACCGTCATAGGGTGAGTTTCACATCACCATAAGGTGGATCGTTTCTTCATAAGGGTGAGTGGGACATCTAGGCGAGTAGAGCGGGACCTGAGCATTATGGGTTGAGAGGAGTTACAACCCAGATTGTTAGACTTTATCTGGATGACCAGGGGACTTCTCAGATGGACTTTCTTCTAGTGGTGGATTGTTTTAGGGATGTATTTCTAGAAGAATTTTTAGGTTTTCCTCCAGAGTGAGAGGTATACTTTTCTATTGAGCTCGTTCTAGGAGTAGAACCAATGTCCATTCCTCCTTATAGTGTGGCTAAAACAGAGTTACAGAAGCTCAAAAAGCAGTTGGAGGAGTTGCAGGCAAAGAGTTTCATCTGACCTAGTACTTCTCCTTGGGGTTCGCCTATCCTGTTTTCGAATAAGGAAGACAGTACCCTCAAGCTTTGTGTGGATTATTAGAAGATAAACTAGTTTACGGTCAAGGACCTATATCCCTTGCCGAGTATTGATGATATCTTTGATCATCTTAGACGAGACCAGCTGTTCTCAAAGATTGACTTGAGATCTGGTTATCATCAGTTGCGTGTTAGACCATCTAATATACATATTATAGCCTTCCAGAGTACGTATGGTCTATACGAATATATGGTTATGCAGTTCGGTCTCACGAATATGCCTAAAATTTTCATTTCACTGATACTAGTTTTTCCAAAGCCAGGAAAGAGCTATACTATGTACTGTGATGCTTCTGGTATCGGGCTGGGAGCTGTGCTTATGCAGGGAGAAGGAGTTGTCACGTATGGGTCTAGGCAGTTGAGGCCACATGAGAGGAATTACCTGACACACGATCTCGAGTTGGCTGCTATTGTTCATGCCTTGAACTTTTGGATACATTATCTACTGGTAGAGAATTTTGTGGTTTTCACAGACCATAAGAGTATATAGTATATCTTCACTCAGTGTGACTTAAATTTGATACAGCGAAGTTGGGTTGAGTTCTTTCAGTCCTTTGACATTGAGCTTGCCTGTATGCCTGGGAAAAGCAATGCAGTGGCTGGTGCGTTGAGCAAGAGGACTCAGATACAAGTAGTTCAAGAGGCCAGTAGTGAGTGGAATCTTATGGCTTTGTTCTCTAAGATGCATTTGGAGGTGCACGATAGGTAGGGGTAGACGTTTCTTTCTTCTATAGTTGTTACCTCTACTCTTATTGATCGAGTGGAAATGAGGCAACTATAAGATTCTGAAGGCCTAGTCTAATGGGAAAGTGTGTCAGGAGAGGAACCTATTCCTGGATAGACCATAGTCAAGGATGAGATCTTGCGTTTTCATGGGAACGTATGGGTGTCAGAAAACATACATGAGGAGTTGATGCAGGACTTTGATTCCTCAGTTTGGGTAGTTCATCCTGGTGTCACCAAGATGTATCATGATCTACACTACCAGTATTGGTTGCCAAGTATGAAGAGAGATATTGCTAGTTTTTTCATGAAGTGTTCCACCTTTCAATAAGTGAAGGAAGAGCATCAGTGAATAGTAGGGCTTTTTCAGTAGTTATCCATTCCTGAGTGGAAGTTGAATGATGTCGCTATGGATTTCGTGATAGGTTTACCAAGGTCTCCTTGAGGGAATGATGCAGTTTGGGTTTTCATTCAAAGACTCATGAAGGTTTCTCACTTCTTGTCGATCGAGGATAACTTCAGCGTTGATGAGCAGGGACAGTTGTACATTCGAGAGATTGTACGTCTACATGGGGTTCTACACTCCATCGTTTTAGACAAGGATGACGTTTTACTTCTAGGGTATGGTAGGGGCTTCAGAAGGCTTTGGGTACACATGTGATTTTGAGTATAGCTTACCATCCCTAGATAGATGGCCAATTCGAGCGTATGATTCAGGTGCTTGAGGAAATGCTTCGTGCATGCATCTTGGATTTTGGAGGTTCTTGGGAGAATCATATACCTCTTTTGAAGTTTGCCTATAATAATAGTTTCCAAGAAACTATTCAGATGACACCTTATGAGGCTTTGTATGGTAGGCCATGCCGATCACCCTTATGTTGGCTGGAGGCACGAGAGGCAACTATGTTGGGACCTCATCTTGTCTAGGAGACCATAGAGAAGATAGAGTTGATTTGGAAGAGGATGGATACTACACAGTCTCGACAGAAGTCTTATGCTGATCAGCAGAGACGACCTCTAGAGTTTGAGGTTGGGGATCAGTTTTTCCTACGTATCACACTGAGGCTGGGACACAAAAGGATTAGGAGATAGGGTAAGATTTCTCCGAGGTATGTCGGGCCGTTTGAGGTGTTGGAGAGAGTTGGGTCAGTTGCCCATCAGCTGCAGTTACACCAAAGGTATCAGACTATGCATGAAGTCTTCCACGTTTATCAGCTTTGACGTTACTTCTCAGACCCATCTCATGTTTTCCAACTCGATGAGGTTGAGTTGGAAGTGGATGCATCTTTTGAGGATCATCCTTTCTGGATTGTTGATCGAAGTACGAAGGTTCTCTGTGGATAGTCTGTTCCTATAGTATGAGTGCTATGGCATCACGGGCGAGTACCAGATGAGACTTGGGAGAGGGAGGCAGACGTGCAATCACAATGGCCAAAGATGTTCAGGGTTTCTTCTTATACACCGCCTTGATAGGGAAATTTTAGGATGAATTTATTTAAGGGGGGAAGTTTGTAAGAACCCAGATATTCTTTTCAGGTATGTTTTCCTTTTATGGTCATTTTTGAGAAAAAGGGGAATTTCGGGAAATTTTTGAAGTACACGCCATGTACTTTATGAGTACACACCGTGTACTTTATGAGTACACGCCGCGTACTCGGTTGTCGCATGAATCCGTGTGATGGCCTTGTAATGGCCGCACACATGGCCATGTGGGGGTGACCTAGAGGCCACCTAATGCGAGGTATGGAAACGGAAAGTACACACCGTGTACTTTCAAAGTGCACACCATGTATTTTATTTTGTTTTTCATTAAACGTACTAGGGTCACGTCTAATCTCCAGAAAGGCCTTATTCTCGACTTAGTTCATCCGAGAGCTCCTATACGACAATGATCTTCCTCTGAGCCCCCGAACGAGCATCTGAACTCTGATTCAACCATTGTAGATTGTGTTAGAATCACCTCAGTAATATATTACTTATTCTAAAGCTTCATTTCATGATTTATCCTCTTTATCAAGTTATCCTCAGTTGATTTTTTTAGAAGTTTTTGTAGATCTACGGTGTTCTTGGGAAATTCAAGGCTTGAGGTTTACTTATATCAATATTCCAACACCAAGGTAGGTGGTTTGTGACTTTCTGTTGAAAGTCTTTGAATTATATGTGCAAATTTTTCCAATACCCTTGAACGGGGTATTGCGTGTTTACCATTTTAATGTGAATAGGGTGAATTTATATGCTATAGAAGTGTTTTCCATGCATGTTTCTTGTTTTGACCATTTGGTCTAGTTTCCTGTTAGGATACTGTTTACTTTCCATGCCTAGTATTGTAGGATGTTGTGACTACTGTTATGACATACTGTAATACAGTAGACTGTTTAGACAAGTAGTTCTTGAGGTTTAATTTGGCCGATACACACTACTATAATTTATTGACTTACACAGGGTCGTGATAACCTGGTATAGTAGACCATAGAGAGAATGGACAGAAGGGCTTCTCCAAAGTGTCTGTTTTGCTTACGATACGAGAGCACAGGGGGAATTGACGTAAGTTCTTCCTCAGAGTGTCTGTAGTTCCTTAACATGGGCCACATGGGGAATGTGATGTAAGTTCTTCCCCAAAGTTCCTTTAGTTATCGATACAGGACTATAAGAGGAATTGATGGTGAGTGCTTCCTTAGAGAGTCTATGCTTAAGCTGAATTAAAGGGGTTATACTGAGTGTACTTCCCAGAGAGTTGCTTGTGTTTCTAGGTAGGACCAGAGGGTATAGGCTGTGAGTACTTCCCAGAGGGTTAGCTTTGGTGTTTAGCTGCTTGCTTGTGTTTCTAGGTAGGACCAGAGGAGATAGGTTGTGATTACTTCCCATAAGGTTACCTTTTGTGTTTAGATGCTTGCTTGTGTTGCTAGGTAGGACCAGAGGGGATGGGCTGTGAGTACTTATTAGAGGGTTACCTATTTGTGTTTACCTACTTTGGTTACCTATTTCTTGATATATGAAACTGAATGATTTGAAACTGTGGATTGGTTGTTGCTGAGTACTTCCTTATTTACTGCTTCCTATTATTTATTACCTCCCATATATTCACTGACTGTTAGGCACAGATCTTGTGGTTATTTCCTAATGAGATTTATTCTCACACCCTTTTTGGGCTATGATTTTGGGCCCAAACAGATTATATTGTTTCAGGAATAGATAAAGAAAAACACCCTTCTACTTCAGGTACTTGATTGCTGAGGAGCTGGAGAGCATGATACCAAGCTGGGGCTTGCGATGCTGAGGATATTACTTGTTTTATTTTGTACTTGAGTTTTGTACTATATTCTAGAAGTATGATTTGTTTGTATACTTTTCTAGACATATGTATCATGCATAATTTATATATATATGTGCTCCAGTTGTTTCTTCATCAGTCTTCTGCTGTTTACTGTTGTGTGGTATTCTTACTGCTTCCGTTATTGTATATCTGTTTTACTTTTTCTGTGTTACTCTGCCAATGAGGGCATAATTTCCCCACTATCACACCTAAGGACCTCGCTACTAGTCGTCAGCCTATGGTGTTAGGGGAAATGCGCTTGTGGCCATGTGACCAACTGGGTATGGGGCACCCCTAGGTGGCTTCCGAAACCGAGATGTTACAATATTATAAATGTTAAAATAAATGTAATTTAGTTATTTTGATGTTGTGAATGAATTTTATGGATTATATTGACATATTTTATTTGATTTAATACCTTTGGTTCGAAGTAATTAGGTTTTTGTGATTTTTAAAAAGGCAATTATGAATAGTGTTCAAAATTGACATAATTCATAACTTAAAACATAAAATAGTTTACTAAATGATATTAAATTTATAAAAATATAATATTCGACCAACTGACCAATATAATGTTAAAAATTTCATTAATTACCCACTTGAGGTTCCCTTGGTATTTTATAGTAACTAAAATAATCATATAGTTTAAAAATGCAAGAAGACATGGTAAGAGTTAAACTGTTTAATTAATGGTTAATACCAAAAGATAAGGATAATGTTATGATCTAAACATTTCTAAAACCTATTGGATGAAAATATTTAGACCCATCCTCATATTATCTTCTAAATAAATCAATTTTAAGATATTATAAACTAAATATCACTTTATAATAAATTAATATTTCAATATTTTCCTAAAGTGACCATCACCTCGCTTATAAAAGCTCACCTAACTTTATCTTTAATTCACATATCCAAAGCCATTTTTCTCTTCAAAACCCAACCCAAATATCCTAAAAAATTCCCCCCCTTCATCCCAGAGGAAAAACTTTGGGCAAAAAGCCAATTTAAGGAGTCCTTTTGTGAAAATCAAAAGGAGACACCTGAAGAAGAGGTAATCGTTTTATCCCTTCTTTCAAAGTTCATTTCTTATTCTAATTTATCTTACTAAGTTGTTACCATACTAAAAAAATAACTTCAGAATATAATTTATTCTAAGATTTTGTTAATATTATGGTACAACCATATTCCTCTTTTTACACATCCTTTGAAAAACAATACCACCATGCGTGCGTACGTACGACTTACCGTCTCCATGCCATGGTGTAAATTGTTTTTCATGTACACTTTATTTCTATGGGTATAAAGATGAATATAATTGGCTTAAATAATAAATATAACTTTATATTATTTATTTAAAATTTATATTACATCCAATTATATACCATTTAACCATTAAGGACATTATATCGTTGCGCATGCGTATGTACAACTTACCGTCTCCACGATGCGATGAGACTCATCTTCCATGTTCACCATACAAGAATGATTATAAGAATAAATATTATTAATAATTATGAATTATATGAGATAATAATTCTACTAGGATAATATATATATATGTATGTATGTATGTATATATACATATATTTCATTCACTTACTTCCATAAAATACGAAAATGAAAACAACGTTAATGCGTACATACGACCTACCGTCACCATGAATGCTGTATTCCATTTCATATATATATTTATATTTATATATGATATATAAATCATATTATTAATTTTTTATGTAATTAAATTATGATATAAGTAATATGATTAAGAATAACAATTCAAAACATGTATGATAAACAAAATGATTGTTACCCGAAATGTTGCATTAACTTGGAATTGTTAATAAACAGGTAATATAAAGTCACAAAAGAATCATATATGATATCATAAATATTATTATGATTATTATATAAGTTAATAATTCATTTAAACAAATTATACTAGAGTTTTTTACATGTACTGAGAGTATCAGACCTAAGGTAACGGTTAATTCCTCAATCTCATTATTATCTGAGAGTATTTATGTGTAAGTATTTACTGAGAAATATTTATCATCCATGTCCATGTTTCATAAAAATATTTTCAAAAGTAATCTTTTATTGTTTTATGGAAGAGAATATTTAACTATATCATCATTTTAAATGTTCTAAAGATTTATTTTTCTAAATCTATTTAATTAATATCCATGTTTTTAAAATGATTTTAAGGATTTACTTATATGGACATGATTATTTTAAAATGTTAATTCCATTCAAAAGTTTCAAAGTGGTATGAGACACTTTTATTCAAAAACCTCTTTTAAATTAATTCATTTATTAATTTTTCAACATTTAAATGATTTCATGAAAAAGGTATATTTCTCTCAAAGAGTTTTACTGATTATTTTTAACTATGCCAACATCCTTTAAAGGATATTATTCTTAATTGAGGTTAATTTATTATAATACAATCTTCCATATTGTATTGAATTATTTATGATATGTTTGACTATAGATGTTCTATTTTTATACCATTCGCAGTTTATAGTTAAAGTATTGAAATTTTGTATGCTAGTTTTAATATGAATGTTTATGATATGTTTCACCCTTTTTATATAAGGAATGCATTTGACTTAATAAGTGACGAGTGGGGCCTACTATAGCCCCTAGATGCATCAGTAAGTATCATGAGAAAAACTAGTGTCTTGGCACAAGGCCTCGATAGAATATTTGTGAATGGTCTTGGCATAAGGCCTTGATGTAATAGTTATTATGTCTAGAATTATGCATTCCCTCATAATAAAATTAGTTATTACATGTGATTATTAAACTAGTAGAATATCCATGTGCAAGTTTATATAGTAATGTTTGATTTATTTTTTCCATATTATATTCAAGATTATGTTTTTAAAGGTTTTTGTTTTTATTATACATCTTGCCTTAAAAGTTTATATCTTCTACTGAATTATTTACCCTTACTAAGCATATGAGCTCACCCATTTCTTATGTTTTATTTTCCTAGGATTCCAAGAAGTGTATTATGATTGATATACAGGGCTAAGATAGGGGAATACTGTGGCGTTACATTTGGTTCACAATGTGAACCCTCTACTGTTATTGTTTCAAGTAGCCCCAACCACTTGTTCTTCCTTCTATGCTCACCCAAACCTACATGAAACCTATGAGGTCTCAAACCATTTCCAAAAACACAATTTATGGATGTTAAAATTCTTATAACACAATTTTGAGTCCCGATTATCAAAATTTACAGTCCAATTTACAAAAAATCCAAATCCCCTTAATAATTTTCAAATTATAATGATACAAGTTTTTATAAAATCTAAACCATATTTATTTTCATCCTCAAGAAGTTGTGGTAACCATTAGTCCATGTCTTCCAACCTGCCTTTCTTATCTTCTCACCATCTACCGATTGTGCTCTGCTCTTGAATTCCAAACGTGCTTCCACTATAAAACTCTAAACAACAAGCGCACCATTTACCAATAGATGATCCAACTACTTTCCAAAAATCCTAACACCATGATGATTCTCACCACACCAATCTCTCCCAAAAAACCATGGTGTCTTCAATTGATTCAACTTGAGTCTTAGGGTGCTCCCCACTATAAGGCTCCTCTCTCAGAGGATGATTAAAAGCCATTGTGATCCCTACCATAGGAATATCCCATTGAAAAATGATCTTCCAATGGTCCATTGAACCACTAAATGCATTCCAAACAACACTTACAATGTGTTTTCCTTATCATCATGTATAAACTCAATAATAAAACTAATAGAACCTCCTCCTATTGAATTTTCCCAAAATACTCGGTTACACCCGTTGACACATCCTCACTCATAATTTTCACTAATAAACCCCACACATGTGGTCCCAATCATACTCCGATCCATGAAACCAAATTATCTTTCCCATGCATTTCCATATAAAATGGAACCATCATAGTGATTTTTCACATGATTCATCACCTAAATCATACGATGAAATAGGGTTTCACCCCTTAAATCATATGAAAAAACATGATCACCCCTGAATCACGCCATGAAATAGTTTCAACCCATAAATCATAGCATGAATCACTAGTTAACCCCATGAAACATGATAATAATTATGGGTTACCCTCTGAATCACCCTCAAATAAAACACCAACCACCTTGAGCCTAATTCCAACACATTGAATCCACTCAGCACTCGATCTGTTGTTCAAATATGTTATTTACCAAGGAACTGAATATCAGTGGATCATATCACACTATGGAACCTCGAGTCACCTTGATCATCCACTGAATTGTATCACCACCACCATATCCCTTTAATCACAAGGATCATTCACCCATAAATTACATGATACTCTTCACCATAGGATTATCATTATCACTACTCTGAAAAAACCCAGACACCCATCCTTGATGTCCCATTCTTCATCAATCACCACACAGAATGAATGGTCATGGCCATCCCTATCATAACTAATAATTATCATGAATACCAAACACTGTATGTTCCTTACCAACAAGGAATGAAATTATTGACATTAAAAAATCCACTCACAACATGCATCATGTTCTCCAATGACTAATGGTGTGCTCCACACCATATGAATCCACTTACACTGCTTCTTGATCACCGAACTCAACAAGTACCACCACCACATTCATGATATTCCTCCCAAGATACACTCATCTACCATCAACATTTGAAACCATACCTCCTTAAAAATCCATGTCAAGGTATCCATTCTGGTCGACTTCACCACAATACCCCTATCCATCATTGATGTCACCTCTCACCACATAGGGATATGAATCATTGCACAAAACTCTAGGAATCCAAGACCTTGAGTGTATTTCCACCTCAATACCACCACGACACTTCTTAGGTTTATCCCCAACTTGAAAAAATTCCATCAAATCCTCACATAACCCATTCACTAATTAAAAACTCAACTGGCATCATGTGTACCCACCATGCACATATCCTTGAACACTAATAATTTTTATAAAAATACTTAGCAACACTCACTATCCTGCTATAAGGAAGAGTGATTCACCAAGAACAGTATCATAGGTTCTCACCCATGATTCTACTCTATCTCATCCGAACCCAATGTCTATATTCTCCCAAAAAATTTGACCGCACTACCTAACTCATTCCCCCATGAGTCGCATACCATCTAATTTAGGTTCAAGTGCCTAACCAGCTAACCATGCCTCACTACATGAAAATATCTCCCAATAGACCAAGGAATATCACTCATACCAAGGATAATCATATGAACACCCTCCAGAAAGGAATCATCTATAGAACCAAGAGAATCCACCCATGCTCCCACCGCACCATTAGAAAGTGCATCCTAAGAACCACTAGGACAGACACTAAACTGTTCATTCCATCCAAAACTAGCCTAAATACTATAAATTCTCTAAGAATTTCATATCCTAAAATCCAATGGAATATCCCATACCTTTATCCATAAACCCTCATGGATTCTATAGAACCTCATGGTCTGGTTAAGTAGAATGACACTAAGAAGCTATATGGGAAAGCACCATATAGGTTTTCATTGAAACTTTAAATAATTAAACTGATATTACAATGACCCACAAGGGTTCATAATTCTCAATGAAACCTATTCCCATACTCATATCACCTCCCATGCATACCATGACATCATCGAGTCATTACAAGGGAATCAATTGATCATACCAACTCACAAAGGGTCTCTATACATCCCTTAATGAAGGAAATGAATTTCCATCACAGGGGAAATTCCCACCATAAGATCCACATGAATTTATATTAAAAGGAAATAAATTGTGATTCAACTGAGTAGAATGACACTAAAAATTTATATGGGAAACCACCATATAAATTTTTGTTTATACATTAAACAACCGAAACTCTTGTTAGAAAACAATCATAGGAAACCAAGCCTATGTATTGTAAATCCGACATGCCTACCATGTTTCCTGAACATGACCTATTTCAAATAATTCATGAGCCAAACCACCATAATAAATCATAAAACTAAAAATCTATGCACATCATATGAGGTTAAATCATACAACCGTGACATTAAAAACCAAGAACAACAACCTCATGCCCTGGTAACTTGGACTTCCTATAAAAAAAAGACTTTTTGATACACCGATATAATATCCATCACAATATCTAACACATTATTAGATCACATGTATACCATAATCTAAAATCATAAATTAAAATAATATTTGATACCAATTTGTGCACCTTATCCTTGAGCCACCTTATAGTGTTCGTGATGAGGATTATACAAGACCTCATGTGTGCCTCTTGATATTCTAGAGGCTGTAGACTAGCCGAAAGGCCCTAATCTATAATATTGGGAGATTATGACCTAAAATTAGAGTTATATCAATATAAAAAATAACCAAACATCAAAAACTTATATAAACATCAGTACAAAAATAATAAAAAATAAACAATAAAAATATCAAATCACATATATGATGTTGTCATAAAAAAACAAACAATTGGTTTCCCATTGATCTGAACCCAAATACAAAATAAACTAAAAATACAACACATGCACCCAAAACCAATTTCTAACCTTGAGCCTCATACACCATGTATCCCCACACTTTTCGAGCTACCTTAATCCGATCCATTTCATGTCCCATTCCTAACTTAAAATGAAAACATAAGGTTTTCATGTACACTAAGTTGTCCATATAGGGTGTGAGAATATAACTCAGTAGGGTCTCACCAAAAACCCCTAATATATTTCATCATATGCGTGTGTATGCATGAGGAAAATAAATGACATAAACATGCTCACCAGTTCATCACACACTAACTAGACTGTCTCAACACTCGATTAGGTACACATGCCCATCATGTCATCAGGTACAACCCTGATTATACAGTCTTTGAAACTATGTCAGAATAAAACCATATCCTCATGCTACTGTGCTGATTACCAACCCATACCCAAAGACATAGGGCATGAAAATGTCCAAAACCTTGACCTAATACCTACAAACACTGGGCATGATTATACAACTATAAGACTCAACCCAACTCTTCTTATTTGATGGTGGTTCGTCAGTTTCATCTTACATCGTACCATGAAAAAGTCCCTAGGTTAGTCCTTGACCAAAGCCCACTCAAGGAAAAGTCCAATTCATGAACATTGACTCAAGAAATATATGGAAATGTCCTTGAATTAATTCCCTCATTAGGCCAGAATCATCACACCAACCCAAGCCATGCATGTCAAGGTCCTTGATACAATACCCAAATAAATAGGGCACAATCATTCCACTAACTTTAGTGAGGTCACAACACACTTAACCATCTAAATAGACTCTAGGGAGGTTCAATTAGCATACTGAACCATCCCTATATACTATGTGGAGGTTTAAAAAGCAATTTTAACTCAAGAAGGGACTATAGGTCATAACACATCTCACTAGATGATAATTTGGCACTATTCACTTAAGACCCATCCCCTAATCACAATACATCTCAACTCGCTTGTCAAGGAATCCACTAAGTTCTCAAGACCCACTGAGATCTTTGATCATTGATACTATATCAATACCATCTACCACTATTGATATCACTACTTGAAGGATATCAGTGATCCAGATTTCAAGGTCTAGTCCAATCTCATCAATGTTCCTTGTCACTCTTGGCCCTGCTACCCAAGGACCATCCCAGGCCATCAAATTCTACCAAAACCTAGACTAAACATACAGGGTCCAAAAACCAACCAAAACCCCCTTAGAATCACAATACCAATTTCTAAAGGACCCCTATCACTCTAATCACACATTAATACTCTCCTATGACCTCAAGAGGGAGTTCCTCAACACTCACATGACATACACCTATCTCTCCTATTATCACTTTTCCCCAAGCCACTCACGCCAATCTGCCAACCCTAGGAACCCAAACCAGGACAATATAAAACTCATGCCACAAACCATGACATCCTATAGGCCCCTTTTTATCTCACTTGTCACCCTCTCCCATTGGCAGCATAGTTAATGGGTAGTTTTATTTCACCAAAGTGATAAAGAGCACTAAATCCATTAATAGGAGGCATAACACCATCCTTTCTCATTTAACCATGGAAATCTTAGTCACTAAACCCCATTCCAAAAACCTATGTATTAATCATGCATGAACACTCATAAATATACATGCACATTATTTTTAATCATAGGGTCCACCTACCTAGAATATGGAGTTAACACCTCATCGAGCACTACTGATCCTTGTCTAAGATTACCAAGTATTTCTTGCACTCCTATGCACCTATCTTATTCCAAATAATAACAATAATTAATTATGAAAATTTATTATTAATTATTACATTTAAATTAAATAAGAATAATACCTAAAAATCATTAACTTTCATACTCTCACTAAAACAACGAGCAATGGGGTGTGGTCCACTGTCGACATGCACCTGAACCTATGCTATGTAAATTCTTAAAATTAAATGCCTATTATAATGTAATATTTCTCCAAAAATCATAGAAAACCCTGAATAAATTATTTGGGAAACATAAAATAACCAAAATTTCTTGATATGTCATGCATATAGAATCTTGGGTCCTCCTTTATACAGCTAATAAAAAGCCCCATCCATTTCAGTCAATTCCACTACACTCCAATGGAATCTAAACCAAAAACCATAAACAAAATCAAGTGAAAATCAATGAAGAAAATTTAAATTAAGATAAGATAATAATGGAGGGAAAAATTACCTTATATAACCATGAAATCACACCTAGAATCACCTAAAATGGAGGGGAGAAGGGAGATGGGTAGGTTTGGCCGTTGACCCTCCCATACCTGTGCTCCATGACAAAAAATAAAGGGGGATGAACTCCCTTTTAATTTAGAAAAAAAATTACCAACACACTATCACAGTATGAACCAAGGGATCATGCAGTGAACCAATCGAACATGGGACCCCTTTCCTTTATCCCAATTTTTCATGGTGTGAACCCTAGGTTCACATTATGAACCATATACACTACGGGAAATATAGATATTTGCGACGGGTCATTTGCGACGGGATCCCGTCGCAAATAGCCTTTTGCGACGGGGCCCCGTCGCAAATCGCCCGTTGCAGAAAACGCCGTCGAAACTAATTTTTTTTTGCGATGGGCCTGTCGCAAAAACACGTATTTGCGATGGGAAATTGGCCCGTCACAAATAGGTTTCTGGTTTTTTAAAAAAATCTTTTGCGATGGGCCCGTCACAAAAAGTATTTGCGACGGGCCATATTCCCGTCGCAAATGGTTGCTTCGAAGCGGGTATTTGCGATGGGCCCGTCGCAAATAAGTATTTGCGACGAGAATATATTCCCGTCGCAAATAATAATAAAAAAATTTAAAAAAAATTAAAAATTTATTTATTATTATATAAATCAATAAACCTATTTATATTGATATAAATATAATATTTATTTTTTAAATATGTTTTAGAAAGGAAGAATGAAAATCAAATATGAATGTATAAGATGTTCAGTAAAAGAGGCTTATAAAATAAATTAAAAAATATTTTTAATTAGTAATTATGTAATATTTATCAGTTAATAGTCATTTAATAACTCTTTGAATATAAAAAAATAAAAAAATAAATGAAAGATGGAAAATAAGTTAAAAATGAAACCCAAACTTCAAACGGCCATAACTTTTGATCCGGGACTCCGTTTGAGCTCCACAGCATATCAAATCGAAGCCTGTGACGAGCTCTACAGCGCTATGGACCGTTGGAACCCGTCCAAGGTTGTTTTAAGGCCAAAAAAGTCCCAGAAGGCCTCCAAAACTGAGTTTTTAGTCGGGATACCCCGATTTTTCACCTTTTAAACAGCTATAACTTCTGCTCCTGATGTCCGATAAACCTCTACCATATATCATATCGAAGATAGTTTCATGTTCTTCGATTTGACTGATTTTGGAGCTGAAACGGACTTATGGATTAGAAGTTATGGTCGTTTAAACATTCAAATGGCTATAACATCCGATCCGGATGTCCGTTTGTCCTGTACCGCATATCATATCGAAGATTGTTTCATGTTCTTCGATTTGACTGGTTGTGGAGTTGTAACGGACTTACGGATTAGAAGTTATAGCCGTTTTAACATTCTCGGTGGATTTTCACCCCCTCATTCCTATGTATTCATTCATAACTATACATATATATATATATGTGTGTGTGTGTGTGTGTGTGTGTATCTATTGTATATATGTATTTATTTATGTATTTATTTATTTATACATATACATAAAAACCCATATTTTATAAATTTATTTAAAACTAAGCTTATAAATATTTATTAATTAATATACAAATAAATATATGAATAAAAACTTATAACTATATATATATATAGAATAAATATATATTAATATACGAATAAATATATATATATATATTTATATAACCAAATATATTTATATTAGTATAAATCTATATTAATATACGAATAAATATAACTATATATATATAGATAGATCATTAAATGTATAAAAAAATGAAATGGCTTAGTTGTAAAGGTTAATGCGCGCATGGGGGAGGTTTATTCCTATTTATTATTAATTATTTCTAATTATTATTAATTACTACTAATTACCATTAACTATGAAAAATTAATACTAATAAATTAAATTTATTAAATAACAAAACAATATAAACGCAATTAAATTACAACTAATTAAAAATAAATAAAACTAATAAAAAATTTAAATTAAATATTAAATTAAAAAGAAAATAAATACCTTTAAAATTGATCTGAGGTTGATCTTCGATAATTGTTGAAGACATCAATATCAAATCTAGAAATAAAAATTAAACTTAAGAAACTGTGAACTCTAAAAATAGAGTTTTGAGAGAAGTTGAGAATGAATGGAAAAAAACGGGTGGGGGTATTTATAGGTTAGATTATTTGCGACGGGACCCGTCGCAAATACTTGAGCCCGCATTTATCACGATCAACGGTTAAATAGTTATTTGCGATGGGACCCGTCGCAAATATTAACCTGCCGACATACTATTTGCGACGAGGGGTATATTCCCGTCGCAAATAGTTTTTACCGCCGCTGGTTATTTGCGATGGGTGGTAACCACCCGTCGCAAATAACTTTCCCGCGGTTTGGCGCGCATTGCGCGCCAAGCCTTTTGCGATGGGTGAGATTTCCCCGTCGCAAATAAGTGGTTATTTGCGATGGGAAAATACCCCCGTTGCAAATAAGTGTATTTGCGACGGGATTTATTCCCGTCACAAATAACCCGTCGCAAAACCCCCTTTTTCCCGTAGTGATACTATTATTGTTTCCAACATCCTTGACCTCCCATCCCTCCTCTAATGCTCACCCAAACCACCATGACACCCACAGGGTCTTAAACCACACATGAAAACATTAATTATGGATTCTCAAATTCCATAAACTCCGTTTTGATTTTAGATTCTCAAAATCAATCATTTATAAGTTAAAAAATTCAAATTTCCAAAATAATTTCTATCCTATAATGGTTTGGGTTGTTACACATATGATTTATTTATTTACTAAATATATATTTCAATCTCACACTTTAATTAAAGCCTCATATACTTTATAAAAACTTCACCTTATGCCAAACTATATATAATAATTTATGAATTCATATCCTATTTTTTGGATATGATCTAAATTTTTTTTGAACAATCTCTCAATTATTCCCTTAGTTTTGTAAAAAAATATTTGAAAAAAAAGATCCTCATTGAAAAATTATTTTTGTTTAACCTTTTAAGACTTTTTAGAATTGTAAATGATCACGAATGACCAAATCCTTACTATAAACAAAGATAAACCTCTAGTAAAATGTTTGTGATACTCAAGCTATAAAGTGATATGACATGATTGTTGAGTCAATGACTCACTTATTATTTTTTTGAAAATCACTATTCAATTCATATGAATTTGATTTAACTTGAAAAATGTTTTTATTTATCTTATGTGTGTAGAAATTAATTTTCAATAAATGAAATTATTGAGAATATACTATGAAAATATAGTGAGTTTAAGTCATATGATAGATTACATTCATTGGATATATGAGAACTGTAGTAGTGCTGGAATACCACCATCATTAGATGATGAGCTATGATATGTTCATCATTAGATGATAACAAATTTTCCGATATAGTAATAACTAAACCTGAAGAAAGTTTAATTAAAACATTGGATTTAGATAAAATAGAGACTCTAAATTTACCTAAATTTTTTTAGAAAAAATAGATGTTACTTGATGCTTTGAAGGTTTATAGTCATGTTGAATATATGTAATAACTTATTGCCATAAGTTCCCTTATAATAATTTAAAATTTTATTTCCAAGTGTTTTATCTATGAGATACCATTTTTTGAGGTTTTACTAGTGAAATATCTTAGATTTTATCTTATAATCACTGAGTTTTTGATCATTGAGTTCAAGGGATTCTGATAAGAAGGATAGAGCTTCCAGGGTGTAATGTGTGAAAATTACCTATGATCTGAGGGATTATAAATAAAAAGAGATAGTGCATTTGATCATCTAGATTGAGGTATTATAGGGATAGGAAGAAATAAAACCTTATGAAAGGTTAAAGTTAAAATATTTTGGGGATAAGAAGAAAAACTTTTTAATAGGTATAAAATCATGGATACCTAAAGTTAGGTTTAAATTTTTTTATCACTTAAGGTTAAAGAAAGTTAGTTTTAAAATATCTATTTAGGAGTGTTCGAATTTTGATTTTATGCTCTTTATATTATTTTAATAATTTTCTTCAAATGTATTTACTTACTACATTAGATGTTATAAAATTTTTGATAGAATTTTTTACTAATGATTTTATATGAATACTCTAATAAGTTTGTATTTTTTCAGAATATTGTATTTTTATAAATGTAAATATGAGGGTTTAGAAAATTTTAGGTTTATTTTTAACTAAAATCACCCCATATTATAGTGTTTTTTTGAAAAATATATTTAAAAAATTGGAACAACAGTTGAAATCAAATCTAGTTTCTACTAGATTCAAAAAATCAACTCATTTTGACCAATACCAACATTGGGTAACAGTTCATATATTTTTTTATTTACTATAATTATTTTATCTTTTATTTATAATAATAATTGTCTTATATAATAAAGATTCTATTGTTTTTATTATGGAAGGATTTCCAATTGAAATCGTTGAGAATTTAAATCTAAGCAGACCATCTATATTTAATAGATAAAATTATGAATAATAGCCTGATCACATGAATTATTTTTTCATAAATATCTGAATTGATAATTTTCTCATGATGAATTGAAATTATAATGTTCTAGAAAAATATATTTTCCATTTTTCTCATAAATAAAAGATGTAATATCAAGCAAATCACAAAGTTTGGAATACCTTATTATGTTCAATGACCAGGAATATGTATTGTCAGATATCATCTTGTGAGGTGGAAAATGAAATTTAAAAGAAGCAAGAGGTTAAATATTTGGGAACTTCTAAAGTTTTAGAAAGAAAAAGAGCTATGTTAATATAAGACTGTCAATCTTTTGGTTTCTTACTTGGTGAAATAGTAACTCAATTAAATAAATATTTTATTACTATTGTGAATAGTTTACAATATTTGGTTGAGAATGAATTAAAAAAATCATATTATTGAAATGGTTATTGATATTATATTGACAGAGTGGGAATCAAAGATGGAAAAAATTGATGACACTAAACATTTGACGAAGCTAAGTCTAGATGAATTGATTGGTACTTTAATGAAATAAAAAATTAGATTGAAGAGAGCTGTTGAAAAAGAGAAAGTGAAAAATAGATTGGCCTTTACATCTACTTCAATTAATCTTAATTTTGGTGATATTAGTTATTGTGAAAATGTTTATAAATATCAGGTTTCAAAGAAGAAAAGAAAGCGTTTAGATCAAATTAGTTCAAATTTCAGTGAGAATGAACTCACTCAACTTACTAGAATAATTAATTGGATTGTTGGAAATAATTTCTTTGAAATAGTCATCAGAAAGACAGAAAATATAAACATTATAAGAAGGATTATTCAGATTTCATTTGTTATAAATGTAATAACACTCTTTATATTAGACTATATTTACTAAAGTTGATAAAAAAGGATAAAATATCAAAGAATCATTCTAAGAGTAAGGGTAAAAAGATCTTGAAATATTTGGATACCTGTTGTCCTTTTGAAGGTGATAATACTTATTATTGTTATTTTAAAATTATCATTTTTTAAATGTTCTTAAAACCCTGTTTTGAATATAATTTATAAGTATTTTTATGTGAAAATATAATTTTTTCAATAAATATTAGCGTTATACATGTATTTTTGAGGTTTTATAATGGAAACCCTAAGTTTATAAGGGTTATGTAATGGTAAATTGAGTTTTTAAGAATCTACATAAGGGTAGAGTGTTTTTACAACTTCTATATAAGGGTAAACTCATATATTCATGAGATTTGTAATGGAAACTCTGATGTTCTAAGTGTTATGTGTAGGTAAACTAGATATTGAATAAGGGTTGGTGGAAGAAACAACCACTATGTATGGGTAGTGATGGAATCCCATGAAATGTGTAAAGTTATTTCCCTACTCACTTAAGAGAAAATCTAGAGTTTCATAATGGTAAACTAAGATTTATTTTACCTATGTAAGGGTAAACCTTGTTCATGTAAAGGAAAGTCATGGTTTTCATAAAGGAAGAACCAAGTTTCTAAAGGATACATGAGGGAAAAGATGAGCTATATAAGGGTTAGATTATGGATTAAAATGATGTATAAGGGTGGAATATGTTTTCTTATATATTCATAAGGGTAAAAATGTAAGAACCCAGATCTTCGTTTCAGGTACGCCTTTCCTTTTTCTGGAGTTTTTAAGAAAAATGGAGTTTCTGGAAAATTTTGAAGTACACGCCGTGTAATTTCTGAGTAGACGCTGTGTACTCTTCTCCAGCTCGAAGTCGTGTGTTGGCCGTGCCCGTTCCACACACACGGTGTGTAGGGGTGACGTGGAGGACAATTTTGGCAGAGTACGGAAAGACCTAGTACACGGCGTGCACTTTTTTTTCATTAAACGGACCAGGGTCGTGCCTGACTCAAAAAGCGTCTTCTTATAGGTCTTGTTCGTCTGAGAGTGCTGAGGATCCGTGAATCTTTGACGAGCCCCTGCCTCTCCGTCCGTTCTCCGATTCGAGCTCTGTTGATTGCATTGGAAGCGCAACAGTGAATTCTTCCTTCTTCTTGAGCCTTGTTTTCCAATTCTTCCTCCTTCTCAAATTATCTAAGGTTGAACGTTTTGTGCGTTTTCATAGATATTCGTCATTCTACCGAGAATCAATCTGTGTGGATCAAGTATATTGATCTCCTAGCATCTAGGTGGGTGGTTTGTGCCTTTCTGTAGAATGTCGACGAGTATTTTATGAAAATTCCACCAATACCCTTGAAGGAGGTATTGCGTGTTCCTGTTTTTCCCTTATTGTATTTCCTGCTTTTCTTGATTGCTTGAGTATATGTTTTTTCCTGTGAATATGGTAGTTTTTACTGTACTCTGGATGTTTTCCATGCTTGTTTTTCTGGTTTGGTGTTTTTCCGATTGCCATGCCTAGTTGTAGGATAGTGGAACTATTGCTTGTTATGCTGTTGAGCCTTAGATTTATAGCCAAGTAGTTCTTGAGGTTTACTTGGAAGATTCACGCACGCTGAGAATGTTTATTTCCACACAGGACTGTGAGAACCTAGGGTAGCAGACCATTGGAAGAATGGACGTAAGGGATTCTCCAGAGTGTCTTCTAATACGATGCGAGACTACAGGGGGAATTGATGATGAGTGCTTCCTCAGAGAGTCTTTAGTTCCTCAACAAGGGCCATAGGGGGAATGAGACGTTGAGGGCTTCCCCAGAGAGTCTTTAGTACAATATGAGACTATAGGGGGAATTGATGGTGAGTGCTTCCTCAGAGAGTCTATTCTTAGCTGAACCAGAGGGGTGAGACTGCGTGTGCCTCCTAGAGGGTTGCTAGTACTTGTAGGTTGAACCATAGGGGTTAGGCTGTGAGAGGTACCCAGAGGGTTACCTGTTTTCCACTTGTTGTTGGTTGTTGTGTACTTTATATTCTAGAACTGTGGATTGTATCTACTGTGTGCTTTTCTGTTTACTGCTTCCTGCACTTTTACTTGCCTTGTATTCATTAACTATTAGGCACAAATCTTTGGGTGGTTGCCTACTGGGATTGTATCTCACACCCTGTTTGGGCCATGCTTTAGGGCCCAAGTAGACTATGTTGTTACAAGTATAGATAAGGTAAAGCACCCTTCTACTTCAGGTTCTTGATTGCACTGGAGTTGGAGAGCATGGGATCGAGCCGTGGCTTGCGATGCTGAGGAGTTTACTTTGTTTTCTTTCGCACTTTGTTTTTCAGTTTTACTTTAGCACGTTGGTTTTTTTACTATTTTCCAAAGACATATGTACCATGTTGCATCATTATTATTTTATACATTGCTTCCGCTGTTCAGTTCAGTTGTTGTATGTTGTTCGTTGTTTCCGTTATTGTGTCTGGTTGTTCTTCCGCTGTATACTTTACCGAATGAGGGCATAGTTTCCCCACCGACTCACCAAGGCCCTCGCTGCTAGTCATAAGCCTCTTGCGTTTGGGGAAACGCACTTGAGGTCATGTGGAGAACCGGGTACAGGGCACCAGTGGAAGGGCTCTGGATTCAGGTCATTACAAAGTGGTATCAGAGGAGTTCTTTTCTCTTGATTTACTGTTTTAAGACTTTAGCTAGGGATAGGATGGATTCGGTACTTGGTATTAAGCTGTGATCAGGAGTAGATGACCCCTGTATAGGGAAAATCCATACTATCTCGTTAATTGCAGTTTGCTGATTTTGAGATTTTACGGTTGATATGATTTCACCTGAGTGATTTACATTCTTTATGTTGTTATTTTCTTGACAATTACGGTTCTATTTCTGTCGCAACCCGATGAGATGAGGGTATTCCATCTCATGCATCATATAGGCACTTGTAGAAATCACATGCCATGCATTCTTGCCATGCCATCTAGGGTGCATTAGTGATTGTATGCTGTTGTGATAGACTTTAGTAGATTATGCATGCTGTTGTGATAGATGCTTGATAGAATCTCTACTACCTTGTTAGAGTGTTTTTTGTTTTCTATTTTTCTTAAATGAGCGCCAAGTTTTGATTCATGAGGAGTATGGGCCCTCACAAATCGGAAATTTGGCACCTCTTTGACTTGTTTTCAGTGTTTTTGGGATTCTATGCAGTTTATGAGCTACTACCCAGAAAAACCCAGAATACACAATATGTACTTTTGACTACACGCCGTGTAGTTTTTAGGCCATGTCACTAACCATGTGAGAAAAGACACATTGTTGTGAAAGTAACTTCAGGAACACGCCATGTACGGAAGGTACACGCTGTGTAGTAGTGAGCCTTGTACCCGGCCATGTCACTAACAACACAAGTCGAGGAATCTCGTGTCATACACGCTGTGTGTTTTATGAACACGCTGTGTATCCTTATCCTCAGTACCTGGCTGTGTCACGAAAAACACGGGACGATGTTCTCTCCTCCTATACAATCCGTGTAAGGGTCAGCCGTGTACTTAGCCATGTCTCCAACAACACGGGTCGGGAAAAAATCTTCGAGTACACGCCGTGTTTGTTCAGAACACGCCGTGTAGTCTCAGCCGTGTAGCCGGCCGTGTAACTAACAACATGGGTCATTGAAACCTTGTCTACTATACACCGTTTCCACAGGGAACATGCCGTGTAGTATCTGTTTAAGAAGACCGTGTGGGTTAGCCATGTAAAGAGACTTGGGCAGGGGAGTAGAGTTCAAGTACACGCCGTGTGTGGGGATAACATGCCGTGTAGTCTGGGTTTTTACATGACCAGGGGTAGCAGAATCACATGCCCATGTACATGGTTTAAGTGAACATGCCATGTAGTTTTTATACACGCCGTGTAGTCATGTTTTGTAAACTTGTGTGTTTTTCTTCCCCTTTACCCGTTTTGTACTCCTGTGTTCTCTGTCCTTGTTTTCTTGATCTAAGGTGTACTTTTGATCTTTCGGACCTATGCCTCCGAGACATCCTCCGATTGTACGTATGTCTTCAGGCAATGATCAGACACCAGATATGGCTGATCAGGGACTTCCTGCCGATCCTCCAGTCGGGCCAGCCTTGGCACGGGCTGTCATACCAGTGGTAGGCACTGATGAGCAATTCAGGGAAGGGTTTATGAGGATGATGTAGACCTTCTAGGGAGCACCGCCTCCTGCCTCGACTATGGAATACTTGACACGGGTTTTTCAATAGCAAAATCCTCCCACGTTCTTGGGGGAAGGAGGACCTCAGGCTGCAGATTTATGTTTGGAAGCCATGTTGACCATATTTGAGCATCTGAAGATTCCTCCAGAGAGGCAAGTCAAGATCTCTACCTATATTCTACGAGACTCTGCCAAGAGGTGGTGGGACGTGATCTCACAAGCGGGTCACCAGCAGGTTATTACTTGGGAGGAGTTTCAGCACATGTTTTATGACTAATTCTACCCAGAGACCCTGAGGGCCGATCGAGCCTAGGAGTTCTTGATCTTAGAGAAGGGTACTCTTTCTGTCATGGAGTATTCCTCTCGTTTCACTGAGCTATAGCATTTCACACCTCCCCGGGATGGGAGTGGGGTGTTATTAGCAAGGAAGTTTGAGGATGGTCTTAGGATAGAGATCCGCTCACAGGTGAATATCTTATAGTTGACTTCCATCACTTCCCTCGTCAACCAGACACTGATTGCAGAGCACA
Source organism: Viscum album (assembly GCA_963277665.1). Classification (NCBI taxonomy): domain Eukaryota; kingdom Viridiplantae; phylum Streptophyta; class Magnoliopsida; order Santalales; family Viscaceae; genus Viscum; species Viscum album. Next base: position 1,466,486,419 of record OY728156.1, on the reverse strand, counting down.
ATCTGAGAGACTCCAGAGCTACGAGCGAGGGAATTTATGCTTCTAGAGATAGTTTTCCTTCAGATGACAACAAGAATCTCCATAGGGAGTCTATGCGCGGTGATCCGAGGAAGCGAGATGCATCGTCAAGCAACCAGGTGGTATGCTACCAGTGTGGCTGGTCAGGGCACACGAGGCCGCAGTGCTAGAGAGACCCCGTGGAGTGCCGATATTGCGACAAGATGGGTCACCTTCAGCGTTTCTTCCGGGTTTCCTCACCAGCAGCTGGTGACCGAGGTTCTTCCATGACTCCTCATTCAGGAGCAGCACCACCAGTTTCTCACCAGTTGGGGAACTGGAGTTCTTCCGGCCATTCGGGTTGAGGTGGAGGTCGAGGCCATGGTGGTCAGCCACCAGTCCCTCAGCACCAGCAAGGTGGATCAGCTTAGAGTGGTCAGCCAGGGGCGTAGGGCCGCGGTGCAGGCCAGTCTTTCACAGTGGAGCAGACCTATCAGGAGTAGGATCACACCCCTTCTACAGTTTGAGGTACGATTTTAGTATCCTCAGTTTTATCTTCATCTCTTTTCAATACTAGTGCTATGTATGGTTTTATCTCTGTTGCTACTATAGAGAGCGTTGGGCTCTGTGTCTTTTCTTCTGTCGACTCGTTGACACTAGACACACCTTTGGAGACGAGGACATCTAGTGTACTCTAGTGTAAAGAGTGCCCTCTCGAGGTTGAAGGGTATCGTTTCTTATGGGATCGATATGTCCTAGAGATGACAAGCTATGATGTCATCCTCAGGATGGACTAGTTGGTTCCCTTCTAGGCAGTCGTCGACTGTTATCACTGCAGAGTGAGTTTCGTTTCACCAGAGGGTGAATCTTTTCTTAATAAAGGCGAATGGGATGCTCAGGCGAGTCGAGATGGACTTGAGCATCATGGGCTAGGAAGGGTGATGACCCAGATTTCTAGTCTTTATCTGGATGATCAAGGGACTTAGCAGTTGGACTTTCCTCTAGGGGTGGATTGTTTTAGGGACTTCTTTCCAGAGGACTTTTTGGGTTTGCCTCCGGAGCGTGAGGTAGACTTTTCTATTGAGATCATGCCAGGAGCAGCACCAGTGTCCATTTCTCCTTATAGGATGGCTACACCTAAGTTTCAGGAGCTCAAGAAGTAGTTGGAGGAGTTGTAGGCAAAGGGTTTAATCCAACCCAGTACTTCTCCTTGGGGTTCGCCTGTCCTGTTTGCGAAGAAGGCAGATGGTACCCTTCGGCTTTGTGTAGATTATCGGAAGCTGAACCAGTTGACGGTCAAGAACAGATATCCCTTACCGAGGATCGATGACCTCTTTGATCAGCTTCTAGGAGACCAGGTGTTCTCGAAGATCGACTTGAGGTTCAGTTATCTTCAGTTGCACATTAGACCATCAGATATACCTCTGACAGCCTTCAAGAGCAGGTGTGGTCTATACGAGTATACAGTCATGCCGTTTGGTCTCACGAACATGCCTGCAGTTTTCATGGATCTGATGAACCGAGTGTTCCATTCTTACATGGACTCCTTCATCATGGTCTTCGTGGAAGATATCTTGGTGTACTCTCACATGCGACATGACCATGCCACACATCTTGAGATTGTTCTGATTACACTGAGAGAGCATTGGATTTATGCTAAACTCTCAAAATGCCACTTTTCGATGGATCAGATTCACTTCTTGGGTCACGTCATCTCAGTGGAAGGAGTATCTATGGACCTAGAGAAAGTGAGAGATGTAGTTTCTTGGGAGCATCCAAAGAACATTTTTTTAGGTTTTGGAGAGAGTTGGGCTAGTCGCCTATCGGTTGCAGCTACCCCAGAGGTACCGGGCCATGCACGACGTCTTCCACGTCTCTCAGCTACGATGTTACTTTTCAGACCCGTCTCATGTATTTCAGCCTGAGGAGGTTGAGCTCGAAGAAGATTCATCGTTCGAGGAGAATCCCATCCGGATTGTTGATCGCAGTACGAAGGTTCTCCGTGGGCGGTCTGTCCCTCTTGTACGAGTGCTTTGGCAGCACGGGCGAGTACAAGACGGGACCTGGGAGAGGGAGACTGATGTACGATCGCAGTGGCTGGAGCTGTTTGGGGTTTCTTCTTCTACGCCTTGCTAGGGAAATTCAGGGACGAATTTCTTTAAGGGGGAAAGTTTGTAAGAACTCGGATCTTTGTTTCAGGTACACCTTTCCTTTTTCTAGAGTTTTTAAGAAAAATGGAGTTTCTGGAAAATTTTGAAGTACACATCGTGTACTTTCTGAGTACACGCCATGTACTCTTCTCTAGCTCGAAACCGTGTGCTGGCCATGCTCAGGCCACACACACGGTGTGTAGGGGTGATGTAGAGGCCGATTTTGGTGGAGTACGGAAAGACCTAGTACACGCCGTGTACTCTAAAAGTACACGCCATGTACTTTATTTTTTTTTCATTAAATGGACCGGGGTCGTGCCTGACGCACAAAAGCATCTTCTTCTAGGTCCCGTTCATCCAAGAGCTCCGAGGATCCATGAATCTTCGAAGATCCCCCGCCTCTCCATAAGTTCTACGATTCGAGCTCTGTTGATTGCGTTGGAAGCGCAGTGATGAGTTCTTCCTTCTTATTGAGCCTTATTTTCCAATTCTTCCTCCTTCTCAAGTTATCTAAGGTTGAAAATTTTGTTCATTTTCATAGATCTTCATCGTTCTATGGAGAATCAATCTGCGTGGCTCAAGTATATTGATATCCTAGCATCCAGGTGGGTGGTTTGTGCCTTTCTGTAGAAATTCGATGAGTATTTTGTGAAAATTCCACCAATACCCTTGAACGGGGTATTGCGTGTTCCTGTTTTTCCCTTGTTTTATTGCATGATTTTCTTGAGTAGATGTTTTGCCTAGGAATATGGTATTTTTTACTATAATATGGATGTTTTCCATGCTTTTTTTTCTTGTTTGTCATTTTGTCGGTTGCCATGCCTAGTTGTAGGATAGTGGAACTGTTTATTGTTATGCTGTTGAGCCTTAGATTGATAGCTAAGTAGTTCTTGTGGTTTACTTGGATGATGCACGTGTGCTGAGCATTTTTATTTCCACACAGGACTGTGAGAACCTAGTGTAGTAGACCATATAGAGAATGGACGTAAGGGCTTCTCCAGAGTGTCTTCTAATATGATGTGAGACAACAGGGGGAATTGACGATGAGTGCTTCCTCAGAGAGTCTGTAGTTCCTCGAAACGGTCCATATGGGGAATGAGACTTTGAGTGCTTCCCCAGAGATCCTTTAGTACGATATGAGACTATAGGGGGAATTGACGGTGAGTGCTTCATCAGAGATTCTATTCTTAGCTGAAATAGAGGGGTGAGACTGTGTGTGCCTCCTAGAGGGTTTCTAGTACTTGTAGGTTGAACCATAGGGGTTAAGCTGTGAGAGGTACCCAGAGGGCTACCTGTTTTCCACTTGTTGTTGGTTGTTACTTGTGTACTTTATATTCTAGAACTGTGGATTGTATCTGCTGTGTGATTTTATGTTTACTGCTTCCTGCACTTTTACTTGACTTGTATATATTGACTATTAGGCACAAATCTTTGGGTGGTTGCATACTAGGATTGTATCTCACACCTTGTTTGGGCCATGCTTTTGGGCCTAAGAAGACTATATTGTTATAGGTATAGATAAGGTCAAGAACCCTTCTACTTCAGGTTCTTCATTGCACTGGAGTTGGAGAGCATGGGACCGAGCCGTGGCTTGAGATGCTAAGGAGTTTACTTTGTTTTCTTTCTCACTTTGTTTTTTAGTTGTACGTCAACACATTGATTTATTTACTACTTTCCATAGACATATGTACCATATTGCATCATTATTATTTTATACATTGCTTCTGCTATTTAGTTCAGTTGTTGTATGCTGTTTATTGTTTCCGTTATTATGTCTGGTTGTTCTTCCGCTGTATACTTTACAGAATGAGGGAATAGTTTCCCCACCGACTCACTAAGGCCCTTGCTGCTAGTCGGAAGCCTCTGGTGTTTGGGAAAACACGCTGAGGTCATGTGGAAAACCGGGTACGGGGCACCAGTGGAAGGGATCCAGATTCGGGTCGTTACAAAAACCAAGTCACCCTTACACAATTATCACTTTGGAATTAAAATAATTAAAAACATTTTTTTTCATTTCCTTCTCCTAACTCATGCCTGTAACCATTTTGATGAATCTAAAAGCCAAAAAGTATGGTAATTAATTCCTTTTACTTATTAAAAGTTATAACCCCAATTTTAAAAGATTTTAAATCTTCATATTCAAGAATCATTTTAAATACCAACTTAAATGATGAATTTAATTTGATAATATCAGTGTTGCAAGACACCCTTGAAATTTTCTTAAAAAAATACCCTTACCTTCTGATATATTTGATTTTGATATTCTTTCAAGTTTGGTCAATCCAAAAATTCCTTCATGAAATATCTGTAAAGTCTTGTTCAAAAAATTCAAAGTTCTTCTTCCAGTTTCAAGGCATGACATGACCTTTACTCTCATTTATTTCTGGGTGGAATGTTTTAAGGGAGATAAATTCTAGGTAGGATTTTTTTATTTTTTCTTATCTTTATTTCATGCTTAATTTAGGAAATAATGACATAGAATTATCAAATAATAATGATAAAAAGTCACCACTGGATTTTCCTAGATTATTTAAGAGATATGGAATATTATCACATATATTTTAATGATTAATATTAGGAAAATAAATTGATAACATATTTTATGTATTAAATTGATAATTTCGAAATTATTTTAGAGAGAGAAAGTTTTTATATTAAGTGGTGTTTTTATTTATCATGGAAATAAATTATTTGAAATAGGTTATAGGATTCCTTGATGAGTAGTTTGTACTAACTAAAATGAAAACGCGATTTAGGCGATGATTCCTTGAAGAAGCTTGGTGATAACATTGAAAATATTAAATTATGATGTTCATTACCTTGTGGAGGCCATGTATATGATTGTTAACATGATATGAAATTGTGTGTTGATACGATCTAGACTATATTGTGTTTGATCGAGTGTAATAATGTTTTGGGTATTGTTTCACACACATGATATCCTATGTGAGACTTACTATGTTATGCCATGTTTCCTTGTTTTTGAAATTTGTATATGTTATATTTTTACTCTATGTTTTGTAACAAGTGACAGGTAGAACCATCATGGATCAGTGTCCCTAGAGGTGGAGTGGGTTCTAACACTACATATGACATGATGACTAGACTAGGTTGGATGATGTGGTATGATTACTTAGCGTGGAATATCCTGGTGGCATGATAGTCCATACGATCTGACCCATGAGGCAATAGGGGGAATGATGGTCTACATGACATGAATCTAGAGATAATAATAGGAAATAAAGGCCTATCATGTCCTGACATGGTGGTCATAGACATGTATTCATATTTATTAGCATCCATTCCAACCTATACACTTGTGATGTTTCCATGACCACTTAGTTTTTTTTATAAAATGGAGCTGAAGAAGGTACAACTGAGGTTTGTGGTGGCTTGGTTAGTGCATGAACACTTGGTATAATTGTATTTATTTCACTATTTATTATTTATTATAATGTTATACACTCCTATGTATGTGCACTCAATTTAAGAATACATTGGTGGTTTCTTACTGTGTTTTATTACTCACACCCTATATGGGAATCACGATGCATGTGAAAACTTCATGTATAAGGATCTAAGTAAGGGAAAGGGTCATGTGGAAGATAGTTGAGTTGATGAACATAGATTTGGAGGTGGGAATAAAATTTATTCTCAGGGATTTCATAGAGTATTTTATTTATTTTTCATACCTAAACTTATAATTGTCCTGGCTTGCCACATTATGATCTAATTTATTATCTATATAACTTGTGTGCTATGATCAAATATATTATGATTATTTAGTTTTATATATGTTAATCTGATTATTTTAGTATATTATTATTCTCAATGTAAGGACATGGAATGAGGGTATAGTCTCCCCACTGAAGGACTTCAAACTCTTTATGCTATTCAACAACCTCTTACATATTTGGAGGCATATATGGGGTCTTGTGGCACTCTGGCACAAACCTGGTGGTTTGTTTTTGGGTATTATAGTTTAGTAGAAGATAGTGTAAGTGAAAGAAAAAATATCATTTGTTTTTATTAAAATATAAAAAATGAATAAAAATGCATCATGGATAAGGTAACCATGAAATCTTTGACAAACTAAACTCTAGATTATAAATTTACTTATACTTATAATAATTATTATTCAACTTCAGTGAATAATGAAAAAGTTAATCCATTAGATAAGGAAAAATAAAACTCATCATATCATAAGGATTACATGCCTACATTTAATAAAATTATTAGATATATAAATCTTAATTAAAAATAAAATAAAAAGTTAAAAAATAATATTGATTTTGATGAGGTAAATCTTATTATAGTTAATAAAATAATTTAAAAAGTAACTTATAATGTTTATAAACTTTCATCAGAATTATATTCTAAGTCTAATTCTAGTCCAATTTCAAAAGATTATAATTTGTTTGTTAAACTTAAATTAGAATTCAATAGTCTAAAGAAACTATTTTCCAATTTTACTTTGGATAAATAAAATTTTGATAAAATTTATGAACAACTAAAATCCTCTAGAAATTCAAACAGAATATGATTTACTTATGGTAAGTCAAATTTTTAATCAAAATATTTTGTACCTAAGAGTTCACCCTTTTGCACTAAATATCAAATGGTTAGCCACTGATAAAAATATTATTTTCTAAACTAAGTTCAATATTTGGATTCTCATAGATATTTTATTTTCAAATAACTAGCTACTGAAAAACATAAAATAGCTAGGTAGATGTGGATTCTTAAACTTTAATTTTCTAACATAACTATCCCCAAGAGAGTTTGGGTTCCAAGAAATTAGTTTTATTATTTTAAGGGAAAATAGATAAGTAGCAGTATCAAGAATAAATGGTCTATGGAAAATGGTTTTCCTCAACATATGACTGGAGACAAGTCCAACATCCGAAATCTGAAAAAGTTGAATGGAGGATGAGTCATTTATGGAGACAATTAATGAGATGATATTGTCATAATAAATGATATTTTTATCTTGGAAAAAAATTAATTTATAATGTTTTGTATATTCTAGGATTTAAGAACAACCTTATCAGTATTATTCACCAATACGATGAGGGATACCTTGTGAATTTTATGAATGAAAAATGTACTATTCAAGATTTAAATGGTACTTTCATTATATTTACTAATTGGCATGATAATATTTATGAAATTGAATTAGAAAACTTAAGGCACATAAATTTACCTTGATTAAGTGAAAATGAAGATTTATCTTTGTTATAGTATAAAATATTAGAACATTATATCTTTTAAACTTCAGCTAAAATTTCTTGGAAAGGACAAGTTAGATAACTAATTGAACTTAAATTTAACTATACTAGAGTATTTTATCCTTTTCAATATGGTAAAAACACAAGTATAGTTTTAAAACTAAAAGTGAAGAACCAATTTTTGAAGATTTATAGTTAATGCACATGGATTTATTTGGTCCAACACAAACTGGGAGTATTAGTGTAAAACTGTAACATCCAAAGTAAGTAATGAATAATATATATTTCTATCTATGTATATTAATGATTAAGATAGTGTTATAGAGGATTAAAATGAAAATAAATACAATCTTATGCATGGAATACACTAATATTCTTAAAAGATTGTTTTAGTGCCTTTTGATGGAAAACCATTTTTGAATCTATATTTTAACAATTTTATAAACTATGTTTGTCAAAATAAACTTATTCTTTATGATTGGGACATCAAAATTTACTTTGTGTGAATTTTTGGTATTTTTCTGACAATGTTCATATTTTTAATGAATAGTGAAAAATACTGCATTTTACATCAAAACTGCTTTTTAACCTAATTTATTTATATGATTATATTATGTTTTGAATTGGTTTTGAAGTGAAATTAGAATATATTTTTACCATTTTATCCAATGGTGGTCATTGGAATCAATTTCACTTTGAAATTAGACTTAAACTGGTGTCGATCTTTTGATACTTATTGTTTTGTAAAAACACGCTTTTTGCTCTGGCAGCGGGAATTAATTATTAAATTAATTAATGTGACTTATATGATTTGAATTTTGTAAAATAGGCTTCATTTTTGAATTCGGAATGTCAAATATAGCTTAGGGTGAATTTTTGGTAATTTTCTGAAAAACTTCAATTTTTGATGAATAGTGAAACCACTAAGTGGTAATCAAGCAAACTGATTTTTCAGTTAAATGAAAGTTTACCACTAATGTGTATTGAATTTTGAAAATCCGACATACATGGTTGTCATTAAGAAGTAAAATGTGGTTCAATGAGATTAAAATAATTTTTTGGTGAATAGTAACTTATTAAGTTTTTAATCGCGATTAGTGGTAATTAGTGTAGTTTAAGGTATAAATAATGCTTTAATAATATTAAATGACCTAGACACATGTCCCAACCTTATTGGTTGTGTCATGGACGACCAAGACAAGCCATGGGTCAACTTGGGGACCCCATGGAGACATTTTGGTTGGGAAATGACATAAATAACTTTTTATTTAATGTAAAAGTAAAAATGACACAAACATAATATGTTTTACGAAAACAATTTTTAAATGGGGTTATAAAGATCAGATATTTGATTATAAATATTCATTGGAAATATAAAAAGATTTCCTACATCATAGTATTTTTTTTATGATTTTTAGACATTAAGTAAATTAAATTATTTATAACATAATAATGATGCAGCGATGACATCATTATTTGACGATTTAAATAAAATGGAAAGACAATGTAAAATCTATGAACTACACATGGACAAAACCAATTGGATGAGTGGATTTCGAACCCTTATCACCTTATCCATGAATTATATCAATGTGGGACCTTTTAAAACCAAAAAACATTTTCAAATAAAGTAATATTTCTTTACTTTCCAAAAGTGCCCCTCATCTCCTCTTATAAAAGGCCCCCACCTCTACCTCATTTCACACACTACTCAAGCCTTTGGATCGGCCAACCCCTGCCCATTTACTCTCTCCACATCCCTCTCCTAATCCTAGAGGATTCCCTTTGGGCAGAATCCTTTCAAAGGAAGCCTTTATGCTCAAATCAAAAGGAGTTACACTTTTTAAGGTAATTCATTATCTCATGTTCATTTGTTTTATTTTTCTTCTCCAACCCCCTAAACTCTTTTTATTTACTTCTTTTGTAACAACACCAGTATCTTCAATATACTAGGATGTTCTTATAAGATATATTTGAGCTACACACTCACACAACTACATCAAATGGTTAAAGAACATACGGTTTCTGTGGATGGAGAAATTATGCCTCCCGAAACGATGATTGTTCAATACTAATTTAACACCTTCAAAGGTGGCCATTATGATGTAACTATTTTTATATATGATATATAATATGTTTATGTTTTCCTTAAGCTGCTGTTTTTTTTCATTTTGGGCATACCTTTATGGTTTCCATTATGGGTAAACACGATATCTTCATTTTAGGAAGTGCGGACTACCGCCCCCTGAAAGTGATTTGATTCGTTAAATACCATATGTGGGACATATAAAGGATGGAACTATGATATTATATATGTTATTATACTGGAATTACAATATACTCTTATATCATTATGATTCCATTCCAGAAATACGAAATAGAAATGGAAGTAGCGTTCATGCGTACGTACGGCTTACCGTCTCCATGAACGGTGCATTTCATTTCTTACCTCTAAATGTGATGTAATATTATAAATACATGTATATGATGAATATATATGATATATATGTTATCCAAATCATTAATATAATTCTGGATATAATGAACCTTTGACCAAATTAACAACATGTAAGTGTAAGAAGTCTATTTTTGACTTAAGAACCAAATACCGACAAAATGAACATTATTAACTTAACTGATTACATGATGTTCATAACATGGTATAAAAGGAATAATTAACTTGAAAAAGATTCATAAGCAAGTAGATATTAACTCAAGTTTATTATTCAGGAGATTAAAGAACAGTCGGGTCAAGTCGGATACGAGGTATGGGACTTCGTCTCAATCTCCTTTCATTGAGGCATATTTTATTTTATACACAACTTTCTTTTATACGGTGTATAAACCCCTTTGACTTTTACGTTTATTCAAAAGGAATATTTTTTATATGAAGCGTTTATTAAACGACAAAAGGGAATGTTTTTGTCGTATGTATGCGGCGACAACGACTTCTCCGCCGTCGTGACCGTTATTTGATTTTCGGCTTCCTCTACAAGCCATACCTTCTTTTTAAAAGAAAAATAAATACCGTGTTTTACTTTTCTTTTATTTTAGTATTGAAAATGGTTTTCATAATGTTTTTATATCAATGTGTTGTATTGATATCTCGTGATTGAAATGTGGAAATTTTATGTTTCCTTTATGCATGTTTTATGTGATATGATTATGTTATGGTTCTTGGGAATTATTATGAAGACAGGTGGTTCCGTGATAAACTAAGGGCGGGTGAGCCCGTTATAGATCTCCAATGCATTGGGTAATGCGAAGGAGTGAAACGTTAAGGTTTCTCTGAAGATATTTTAGGGAATATACTGTGATGGGTATTCCAAATGTAACCAAGAGGGTTACTCCCTACGTAAGAATGTTATGAATTCCTCAAGTTACCTTTATGTCTTATGATTTCTATGATTTATTCATGATTTTATGAGGTATGTTAAAGGGCCTATGTTTTATGGGTAAAGTATGATTTCATTCTTTTGTATATATGAACTCATGTTTCCTTTCCATGTTTTTTTATAACCCATACTGAGTTTTTATGCTCATCCCAAGTTTTTGAAATGTTTTTCACAGGTCAAGGTAAAAGTACATGATAAGATGATAGAGTCAAGGATGTGTCAAGAAATAATCCATGTTTTATTTTAAATGTGTTTCCATTTTTGGGAATGAAGAATACTATCATTATGTAACCACTTTGTTTATATGTGGAATGTAATGCAAGTTTTATGATCTAATTCTCTAAAAATCTAAACCTGAAAAGATCCTCAATGTGTAATCTTGTAATAACTCAAGATTAATTAAGGTTTAAGGCTGGGGCCTTATAGTTGGTATCAGAGGTCGGTTTAGATAACTTTAGGAGTTAGAATTCTATTAAATGATTATCTAAATTTTTTTTTCGAAATGATATAGCATTTAAAGATTACCATGTTGCTTCATCTAAGACATGTTTGTTCAGAATGGTTTTCCGCAGAGGAAACAGGGAAGCAGTGCTAGGAAGGCATACAGAAGGAAATAACCTTCCGAATCAGCATCCAGAAATGGTCAGAATTGGAACTGAACAGTTTGTTGCAGTAATGGCGCAGTTGACTCAAGCGATAAATGGCGGTGGTATCCATGCACGAGATCAGCCAGAACAACCGCAGAGGAACATGTCAGTGGTGGAACATTTCATGAGGCAACATCCACCATCATTCAGAGGATCATATGACCCTGTGCTAGCAGAAGGGTGGATTAAAGCACTGGAGAAGATTTTTGATGTCATGGGGTGTTCAGACAATCAAAAGGTTAGTCTTGCTATTTACCGTTTGGAGGGTGAAGCAGATCGGTGGTGGTCTATGGTTAAAAGTATTAGGGATGCCGATGAGATTGATGCTCTTGACTGGGATGAATTCAAAGGTATGTTTCTTGAGAAGTATTTTCCTAAGGCTGTTCGACTTAGGATGGAAAAGCAATTCTTGGAATTGAGGCAAGAGGAAGACTCAGTGGCTACCTATGAAGAAAGGTTCACTCGATTGGCAAGGTATGCTCCAAATTTTATCCGGGACCTTGATAGTAAAATCAATCGTTTCTACTCAGGATTAAAGCCAAAGTATCGAAGGGAATTAGCTTCTCGTGAGTTTAAAAGTTATGAAAAGCTTGTTCGATGTGCTGAGAAGGTGGAAATGGAGTTTTCCGATGACCAAGTTTTCTATAACAACCAGCAGAAGAAGAGACCGAGGTGGCAAGAGAAAGGTAAGAATTCTTCAAAAAAGTCTGATGGTAAGAGAACTAAGTTTCCAGTTTGTGATAAATGTGGCAAAAGGCATGCTGGGGAATGTCTTCTGAATTCTGGGAAGTTCTACCGATGTGGTAAGATGGGACATAAGGCTCGTAATTGCACTGAAAAGGATCAAGGTGAAGGTAGGAACAAATTTGATTTACAGTTAGTGAAATGTTATAAGTGCAATGATATGGGTCACTATGCAAACGAGTGTCCGACAAGGAGCTTGAGTGATGGGAAATAGTTAGACTACAAGCAGAAAGGGGTGGTGAAATCCTTTGCAACTACTTCAGCAGATGTCGGGCCATCAAATGAAGTTGTATCAGGTACTTTGTTTGTTTTTTCAGATTATGCCAGTGTGTTGTTTGATTCGGGGTCTACACATTCTTTCATCTCTGAAACCTTTTCTAGTAAAATGGGAATACCATCTCAAGAAATGACTCCTGAACTTTTGGTAAAAACACCTGGGGGAAGTGTCGAGGAAAAAAGAATTTATAAGAATCTTCCTATCCTTATCTGTGGAAAGAACCTACTTTCAAACCTTATTGTTCTACCTCTAGTAGAGTTTGATGTTATCCTGGGTATGGATTGGCTCTCTATTTACCATGCTAAGATTGACTGTAGAGATAAAGAAGTTTCTTTTCAGAAAGACTTTCAGTTTGTTTACAAGAATGAACCCTTACTTTTGATAACATATCAAGAGGCCGAGAAACTTGTAAAAGATGGAAATGAATGTTACCTTGCACACGTCGTTGAAAATAAAGGAACTATTCAGATTAATGATGTGCCAGTGGTAAATGAGTATCCTGATGTTTTTCCTGATGAGTTGCCTGGAATAATACCAGATCGGGAAGTTGAGTTTACTGTTGACTTAGTTCCTTATGCTAAGCCAATTTCAAAACCCCCTTCTCGAATGGCACAAATTTAACTTTTAGAGTTGAAGGAGCAATTGCAAGATTTATTAGAGAAAGGTTTCATTAGACCTAGAACATCACCATGGGGTGCTCCTGTTTTATTTGTTAAAAAGAAAGATGGTTCTATGAGACTTTGCATTGATTATAGAGCCTTGAATAATATCACTGTTAAGAACAAATATCCTTTGCCTCATATCGATGATTTGTTTGATCAGCTCTAGGGAGCTCAGTTTTTTTCAAAGATTGACTTGAGATCGGGGTACCATCAGCTGAAGGTAAAGGAAGCAGATATTCCGAAGACCGCGTTCCGTATGAGATATGGCCATTATGAATTTGTAGTAATGCCTTTTGGGCTAACCAATGCACCTGTTGTATTCATGGACTTAATGAATATAATTTTCCATGAGTTCTTGGATAAGTTTGTGGTGGTTTTCATTGATGATATTTTGGTGTTTTATAAAAGTAAAGATGAGCATGAAAAACATTTAAGGGTTATGTTGCAAACCTTAAAAGAAAAGAAACTGTATGGGAAATTCAGCAAGTGTGAGTTTTGGTTGCAACAAATTTCTTTCCTTGGTCACATTGTTTCTAAAGATGGAATAACTGTTGATCCTGCAAAAACAAAAGTTGTGGAAGAATGGCCAAGACCCACAAATGTAACCGAGATTCGTAGATTCCTTGGTTTGGAGGGCTATTTCCGAAGGTTTGTTAGAAATTTTTCACGGTTATCTAGTCCAATGACTAAGCTAACTCGGAAGGGTGTTAAGTTTATCTGGACAAAATAATGTGATGATTGTTTTCAGGAATTGAAAAGAAGATTGGTGAATGCTCCAGTTTTGGCACTACATTCCAGGAATGGTGAGTTTGTTATATACAGTGATGCTTCGTTGAAACGACTTGGTTGCGTCCTAATGCAGAATGATCAGGTAATTGCTTATGCTTCACGACAGTTGAAAACTCATGAGGTAAATTACCCTACACATGATTTGGAATTAGCTGCTGTTGTTTTTGCTTTAAAAATTTGGAGGCATCATTTGTATGGAGTAAAGTGTGAAATATATACCGATCACAAAAGTTTAAAGTATATATTCACTCAGAAAGAGTTAAACATGAGACACAGGAGATGGCTGGAATTAATCAAGGATTATGATTGTACAATTCATTACCATCTGGGAAAAGCAAATAAAGTGGCTGATGCTTTGAGTAGAAAAAGTAATGCTTCATTAACAATGTTGCATTTGGAACGTGATCCTTTGGTTAAGGATTTGATGAACTTTGGCATAGAAGTTGTTGGTGCAGGAAGTCCTTCTGTTTTGTTTCAGGTATCAGTGAGATCATCTCTATCAGATAGAATCAAGCAAGCACAGAAGCAAGATAGTGAGTTGCAGAAAAAGGTAGAGCTGGTTCAGAAAGGTAAGTTGCCTGAATTCAACATTCATAATGATTGCGTTTTGAGATTTGGGAAGAGATTGTGTGTGTCTTGTGATTCACAGTTGAAGAGAGAGTTGTTATGTGAAGCTCATAGTTCTCCGTTTTTAGTTCATCCGGGCAGTACTAAGATGTATAGAGATCTGCGGGAGTATTACTGGTGGGATGGAATGAAAAGAGATATTGCTGATTTTACTGTGAAGTATTTGACTTGTCAGCAGGTTAAAGCAGAGCGGCAGTTACCGAAAGGGATGCTTCAGCCTTTACCAGTGCCAGAGTGGAAATGGGAGAATATATCCATGGACTTTGTTGTTGGATTACTGAAGACATCTCGAGGTAATAATGCAATCTGGGTTATTGTTGATCGCTTGACCAAATCTGCTCATTTCCTTGCTATACGAGATACTTTCTCTCTTGATCAACTTTCCCGTTTGTATCTTAAAGAGATAGTCAGGTTACATGGAGTTCCTCTCTCCATTGTATCAGATCGTGATCCCAGGTTTACTTCTAACTTTTGGAAAGGCCTTCAGAAGTCGTTGGGTACTGAATTAAATTTTAGTACAGCTTTTCATCCTCAATCAGATGGGCAGTCAGAACAAACAATTCATACATTGGAGGATATGCTACGAGCTTGTTCTATGGATTATCAGGGAAGTTGGGACCAACATCTTTCTTTGGTTGAGTTTTCATATAATAACAGTTTTCATTCCAGTATACAGATGGCACCATTTCAGGCATTATATGGGAAGCGGTGTCGAACTCCAGCTTTCTGGGATGAAGTGGGTGAAAGAAAGTTGATGGGACCAGAATTGGTAGAAGAGATGGCAGAAAAAGTTCAGCTGATTCAGAAACACATGAGAACAGCTCAGAGTAGGCAGAAGAGTTATGCGGATAACCGGAGGAAGGATCTATCTTTCGAGGTAGGTGATCATGTTTTTCTCAAGGTTTCTCCTTGGAAAAGTGTGATGAGATTTGGTAAGAAAGGAAAGTTGAGTCCAAGGTTCATTGGACCATACGAAATTCTGGAGAGAGTTGGATCAGTTGCATACCGAGTGGCTTCACCTCCGAGTTTATCTCAGGTACACAATGTTTTTCACATTTCGATGTTGAGAAAGTATATGCCAGATCCATCTCATGTTTTGAGTCCAGAGGTAGTTCAGCTGGAAGAGAACCTATCTTATGAGGAACAACCGGTCCAGATTCTTGACCACAGGGAGCAAGTGTTACGGAATAAGGTGATTCATCAGGTAAAAGTTTTGTGGAAAAACCACATGATTGAAGAGGCAACATGGGAATCTGAAAATGCAATGAGGGATAAGTACCCCCATTTATTCGATAAATAAAAAAATTACGGGGACGCAATTTTCTAAAGGGGGGAAGGATGTAACATCCAAAGTAAGTAATGAATAATAGATATTTTTATCTATGTCTATTAATGATTAAGATAGTGTTATAGAGGCTTAAAATGAAAATAAATACAATCTTATGCATGGAATACACTAATATTCTTAAAAGATTGTTTTAGTGCCTTTTGATGGCAAACCATTTTTGAATCTATATTTTGAGAATTTTATAAACTATTTTTGTCAAAATAAACTTATTCTTTATGATTGGGACATCAAAATTTACCTTGTGTGAATTTTTGGTATTTTTCTGACAATGTTCATTTTTTTAATGAATAGTGAAAAATACTGCATTTTACATCAAAACTGCTTTTTAACCTAATTTATTTATATGATTAGATTATGTTTTGAATTGGTTTTGAAGTGAAATTAGAATATATTTTTACCATTTTATCCAATGGTGGTCATTGGAATCAATTTCACTTTGAAATTAGACTTAAACTGGTGTCAATCTTTTGATACTTATTGTTTTGTAAAAACACGCTTTTTGCTCTGGCAGCGGGAATTAATTATTAAATTAATTAATGTGACTTATATGATTTGAATTTTTTAAAATAGACTTCATTTTTGAATTCGGAATGTCAAATATATCTTAGGGTGAATTTTTGGTAATTTTCTGAAAAACTTCAATTTTTGATGAATAGTGAAACCACTAAGTGGTAATCAAGCAAAATGATTTTTCAGTTAAATGAAAGTTTACCACTAATGTGTATTGAATTTTGAAAATACGACATACATGGTTGTCATTAAGAAGTAAAATATGGTTCAATGAGATTAAAATAATTTTTTGGTGAATAGTAACTTATTAAGTTTTTAATCGCGATTAGTGGTAATTAGTGTAGTTTAAGGTATAAATAATGCTTTAATAATATGAAATGACCTAGAAACATGTCACAACCTTATTGGTTGTGTCATGGCCGACCAAGACAAGCCATGGACCAACTTGGGGACCCCATGGAGACATTTTGGTTGGGAAATGACATAAATAACTTTTTATTTAAGGTAAAAGTAAAAATGACACAAACATAATATGTTTTACGAAAACAATTTTTACATGGGGTAATAAAGATCAGATATTTGATTATAAATAGTCATTGGAAATATAAAAAGATTTCCTACATCATAGTATTTTTTTTATGATTTTTAGACATTAAATAAATTAAATTATTTATGACATAATAATGATGCAGCGATGACATCATTATTTGACGATTTAAATAAAATGGAAAGACAATGTAAAATCTATGAACTACACATGGCCAAAACCAATTGGATGAGTGGATTTAGAACCCTTATCACCTTATCCACTAATTATATCAATGTGGGACCTTTTAAAACCGAAAAACATTTTCAAATAAAGTAATATTTCTTTACATTCCAAAAGTGCCCCTCCTCTCCTCTTATAAAAGGCCCCCACCTCTACCTCATTTCACACACTACTCAAGCCTTTGGCTCGGCCAAACCCTGCCCATTTACTCTCTCAACATCCCTCTCCTCATCCTAGAGGATTCCCTTTGGGCAGAATCCTTTCAAAGGAAGTCTTTAGGCTCAAATCGAAAGGAGTTACACTTTTTAAGGTAATTCATTCTCTCATGTTCATTTGTTTTATTTTGCTTCTCCAACCCCCTAAACTCTTTTTATTTACTTATTTTGTAACAAAACCAGTATATTCAATATACTAGGATGTTGTTATAAGATATATTTGAGCTACACACTCACACAACTACATCAAATGGTTAAAGAACATACGGTTTCCGTGGATGGTGAAATTCTGCCTCCCGAAACGATGATTGTTCAATACTCATTTAACACCTTCAAAGGTGGCCATTATGATGTCACTATTTTTATATATGATATATAATATGTTTATGTTTTCCTTAATCTACGGTTTTTTTTCATTTTGGGCATACCTTTATGGTTTCCATTATGGGTAAACACGATATCTTCATTTTAGGAAGTGCGGACTACCGCCCCCTGAAAGTGATTTGATTCGTTAAATACCATATGTGGGACATATAAAGGATGGAACTATGATATTATATATGTTATTATACTGTAATTACAATATACTCTTATATGATTATGATTCCATTCCAGAAATACGAAATAGAAATGGAAGTAGCGTTCATGCGTACGTACGGCTTACCGTCTCTATGAACGGTGCATTTCATTTCTTACCTCTAAATGTGATGTAATATTATAAATACATGTATATGATGAATATATATGATATATATGTTATCCAAATCATTAATATAATTCTGGATATAATGAACCTGTGACCAAATTAACAACATGTAAGTGTAAGAAGTCTATTTTTGACTTAAGAACCAAATACCGACAAAATGAACATTATTAACTTAACTGATTACATGATGTTCATAACATGGTATAAAAGGAATATTGAACTTGAAAAAGATTCATAATCAAGTAGAGATTAACTCAAGTTTATTATTCAGCAGATTAAAGAATGGTCGGGTCAAGTCGGATACGAGGTATGGGACTTCGTCTCAATCTCCTTTCATTGAGGCATATTTTATTTTATACACAACTTTCTTTTATACGGTGTATAAACCCCTTTGAATTTTACGTTTATTCAAAAGGAATATTTTTTATACGAAGCGTTTACTAAACGACAAAAGGGAATGTTTTTGTCGTACGTATGCGGCGACAACGACTTCTCCGCCGTCGTGACCGTTATTTGAGTTTCGGCTTCCTCTACAAGCCATACCTTCTTTTTAAAAGAAAAATAAATACCATGTTTTACTTTTCTTTTATTTTAGTATTGAAAATGGTTTTCATAATGTTTTTATATCAATGTGTTGTAGTGATATCTCGTGATTGAAATGTGGAAATTTTATGTTTCCTTTATGCATGTTTTATGTGATATGATTATGTTATGGTTCTTGGGCATTATTATGAAGACGGGTGGTTCCGTGATAAACTAAGGGTGGGTGAGCCCGTTATAGCTCTCCAATGCATTGGGTAACGCGAAGGAGTGAAACGTTAAGGTTTCTCCGAAGAGATTTTAGGGAATATACTGTGATGGGTATTCCAAACGTAACCAAGAGGGTTACTCCCTACGTAAGAATGTTATGAATTCCTTAAGTTACCTTTATGTCTTATGATTTCTATGATTTATTCATGATTTTATGAGGTATGTTAAAGGGCCTATGTTTTATGGGTAAAGTATGATTTCATTCTTATGTATATATGAACTCATGTTTCCTTTCCATGTTTTTTTTATAACCCATACTGAGTTTTTATGCTCATCCCAAGTTTTTGAAATGTTTTTCACAGGTCAAGGGAAAGGTACATGATAAGATGATAGAGTCAAGGATGTGTCAAGAAATAATCCATGTTTTATTTTAAATGTGTTTCCATTGTTGGGAATGAAGAATACTATCTTTATGTAACCACTTTGTTTATATGTGGAATGTAATGCAAGTTTTATGATCTAATTCTCAAAAAATATAAACCCGAAAAGATCCTCAATGTGTAATCTTGTAATAACTCAAGATTAAGTAAGGTTTAAGGCTGGGGCCTTATAAAAACACTATGTGTATGTCTTGGTTGATGATTACACTATATTTACATGGTTATATTTTCTCACATGAAAATCAAATTCACTTTCTAATTTCAAAAATTTTCATGATTATATTAAAAATGGGAAAAACCTACCTTTGATTTCTGTTTGGTGTGATTATGGTTTTGAGTTTGTAAAATAAGATTTTGAAAATTTTTATAGAAAGAAAGGTATTAATCATAACTTTTCATCACCATGAATACCTCAACAAAATATTATAATTTAACCAAGAAATATAATTTTTCAAAAAATCACTCAATCCTTATTGAGTGAATATTCTATTTCTCAATATTTTCAGCTGAGGTTGTGAGTAATGGTTTTTATTCTATAAATTTAATTTTACTTCAACATTTTCTTAATATAAATCCTTATGAGTTATGGACAAGAATAAAGATAAAAATTTCAAACTTAAGAGTCTTTGGAAGTATATTATTCATTATGAATCCCAAATATCATCTTTATAAATTTGTTCCTAAGGATATGAAGAAATTATACTTGGTTATTATACATTAGTGAGGCTTATAAATTATTTAATAAATGAAAAACATTATATTAAAGAAAATATTCATGTAAAGTTTGAAGAAATTAATCATTTTATTTTTTGAAAAAAATTTGTATGTTAATCCTCTAGATGATGGTTTTTGAAAATATTCTTGTATATGCAATAGATGTTGATTCAAAACCACGGATAAAAAATCCTCCCATGCTAACTTCAATAGATTTTCAATATCTATAAATTTTTCCAATCGAATATGTGAAATTAATAGTTAAGGTTTAACTTACCAATTTAGCTAAGAACTAGTTGATCTTAAGGAGTTAACCCACTGATAATATCATCGAAGATGTATGCCAACAAGTCAAAACTCAAATTCCACTAAGAAATTAATGTTATTATCCTGAATTCATTTAAAAATACATATTTCTAATAAATATTATTTAAATATTTTGAAATAATGATCCATATAATCCATCCTAGAAATTGAGAGGCCTAATGTCTTGGGAAATTAGATACAAAAATAATTTACTTAAAGTAAATAATATAATTTTTTTAAAACTCTATAATGTTCTCCTTGATTATTTTTAACTCTTAATATTTCAAGGAATAACTAGGGTATATAAATAAGGAAATGGTGAGCTATAAATCCCTGTGAGAAAATAATCAAAGTATAACATGCTGATAAATAATACATGTGAGTCAAGAGGCATATCATGGTAACATAAAGGGGTAAGAATAATATATACTCACATGGAATCATGGCATGAGAAAATGAAATCATAAAATCATGTTATGATAGGAATGTGACAATAACATAATATGTGACATCATAATAAAAAGTTGAGGACAACCACTAATACATCATAATATAGTGTGTTAGTTTATCCTCTCATAAACCATACATGGTATCTCATAAGATGAAAATAATACTGATTTTTTTAATATTTTCACAAATTTTCATACACTCCCTTTACTGATTTTATATGAAATGTGCATAATTTGTGTGAAATATTAATGTTTAAATATTAAATATAATTTTTGAGCACTATTTGGATTCATCCATATTCAAGTATGTTTAATTTTTTAATTATAACTCTCACTATACTTATCCAAATTTCATTATTCTTGTTTTTTAGGGTTCCTTACTCAAATTAAAACATTTCATTAGAAGGGATCATGGGCCAATTATGCCATTTGAAGGTTCATATAGACCACACAAGAAGACCCAAAGAATTTGTGATAAAACTGGACCTGCTATGAAGATTGAATTACTGGGCTCAATATAGAATTTCATATTATTTTATTCTCCTAAAATGTTCTAGGAACAACTTAAGGAGTCTTGGATAAAAATTTCATGGCCCAACTCCAAAGACAAAGGGCCCAATAAATTCATTTAAACTTAGCCCACCATTCTGTCCGGGAATTAAAATCAGTACAATATTCATGACATGTATCCTGATCTTGTAATTAAATAAAGATTGGATTTTTCAGTGTGAAAGAGGAGATATAGGCGGCCTACTTTGTCGAAGAAATAATTCGGATTTTAAATCATCTTACTATTCGAAAATACATTCACATTTTGGCCATCGAAAAAGCATGGATTGAAATGGACAGATTAACATTGTTTATGAAAAACACCATAACATTGGATCCATAAGTCCAAATTCCACCCAATTTTGAGAAAATTAGTCCAACATTATTATCTACAACTTTAAATAGATCTTCTTGATATTTCGCTGTCTGGATGTCCAAATTGGTGATGCAAGTGGAGGGGTAGATTTGGAATGCAAACTGTCCACCTCCTTGGGATATAAATACAACCCCCTCTTCTCCTTGCATGTGGATAGAATTTCAGAAGAGAGGAGAATATATTGGCATGACTAAAGCCTTTCCAAATTATTGGGATAACCTTCAATACTATAGTTTTCACATGAGATACTATTAATCCTATCTTTTTTTTCATTTAATTTTGTGTTCTTCATTGTTGTAATCGTGTAGGTATTTGTTTTTAATTTTTTTTAATGAAAGTTTATCCTTTGATATCCCTTATTATCATATAAATTTTGTAGTTTAATATTAATATTCTTAAAATATTTTAAATTAAGTTAAAAATCCTTCCCTTATTTTTATTTCTCATTCAATCTATAGTCAGCATTTAATTCCCTTCATCGTTTGTGTGTGTGTTCGACACACCACTCTTTTCTTATCCCTTTATTTTTATTATCTTATTAATTTATCATAATAATCATTATAAAAATATTACTAATAATTTCAATGGATGAGTAAATTTATCATTGGGGTGAGTTATAATTTAGGTATGTTAAGTGATTGAGAACTTTTGCCCAATGAATATTTTTTAAATTAACATTGTGTATGTTGGACTTAAGGTGTCATGGATTAATGACTTATTTTGTTTAACGTATAGATTACATGGATTATTGGAACCATAAATACACTACCACAATAAATTACTTATTGAGATTAGAATCCTAGTAAATTTATGGCTTGGATTAAAGCCTTAACACTTAGGAATTCCAATCAACATCAACTTGTGACATGGGTGTTAATTTAATGCAATATAAAGCAAATCTCAAGGATATAACAATCTTGACTACCTAATGATGAAATCTTCCCAATATTTATCAAATCGTTAAGTCAATATTAATCAAACAATCATTTCAATTAATCTCTGTAAACAAACCTCCCAATCAAAATACAATCAACTAAAAACATTCGACTATTAAAAAGTATCATCACTAAGGACTTGAGCTGAGTGCTGCTAGACACATTAGTAGAGCATAAGAAATTTGACCGGTTGATCAATGAGAATCATCCACACTTTAAAATGGCACCATTGATGGGGATGGTGTAATTAATTAGTTGTTAGTTTCTGGTTATTGTAAAAAAACACAAAAAAATGAAAATAAAACACAACGAAAAACCCGCCTTCTCATAAAAATCATAAACGGAAAAAAAGAAAAACTTGTTTTCATATTTATTCCAAAATCTCTCTGAATGCCCCATAGACTCCTAAATAATCCCACATATTTGGTTGAACCTGAAATTGGGCAAACACTTCACCCACTTAGGAGGAACATAAGAGATAATCAACTCATTCAAGAACCTATCCTTGTCTAACCAATTTTATTAGATATTTCCAATTCTAGGGAACAAACAATTAAAGAACTTTCTTCCCCTGATATGAATTACCAACCTATTGGTATTAAATATCCAAACATAGATGTTGACTTTGAACTCAAATTGGGTTTGATTAATCTTCTTGCTCATTTACACGGGCTAGCCGATGATGATCCACATCTCCACCTTAAAGAGTTCCAAGTGGTGTGCACTACCATGAAGCATCAAGGGGTTTCTGAGGAACAAATAAAACTCCAAGCATTTCCTTTCTCCAAAGCTGACACTGCTAAGAAATGGCTCTACTACCTTCCTTCTGGTTCCATAACCATATGGAATGACATTAAGTGAATCTTCTTATAGAAATTCTTTCTTGCTTCTCATACTGATTCTATCCGAAAGGAAATAAGTGGTATTCATCAATTCCCAAATGAATCATTCTATGAGTGCTGGGAGAGGTTCAAAAATCTTGTTGAAACCTGATCACACAACCAAATTCCTAACCAACTCTTGATATAATACTTCTATGAGGGGTTATTGGCCATAAAGAGAACCGTCATTGATGCTTCAAGTGACGGTGCTCTTGTTGATAAAACTCCAGCAGCTACAAGAGATCTCATAAGAAACATGAATTCACACACTCAAAAATCCCACTCTCGAGCACATGCTCAAGTCAAACAATCCCAAGAGAATCAATCAGTAGAGCCCAAAAAGATGACAGTGTGGACGAGTGAACTTACAGGTCTTGTGAGACAACTAGCTATGGTGGAAAAAGGCCCAAACTCTTATTCTCTACAATCTCTATTCCCTGGACCTATCAAGAACTATGGAATATGCATCTTCCTATCTCATCCAACTGACACATGTCCATAACTTCAAGAGGATCAATCTGATTCATCCGTACCAATAGAGCTCAATGCAGCATATGGTCAGGAAAACACCAACCCTTAACTATCACTTCATTTCATTAGAACCTCTATCCAACCTCACTTTTATCCCTTATATTCTTCTTATAACCAAGGCTTAATGTATGGAAACCCCATCCCTCAATTCCCTCCTCAAAACCCAAACCATTTCCAATATGGTCAAGGTGTTAGTAAATTCTAAAAACCTTATCCGTTTGTTCCTCAAACACAAAGAACAAATCCTCCTCCTTCTCCTCCAAGCTTCCACTATCCTAGTGAACCTTCTTAATTCCCAAACCAATACAAACTCATTCCCAAGAACCAAAATCAAGGTAATCCCAATTCGGGACAAGCCTCTTCTTCCAAGAAACCATGGGAAAGTGTAGTGGAAGATCGTGCCTCCTTCACCCGTTCTATCCTTAAAAACATTGAAACCAAAATTGTTCAACTTTCTTCCCACCTAATACAGAAACAAAAATCAAATTCTTCCCAAATCCCAGCTCAACCATTACCCAACACCAAGGGTAATGTAAGTTCAATTGCACTTAGATAGGGGAAGAAAATTCCTATTCCTCAAGATGAGTCCTCCAACCCCCTTTAAATGTTAACCTAGAAAATGAAAAGAAAAATAAACTTGAAAATGAATCTGAATCCATTCCCTCACCTCCTTCCATTCCACTTAGGAACCCAATTACTTTTCCTCAAGCCATTTCTAAGCCAAATAAGTCCTTTGAACCCAATCCTAGAATTCTTGAAATGTTTAGACAATTTGAAGTCAACATTACCCTCTTAGATGCCATAAAAAAATCCCTAAGTATACCAAGTTTCTTAAGGAATTGTGCACCCACAAGAGGAAACTTAGGAACTTTGAAATTGTTTCCACCAAGTAGTCTATTACCATAAAGTACAATAATCTATGGACCTTTACGGTTCCATGAAAAATTGGAAGTTCCAGCTTCAATGATACACTCATAGACCTAGGAGTCTCAATTAATTTCATGCCTAAATAAATATTCTCCAACCTTGGTATAGGTCCCCTGCACCCATAAGTGTTGTCATTCAATTGGACAATCGAAGAATTGCTAGTCCTGAGGTTATAATTGAGGATGTCCTTGTTCGTGTGAATGATGTTATCTTCCCTGCCGATTTCTATGTCCTTGACATGGAAGGTGAGACATAATCTTCTCAATATCCCTTAATTATATGAAAACCATTTATAATGATAGTGAGAACCAAAATTGATATCCATTCAGGCATCTTATCCATGGAATTTGGTGACCAACTGGTCAAGTTCAACATTTTCCAAGCCATGTGATACCCATACGAGGACCACTCTGCATTCTCAATCCATGCTTCTAAGGAAACTTGTGAGAGTTAATTGAACCCCATTCCATCATGTTCATCATGTTATAATGATGGAGGATATTGTGAAACCTGCACCATGATTAACCAAGTCATAAATGGATAAGTTTATTTTGATATTACAAATGAAAAATCCATTGATCTAAAGGATCTTGAAAACTCTTTGGAATACCAACTCACCTATGGCCTCCACTGCTCCAATTTGGATGGTAATGGGGAAAATGAACAATAATGTTCATTTTTTATTCAAATTTGATTATCCAAGATTTATCATTTCCTATCTATGATTCTGAAAATTCAGTTATATGTGAGGTGAACCCTGAAACAATGTGTTTATATTTTCCTGATGGTAGTGATGTTTGTCATATTTGTTCCCTAATTAATAAAGTGATCACTAGTGAGGTAGAAATTGACCATTATTTGGATAAAAATATTAATATAAAGGATATTGAAAAACTTATTCAGTATTATGACTCCACTAACCCTCATTACTCTACATTGGTAAGAGATGAAATAAGTGAGTCAAAAATAATTGGGATCTCATACTCTGGTTTCATGTTATCTGAACCTTAAATAATTGAACCATCAGAATTAAGACATCTTCCTAAATTTACAAGCATAGAAAATTATCACTTTGTGGATAAAATCATTCCTAATGTTAAATACCTAAGGGAGGATAATCATATTTTCTTTCCACCCCCATTGAATTGCAAGTGAAAAAACAAGGAAGGGGTGAAATTATCCAATTAATAATCGGTCCTCCCAAAGAAGAAGTTTTTTGGAAGCACACTAGAGTTGAAAAAATATGGTGGCCACCTTCAGACTATTGGTACTCCACTACAATTTTCCATCTTTAGACAAAATAAATGTAATGCTTCTTGGGAGGCTACCCATGTTTTCTTTTAATTTTATGAAATTTTAATTTCTTGTATGTTTTTCATTATATGAATAATGATTTTTCTTTTTCAGGTAACATCCCACATGAGGCACATCAAATTGTATAGACCCACCACCGGATGGAGACGATGACCTTCCAAATCTAAACTAGGGGGCACCACTTTCCCTTTAACTCTCTCTCTATCTCTTCCTCTCTCTCCCTATTTCTTCTTATTTTTCTCTCTTTCATTTTTTATTACTTTCCTCATCATATTTCTTATTTACTCTTTTTTTTGGGTGTGTATTTATAAAAAAACTAAAAAAACCTAAAAAACTGAAAAACAATAATAAAAATCATTTAAAAAAAATGGAAAATAAAGAGTCATACTTACTCACCTTCCAATTTTCAAATTTTTTCCAACCATTTTGGGGAGTCAAAAGGCTTGTTTTAATGTCAATTTTTTTTTTATTTTCATCATGACTTTGGATAAGGAATCTTGTGTCAAAACCAAAAAATTTTGAATGCTCAATTTTTGATTTGGAAAATTATTTTCCCCACCCATGAGGAACAACATTTTCTTTCATGCCAAGGATACCTATGGACATCTTTTCAAAATGTGTGTTTTCACTACCATTTTTGAATATTGAGTTTGTGGACCTTCAAGATGAATTTATTACTTTATTGTGCATTAATATGATCGAGGAATTTTCTGAACCACATGAGAATCACAATAGCCAAATAGCCTCCCATATCAATTACATTAATTTTCCTTTTTAAAATACCCTTAGAGCCAATGAAAACCTTTTCTTTGATAGCCACATTACAAGACCAATACCTTTTCCCACCCAATATCAACATGGATTTCCATTTCATAATTTTTTTCAATTTAAGTGTGGGGGGGATGGATTTAATTTTGGGTACCCTTTTGTTGATTTTCACCATGTTATCATATGATTGAGGGCAAGCAGCAATTTAAGTGTGGGGGAGAAGTTGTCATTTAGTGTGTTTTGGGGAATGTAATGTACTTTAATTTATATAATTTTTTAAATGTTATTGACAAGTGTTAAAAATAGTAAAAAAAATAAAAAAAATAAAAAAAATGAAAATAAGAATGGGTTGTATCTTGGGTGGGTAAAAAACCACTCTTCCTAAACATTTGATCTCGTTATATCTATTAAAATTAGTGTTGTGATAAGATTAATCATGGGTTGGGAGATGAGTGTGAGATCTATTTCAAGTTCAACTTTTGAAAAATGAAAAAAATGAACAATTATGTCATTGGGAGAAGTTTGGTGGTTTGAAAATATTTCATCTTATCATCCAATTAAAATTTACTTCCTCTTATGTGTCTTATTTCATATTTTCATTCCCTCATAAATATGTGTTTCCATTTACTTTCATGTCTCATTTCAAATAAAAATGTGCATTGCTTTTCCATGTTGGTGTTTTACCCCCTTTTTCCTATCTTTTGAATATCATCTTCCTATCCTACCATAGCCACAAAAAAGCCCCTAAAAAGGCCTCTTGATTTTTGATAACTTTAGGATAGGGAATAGAAGCTGGGATCTCTTCCAAACTCTAATATTTTCACTTTTGGTTGGTGAATGAGTGAAGCTACATAAATTAATTTTGTTATCTTGAGAGGAGTAAGTTTTGTGTGCCACCATTTTCCATTTCTAAATTTGAGCATGAAGAAATGAATTGTTTTGGGAACATTGTTTTTGTAACAACTTTTGGTGGAATTTAATGTGGATGAGTAAAATTTTCTATACCTCCCTCGATTAGGGAAAACAAAATCTTAATATTTGTTGGTGAGTGAAAATGATTTTATCATGGTTTTATATTTTTTGTAAATGAGGACATGCAAAAGACTAAGTGTGGGAGAGTTGATGTTATTAATATTTTCACAACTTTTTATATACTTTATTTATTTATTTTTTATGAATTGTGCATAATTTGTGTGAAATATTAATGTTTAAATATTAAATATAATTTTTGAGCACTATTTGAATTCATCCAAATTCAAGTCTGCTTAATGTTTTAATTATAAATCTCACCATACCTATCCAAATTGCATTATTATTATTTTTTATTGATCCTTTCTAAAATTAAAACATTTCATTAGAAGGTATAATGGGCCAATTCTTCCATTTGAAGGGTCATATGGACCACACAAGAAGACCCAAAGAATTTGTGATGAAACTGGACCAGATATGAAGATTGAATTACTGGGCTCAATACAAAATTTAATATTCCTTTATTCTCCTAAAATGTTTGAGGAACAATGTAAGGATTATTGGATAAAAATTTCATGGACCAAATGCAAAGACAAAGGGCCCAACAAATTCATTTAAACTCAGCCCACCATTCTGTCTGGGAATTAAAATCAGTACAGTATTCATGAAATGTATCCTGATATTGTCATCAAATCAAGATTAGATTTTGCAGTGTAAAAGAGGAGATATATGTGGACTACTTTTTTGAAGAAATAATTCAGATTCTAAGGCATCTTACTATTCAAAAATCCATTCACATTTTGGCCATCGAAAAAGCATGGATTGAAATGGACAGATTAACATTATTTATGAAAACCACCATAACTTTGGATACATAAGTCCAAATTCCTCCCAATTTTGAGAAAATTAGGAAAAAATTATTATATAAAACTTTAAATAGATCTTATTGAGATTCATCTGTCTGGATGGCCAAATTTGCAATGCTAGTGGAGTGGTAAATTTTTAATGAAAATTGTCCACCTCCTTGGGCTATAAATACAACCCCCTCTTCTCCTTGCATGTGGATGGAATTATAGAAGATAAGAGAATATATTGGCATGACTAAAGCCTTTCAAAAGTCTTGGGAGGATCTTAAATACTATATTTTTCACTTGAGAGACCATTAATCCTCTCTTGGTTTTCATTTAATTTTGTGTTCTTCATTGTTGTAATCTTGTAAGTATTTTTTTGTAATTTTATTTTAATGAAATTTTATTCTTCAATATCTCTTATTATCATAAAAATTTTGTAGTTTAATATTAATATTCTTAAAATAGTTTAAATTAAGTTAAAAATTCTTCCCTTTTTTTATTTATCATTCAATCTATAGTCAGTATTTAATTCCCTTCATCGTTTGTGTGTGTGTTCGACGCACTACTCTTTTCTTATCCCTTTCTTTTTCTTATCTTATTAATTTATGATCATAATCATTATAAAAATATTACAAATCATTTCAATGGCTGAGTAAATTTCTCATTGGGATGAGTTATAATTTAGGTATGTTAAGTGATTGGGAGCTTTTTCCCAATGAATATTTTTTAAATTAATATTGTGTATGCTAGACTTAACATGTCATGTATTAATGACTTGTTTTGTTTAATGTATTGATTACATGGATTATTAGAACCATAGATACACTACCAAAATCAAGTAATGATTGAGATTAGAATCCTAGTAAAGTTATGGCTTGGATTAAATCCTTAACACTTAGGAATTCCAATCAACATCAACTTGTGACATAGGTGTTAATTTAATGCAATATAAAGCAAATCTCAAGGATATCACAAGCTTAACTACCTAATGATGAAATAATCCCAATATTTATCAAATCATTAAATAAATCTTAATCAATCAATCAATTCAATTAATCTCTGTAAACAAACCCCCCCAATCAAAATACAATCAACTAAAAACATACGACTATTAAAAAGTATCATCACCGAGGATTCGACCTGAGTGCTACTAGACACATTAGCAGAACATCGTAACTTTGACCGGTTGATAGGTAGAAATCAGACACACTATAAAATGGAACCATTGCTGGGGATAGTGTAATTAAGTATTCATTAGTTTCTAGTTATTGTAAAAAAACAAAAAAAAAACAAAATTTAGAAAAAAAATGAAAAAAACACAACGAAAAACCTGCCTTCTCATAAAAATCATATACGAAAAAAAAGAAAAACTTGTTTTCCTCTTTCTTCCAAAATATATCTGAATGCCCTGTAGCCTCCCAAACAATCCCTTAGATGTGTTTTACCCTGAAATTGGGCGAAAACTTCACCCACTTAGGAGGAACATAAGAGATAATCAACTCATTCAAGAACCTGTCCTTGTCCAACCAATTTAATTAGATATTGCCAATCCTAGGGAACAAACACTTAAAGAACTTGCTGCCCCTGATATGAATTACCAACATATTGATATTCAATATCCAAACATAGAGGCTAACTTTGAACTCAAATCAGGTCTGATTCATCTTCTACCTCATTTACACGGGCTAACCGGTGAGGATCCACATCTCCACCTTAAAGAGTTCCAAGTGGTGTGATCTACCATGAAACCTCAAGGGGTATTTGAGGAACAAATCAAACTTTGAGCATTCCTTTTCTCCCCAGCTAACACTGCTAATTCATGGATCTACTACCTTCCTTCTGGTTCCATAACTACATGGAATGACATTAAGTGACTCTTCTTATAGAAATTATTTCTTACTTCTCATACTTCTTCTATCCGAAAGGAAATAAGTGGTATTAATAAATTCCCAAATGAATCATTCTATGAGTACTGGGAGAGGTTCAAAAATATTGTTTCAACCTGCTCACACCACCAAATCCCTAACCAACTCTTGATCTAATACTTCTATGAGGGGTTATTGGCTGTGGAGAGAACCGTCAATGATGCTGTAAGTGGCGATGCTCTTATTGATAAAAATCCTGCATCTGCAAGAGATATCATAAGAAACATGAATTTAAACACACAAAAAACCCATTATTGAGAACATGATCAAGTCAAACAAGCCCAAGAGAATCAATCTATAGAGCCCAACAAGATGACCGAGTGGATGAGTGAACTTACATGTCTTGTGAGACAACTAGCTGTGGTGGAAAAAGGCCCAACCTCATATTCTCTACAATATCAATTTCCTGGACCTATCAAGAACTGTGGAATCTTTTTCTCCCCATCTCATCCAACCGACACATGTCCACAACTTCAAGAGGACCAATCTGATTCATCCATACCAATGGAGCTCAATGTAGCATATGGTCAGCGAACACCAACCCTGAACTATCAGGTCAGTTCATTATAACCTCTAACCAACCTCACTTTTAGCCCTTATCTTCTTCTTATAACCAAGGATTAATGTATGGAAACCCCATCCCTCAATTCCCTCCTCAAAACCCAAACTATTTCCAATATGGTCAAGGTGTTAGTAACTTCCAACAACCTTATCCGTTTGTTCCTCAACCACAAAGAAGAAATCCTCCTCCTACTCCTCCAAGCTTCCACTATCCTAGTGAGCCTTCTCAATTACCAAACCAATACAATCTATTTCCCAAGAACCAAAATCAAGGTAATCCCAATTCGGGACAAGCCTCTTCTTCCAAGCTACCATGGAAAAGTGGAGTGGAAGAACATACCTCCTTCAACCGTTCTAGCCTTAAAAACATTGAAACCCAAATTGGTCAACTTGCTTCCCACCTAATACAGCAACAATAATCAAATTCTTCCCAACTCCCAGCTCAACCATTACCCAACCCCAAGAGTAATGTAAGTTCAATTGCACTTATATAGGGGAAGAAAATTTCTATTCCTCAATATAAGTCCTCCAACCCACATTTAAATGTTAACCTAGAAAATGAAATGAAAAATAAACTTGAAAAGTAATTTGAATCCATTCTCTCACCTCCTTCAATTCCACTTAGGCACCCAATTACTTTTCCTCAAGCCATTTTTAATACAAATAAGTCCTTTATACCCAATCCTGAAATGCTTGACATGTTTAGACGTGTTGAAGTCAACATTACCCTCTTAAATTCCTTAAAACAAATCCATAATTATGCCAAGTTTCTTAAGGAATTGTGAACACACAAGAGGCAACATAGGAACTTATAAAATGTTTCCACCAAGAAGTCTATTCCCATAAAGTAAAATGATCTATGGACCTTTACAGTTCCATACTAAATTGGAAGTTCCAACTTTGATGATGCACTCATAGACCTAGGAGTCTCAATTAATGTCATGCCTAAATCCATCTTCTCCAACCATGGTCTAGGTCCCGTGCACCTAATAGGTGTTGTCATTCAATTGGCCAATCGAAGCATTTCTAGTCCTGAGGTTATAATTGAGGATGTCCTTGTTCATGTGAATGATCTTATCTTTTTGATGATTTCTATGTCCTTGACATGGAATATGAGACAAAATCTTCTCAATATCCCTTAAATTTTGGAAAACCATTACTAATGACAGCAAGAACCAAAATTGACATCCATTCAGGCATCTTATCTATGGAATTCGGTGACCAACTGGTCAAATTCAACATTTTCCAAGCCATGTGATACCCATACGAGGACCAATCTGCATTCTCAATCCATGTTTCTAAGGAAACTTGTGTGCGTCAATTGAACCCCATTCCATCATGTTCATCATTTTCTAATGAGGGAGGATCTTGTGAAACCTGCCCCGTGATTAACCAAGTCATAAATGAAGAAGTTTATGTTGACATTACAAATGAAAACTCCATTGATCTAAAGGATCTTGAAAACTCTTTAGAATCACAACTCACCTCAGGCCTCCACTGCTCCAATTTGGATGATAATGGGGGAAATGAACAAGCATGTTCATTTTTTATTTAAATTTGATTATCCAAAATTCATCATTTTCTATCTATGATTCTAAAAATTCTGTTATATGTGAGGTGAACCCTGAACCAATGTGTTTATATTTTCTTGATGGTAGTGATGTTTGTGATATTGGTTCTCTAATTAATAAATTTATCACTATTGAGGATGAAATTGACCATTATTTGGAGAAAAACATTAATATAAAGGATATTTAAAAACTTATTCAGTCTTATGAATCCACTGACACTTATTACTCTACATTGGTAAGAGATTAAATAAATGAGTCAAAAATAATTGGGATCTCATACTCTAGATTCATGTTATCTGAACGTTACATAAATGAACCATCAGAATTGAGACATCTTCCTGAATTTCCAATCATAGAAAATTATCAATTTGTGGATAAAATCATTCCTCATGTTGAATACCTAAGGGTGGATAATAATATTCCATTTCCACCTCCGTTGAATTGAAAGGGAAACAATAAGAAAGGGATGAAATTATCCAATTAATCATCGGTCATCCCAAAGAAGAATTTTTTCTGGAAGAACACTGGAGTTGAAAAAATATGGTGGCCACCATCAGACTATGGGTAGTCCACTGCAATTGTCTACCTTTAGAAAAAATAAATGAAGCACTTATTGGGAGACTACCCATGTTTTCTTTTACTTTTATAAAATTTGAATTTATTTTTTATGTTTTTCATTAGATGAATAATGATTTTTTTTCAGGTAACATCCCACACGAGGCACATCAAATTCTATAGACCCACCACCAGATGGAGATGGTGACCTTCCAAATCCAAACTAGGGGGAAACTCTTTCCCTTTAACTCTCTCTCTATATCTTCCTCTCTCTCCCAATTTCTTCTTATTTTCCTATATTTCATTTTTTTACCACTTTCCTCATCACAGTTCTTATTTACTCTTTTGTGTGTGTGTGTCTTTATAAAAAAAACTAAAAAAACCTAAAACACTGAAAAACAATAATAAAAATCACTTAAAAAAATATGGGAAATCAAGAGTCATACTTACTCACCTTTAAATTTCCAAATTTTTTCCAACCATTTTGGGGAGTCAAAAGGCATGTTTTCATATAATTTTTTTTGTATTTTCATCATGAATTTGGATAACGAATCTTGTGTTAAAACCAAAAAATTTTGAAAGATAACTTTTTGATTTAGAAAATGATTTTCCCCACCCACTAGGAATAAAATTTTCTTTCATGCCAAGGCTACCTATGGCCATCTTTTCAAAATGTGTGTTTTTCACCCCCATTTGTGAATCTTGAGTTTGTGGACCTTCAAGCTGAATTTCTTACTTTATTGTGCATTAATATGATCGAGGAATTTTCTGAACCACATGAGAATCACAATAGCTAGATAGCCTCCCATATGCCTTACATTAATTATCCCTTTAAAATCCCCTTCAAGCCAATGAAAACCTTTTCTTTGATATCCACATTATAAGACCACTACCTTTTCCCACCCAATATCAACATGGATTTTCATTGCATAATTTTTCGAAATTTAATTGTAGGGGGGATGGATTTTATTTTGAGTACCCTTTTGTTGATTTTCACCATGTTATCATATTCTTGATGACAAGCATTAGAATTTTTCATTTAGTGTGTTTTGGGGAATGTAATGTACTTTCATTTATGTAATTTTTTAAATTTTATTTACAAGTGTTCAAAAAAATAAAAAAAATAAAAAAAATAAAAAAAATAAAAATAAGAATGGGTTGTATCTTGGGTGGGTCAAAAACCACTCTTCCTCAACCTTTTATCTTGTTATATCTATTACAATTAGTGTTGTTAGGAGATTAATCATGGGTTGGGAGATGAGTGTGAGATCTATTTAAAGTTCAACTTTCGAAAAATGAAAAAAATGAATAATTATGTCATTGGGAGAAGTTTCGTGGTTTGAAAATATTTCATCTTCTCATCCAATTCAAATTTCCTTCCTCTTATGTGTCTTATTTTACATTTTCTTTCCCTCATAAATATGTGTTTCCATTTCCTTTCATATCTCATTTCAAAAACAAACATGCATTGATTTTCTATTTTAGTGTTTTACCCCCTTTTCCCTATCTTTTGGATACTATCTTCCTACCATACCATAGCCACAAAAAGACCCTAAAAAGACCTCTTGTTTTTTTAGAACTTTAGGATAGGGAATGGAAGCTGAGAGCTCTTCCAAACTCTAAGATTTTCACTTTTGGTTGGTGAATGAGTGA
Organism: Viscum album; assembly: GCA_963277665.1. Taxonomy (NCBI): domain Eukaryota; kingdom Viridiplantae; phylum Streptophyta; class Magnoliopsida; order Santalales; family Viscaceae; genus Viscum; species Viscum album. The sequence continues at coordinate 1,466,451,330 of OY728156.1, read as the reverse complement.
AGCTCCATAAATTAATTTTATCATATTGAGAGGAGTAAGTTTTGTGTGCCACCATTTTCTATTTCTAAATTTGAGTATGAAAAAATGAATTGTTTTTGGAACATTGTTTATGTAACAACTTTTTGTGGAATTTAATATGGATGAGTAAAATTGTCTATACCTCCACTGATTAGGGAAAAAAAATTTAATATATTTTGGTGAGTGAAAATGATTTTGTCATGGTTTTATGTTTTTTTTACATGAGGAAATTCAGAAGACTAAGTGTGGGGGAGTTGATCTTATTAATATTTTCACAACTTTTTATATACTTTATTTACTTATTTTATATGAAATGTGCATAATTTTTGTGAAATATTAATGTTTAAATATTAAATATAATTTATGAGCACTATTTGAATTCATCCAGATTCAAGTCTGTTTAATTTTTTAATTAAAAATCTCACCATACTTATCCAAATTGCATTATTCTTGTTTTTAGGGTTACTTGCTCAAATTAAAATATTTCATTAGAAGGGATAATGGGCAAATTATTCCATTTAAAGGGTCATATGGACCACACAAGAAGACCCAAAGAATTTGTGATGAAACTAGACCAGATATAATGATTGAATTACTGAGCTCAATCTAGAATTTAATATTCCTTTATTCTCCTAAAATGTTCTAGGAACAATGTAAGGAGTCTTGGATAAAAATTTCATGGGCCAACTCTAAAGAAAAAAGGCACAAAAAATTCATTTTAACTCAACCCACCATTCTGTCTGGGAATTAAAATCAGTACAATATTCATGACATGTATCTTGATATTATCATCAAATCAAGATTAGATTTTGAAGTGTTATATAGGAGATATAGGCGGTCGACTTTTCTGAAGAAATAATTTGGATTTTAAGTCATCTTACTTTTTAAGAATCCATTAACATTTTGGCCATAGAAAAAGCATGGATTGAAATGGACAGATTAGCATTGTTTATGAAAAAAGTATAACTTTGGATACATAAGTCCAAATTCCTACCAATTTTGAGAGAATTAGGAAAACATTATTATCTACAATTTTAAATAGATCTTCTTGAGATTAAGCTGTCTGGATGGATAAATTAGGGATGCAAGTGGAGGGGTATATTTGGAATGAAAACTGTCCACCTCCTTGGGCTATAAATACAACCCCCTCTTCTCCATGCATGTGGATGGAATTTAAGAAGAGAGGAGATTATATTAGCATTAATAAAGCCTTTCCAATGTCTTTGGAGGACCTTCAATACTATATTTTTCACTTGAGAGACCATTAATCCTCTCTTTTTTTTCATTTAATTTTGTGTTCTTCATTGTTGTAATCTTGTAAGTCTTTTTTTGTAAATTTACTTTAATGAAAGTTTATTCTTCAATATATCTTATTCTCATAAAAAATTTGTAGTTTAATATTAATATTCCTAAAATAGTTTAAATTAATTTAAAAATCCTTCCCTTCTTTTGATTTATCATTCAATCTGTAGTCAGTATTTAATTCCCTTCATCGTTTGTGTGTGTGTTTGACGCAAAACTCTTTTCTTATCCCTTTATTTTTCTTATCTTCTTAATTTATCATCATATTAATTATAAAAATATTACTAATCATTTCAATGGCTGAGTAAATTTCTCATTGGGGTGAGTTATAATTTAGGTATGTTAAGTGATTGAGAGCTTTTTCCCAATGAATATTTTTTAAATTAACATTGTGTATGTTGGGCTTAACATGTCATGGATTAATGAATTGTTTTGTTTAACGTATAGATTACATGGATTATTAGAACCATAAATACACTACCACAATCAAGTACTAATTGAGATTATAATCCTAGTAAAGTTATGGCTTGGATTAAAGCCTTAACAATTTGGAATTCCAATCAATATCAACTTGTGACATGAGTGTTAATTTAATGCAATATAAAGCAAATCTCAAGGATATCACGAGCTTAACTAACTAATGATGAAATCATCCCAATATTTATAAATTAATTAAATTAATCTTAATAAATCAATCATTTCAATTAATCTCTATAAACAAACCCCCCCAAATCAAAATACAATCAACTAAAAATATTTGACTATTAAAAAGTATCATCACCAAGGATTCGACCTGAGTGCTGCTAGACACATTAGCAGAGCATTAGAACTTTGACAGGTTGATAGGTGAAAATATAAAACAATTTAAAATGGAAAAATTTCTGGGGATGTTGTAATTAAGTAGTCTTTAGTATCTAGTTATTGTAAAAGAAACACAAAAAAAACAAAATTTAAAAAAAATGAAAAAAAAACACAACGAAAAACCCACCTTCTCACAAAAATAATAAACAAAAAAATGAAAAACTTATTTTCCTCTTTCTTCCAAAATCTCTCTGAATTCCTCATAGCCTCCCAAACAATCCCTCAGATTTTTTTGACCCTGAAATTGAGAAAACACTTCACCCACTTAGGAGGAACATAAGAGATAATCAACTCATTCAAGAACCTGTCCTTGTCCAACCAATTTATTTAGATATTGCCAATCCTAGGGGAAAAAACTTAAATAACTTTCTGCCCCTGATATGAATTACCAACCTTTTGGTATTCAATATATAAACATAGAGGCATACTTTGAACTCAAATCAGGTTTGATTCATCTTCTACCTTATTTACATGGGCTAGCCGGTGAGGATCCACATCTCCACCTTAAAGAGTTCCAAGTGGTGTGCTCTACCATGAAGCCTCAAGGAGTTTCTGAGGAACAATTCAAACTCTGAGCATTCCCTTCCTCCCTAGATGACACTGCTATGCCATGGATCTACTACCTTCCTTCTGGTTCCATAACCACATGGAATGACATGAAGTGACTCTTCTTATATAAATTCTTTCTTGCTTCTCATACTGCTTCTATCGGAAAGGAAATAAGTGGTATTCATCAATTACCAAATGAATCATTCTATGAGTGCTGGAAGAGGTTCAAAAATCTTGTTTCAACCTTCTCACACCACCAAATCCATAACCGATTCTTGATCTAATACTTCTATGAGGGGTTATTGGCTATGGAGAGAACTGTCATTGATGCTGCAAGTGGTGGTGATCTTGTTGATAAAACTCATGCAACTACAAGAGATCTCATAAGAAACATGAATGCAAACACAAAAAAATCCCATTCTCGAGCACATGCTCAAGTCCAACAGGCCCAATAGAATCAATCTATAGATCCCAACAAGATGACACAGTGGATGAGTGAACTTACAGGTCTTGTGAGACAACTAGATATGGTGGACAAAGGCCCAACCTCATATTCTCCACAATCTCTATTCCCTAGACCTATCAAGAACTATGGAATATGCAACTCCCTATCTTATCCAACTGACACATGTCCACAACTTCAATAGGATCAATCCGATTCATCTGTACCAATAGAGCTCAATGCAGCATATGGTTAGCAGAACACCAACCCTCAACTATTAGGTCAGTTCATTAGAACCTCTAACCAACCTCACTTTTAGACCTTATCTTCTTCTTATAACCAAGGCTTAATGTATGGAAACCCCATCCCTCAGTTACCTCCTAAAAACCCAAACCAGTTCCAATATGGTCAAGGTGTTAGTAAATTACAACAACCATATTTGTTTGTTCCTTAACCACAAAGAAGAAATGCTCCTCCTGCTCCTCCAAGCTTCCACTATCCTAGTGATCCTTATCAATTCCCAAACCAATACAATCTCTTTCCCAAGAACCAAAATCAAGGTAATCCCAATTCAAGACAAGCCTCTTCTTCCAATAAACCATGAGAAAGTGCAGTAGAAGATCTTTACTCCTTCACTCGTTCTAGACTTAAAAACATTGAAACCCAAATTATTCAACTTTCTTCCCACCTAATACAGCAACAACAATCAAATTCTTCCCAACTCCCAACTCAACCATTTCCCAACCCCAAGGGTAATGTAAGTGCAATTACACTTAGATAGGGGAAGCAAATTTCTATTCCTCAAGATAAGTCCTCCAACCCCCATTTAAATGTTATCCTAGAAAATGAAAAGAAAAATAAACTTGAAAAGGAATTTGAACACATTATCTCACCTCCTTCCATTCCACTTAGGAACCCAATTCCTTTTCCTCAATCCGTTTCTAAGCCAAATAAGTCCTGTAAACCCAATCCTGAAATTCTTGACATGTTTAGACGTGTTGAAGTCAACATTACCATCTTAAACGCCTTAAAACAAATCCCTAAGTATGCCAAGTTTCTTAAGAAATTGTGCACCCACAAGAGGAAACTTAGGAACTTCGAAAATGTTTCCACCAAGAAGTATATTCCCATAAGGTAAAATGATCTATAGACCTTTACAATTCCATACTAAAATGGAAGTTCCAACTTCGATGATGCACTCATAGACCTAGGAGTCTTAATTAATGTCATTCCTAAATCCATCTTCTCCAACCTTGGTCTAGGTCCCTTGCACCTTATAGGTGTTTTCATTCAATTGGCCAATCGAAGCACTGCTAGTGCTGAGGTTATAATTAAGGATGTCCCTTTTCATATGAATTATCTTATCTTTTTTCTGATTTCTATGTCCTTGACATGGAAGATTAGACAAAATCTTCTCAATCTCCCTTAATTTTAGGAAAACCATTCCTAATGACAGCGAGAACCAAAATTGACATCCATTCAGGCATCTTATCCATGGAATTTAGTGACCAACTAGTCAAGTTCAACATTTTCCAAGCCATGTGATACCCATACGAGGACCACTATGCATTCTCAATCCATGTTTCTAAGGAAAATTTTGAGTGTCAATTGAACCCCATTCCATTATGTTCATTATGTTCTAATGAGGGAGGATCTTGGGAAACCTGCACCGTGATTAACCAAGTCATAAATGGAGAAGTTTATGTTGACATTACAAATGAAAACTTCATTGATCTAAAGAATCTTGAAAACTCTTTAGAATCCCAACTCACCTCGGGACTCCACTGCTCCAATTTGGATGATAATGGGGGAAATGAACAAGCATGTTCATTTTTTATTCAAATTTTATTATCCAACATTCATCATTTCCTATCTATGATTCTGAAAATTCTGTTATATGTGAGGTGAACCCTGAACCAATGTGTATATATTTTCCTGATGATAGTGATGTTTGTGATATTTGTTCGCTAATTAATAAAGTGATCACTAGTGAGGTTGAAATTGACCGTTCCTTGGAGAAAAAAATTAATATAAATGATATTGAAAAACTTATTTAGTCTTACGACTCCACTGACCCTCATTACTCTACATTGGTAAGAGATGAAATAAATGAGTCAAAAATAATAGAGATCTCATACTCTAGTTTCATGTTATCTGAACCATACATAAATGAACCATCAAAATTGAGACAACTTTTTGAATTTCCAAGCATAGAAAATTATCACTTTGTGGATATCATCATTCCTCATGTTGAAGACCTAAGGGAGGATAATCATATTCTCTTTCCACCCCCATTGAATTGAAAGTGAAACAACAAGGAAGGGGTGAAATTATCCAATTAATCATTGGTACTCCCAAAGAAGAAGTTTTTCTGGAAGCACACTGGAGTTGAAAAAATATAGTGTCCACCATTAGACTATGGGTAGTCCACTGTAATTGTCCAGCTATAGACAAAACAATGCAGCGCTTCATGGGAGGCTACCCATGTTTTCTTTTATTTTTATGAAATTTTAATTTCTTTTAAGTTTTTCAATAGATTAATGATGATTTTTATTTTTTAGGTAACATACCACATGAGGCACATCAAATTCTATAGACCCACCACAGGATGGAGACGACGACCTTCCAAATCCAAACCAGGGGGCACCTCTTTTTCCCTTTAACTCTCTCTCTATCTCTTCCTCTCTCTCCCTATTTCTTCTTATTTTTCTCTCTTTCATTTCTTATGAATTTCCTCATCACAGTTCTTATTTACTCTTTTGTGTGGGTGTGTCTTTATAAAAAACTAAAAAAACCTAAAAAACTGAAAAATTATAATAAAAATAACTTAAAATAATATGGGAAATCAAGAGTGATACTTACTCACCTTCCAATTTTCAAATTTTTTCCAACCATTTTGGGGAGTCAAAAGGCATGTTTTCATCTCAAATATTTTGTATTTTCATCATGACTTTGGATAAATAATCTTGTGTAAAAACCAAAAAATTTTGAATGCACAATTTTAAATTTGGAAAATGATTTTCCCCACCCATGAGGAACAAAATTTTCTTTCATTCCAAGGCTACCTATAACCATATTTTAAAAATTTGTTTTTTTTCACCCCCATTTGTGAATCTTGAGTTTGTGGACCTTCAAGATGAATTTCTTACTTTATTGTGCATTAATATGATCGAGGCATTTTATGAATCACATGAGAATCACAATAGCCAAATATCCTCCCATGTCCCTTACATTAATTGTCCTTTTAAAATCCCCTTCGAGCCAATGAAAACCTTTTATTTGATAGCCACATTATAAGACCAATATCTTTTCCCACCCAATATCAACATGGATTTTCATTGCATAATTTTTTGAAATTTAAGTGTGGGGGGGATGGATTTCATTTTGGGTACCCTTTTGTTGATTTTCACCATGTTATCATATGATTTAGGGAAAACATCAATTTAAGTGTGGGGTAGAAGTTTTCATTTAGTGTGTTTTGGGGTATGTAATGTACTTTAATTTATGTAATTTTTTAAATGTTATTGACAAGTGTTCAAAAAAATAAAAAAAATAAAAAAAATGAATGTAAGAATGGGTTGTATCTTGGGTGGATCAAAAACCACTCTTAGTCAACATTTGATCTTGTTATATCAATTACAATTAGTGTTTTGAGGAGATCCATCATGGGTTGGGAGATGAGTGTGAGATCTATTTCAAGTTAAACTTTTGAAAAATGAAAAAAATGAACAATTATGTCATTGGGAGAAGTTTCGTGGTTTGAAAATACTTAATCTTCTCATCCAATTAAAATTTCCTTCCTCTTTTGTGTCTTATTTCACATTTTCATTCCCTCATAAATATGTGTTTCCATTTCCTTTCATGTCTCATTTCAAAAAAAAATGTGCATTGATTTTCCATGTTGGTGTTTTACCCCCTTTTTCCTATATTTTGGATATCATCTTCCTACCATACCATAGACAAAAAAATACCCTAAAAAGACCTCTTGATTTTTGAGAACTTTAGGATAGGGCATGGAGGATGAGAGCTCTTCCAAACTCTAATATTTTCACTTTTGGTTGGTGAATGAGTGAAGTTCCATAAATTAATTTTATCATATTGAGAGGAGTAAGTTTTGTGTGCCACTATTTTCCATTTCTAAATTTGAGCATGAAAAAATGAATTGTTTTTAGAACATTATTTCTGTAACAAATTTTGGTGGAATTTAATATGGATGAGTAAAATTTTCTATACCTCCCCTAATTAGAAAAAACAACATTTTAATATTTGTTGGTGAGTGAAAATGATTTTGTCACGGTTTTATATTTTTTGTACATGAGGACATGCACAAGACTAATTGTGGGGGAGTTGATGTTATTAATATTTCACAAATTTTTATATACTTTATTTACTTATTTTATATGAAATGTGCATAATTTGTGTGAAAAATTAATGTTTAAATATTAGGTATCATTTTTGAGCACTATTTGAATTCATCTAGATTCAAGTCTGTTTAATGTTTTAATTATAAATCTCACCATAATTATCCAAATTGAATTATTCTTGTTTTTAGGGTTACTTCCTAAAATTAAAACATTTTATTAGAAGGGATCATGGGCTAATTATGCCATTTTAAGGGCCATATGGACTGCACAAGAAGATCCAAAGAATTTGTGATGAAACAAGACCAACTATGAAGATTGAATTACTGGACTCAATCCAGAATTATATATTCCTTTATTCCCCTAAAATGTTCTTAGGACAATGTAAGGAGTCTTGGATAAAAATTTCAAGGCCCAAATACAAAGACAAGGGGCCCAATAGATTCATTTAAATTGATCCCACCATTCTGTACGGGAATTAAAATTAGTACAATATTTATGACATATATCCTGATCTAGTCATCAAATCAAGATGATATTTTGTAGTGTGAAAGGGGAGATATAGGCAGCCTACTTTGTTGAATAAACAATTCAGATTTAAAGGCATATTAGTATTCCAAAATCCATTCACATTTTGGCCGTTGAAAAATTATAGATTGAAATGGACATATTAACATTGTTTATGAAAACCACCATAACTTTGGCTCCATAAGTCCAAATGTCTCAAAATTTTTGAGTAGTTTTCTAAAATTATTATCTAAAACTTTAATGAGACCATCTCGAGATTCAGCTGTCTGGATGTTCAAATTGGCGATGCAAGTGGAGGGGCAGATTTGGAATGCAAACTATCCACCTGCTTGGGATATAAATACAACCCCCTCTTTTCCTAGCATGTGGTTGGAATTTCAGAAGAGATGATCATATATTGGCATGACCAAATCCTTTCCAAAGGCTTGGGAGGACCTTAAATACTCAAGTTTTTACTTGATATACCTTTCCTCCTCTCTTTTATTTCATTTACTTTTGTGTTCGTCATTATTGTAATCTTGTAAGTCTTTTTTTGTAATTATGTTTTAATTCAAGTTTCTTATTCAATATCTCTTATTATCATGAAACTTTTTTAGTTTAATATTAATGTTCTTAAAATAGTTTCAATCAATTTAAAACTAATTCCCTTATTTTTCTTTCTCATTCAATCTAAATTCAGTATTTAATTCCCTTCATCATTTGTGTGTGTGTTCGACGCGCCACCTTTTTTTATCCCTTTCATTTTCTAATATTCTTAATTTATCATCATAATAATTATTACCATATTACTAATCATTTAAATGAATGAGTAAATATCTTATTGTGGTGAGTTATAATTTAGGTATGTTAAGTGATTGAGATCTTTTGCCTAATGAATATTCTTTAAATTAACATTGTGTATGTTGGAATTAACATGTATTGAATTAATGACTTGTTTTGTTTAACATATGGATTCCATGGATTATTGGAACCATAAATACAATACCACAATCAAGAACTGATTGATATTAGAATCCTATTTAAGTTAAGGCTTGGATTAAAGCCTTAATACTTATGAATTTCAATCAACATCAACTTGTGACATGGGTGTTAATTTAATGTGATATAAAGTAAAGATCAAGGATATCTCAAGCTTAAATACTTAATAATGAACTCATCCCAATATTTATCAAATTTTTAAATCAATCTTAATTAATAAATAATTTCAATTAATCTCTGCAAACAAACCCCCCTAATCAAAATACAACCAACTAAAAACATTCAACTATTAAAAAGTATCATTGCTGAGGATTCGACCCGAGTGCTGCTATACACATTAGCCGAGCATCTAAACTTTGACCGGTCGATAGGTGACAATTAGCCTTGCTTTAAATTACCCAATTCATTATAGGACTATTAGATAATAACCTTCATATTTCTAACTTTATGTGTGACTCATTGATCATAAAAATACATATGATATATGTAACACCTCAAGATTTTGAAAGAGGAACATCATGTTCGATAGTGTTTATGACATACAACACCAAGATTAGAAGATAATGTAACATCAGAAGACTTTATTATATAATTCTTTTTAAATAAATTAAATATCTTAGATAAATTATGATGCACACAACACCAGGTTAAAATGAAACATGATACTCTATTAAAATATTATTTTTTAAACATGACTAATATAAATTAGCCGCTAATTTGGTAGGTATGAATATGAATAGCTAAATTATCAAAATTATATGGTTTACACATATATAAAATAAATTAAATGGTTATCTATTTATTATAAATAAAATAAGAATCATTTTAAATAATTTTTTTTTCTTCTGAAAAACTATATTTTTCTACAAGGCAGTTTAGTCACGCTTTGCACATATAATTATAAATTAGTTTTTAAAAATTTTAGAAAATGAATTTGATTAAATAAAATTAATTTTTATAATATAAATTTCAAAATTAAATTTGAGTTGTTTTTTGATAATTTTCTGAAAGGGTTAATTTTTTGATGAATAGTGAAAAATACTATTTTTTAGTAAAAACATCCTTTTCATTTAATTTTCTTAAAAGTTAAATTATATTTTAAATTGAATTTAAAGTAAAATTAGTTAAATTATATTATAATTTAACTAATTTACTTCAATTATATCAATTTCATATTTAATTCTGATATAAAAACTTTCTAATCATTTGATGTTTTTATTTAGAGAAACCATTTTTTCAACCTGTTTATGGGTTTAATTTTAAATTAAATTCTACCAATTTTTTGAATTGAATTTGGAAAAATGAATTTAATATTTAGAATTATATTATTTTATATCACATAATAAAGTCAAATTATCATTTGTTTAAAAGGAATAATAAAAACTATAAAAATTAATTACCACAGTTAAGGTTAAAACGGGTTTACAAGGGGTTAAACTAAGAAGATAAAGATTAAATTTACCTAAATACTTGTCAAATTACTATTTTATATCCATATTAAGAACTTATACTAACATAATTTCAAATATATTTTCATTTAGATTCCTATTTCTTGATAATGAAATTATCATTTTGGATTCTTTTGAAAAATTTCCAAATAGTTTCCAAGTGGGTTCTTGTCCTCACTTATAAAAGGACCTCTCATCTCATCTTATATTCACTCTAAAAAATACATTTACCTTGAAAAAAACCTAAACAAATACCTTTCCGACATCCTTATCCACATTCTATAGGTGATGGTATTCCCAAAATTTCAACCTTAGGGTTCTTAATAAGAGATGCAAAGGAGGTTCATTTAATCGAATATAATTGTCTTCACTAAGCTCTTTATTTTTTACTTATTATTTCAACACATTAAATTATATATTAAAACTTACAATATAATAACCCAAATATATCCTATATAATAATATTTTATTATGTTTATGGCATAATATTTATTCATCTTCACTTCCATAAAATGGTAAATGAAACCGTCAATCTTGTGTATGATGGACTACCACCTTGCGAACAAATGTGACTTGTTTTCCATAATCACCTCTCAAGATTGGATATAATGATAGATTTAACATATTTATATGATATTTATGAAATTAATATACTTATGGAATTATAATATCACATCTACCTTCTTACCTTCCAACCCGTTGGAAAATAATAATGTCTCTTGTGTGTATGGCGGACTACCACCTTAGGAACTAATATGACGTGTTTTTCCCATTTACATTTTTCTTGGATGGTAATAAGGATATATTAAATAAATATATATGATATTTTTAACATAATTATATCTTTATAAATATTATATCACATATACCATCTTACTTACCATTCCATGGGAGATATAATAACATTGCTTGTGTATACGAAAAACTATTACCTCATGAAGCGATGTGACTTGTTTTTCACTAACAATTTACATGGAAGGTAATAAGGATAAATATAATTAATATATGTGATATATAAGACATAATAATATCTTTGAAAAAGTTGATTTATTATTTACCTTCATTTCATTCCATCTGTTGAGAAAAATAGAAACAACATTTATGCGTACATACGACCTACCATCTCCATGAATGGTGTAATACATTTTTTATATCTAAATTTTATAGATTACTATAAAGAAATATATAAATAATATATAGGATATTTATATCATGGTTAAAATTCTAGAGATGATGTAACCATGGTCAAAGTAAAAGGACCGAAATTACCAAACCAAAACATACATATAAAACGAAGCAATTATTAACTAAAATAGTGATTTTAACAAAGAATTGTTAATAACTGGTGATAAAAGACTATAAGTAAATAATATATGGTATGATATATTTGAGTATGGTTCTATAATATTTTTATAATAAACCTATATTTATTGTACAGTAGGATCATACACATACGAAGGAAGTTGAATGAATGGTAAAGGATTTCATCTCAATTTTCATTTCATTAAGTCATATTTGTTAATATTCCCCCATTAAATTTTTTGTTGTGTATATAATACCCCTTGATGTATTTAAAATGAATAAATATTTATTCATTATTATTGATGTTTCATTTCAAGTTTATTATTCAATGGGTTACAATTTAAAATTTACCGACATAACTAAATATTGGATTATTTGCAACATGTTATTTGTGATGAGGTTCGGTCGCAAAAACTATCTTTTGAAATGGGAGGGATACCTATCACAAATAATTTTTATTGGATTTTTTAATCAATCATTTACAATGGGTCAAGTGACCTATCACAAAAAAATTATTTGTGACATGACTACAACCCGTCATAAATAAGTTTAAAAAATTTTAAAAATGAAAAATAAAAAAATATTAAAAAATATTAAAATATTAAAATAATTTTTAAAAATATAATAAATAAATATGTAAAAATATAAAATAATAAAAATATTACACAAAATATTTTCATTCAAATTTTAACATAATAAATTTTTATATAATGTATCAATCATCATGGAGGGGGAGGGGGAGGGAGAGGTGGAGGGTCATCTAGAAGAGGAAGGGGAGGGAACTCCATCCCTACACCCTAAACTAGCCATCACATATACTCCATCATTTGATAATGTTTCTAATCCTACTATCACCACATATCCTCCTGATACTGCTGGTGTTTTCGATGGAGCTCTTCCAACTCCATACACATGACCTATATAACCTCACTCTGAGCTTCTAGCTACTCCTCATACTATGAGGCTGATGACGAAGACTCTCCCTGAGCTCCCCTTGAGTTTCATGTTAACCATGAAGCATTACAATCAAAAATTTTAGGCACTAATATAGAACCAATACCAACCAATAATATTTTCATGAAAGAATATCGAGTCGCTTGTATCCATAATGCATCATTAAATCTTGTCGCATCAATGTCCTAACTCTTAGTTTCAGCCTGACTCTTATCCTATATCTGAGAAGTCACAAACACAAATGACTCTGGAAATTTAAATTTTAAATTAAAATAGTTATACTATTATTTTTAGTCAATTTTAAAACTCAAAAAATATATATATAATGACCGCAATCTGACGCCAATGACCTCCTATAATCTCTCTAATAACGGGATCACTGCACATCCTCTTAAAAATGTCAGAATCCATAATATCAGTATGTTCAACTACCTATATGAGTATAAAATAAATAGTTTATATTTAAATCTATATAAATTATTAAAAAAAGTACTTACCATATGTTGTCAATGAGTATTGAATGTACAAATACCATCTTGATGCGTCACCTCCTGCCTCCCCCAATTCTGCCGACCTAATGATGATCTCCTATAAAAACTAGCTCCCACACAGTATGAACATAATCTATCCCAAAGCTTAGATGATATGTAATCTGGTTGGTGAGTGCAGTAAAAATATTTAAAATCAACGACTCCATCTTTCTTCATGGATATCCTCCTTAGATTATAAAAAAACTGACAATAGCGCTTACACTTACATACCTCTCAATCCTCCTAGACAGAACTTTGCTTTATATCATCGAAGAGATATCATAAACCATACATTTTTTAATAATAGAAAGTTAATAATTAAATAAATTTAAAAATATCTATTATTTATTTATGTATAATCCAATGATCAAATATGTGGTACCAAATGTCAATGGGAATATGATCCCACATCACCCATTCTTCATAAAACTAGTTCCTTAGAATAGAATATCCATGTCCAACAACTATATGAAAAAATATGTTACAAAAATAGAAAAAATAATAAAACAATCAATATATAAATAAATTAATTAAAATTAATGAAAACTAATTATAAATACACTACTGAACATACCTCTGCATATGTAGATCAAAGTCAAGACGTGGATGTCACTTGGAAATAGGGTTGGGAATAATCAATATTATATGACCCCCATCACTTAAAGTCAAATATGAACTACTAAGAACCTGAGGGTCAGATGATAAATCATCATTCTCATCACTATTTAGTACATCTTCCTTGAGGCTATGAAAGATATCGTCATAAGTATCGTCAGCCATCTGAAACACAAAAAGAATTTTGACAACAAATAATTGAAAATGAAATATATATATATATATTGACTATAACTAATAAGAAATTATGTCATTATTCATCTTCATCCTCATATTCATATAGGATAGTGTCAATATCTTCATTTTCCTCCCCAATATCATCAATTTCCATAAGATTTTCAGCTTCATCATCACTTGTTAATTCAAATTCATTTGTTACATCACTAACATTATCAACACCATCAACCCATAACTGTGGGGTTTCATCATCGATATTTGTGTCTCTTCATTGAAAAGATGTATTTGGATCAGTATCTTGAAAAATTTCAATTTCTTTCGCTTAAATAGAACCACATTCACCTTGCATAAACTGATTTTCATGGGATTTTATTTTTATAATGCTCCATCAATTAATTAACTCTCTTAAAGAAGCATAATAATTGGAATAATATATTTAGTTTGATTTATGAGGCAATAAAAATGGTTTCTTTACTAGAATAAGGATTTTATTTTTAATATAAATGATTCCATGGAAAATATGAACACATGATCCTCTATCAGAATCAAACCAATGACATTTAAAAATTATTACATAATTCTGTCCCAGATAACACAACTCAATTATTTCATCCAATATTCCATAATAGTTAAATTCACTTTCTCTATAATGATACCCTCTCAAGAAAAAACCACTATTCATTTTTTGATTCAGCATATGCATGTGTATAAAATCTAAACCATTCAACACATATGCATTATAATATTTAATCATTTTGGATGGTGAGTTACTCGATACACAAAATCTATTATCAATTTTATTATCATTTTATGATAAATAAAAAATTGAAACAAAATTAAAAATATAAAAAATAATAAATTTATTTTATTGGTTAAACCATAAACAATTTACATTACATGTCTTTGAAACCAGTAGTAAAAATTATGTTGCTGACATTATTCAAGATAAACTGCTGTAATTTTTGGAAACTATTTCTTGATATGATCATCATATAATATAAAAATAAAATAATACGATTTTTTAAAAAAAAATAAGGAATATGTGGTAGTAGAACTCACTATACAAATCATTTAATTTAAATAGTTAAGTAGAACATATGTATGAGCCTCATGATGTTTATAATATGAAGTCCATCATTCATGAACACCACCACAACTAGGTTTAGGCTGATTAAAGATTGATAATTTAATGTTCAATGCATCATCACCATTTCACTCATTACAACCCATTATATTATTTTTTGATTGATATTCAGGTTGTAAATAATGAGAGTAGAAAAAATAAATTTCCTCATATAAATAAGCTTATGAAATTAAACATTCAAA
Source organism: Viscum album (assembly GCA_963277665.1). NCBI lineage: Eukaryota > Viridiplantae > Streptophyta > Magnoliopsida > Santalales > Viscaceae > Viscum > Viscum album. The sequence continues at coordinate 1,466,435,939 of OY728156.1, read as the reverse complement.
TGAGGCTTTGTTACAGACCTTTTTCTTTAGTTTCTATAACATATTTCATATAGATACATCAAACAGAATTATACCAACCCTCTATATTTTTCTTTATATGAAAAATGCAATATCAAATGTTCAATCGAATCAAATAAAGTTGGAAGAATTTTTTTTCTAGTTTACATAAAATTAAACCAACATCTTATTTTAGTCTAATAAGTGCATCATAGTCTATTTTCCTTGAAAAAATGCATCAAAAATATATATGATATTTTTTAGCACATCCCAAATTTAAAATTCAATAAATCTATAAATCCAATTAGTAAAAGTCTTTCCAATATAACATAATAATCATTAATTTTTAATTCTGTAATACGATTGTTTTTGACACATATATCTAAATTGGAAACATAACCATCTAGTAGTCTCAAATATGAAATCCATTAAAAAAATAAATGTTTTTTTGGAAAGCTTATAAGATGATTTTGGCTTCATTAAATTCTATGATATTTCATTTTAAAACAACTCATGTTATGGGTGCCTACAATTTTGGAAAAGATCTAATCATTCCTTTACATTATCTTTGATCTTACCAAGTTTTCCAAAACTATATTAAATATATTATCAAAATAGTTATTCTATATATTAATGACATCCAACATGTGATAAACTAATAAATCAGACCAATATGGAAGATCCCAAAAAATACCTCGTTTAATCCAATTGTGATATTTCCCAAAGCCATCTATTTTTTGTTGGTTTATAGTCATTCCAAAGGTAATGATAAGTAATGAAGATACAATAGATTTTAAATCAACACCTGAGATCATTTATGGATGTCTATCTCTTTCAATTTTACTTTTTCTGAAATGATTTCAATTACTTCATAAAGGATGACCAATAGGAAGATATCTGTGATGACAGTTGACTTTTTTTCACCCATTGATAAGAATAAATGATTTTATTTCACCCATAAAGTATGGACATGATTTTGGATCATATTTACTTCATCCATATAACATTTCATATTCTGGGAAGTCACTAATTCTCCACATAAATGTATCTTTCATTAAGAATTTTTTTTGCAACAACATCATATGTACTCACACTATTAATCCATAATAAATTTAACTCATCATTCAATGGATTCAAATAAATATTGATATTCTTTTTTGGTTGTCTTGGAATTAATAAGTTAAAAAATATATATAGTTTATCAATTAAAATTCAAGGAGGTAAGTTATATGGAGTTATAAAGATGGGATAATAGGAATATTGACTACTGTAAGAGAAAAATGGATAAAAAATATTAGTAGAAAGACCCAATCACATGTTATGGGCTTATGTAAAAAAATATCGATATACCGAGTCAAAATGTTTCCAAGAATCACCATCACATGGATGATATGATCTTTTACTGGTTGAAATACTGGTTTTATGCCCTGAAAACAATGAAACTGTGTTCTGAGACATAAATGAACACTAAAATCTTGGTGTAAGTAGGAAATACTATAATTTTTTAATAAGAATCAATCTAGAATTCCCTAGTCGAGCCTCTTTGTACATAGATTTTCCAAATATAGTAAATCTAACCAATAACTCATTTTCACCATAATATAAGATGTAATCATTTGAACATGTATGAATATTCTCATAACCAAGACCTGAATTACAAACCAACTACTTTCTCTCCTAGAAATTTGTAGGCAAAACATTTCCTTTATGTAATAGTGATTTAAACATAGAGATTATCTGATCAAAATAGCTGTTTAACATTCTATTACCTGATTTAATAGCCATAAATTTTGCAACTAAATCAAATTTTCTTATCTTATAACTAGGATATAAGGAATCCTCAATATACTTTAGAAACTCCTAAAATTATGATGGTTCTAACTCATGAGTGAAATTAATATCATCCCGAGTTTCAGTTTGTTGAAAATATGGACCAATAACATCATGTACTAAATTTTAAAACCGTGATGGATCTAAAATTAAAATATTAATAACTTATCCAAAACTGTGTTCACCATGTTGATACAAAAAAAAATAATATTTTCAAAAACCGAAACACAATAAATGACCCCCCAAATTTGTAAAATGTGTCAAACCTTCTTAGATCACATTTATAACATAGACACTTAATTATCCCTTCTAAAAAAATTATAGTTCTAATGATACAAATGATAAAAAAATCTATAAAACACTCAATATATATAGGATTTAGACTAGGTCTATTTGGATTTCTCTGATGATTTATTCAATCATGATTATATAATAAAGACTATTGTCAACTTCATTATTCCATATTTCTCTAAAAAATAGAAAATAAAAAAATTGTTTATGATTAGATTGATATAAGAAAAAGATGATCCAAAAAGGAGTAAAAAATTTTAAAAGTTATAATTTAATTTTAAATATTTTTATTTTATCTATTTACTACTAATTTTTACTAACTAGTGCTTATTTTTACTAATTACTATTAATTACCTCAAATTATAGGTAATTTATATTAATTACAAATAATTTTTACTGATTACCACTTTTTAGTAATCAACACTAATTACCATAAATTATTACTATTTACCATAAATTATTACTAATTATCCTAAATTATTACTAATTATCCTAAATTATTACTAATTAATACTATTTTTTACTAATTACCACTATTTGTTTTATAATTTCTATTAATAAATACTAATATTTTTTACTAATTACAACTAATTTTTACCATTTAACTTTTTACTAATTACCAATAATTTTTATTAAGTACTGCTAATTTTTAATAATTATCACTAATTTTTACTAGGTACTGCTAATTACAACTAATTTTACTAAGTACCACTAATTATTTATAATTTATTCTAAGTACCAATAATTATCACATATATTTAGTAATTGCTGCTATTGTTTAGTAATTATTACTAATTTTTAGTAATTACTACTAATTTTTAGTAATTACTGCTAATTATCATAAAATTTTACTAATTACCACTAATTATTACTAATTACCATTAGTTTTTAGTAATTACTACCTATTTATTACTAAGTTCCACTTATTTTAACTAAGTACTGCTAATTACCACCAATTTTCACTAAGTACCGCTAATTGCCACTAATTTTTACTAAGTACCACTAATTACTGCTAATTTTTACTAAGTACCATTAATTATCGTTAATTTTTACTAATTACCTCTAATTACTGCTATTTTTTAGGAATTATCGCTAATTATTACTAATTTCCATTATTTTTTAGTAATTACCACGAATTTTTAGTAATTATTGCTAATTGTTAGTAATTACAACAAATTTTAACTAATTACCACTAATTTTTACTAATGACTACTAAATTTTACTAAGTACTGATAATTTTTAATAATCGCCATGAATTTTTACTAAGCATTGCTAATTGACATTAATTTTTACTAAGTACCACTAACTACAGCTAATTTTTACTAAGTACCACTAAATGCCGCTAATTTTTACTAATTACTGCTAATTACCATTAATATTTACTAAGTACCAGTAATTACAAATAATTTTTAGTAATTACAATTAATTATTACTAATTAATGTTAATTTTTATTAATTAAATATAATTTTTATTAATTACATCTATTTTTTATTAATTACCACTAATTTTTAATAATTACCCTTAATTTTTACTAAGCACTACTAATTTTTACTAAGTATCACTAATATTTACTAAGTATCGCTAATTACAGCTAATGTTTACTTAATAATGCCAATTATCACTAATTTTTACTAAGTACCACTAATTATTGCTAATATTTAGTAATTATCACTAAATTTTAGTAATTACCACTAATTTTTAGTAATTAACACTAATTATCACAAATTTTTACTATCAACTGCTAATTTTAACTAATTATCACTAATTTTTACTAATTACTGCTAATTTTTACTAAGTACCACTAATTATCCTTAATTTTTACCAAGTACCGCTAATTACTTCTAATTTTTACTAAGCACTACTAATTACCACTAATTTTTACTAAGTACCCCTAAAAACCACAAATTTTTAGTAATTATCACTCATTTTTATCAATTACTACTAATTTTTAAAAATTATCTCTAATTATCACTAATTTTACTAATTATAACTAATTATTACTATTTAACTCTAACTATTACTATTTACCATTATTTTTTTAGTAATTATCACTATTTTTTACTATTTATCACTAATTTTAGTAATTATCGCCAATTTCTAATAATTACTATCAATTTCCAATAATTTCTGCTAATTTATAACAATTACTACTGATTTCTAATAATTACCACTAATTTTTAATAATCACATCTCATTTCTAATAATTGTCACTAATTTTTACTTATTATCTCTAATTTGTACTCATTACCTCTAATTTTTACTAATTGTTTAAAATTTATTAATATTTACTGTTAATTATTAAAAATTAGTATTAATTACAACAAATTATTAATTAATAATTAATACAAACTATTTTAAGATATTATTATGTATTACTAAAATATATAAATTATAACTACATTTTGTTAATTCGTTCTCTTTTCCATTAAATATTACTAATCCCGCTTATTTCCACTATTTTTTACTAATTACGGGGTTTTTATATTAATTATCACTAATTTCTAATAATTACAACTAATTTCTAATAATTAATTCTAATTTTAATAATTATCATTAATTACTGATAATTTAAACTACATACAAATAATTAAAACTAATTACTACTAATTTAGACTACTTACTTATAATTAAAAATAATTATTAATAATTAAAACTAAATAATTGTAATTAAAACAATTACTACTACTTAAAACTAATTACTAAAAAATAAAACTAAGTAATTCTAATCAAAACTAATTACCGATAATTAATAATAATTATTACTAATATAAAATAAATTAAATAAATTAAAAATTAAAAACATTTAATAAATAATTTTAAACGAAACCTTTAATTAGATGCGAAGCATAAAATTTTCTTCCTTGTAAAATTTAAAACTTATAAAAGTTTAAGGAGAAGAAGAGGAAAGAAGAGGAATAGAGGAGAGTTCAGAGGAGGAGAGAGTGAAACAAATTAGATGGGGGTTGGGGGTATATATAGGTTAGATAATTCATGACGAGACTAACTACGACGAGTTTCCCATCATAAATAGTCTTAGTTGTGATGAGTCCCATCACAATTAATACCCACCGTTAGTAAGAATGTCAGCGATAAAAAAAATATTTTTGATGGGACCCATCGCAAATACTATTCTACCGATAGTTTATTTGTAATGTGAATAAATTCATGTTGCAAATAACAATAATGGCAGGAGATATTTGCGATGAGGGTATATTCCTATCCCAAATATGTTTCCCGTGGTTTGGTGTGCAAACCATGCCGAAGGTATTTTCCACGGGAAATTTTTCCAATCAAAAGTAATTTTTTATTAAGAAATATTTGCGACAAGATTCGTTTCCCATCATAAATAGTCACCCAGTAAAGACTATTTGTGACGGGAGAAAGGACCGTTGCAAATAGTCTGTCACAAAAACCCCATTTTCTCAGTGTAAAGAGGTAAAAATCATTTTAAAATTTCACTTTATTTTGTAATTTTTAATTTCTCCCAAAACAATAGCTTTCTTGTGTTTATTTTTCATTAGAAATTACATTTCTCTTAAATATACATTTTCATTTATGATGAATATGATTATTTCCTAAACTATATACTATTTTAACATACAGTGTTTACTTTGAAAGTTATTTGATTAACTAGAGAAAAATTGATAAATCCATATCCTTTACTCAATACATATATTTGTTGATAAGGCATATTGATTCCCGAATTAAATTTATTATTCAATATATGAGGAATGATTAGGTCATGAATTTATGGGTGGAGATTGGTTATAGATAAACTCTTGATGCATCGACAAGTCTCATGAAATAAATTTGTTTTCTAAATTAAATGTTTTTTACCCATAATATTAAACTATCTTGTTAAAGGTCTTGAAAATATTATTCAGATGTCTAACATTATGCATTCCCTTGTTATGAGATTAGTTATTGATGTTCATGTGATTATTCTATTATTTATAATATCCATGGATAAGTTTTAATCTCATGTGATTATTTATATGATTTTATTTGATCATCTTTTTTTCTTTCCATATTATGATCAATTTATTATGTAAATGGAATGTGTTTCAGTTATTTACCTTTCTATATTGAATATTCTTATTTATTTATGACATATTTCACTGTATTCTTACCCTTACTAAGAATCTAATCTGACCCCTTTCATAATTTTTATTTCCCCCAAAATCCTAGGAAGTGTTTTGTGATCAATATGTAGGGATACACTAAGAGGAATAATGACATTTTCAAAGAAAACACTTTGTGTATTTTATGTTTTAAAATGTAATGCGACTTTCAAGTATGTATCAGGTTTACCAATACAAATAAACTATTTAGTCCTTTGGGACGTGATTGCTTGTATCACATGCCAGTTTAATAATGTAGACACCGACTTTGGGTTACTGGAGTTGGGGTATTTATAGTATAATAGAAAGTTTAGTTAAAATATTGGGAACTAGATTTAGGAAAACATATATTGGGTAATATAACCCTATGACATACTTCAAGGATAAGTCTATGTATTGGATAACATCATAAAATCTTGGCAAGGTGAAGATTATGTGGTTTTTTTAACAATACATCCATGTCTCGATACTAAAAGTAGACATGGTTCTGGAGCATATATACTAAGGGGGAATAACTTTGAAAAAGGCACATTGGACATCAATCAAGCACTACCTAGTATATGAAAACGGGCCTTATTTGCACCTCATTTTACTCTCTTAGGGGATATTCTTGGATTAATTTATATTTTCTTTATAAAACATTATTAAGGATTTTAAAATATTCTTATGATTTTAAAACTTTCCCAAAGAAACTATTTTATTATTATGAGATTATCCATGCATAATTTTTTTAATTTATGTTAAGTGTTTCACTAATTTTGGGATTATACATTATTTTTCATAATGTCATGATATAATCTAGTGTATTCCATTGTTTAGAAATGGTGCTTATTGGAAGGAATATAAACCGTATCAATTCATGTACCCCTTGTAGGGATTGTCCTCCTGGGAATGATAATAAATCCATAACTAGTGATATACCTAGAAATGATCAAATTATAACCATATTTGGGTAGATATATTAGGTTATGTGAAATCACCTTTCCCATATGTAGCATCCTGATGATCTAACATAATGTGAAATAATTCTATACTGCTTTATGTGTTAGTATCCTCTATCATTCAATGGGATTATAAATTTATTTTTAGCTAAGAAATGGATAAGTTCTTAAAAAAGATATTTCTCACTCTAGGTAGTAATGAAATGGAGAAGGTTTCATGGAAGTTTATCATCTCTTAGGAGATTTGGATCAATGGTGGTCATTGATTCAAAACACTAAGGATGTATAAGAAATGACAAGAATGGAATGAAAGTATTTTAAGTTACTCTTCTTGGAAAATTATTTTCCTCACGAGCAACAAGTGGATATGAAAAGAAAATTATGGAGTCTTAGACTATAGAAAGGTGAAAATATATCTAAGTATGTAGGAAACTTTACAAAGTTATCAAGGCATGCTATGGACTACGTACGTAATCCAAATAGAAAGATTAAAAATTTCCTTGATGGGTTAAATCTAATATTTCCAAGGGAACTAGTCTCCAAAAGCTTCCCATCATATGAGGACAAAATATAATTTGAGATCAAGACAGAGAAATAATTCTCTAAGTATTAAGTCTTTGAAGAGAATAGAGGGAAGAATAAGATGACAGAGAAAAATATGGATAAAGATAAGAAGGGAAAAAAGGATTTTCCCTCATGTGATAATTGTGGAAAGAAAAAACCTTTTACTTTATTGAAGAGAATGAGAGTTTTCTACAAGTTTGGAGAGAAATTATACAATGATCATGATTGAAAGGTCAAGAAATATGTTTCTAATGTTCAATGATTTATCTATAATGTTATGGGTCACTACGCAAACAAATGAACTAATCATTACGGGAATATACTTCAGAATCAGCTAAGAGATCAAGGTCAATCTTATGTTATTAATGCAGCTGAGGTAGAATGATTAAAGTTATTGTGTATTTTAATTCATGAATTATGTTGTAGAATTATTTTATCAATGATAATAATCATAAAATGTGTAAGGATCGTACTATAGTAGTTTTTATATAAGCTTTTAATACATTTGTCGAATTTTACTGATGACCAAAAAAAGTGATACAGTGGTAAGACAATATTTTTTAAAAACACATTATTGAGAGAATATAACCCTTAATATGTGCTCAATATTGAGATAATAATGATAAATATATTTTTATGGGATAGTATTGGTGAAATTGAAATTGTTAAGTGATTCTATGGTTTTTGTTATCTTTGATGGAGTTTACTGATGTTTGGATTTATGGAATATATTCAACAATCTGAGATTAATTTTTTGGAAGAATGAAAGTTTTCATTAAGGTTATATTGTTATCAAGGAATTCACTTATTTGTATCATGACATTAAGAGACACTTTATATTATCTGAGGAATATAAAGTTTATTTAGTGACCTTCCTTCTTAATTTTTGGACTTTGAATTTGACCAGACAGATTTTGGATGAATTTTATGGTTAAAAATGTATGAAATAGATTAATTTTAACTTCGGGTGTTATTAAATCAATTTTTCTAATCATTTGGTTTTTATTTATAATAGGATGAATAACTTGTTACTCTTTTTTGGATCTTATGATTTGTTAAAAATTAATTTTAGTGCTTCAGTTATGAAAAACTCACCTTGAATACTCATAATTTGGAAAAAAATATGAGATTATGATGGAAATTATTAATTGGTGAAATTATACTTTACAAGTAAGTATAATTCCTTAAGTTATTATTCTAGAGGGTAAAATGATCCCTCAAATTTAGGAAAATGATCTTGAAACAAAAAATTTATCCTATTACTTTTATATATAATGAATCAAATGGTCTCTTAACTTATCATAGATTTATGGTTTTGTGTTCATTAATTTTCTTATGAATAATGATATTTATTAATCTCTATAATTAATTATGATTTTCTTATATGTCATCAAAGTAGGATATTTTTATTAAGCATAATGGGGGAGAAACAACACACAAAAAATTCATGGCGATCTAAAGTAATAACGACCCATGGTATCAGCCCTAAGAAAATAAATACACTTAGTGTGGGGTGAACCCAAATTAGAATAAATGATATGTAAATTACTATGATTCCCATTTTAGGTAAGGCTATATACAAAAAAAAATCATTCCCATGATTTATGCTTTAGTTTTTCATGGCCAATGAACTCCTTGTATCTTCAGATAATATAAATAATAGACCAATGGGGTCACAACTTCCTTGGATGGAGTTGCATATAACTGATGAGGATATTTCAATATATGTGAGGGAGATATTATTAGGGAGAAAAATACCCATCCCATTAATAAAATCCTTCACCTTCTCAATAAGAGAGTCACCTTGTTTATAAAAACTGCTAAAAGAAATTACTATTAAACCATTGGAGTCTTGGGCAATGCCTCCACCTCTCATGATGGTAAGATTTCAAGAGCCGTTAGTATTGATCTTGAATCCATTATAAGGTGGATTCCATTGGACCCATCATCCAAGTGAAAAACCCTTCATAGAAGAAGGTGCACATATCCTTTCATTAATGATCATTCTCATGGATCAGGTCCCAGCCTTTCATAAGAACCCCCAGATCCACCACAAGGCACCAAACCTGAGTTTTCATTGCCAAACAAGATCTTGTTTGACCATCCACCCATGTTTTGTTTGTAGCATTCCAAATGGTCCAAAAAATAGTGAAAATCAAAGTAGTCCTCACCTTCCTCTCTAAATTCTTTCCTTACATAACACGAAACAATGAAAGGAATAGTACCTCACCATCACCAACCTAAATATCAATTCTAATAAGGTACCTGTGGCCATTCTAGACTATACTCACCCAATTGACCAAAAAAAATAGGTGCTTATTGGATTCCTCCTTGGAGATATGATAATAAATGCTTTTAGAAACCATACTGATAACTTTAAGTTTAATAGCATTGTCAGTTGGAAGAGCACAATTCCAGATATGCCACACAAGAAAATTGCAGTTGATCAGAATTTATTTCCACCACAATATCTTTACCATTACCATGTTTAAAATAACTTGTATAGGGAGACGATATTCCTTGGACGAGAAGGTCCCATACATTACACTAATGATGACTAGTTTGTCGGGATCATAGGAAATCTGAATTCTATTGAAAACCACATGCTAATGTGCATCAAGGGTGGCCTGAATGAAAATAAAGAAGGTACATGCATCAATAAATGAAATATCATGGATCAGTCATCTCATAAAGATAAAGGATTTCCTACCTAGTATTGTTTACAATATTTGATCACGCTGCACCCAACTATCCACCTCAATTGGCACTGAATCTTCAGTAGATGATCATGAAAAATTTTCCATAGGGTGGAAACTTTACCTATCTGAGCACTAGAAACATCACCATATTTTCCATTGATAAATTTACCCCATAATGAGTACGCTTTTAGTGTGTCCCATTCCATTTTTTATTTCATGTTGTGCATGATATCAACCATGAACCTGCGTCCTATACCAAAAGACTCCACTAGTTTAGAAATTCTGGCTCAAGACACCTGGTGAAACCTACCCTCCATATAAACATCCTAGAAAAATGTTGAAATTATTTTTCAATATTTCTAATCATAGTTCTTGGTAATTTTATCACTGAGAGCACATGAATTCTAATAGATGAAAGGAAATAATTGACTAGCATAATACACCCCCCCAAAAGAGTGGAATTTTCTCTTCCAGTTGTTTATGCATCCATATATTTTTGCAAAAAGGATCCTATAGTGGTGGATAGATAATCCTCCTAGAGAAATAGGGGAACCCAAATAATCCATCAGGAATGGATTTCTATTAATTCTTAGAAAGTCTTCAATATTTTTATCTCAATGCTTGGGGAATGTTTTAGAAGCATAAATACTAATATTATCGTAATTAATACATTGACCAATCCATTTTTAATATTCCTCAATAACCTTGGAAATGTCCCGGATATACCTCTTACTCACATTGATAAAGAGAAGAATTTAATCATAAAAAAGATTATGGGATATTCCATTTAAGTGATTCCTATAGTTGAATGAAAGGATGATTATGTTATGAAAGTAACTATATAATAATTTACTAAAAGAATATTGATCCATAATGAAGAGGCTAGGATAAATAGGATCTCCACATCTTAGTACACACACTTCTTTGAAAAAATCACATTTCTTTCCAAGGAAATTCACTAAAAACCAATTCTAAATGAAGCACCTAAAAAATAATTCAGGCACCCACTGAGAGAAACCCATGGATGAAAAAACTTTTAAGATGAAACCCCATTTAAGTATTTCATAATCCTTGTCCATGTAAATTTTAATTTCCATGTTAGAGTCTAGAATATTACTCTTTTATGTCCCCAATAATCTCTTGTGAAAGAGAAATGATAGCTTGATTGTACCTTCCTCTAACAAAACTATGTTGTTCCTTTGAAATCCACTCTTGAAGATTGCAAACAAGTCTCCTATTGACCACACTACCAAGTAACTTGTATGGAAAATTGAATATACTAATTGGTCTATCATGTTTAATAGAAGTTGGGTCCCTAACCTTTGGAAGGATAAAAATAGTTGTTTCATAATCCACCCATGATAGACTACCCCCACAGAAAATTATTCTATGTCTATATCTTTACTTCCCACCAATGTTCTACCATTTTGAAACCTAGTTATATGATTATTTTAGATGAGCTTCATAATTCAATTTATATTTAATCAATAGGATGTTTTATTAACCCTTCTCATGATGTGAGATTTTAATAAAGGTTTTTTTTAAATTTCAAACCCTTTATTACTGAGATCAAGATTAAATTATATAAACACAATTTATTTAAGGGGGTAGGATGTAACACCTTGAGATTTTAAAATAGGAACATCATGTTTGATAACATATATGAAACATAAAACAAAGATTATTATAGAATAAAACACCCATATACTTTATGATATATTTATTTTTAAATAAATTCAATCTCTTCAATAGCATGTGATGCATGAAACACCAGGTTAAAAAAAACACAACACTCTATTAAACTATTATTTTTTCAATATAACCATGATGTTAAGTTGGATGGTATTAATAGAACTAAATAAATTATGAAAATTATATATTTTACAAATTTATAAAATAAATTCAATGGTTATCTATTTATTAGAAATAAAATAAGAATCATTTGAAAGAAAAGGAAATGCTTTCTGAAAAATTATATTTTTCTAAAAGGCGGTTTAGTCGTTCTATTCACATAAAATTCAAAACTATTTTTTATAACTTTTAGAAAATGTATTTTATTTTTTTTGAAATATAAATTTAAAAATTATATTTTGGTAAATATTTGGAATTTTCTAAAAAGATTAATTTTTTGATGAATAATGATAAATTCTGATTTTTATTAAAAATTTTCGTTTTGTTTAAATTAATTACAAAGTTAAATTATATTTTAAATTATTTTACAGTAAAATTAGTTTAATTATATTAAAATTTAACGAGTTTAGGTCATTGGAATCAATTTCATATTGAATAATGATATAAAAACGTTTTAAACTTTTAAAGTTTTCCTTTGAAAAAACCATTTTTTTGCCGCGTCTGTGGGTTTAATTTTAAATTGAATTCTGCCACTTCTATGAATTGAATTTGAAAAAATGGATATTATATTTTTAATAATAATAATTTATATCATATAATAACAATAACTTAATTTTTGGTCAAAATTAATAGTAAAACTAGTAAAAATTAATTACCATGGTTAGGGTTAAAATGAGTTTATCGAGGGGTTAAACTAAGAAGACAAGGGTTAAAATTACCTAATAAATTGTCCAATTAATATTGGATGACCATATGTAGAACTTATAATATGAAATATTATATTATGTTTCATTTGGATGATTTTTATTGGTGATGAAATCATCATTTTGGATTCTTTTGGAAAATTTCCAAGTAGTTTCCAAGTGGGTTCCTTTCCCCACTTATAAAAGGACCTCTTTTATCCTATCCTATTCACACTCTAAAATCTATTTTTATTGATAAAAACAAGAAATGATCCTTCCACAACATAATTATCCATATTCTAGTGGTTCTTTAATTCCCAAAAGGCCAACTCTAGGGTCCTTAATAAGATATCCAAAGGAGGTTCTTCTAAGTGAAGGTAATTGTCTTCACTAAGATCTTTATTTTTTTACTTCTTCTTTCACACATTTATATTATGTATTAAAACATAAAAAATAAAAAAAATTATATTCCATATATTGAGATGTTTTTATGTTTATTTTATAATATTTATTCATCTCCACTTCCATTGAATGGGAAACAGAACCATTGATTGTGTGTACGACAAACTTCCGCCTCACGAATAGTTGTGATTCGTTTTAAATCATTACCTCTAACAGTTGGATATAATTATTTATTTAACATCTGTAAAATATATTTATGATATTAATATAATCATTATATTAATATAATTATTAAATTATAATATATCATCTACCTACTAACCTTTCAACCCATTTGAAAACAATAACTCCACTCGTGTGTATGGAGGACTACCACATCCAAAAATGATGTGATATGTTTTTATGATTTCCATTTTAATTGAATGGAAATAAGGATATTATATATATATATATTATATTTTTAACATAATTATACTTTTTTATTTATGATATCACATATACCTTCTTCCTTTCCATTTCATGGGTGATTCGATAACATCGATCGTGTGTATGGTAGAATACCACCTCGCAAAGCGATGTAGTTCATTTTTCATGAATTATTTACATGGAAGGTAATAAAGATAAATTTAATTAATATATTAAATATATAATACATAATAATATATTTTTAAAAGGTTATATATTATTTACCTTCCATTCATTCTATTTGTCAAGGAAAATGAAAACAATATTCATGTATACGTACGACCTACCATCTCCATGAACGGTATAATCCATTTTCTATATCTATATTATATATATATATATATATATAATTAATATATATAATATTTATATTATGGTAAAATTTATGGATATTATGTAATCGTGATTATATTAAAAGGACCAAAATTACCAAACTAAAACATATATGAAAAACGAAGAAATTATCACCTAGAACAATTATTTTAACTAAAAATTGTTAATAAATGAGTAATAAAATACTAAAAGTAAATAATATTTGGTATGATAAATATTATTATGGTTCTTTAATATATTTATAGTAAAACTATATTAATTATACAATGGTATCATACACATGTAAAGGAAGTCGAACAAATGGTAAGGGATTTCATCATAATTTCCATTTCATTGATACATATTTGTTTATATGAACCTATTCACTTTTATGTGGTGTATATACTATCCATTTGATGTATTTATCAGGAATAAATATTTAGACATGATGATTAATGTTTTGTTTCAAGTTTATTATCTAAGGGGTTACAATTTAAAAGTTACCATAGAGGTTAAAATTTATGTAAAATCTCACTTTATTTTGTGATTGTTTACTTTCTCTCAATCACTTTCTTCTAATAAATTTTAATTTTAAATTAATTTTTTATTAAATATCCATATTATTTTATGATGGATATTATTATTTCCTAAAATGTATACCATTTTTTCATATAGTGTTTACTTTTAAATTCATTTTATTAACTGGGGAAATATTAATAAATTTGTATCCTTTACTCAATAAAGATATCTTTTTGATAAGGAATATTGATTCATGAATTAAATTGATTATTTTATATATAATTAATTATTTATAAATGGAGATATGTGTGGGTCCTGATTATAAATACATTCTTGATGTATTTATAGGTCTCATGAGATAAATTAATTGGCCAAATTAAATGGGTTTTTACCAATAGTTTTAAACTATCTTGTGATAGGTCAGGAAAATATATTTCAAATGTATAGAATTATCTATTTCCTAATTATGAGATCAATTATTTATTTCCATGTTATTATTTGATTAGTTATAACATCCATGGATAAGTCTCAAGCACATGGGATTATTTATATGGATTTATTTGATCATCCTTTATTACTACTATATTATGATTAATTTATTATTTAAATTTAATTTTTTTAAGTTATTCACCTTTCCATATTGATTATGATTATTAATTCATGATAAATTCCATTATATGATTACCCTTATTAAGAATATGAGATCACCCCTTTCTTATATTTTATTTTCCCAAGGATACCAAGATTTTTGTTTTTGTTTTTGATATGAAAGGATATTCTAAGGGTAATAATGGAGTTCTCAAATAAAGCACTTGGTATATTTTATGTTTTAAAATTTAATTTGAATTTCAGGTATGTACCTAGTTTACTAAGATAACTAAAATATTCAGTCATTTGGGATGAAATTGATTTTATCTAGTTCTAATGTAATAATATAGACATTGGATCTAGGTTACTAGAGTCAGGATATTTTCAATATATATATATATATATATGAATGAAAAATAAAATTAAGAAAAAAGAAAATAAGTTAGTAAGAATTAGTTTCCATACTTAGGAGTTCATAGTGAAGCAAATTATTTTTCTATAAAATATTAATTCTCAATATTTCATTCAATGTAGTGATCAAGCCTATCACTATTCACTCTATTATTTGAAATGTTTTTACCTCAAACTAAACCTATATATAGGGTATAATATCCCACAAATAATTAATATAATACTACACCGACCATCTACAAGTAATAGTATGATGAAAAGGGAGGGGAATAATGATCAACGGGAAGAGGAATCCAAAATTAGAAAAAGTAGGGTGACCACACACCAAAAATAGTTTAACTGTAGAGACCCGAATCTTGACGTACATGGACATTACATTACTTTTGCAGAATAATTTACACATAAAAAACATTAACACACAAGGACCGTAATAGTATAGTGTCTTTGGAAACTCAGAATTTAATCTTCTAATCATGGTGAAAGATCTTCAACTTCTCCCATAAAGATCTTCCCCTTTTTTTTCTTACCTAAAACCTTTCTTTATATACTGGGGAAAAGAAAAAATAAAAAGGGTGAGCTCAAATGCTCAGTAAGGGTAAGCATAGAGAATATAAAACAATCCATAAACATTTGAATGCAAAAGCTTGAACATAAAATCTAAACATCAAAATCTTGAGCAAGGACATAAATCTTGGAAGTAAATAAGGCATATATCATAAAGGAACATCAATCATGATAAAATAGAATGGGAATAAATCATGTAATTGTGGCAACTATTCAGCACTTGTTATGATTTCCATAGTATTCAAGGCATTGCTTCCAAGACCATCTTAGTGGACAAAGTCCCTTTCTGAATTGAGTTCACTGCTCGTTCCAGTCTTGTATCACTGAACTGGATTAACTTACTGTTCCATCCATGTCTATATCATGAGATATAAATATTTACCCAATGAATTGGAGGGAGATATAGGTCCCACCCATCTCATAATGAAATCATTCTTACTTGTGCCACAAAATAAACATACATCATTCATAATAACCCAACGAATAAAATGGGTTTCATAAACATCATCCCATCATCACATAATACATATAAAATAAATGGATATCATTTCATAACAAGAAAAGTGAAACAATGTAAATCATAGAGACATTATACTTGAAACATACACATATGAAATAATTTCATCTTATATGAAAAAATGGTTTAGATAAAACACTTGAAATGAATTATTGAGGAAAATATCCTTTCTTCCTCAAAATCATTTTCTTTTCACAAAATTCATGAAATTTTAAAAGAAAAGGATTTTGTTGAAAATAATCATGAAATATTATATAGTAATATTTATGTAAATAAGGCGTTATGAAATCCTAAAAATCCATTCATGCTGTATAAGTTAAAAAAAACATTCTCCTTGTACTTTTGTCAGAAAAGTCAAAAAGTAGCTCGTATGGTAAACAAAAGAAAGATTCCTTCCATACGATGTTGTAAAAGTAGAAAAAGGGTAAAAATGACTTTAAACATACATGGAAGAAAAGTAAAAATTTTATGAAAACATTTTGAGAACATATAGACATGTATAATAAACATAACCCCAGTAAATACTTATGAATAAACAATCTCGGATAAGAATGAGATTGGAATAATTATCCCTTACCTTAGGTCTGATATGCTTCGTATGTATCTGAACCTCCTGTATAATGATTTAAATAATGTCATTGACTTATTAAAGAATCATATTCATTGTTATTATATCATATATGGTTCACTTAGATATTTATATTACCCGTTCATTTGTCAATTCCATGTTAAAGTAGTGTTTTGGGTAAAATTGTTTCATTTATCGTACGTGTTTGGACTTGTTGTTCTTGATATTATTATTACTTATATCATGATTTAATTACTTCCATAATTTAAAACATGATTTATATATCATATATATTCAGTAAATATATATATATATAAATAATAGATAGATAAATGAAATGAAACACACCATTCATGGAGACGGTAGGCAGTACGTACGCATGAACGTTGTTTTCCTTTCTTTATTGAATTGAATGGAAGTAAGTAGATGGAATATATATATATATACATAAATACAGTAGCTTCATTATTTAATATATTTTATTATTATTCATTATATATACTTTATAATCATTCTTGAATGGTTAATCATGGAAAATGAATCTCATCGCGTTCGTGGAGACGGTAGTCCGTACGTACGCATGAGCGATGATATCATTACCATGATCGTGGAATTGTATTGAAGTGTATGTATAATATTAAAGAATAAATATCACTTTAAAATAACCATATATAGTTATTTATTTACACCATTATACCCATCGATGTAAGGTGCTGGTGGAAAAACTGATTACACCACGACGTGGAGACGGTATTCCGTACGTACGCACGCGTGGTGATTTCGTTTTCCGTAGGATGGATAGAAGGTGAAATAGGGTTGTTTCATATTCATAATAACATATCAGTATATTAGTGATACTAATGTTATTACTTTATAATGAAACAACTAAATAAGAAGAAGTTGAAGAAGAAAGAAACTTGAGAGAATCGAAAGAAGAGATTACCTCTTCTTCGACGCACCTCCTTTAAGCCTTCTCTTAAGGAAGTAGAGTTGGTCTTTTGAGAAGACCAGAACCTCCAGAATGTTTCTAAAGAAGTGGATAATAGAAATGGGTAGGGTTTTTCTGAGCTTAAAGGATCAAAAGGGTGTGAAGAGAAGAGGGAAGGGGTGCCCTTTTTATAAGGGAGGAGAGGGGCACCTTTGGAAAAACTCAAAATATTATTTTATAATAAAGTCATATTCAGTTTATAATAGCTCCAAATTGATTTATTTCGAAGATAAAGTGGGTATGGGTCGAAATAATATCAACCAATAGATTTTAGACAAGTTTAGGTTACAAGTTTAACCTTATCATTTAGATTTAACTTTAAGTTAAATAATTTTACTTTTACCGTGTCTTCTTGTTTTCTAACACTATAAGGTTAATAAACTTACTATAACAAGACAAAAGAACCCCAAGTTGTTTATTTTTAATATATATAACCTTATCTAAGTCATTTGGCCAAACCTTATATTTTTAGGAATAAAATGACAATTAATAATATAATATTATTTTAAAAAACTATTTTATGTCAACTTTGACACTATTTGGTAATTGATTTTTGTGAAAATCATAACAGAATGGTTAGTTCAGAACAAGTTAATTAAATCAATAATAACATGTCATATTAACCTATAAAATTAGTTTAATTCATAAAAAG
Organism: Viscum album; assembly: GCA_963277665.1. Lineage (NCBI taxonomy): Eukaryota > Viridiplantae > Streptophyta > Magnoliopsida > Santalales > Viscaceae > Viscum > Viscum album. The sequence goes on along the minus strand of OY728156.1, from coordinate 1,466,416,975 downwards.
TCTCAGATTACATTTATTTGGTTATTTATAACATTAATTATGTCAATATTTCATTAATAAGATAATTACTGCATCATCATTGTGTCATAAATAAATTAAATTATTTAATTTATAAAAATCATAAATAAAATACCATTATGTAGGAAAGATTTTTAGATTTGTAATGAATATTTATATTCGAATTTATCTTATGTTTAACCCTATATTAAAAATTTTTTAGTTATTAAACATTGATTTTAACTATTCTAGCCCTTCTTTAAATAAATTAATAATAAATGTCCTAATCTAATCCAAGTGGACCTAAATGGTCATATTATATTTCTAAGATTGTTTTTGGTCGAATTAAACTTATCCAATAGTATTAGGATATGTTTTATGGTAATAATAATATCATTTTTACCCTTAATTACCCTATTTACTTTTAACCGTGGTAAATAAAAGTAAAAAGTTACTATTCACCAAAAATTATTTTCATCTCATTGAACCACATTTTAGTCCTAGATATTAACCGTGACTCTCAGATTTTCGAAATTCCACTCACAGAAGCGGTAAAATTAAGTTTTATGTGAATTTCCAAATTCTCCTAGGAGGTGGGTAAAAGACGGTGAAAAGTTCAATAAAATTTTTGTATATCTCAAATTATTATAAAATGTCTCCAATGAATTACATTGAACTTATATAGGTATTATGTATCAATTTTTACCTAAAATAAATTTAAATAAAATAAATATTTATTTAACTAAAAAGTCGGTTTTTAAATAGTAACCGAGTGTTTTCACTATTCATTAAAAATTGAAAGTTTTCAGAAAAATAACAAAAATTCACCCTAGGCTAATTTCGATATTAAAAATCCAAAATTGAAGTCCATTTCGAAAGGTAAAATTTATAAAATTTTAAAAAGTGGGTATTACTATTCATAACGGCAAGTTTATATAACATACCGTTGTTTAGTGAAACTCGGTATTGTGTACAACACACACTATCGTGGAAGGTCGTGATTGCGTGTAATGCAAGCCAAGTCAGGGATGTGTGTAGTGCAAGCTCCTTTTGGTGTAGCTTACAACACGAGACATTAATTAAATTAAAAAAAATATTTTTCATAAAATCTCGGGGTGTTACATTAACCACTAATGGAATTATTAGTATAAAATAATTATAATCATTTAATTGAAAAAAATTCAAGCATCTGCTACTCCACCCCATGAATAAGCAATGTGGTTAGTTCTCTATTTTCATAGAGTTTATAGATACATAGTGAGAGAATACAAATGTAAAAATAAATGAGAATATATAAAAAAGAAATTCTATAAATTAAAAATGTATAAAACTATTAAAATATAAAAATTCCACCATGGAACTAAGAAAAAGTACCTGCTAAAAAATAAATTGAAATACACATTTAAAAGCATGAGAGGTGGAAAAAAATTTAATTTCAATTATGTCCTCTGAAATATTATACATAGTTGGGATATTAAATGGATAAAAATAGAAACATTATATGCATAAAACATGTTCCTCTATTTCTTTTGAGTTATCCATAAAAATTTCAACTTCTTTAGACATGTGTATAAGGATTTATGACTGAATTAATCAAGATAAATTTTCTAAACTCATAGACTAGTCAAATTTTCATGCAATAGTTTTCCATGTATTTAAATATTTGAATAAACTAAAATCTGACACTTACACAATTAAGGAAGTTGATCCTAGGGATATTCTATATCATTATGAAAAATTCAACTCCTTATAGCCATTAATTTATGAGATATGGTGTCACCATTAAGATTTATTCAAATTGTATATATATTCTAAGTGTTGCATTTTCACAAATTTTGACCATGTTAAGACATTGTAAAACTATTTATTAAGTTAAATAAAAATTATTTAATCTATTCCTCTAATATATTTCCAAATTTTAGCAGATTCCAAGTGTTGATTAAGTTGTTATGACCAAAATAGTGATGTGGGGTTTGTTCTGTCGATTCCACCTCAATGCTAACTTCATGTCTAATTTTCACCCATAAAACATGAGATCCATATCCCATGATATAAATAAAAAATTTCAATACATTAATGAATAATTCTTACATATAATTTTAAAATAAAATTCATCAAAAAAATATTTTATGATAAAAATGCTGAAATGAACTTAAAAGGGTAAAAACAAAATTTTGATGGAATTACTAAATTTAAAATCCAAATGAAAATTTCCATTAAATATTCAAATACAGTTAAATGTGAGTAAATAATATCAATTATATTCAATAAAATATTTAATAAAAATATTATTTATCATACCCCTCACACTTATGAAAATATCCATATCATATTCAAAAAAATAAATCAATAATGAGATATTTTACAAGATCCTTTCAAAAAAAGAATTTATAATGTCTCATTCATGGAAAAGAATTTACTTTAACTTTATTATCTCAAATTTATATCTTTTAAACCTCAATAATCCATCCATGTCCTAATAAAAATCTATCTAACATAGAAATTTGTGTCACTCTTCACTCAAGATAAATATAATCCAGTTTTGTGCCCATATTAAAGTTTATTCTCTGAACCACAAGCTTTCAATATATCTCAATCCACCCCATAAATAAAAAAACATCAATTACAAGGAATTCACAATAAGTACCAAATGACTTTATAGCCCAGGGGAGGTAGGTAATTATGTGAAAACACAATAAATCTAAAAAAGGAGGTTAACTCTTAAGAAAATTTCATGATAATCAATGAAAAAGATAAATGAAATATCCTCTTTAAAATATGAAATAACCAAATTTCACCAAGGAAAATTAAAGGATCATAAATATTAAAATTTTCACAATGAAATATAAACCTTATTTTTTTTACATTTTCACATGGAACTAATCTCACACTCATATCCCAAACCGTATTTTATCTCTTTATAACACTAGTTGTAATAATTATAAAAAAATAAAAGGTTGAGGAATATTGTTCTTTGACACTTAGAAGACACAATTTTTTTTTGTTTTCTTTTAATTATTTTTTTATATTTTTTTATATTTTTTCTTCTTTTTTTAAGGATAAACAATTTAATAAAATGGAAAATACATCATGAGTATCTCCCCAATATTAAAAAAACACATAAAAAATTATTCCCTAATGAAAATTATCCCCTTCCACCATGGAAAACATCCCCACACTTAATTTTAATAAATATATAGCAAAACACCAAGATTATGGTAGGAAGGATAAATAAGATTGCAATGTGCCTTTTCTAATAAAGGTAATTCATGGATTCTATGGTCTTAATGAAAAATAAAAATTTAAATGTGGGTCTCAAGTATAAAATATTCATAATAAAAAAGACTTCAATCATATTAAATTGATTTTATTCAATCATAGATTTGAAAATATGCAATTAAATTTCTAGTAGGAAATTATGCTCGAGAATCTCTTAATAAAGTTTATATAATAGGAAGAATTTATCAAAGGGGTGAAAAATACCACATAGGATGGGAAAAATATTTTTGGTTAGAGTTTCATTGGAGTGCATATAAAAAATTATCCAAACTCATAAAAATGTTTGAAAATAAAATTCAAGAAGAAGTATCCACATCAATAATCATTTAAAATTCATTATTTCTAAAATCATAAAATATTTCACAAAAATAAATTCAAGTGTGTAAATTCATAGATAATATTAATTAGATATTAAAGTTCCTAAAAATATAACAAACTAAAATAAAAACACACAAAAAATTACAAGCAGGATGAAACTCTCCTCACACTTAATTTTACCACCCTTCATTTTTATCAAAAAAATAAAAATATAAGGGCACCAAACTGAAAGAGAAGGAGAAAAAAAACCTTTATTTTCTATCAGAAACCTTAAGTTAAGAACTAAGTGTCTTCCACATTATAAATAGAAATAAATAAAAAAATAATACATAAGAAATTTATTGAAATAAAAATGAATAAAAATAAATACAAACAGGGAAATGAGAAAAGTGATAGATTTTGATTTAGACCCCTTAGTGAGTACTAGTTTTTAGTCATCTCTAGTTGGAAGCTCCAACTATCACCCAAAATTAGATTGAGGATTTGGTTTTTGTGATTTGAACCACCATATACTCTTTATAACAATGTTAACCCCTCCATGTTGGTTATAGGGGAACCCATGAATAGATTACTATAGGTCCATCCCTATAGAAATGTATTACAACTTCCATAGTAGGGGTGGTAGAAAGAATGGGTCTTTCTCTTTCACTTCAGCCACCACTTCTTTGACCTATTAAATATCTAGGTTCCACACTGTTGTTGTTGTATAAAAAATTAAAAGATGGGGGAAGTTATGGAAAAGTAAAAAATTGAAAATAATTAAAATAAGGAGAATCAATATTGATATCTTTTAATTCAATTAAGTCAGCTTGAAACTCGATTTATTTAGAAAAATATACTTGAAACTAAATCTTAGCAAGTATATCTTCATTTTTTTCATCATCACATTACATGGAAATAATATTTTCTAATTATAAAAAAGAAAAAGTATGTTTTTTAATTGGACTTGATAACAATAAAAAATAAAAAAATAAGGTAATATAGTTTTAATTATACTCCCTTCAACCGACCAACATCAAGTGTTGGTTCCTCTTAAAAGGCCACTCAGAGGATTATAGAACTACTTAGTGGATAAGGGTTATGTAGATTGGTTTCCAAATCCATGATTCTATATTCAAAATTGGGAGGTATGAGTTCATTTTTTCGTCAACCACCTCTTGATGGAATTGCCTAAAGTATTGCAAGAATTCTTTGATCTCCTTTGCCAAGGCTTCTAAAATTGGTCACTCGAGGTCTTTTTTGAGGTCCCCAATTATCTCTTTAAATACATACTCCCTGAAAAAATACTTATAAAATCATCTTACTTATTTTAAAATAAATTAAATATCTTAAGTTAAATAAGTGGAGGATTCATCATCAATGAATTTCATTTTTTTAATTTTGTATATTTATAATTTTTTTCCAATTTTTTGAAAAAAAGTATGTGAAAGCATTGAAACTCCCCGATAATGACACAAAATTGATGAGGAGTATTTATAAAAAATTCCACATTAATTAATTTTTATTACCTAATAATTCAATATAGTATAATCAAAAGGTTTATCTCTCGAGGAGTCCACTCACATGCATAGAGTTTCTATTGTCACTATTTAAAAACTAACTATTATAAAACTAAATGTAATAATATTATAATAGGAGGTTTATAAAATTATTATGAATATATATATATATATATATTAATGAAAAATAAAAGGAATAAAACAAAACAAAACAAAATAATTAAGTGATAATTAGTTGTCATTATTAGGAATTTACAGTGGAACAAATCGTTATTCTCTAAAATATTAATTTTCAATATTTCATTCATTGTAGAGATCTTCCCTATCACCCTTAACCCACCTATTTTAAATGTTATTACCTCATAATAACCCAATTAATGTGGGATAATATCCTTAACAACATCCATAAAATATTACACCGACCCTATGCATGTAAAATTATGATGACAAAGGATATGAATAAAGATTAAAGAGAAGAAGAATCAAAAAGTAGAAAAAGTGGGGAGAACCTTCACAAAAAATGATTCAAATAATAATATAATTACTAGAATAAAATAATGAGAATAATTTATGTGCGATAAACTCAAGTATCCACCCCCCCCTCAAACAAACAATGAGATAAGTTCTCTATTTTCATGGAGTTGAGAAGGAAACAGAGAAAAAAACAAAAAAAATATAAGTGATTAAGATGAACTAATATAAATTAAAAATCTATAAAACTAATAAAATATAAATATTCCACAATCTCCCCTATAAAATGGATCTCCTTGAAAATAAATTGAAATACAAATTTATAAGCATGAGAGGTGGGAAAATTTTTCCATTTAACTCTTTCCTTAAAAAGATTACATATGGTTCGGATAGTAAATAGAAGAATATGGGAAAATTTTATTCATTAAATTTGTTCCCCTATATCTTTTGAGTTATAAAAAAATTTAAGCTTATTTAGACATGTGTAGAAGGTTTTATGATAGAATTAATCATGAAAAAATTTCTTCATTTCTAGACTGTTCAAATTTTCATGAATCAGTTTACCACATATTTATGTATTTTAAGAAATTAAAATAATTCTCTTCCATAGTTAAGAATATTGATCCTTGGAATCTTAAATATCACCCTTCAAATTTAAAACTCGGTTTGACCAGAAATAAATGAGATATAGTCTCATCATTGAAATTTATTTAAAATTTACAAATATTTAGAGTGACACAATGGCACACATTTTTGACCAAGTTACAAATATAAAAAAATGTTTATATAGTTAAATTAAATTCATGTAATTGAGTCATCTAATATATTTCCAAATTTAAGCACATTCTAATAATTAATGAAAACATTATGACCAAAATAGTGATGTGGAGACCATTTTTTCAATTCTATATCAATGTTGATTTGATATTCAATTTTCATGCATTAAACATAAGATCCATCTCACTATATCCAAACAAAAATAGTATAAAAATTAATGAAAAATATTTATATAAAATTTTTAGATAAATTTCTTCATTAAAATTATTTTTTAATAAAAACACTGAAGTTAAGTTAAAAGGTAAAAAAAATCATGAAATTTTAAAATTTAATCTCTAAGTAAAAATTTCCATTAAATATTAAAATAAAGTTCAATGTGGGGAAATAATATCAACTATAACCAATAAAATATTCAATAAAAATATGATTTATCAAACATCCCATGGTTTTAACCATGGTAATTTATAAGGAGAAGTGGGTTTAAATGTTTTATTTGTTAGCAACTGAACTCATCAAAATAACACCATTCATGATAAGGTCGTGAGTTATATTCATATATAATTATTTTTAAAATATAAAAATATATTATAGGTTTTGGAAGATTCATTATAGGTTTGTAATGTTAATATTGTTACTTTAAAACACATTATTTTAATTGAACACCCCATTTTTAGTCGATAATGCCTCTATGATATTTATTAAATCAATTTTCAGCTATTATGATGTCATAATACCAACCATATATTTATACTATATTTAATTTTTACTCAAAAATTTGATTATTGTAGAAAATTATAAAAAAATTACCATAGGATAATTTTAATGTTCTAATTTCAAAAATAAAATTTAATTTATCAGAATAATTTTTTAAATAGGTGAATTTATTATTTTAAATACAAAATATTATTTATTGAAAAATACTATTTTTATATCACCAACAATATTCCCATCCTATTAAAATTACATGGGGATTCATTAAATTATATTATTATAAATATTTAAATAACTAGTTCTTTATAAGACCATTTCATGAAAATATAAAAAATTAATTAATTTATCAAAAATGATTATTTTAATTGAAATTATATATATTTTACAAAAAATATATTTTTTTCTTTGTATCAAAATGTAATTTTTATCAAATTCATTCTATACTTAAGTGTAATAAAATAATAATGGTAATGGGATCAATATAATCATAATATTATTTATAAAAATGAAATTTATATATTAATAATACCAGGGTATAGATACATGACCCCTTATTACTCTAGTGTACACCATAAGGGTTAGATGTGTGATGGTAGTACTTTCTTGGGATGGTTTGGAAAATATAGTTTGGGAAGTGATCTATATAATCTGGAAATTCTCTTATAAACGAATCTACTTGAGCATTAGTTATTGAATATCCTCTTGGGAAAGGTCAAAGGAAAATATCAATGTTTCTATGTCCCTTATAATCTTTGATAAATGATCCTCATAACTTACAATCATACTAGCTGAGATCATTTTTCTTCCTTCTACATTAAATAGATTTTTGTATAATCCTTAATGTAAACTAATCTTAATGATCACTGTATAAAGACTATATTACCAATGGTTATGACCCTTAACAATCTTTATTACCAACAATAATTTTATGGATATATTTTATAATAGTCTAAAATAATAATGAAATATAGTTCATGAGTTTTAGATAACTACATTACCTAATAAAGAATATATTTATTTTGAAGGACATTTAATTTTTAAAATCCTGAGTTGTTATATTCTCCACCCCTTCAGAAATTTAACTGTTGATATTTCATTTTATACCCTAAAAAAGATGATGATACTTCTGTCTTATCATTTCTTCTGGTTCCCATGTTTCCTCCTTAAACTTGTAGTTTCTCTACAATACTTTTACTAGGAAAGTGGTCTTGTTTTGTTTAACTTTGTCTCTACGATCTATGATCTTAACCAGATTCTCCTCAAAATAAAGATAATTCTTCAATTAAACTACCCTTGGATTTAGTATATCTGATGGTTTTAGTATGTATTTTCATAAGAGGGACACATGGAACACATCATGTAGTTGAGATAGGTTTGGTGGGTGATCTAGTTTAAAGGCCATAGATCTAGTGCGATCAAGAATATCAAATAGTTAAATGTATTTAAGAATAATATTTTCCTTCTTCCCAAACCTTAAGACTTTCCTCCATAGTGATATATGGAGAAACTCCTTATCTCTAAACTCAAACTATAGGTATGTTCTATGATTTTCCATATATATTTTCTACCAAATTTTCACAGATTTCATATGAAACTGAATGGTTTGGACCTTTTCTATCATCTCTTGGAAAAGATCGAGTCCCATCAACTTCCTCTCACAAACATTATCCAACATGATGAAGTCTGACACCCTTCCCATATTGATCCTCATAATTCGCTATTTTAATTCTTGAATGGAAACTATTTTTATATATGAACTCTACTAAGGGAAGGTGTTGATCCCAATAAACTTGTAAATCCATTGAACATAATCCCATCACATCCTCTAGAGTTTGAATGGTTTTATCAGATATACCATCAATATGAGGGTGATAAGAAGTGATAAAACTCATATCTATATTAAATGCTTACCGAAGGCTTCTCCATAACCTCTAGGTAAACCTTATATCTTGATTAGATAAATTGGAGAATGGTACTCCATGTAGTATTACCACTTCTCTTTTGTATATTTTGGTAAGTTTGTCAAGATAAAAATCTTCCTTAATAGCAACGAAATTCACCAAATTAGTAAGAATATTGACTACCACCCAAATGGATTTATGACCTTTAGATGTATTGGGGAGTCATAAAAAAAATTTCGTGGTTATGTTTTCCTATTTCCATACTGGTATGGGAAATGGTTACATCATACCCTTAAACTTATGTCATTCAGCCTTGACTTTTTTGAACAACAAGCATCGAAATACAAATTACGCAATCTTTATCTTCATGTTATACCAATATAAATTTTTCTTTAGATATTTATACATCTCAGTGATCCTTATATGAATATATAAGTATGATATGTATTCATTACCCATAAGTTTTGTCTTCATTTATGGTTTCGATGTGACATATATCCGATTTCCAAAGCTTATAAATTTTTCATGAGCAAAGTTGAACTCTGGAATATTTCCTATCTTTCCGTATAACTCCACATCGTCTTTTTTTTCCCTCCTTGATCTTATCAAGAGTGGATTTTTGAATAGTTATTTTATCAAGGTAGGATGAAATTCATTTTATGATTCCCATTTTCATCCTTTTATTATTCAAGAAGTTGGATCCCTCTTAATCCTCATCATGTATAGGGTTTTAGGAACCTTTCTACTTAGAGAATCCTCAACTTTATTCACCTTCCTAGGATTGTAATGTATTGGGCAATCATAATCCTTGATCATCTCTAACCACCTTCATTGGCTCATATTAATATCTTTTTGTGTGAATATATACTTGAGGATTTTATGATCTATATATATACCATACTTCTCACTAAAGAGATAATTTCACAAAATATTTAATGCTAAAATTATTACATCCAAATACATATCAAGAATCGATTAGCTCTACTGATGAATATTTAATTAGAAGGAGGCATACACTCTCTATTTACCATTTTTCATGAGTAAATAGCCCAATAATTTCTTGGAGGCATCTCAGTAGATCACAAATCCTTCCCCACTTATGGGTAGTGTTAGTAAAAGTGTAGTGATTTAACTATTTGAAACTTTCCTCAAATTCATTAGTCCAGACAAACATTAGTCCCTTTTGAGCTTGATTGGTTTTCAGGTTTGAAAATCATAAGAATTTTCTTATAAATCAATGATAGTACCCAACTAATATAAGTAAACTATGGATATCTGTTATATATGTTGGTCTAACCTATTCCTTAATCACATTTATCTTTGAAGGATTTGGGAATATTCATTTTCCAATGATAACATGTCCAAGGAATGTTACTTTATCCATCCAAAACTAACATTTACTGTATTTTACATATAACTTATCTTTTATAAAAGTCTTCATCATAGTATTCAAATGCTCCTCATGTTCCTATACCATTTTGGAGCATATATAAATATTGACCATAAATAGTGCCACAGATTTATCAAGGTAATATCTGAAGACATTAAACACCAAACACATTAATACTACTGAAGTATTAGTGAGTCAAAATGTCATTAATATGTACTCATAGTGTCTATATCTTGTAAAAAAGGTAGTCTTGGGAATATCCTTCTTATTCACATTTACTTCATAATATCCTGACTGAAGATCCACTTTAGAGAATTATTAGTCTTCACACAGTTGATAGAAAAATTCATCAATCCATGGAAAGGGATACATTTTATTTATTATGATCTTGATGAGTTCATGATAGTCGATTTAGTGACACATTTCCCCATCCTTTTTTTGATTAAGAGGACTAGTGCACCCTATTATGAAGCACTTGGGTGAATAAACACTTTATCTAGATTCTCTTATAGTTACTTATTTAACTGTTGAAGTTTAATAGTGGCCATTCTATATAGATTCTTGGATATTGGCAGGGCTTTGTGTATATGTTTGATTGAGAAATTAACCTCTTGGTTAGGGGGAAGACTAGAAAATTATTTAGGGAACACATTAACATACTCTCTTATAATGGGCATGTCATAAAGGATGATATTTTCCTTGATCTCAATCATATGAGAAAGATATGTTTTCTCACAAAGAAATAATATCCACGATTGATATGGGGATTTTAAAGGAGACTTACCTTTACCATTACACTTTTATAGGATTAGTGGTCAACTTGGTATATGGAAAGTTATTTCATTATATCGATAATTTATGCTGGCTCTGTAAAAGGATAAATAATCTATGCCTATAATGGCATCAAATTTCTCTAATGAGGCTGTTGTAGAGACCTGATTTTCACCTTTTAAGACTTTGAAATGTTTCTAAATATATTTCTAGATCTAGGCGCTGAGACGAAACGCAATTCCGAGGCCGGTGTTCCCAGAATTAATTTTATAAAATTATAATATATATTTATATTGTACACATGGTTAATTAAAGAAAAATAAATAACTTTTAAATGGTTGATTAGATTGAAAATCTGAGACCACAGTTGGGTCCAGAATGTAGTGTTTTCCTTAAAATCGACATAAAAGGAGTCAACATGGGATGACTGGATGCCTCTCTTGTTGGTGGTGTGTTTAAGTTAAGTTAATTAATTAATTAATTAATTATCTAATCAACTTTGACCTAATTAAATTATTATAAATAGGTCATTAGGGAGTTTTATTCTGGGTTGGATCATAATTCAACATTCATTAGAAAAGCTCTCCTCCCACCCTTCATTGGAAAATTCCTCAAGATAATTCCTTCGAATAATGACAAAACGCTGATTCAAGGAAGATCAAAGTGAAATGAATGCAAAGAATCCTCCTCCCTCATTGAAAAACAAGTTCTTCACTGGAGATCTATCCAAAAAAGTGGAAGGACTCATCTTTGGATATTTGTACACCTTAGATTATTATTTTGAGTATATTTTTAATCATTCATCAATATACACCCCTCCCTTCACCATTTTTTTATCTCGAAGAACTAAAATTTGATAATCCCTTTTTCTTAATCAATTATTTCTAACCCCGAAGCACATTCTTGACCATTTTCCAAAGAACAATTAGCCAAATATCATCAAAACCTTTGTTCTTGGTTCCTTTTTTTCCCCTATTCTTCACATTATTAACCTTTGGAACCCTATGATTCCAGAATCGATAGTTTTTGGGCATACCGAGCTTGATCAGGTGCCCAGATTTGTGGTGGATTGACGAATAGTCAATGGTTTTATAAGCCGAGCATGGATCTGGAAAGCTTGAGAAGAAAGGATGACTGATCTAGTGATTAACCTTTGAAATCATGATGAACATAGGTGTGGTGGTGTGAATAATGTCCAGACAAGCCCTCATCGATGAACGATGCTGATTCATAGCGAGCGATGATGGGAATATATGTTCTTCAGCCAGATCCAAGGATTTCAGAATGACATCAGGCGATATCAACGATGGTTGAAGAAGATTTTAAGTAGTGAATCAAATAGGATATTTCTAAAAAAATTGCAACTACACAATATGTAAAAAGAAGAACACATAGTATATATCCCCTTTCCAACAGCGGTGCTAGGGTTTGGGTACCTATAAGTATGGCATGACGTGTAATTACTTGACATGCCATGTAATTCCTTCTCATGTGTATAATCCATGTGATAGACTACACGGCTAGATACATTCAATGTAAAAAGTACACAGTCACAAGTTAGACACACGAACAACATCCCTTGTGAACCCACACGCTGTGTACCAAAGTATATGGACACAAGTTATATGTGCACAAACACGACCATAAGAGACTTCCCTAGTTTAATATAGTTTGGACACAACTTGTAGTCCACCTACACAGTGTGTTATACTACATGGGATGAGACCTGTGTACTAACTAGAGACACATATAGGTACTGAAGAGGGACCACATGTTGTGTGGGTACCCTCCCATACCATGTACTACTTGAGATCTTCTGAGTGATCTTCAAACCTCTATATCTTCTTTGTTTGAACTCAGATTTTGGCCCAAGAGATGCCTATCCTATGTTTTTTCTATATAGAACATGATGGTTCCCTCAAAAGTGGATTTTATAATATGATGAGAAATTTTACAGGTTTGACACATGCTGAGACAATACTCAATGATGGAAATGATTCTACAAAATAACTAGAGCAGTACTAGGATTACCCTCTAACTAGGAAAGGATGTGTCATTCCCTAATGGAAATTCCAGGCTTAGCCTATAGTATGACTGGGCTTTGGCATTCCCTGATGATCTTTTCGTGTCACCCTCTAGTAATACCGGGTAGTGGAGTTCCTTGCCATTCCGGGATTACCCTCCAGTTGTGTTGGAAAATGGAGTTACCTAATGAAATCTTCCAGGCATAACCCTCCCACCAGGTCAGGTAGTGGCATTTCCCTGAAGACTTACCAAGCTTACCCTCTAGTAGGACTAGGTAATGGTGTTCCCTAGGGACCTTTCTGAGCGGTACCCTCCAATAGGACTGGGTGGTGGCATTCCTTAGTAACTACTCAAGTAGGACCCTCCTGTTGTACCCAGGCATGGGATACTTTCCTAAAACTGGTGACCCCTCAACTGTGTGGAATAGTGACGAGGCATGGTTCGAAAAAACTTTGGAATCATAAGAAAGAGGGGATCTTTCCCCATCGATATGTGTTCTTGTGACAAAACTTAAAACTATGTGGGTGAGTTAGTTCTACCCAAAGCGAATAGTATCAAAGTGTGGTTATTGAGTCCCTCAGACTTGTGTGTTTTGGGTAGATGCATGAGATACTAGGCATTGCAAATGAACTTTATTTTGCAATTATGTTTTACTCATCTTCTTGGGATGAGCTGTGAGATGGAGATCCTCTTACTCTCTTGTTTGTGATTCTTTAACTGATCATATATATATATATAAACACACACATTATTTCAGTACCCACTGCTCGTGTTTTAGTTAATCTCATTCCAGGAGAGGTGATGACACATGGGGTATTCCATGTGCTTTCCGTGTATATATTTTCATGGTTGGAACAGTTGACTCTCCTACTACAAGTAGTGAAGAATTTTCAAGAAGTTCACATTCTCACCATTCTGAGATCCTTGTGTTTGGATGAGTTTACTTTCCCTCGCTTGTTGGGTTGATCTGTACTCTTTAACCATACCTTTTTCTATATACTGCTTTCTTATTCAGTTGTATCTCGCAATGCTCCCCATTTAACTTTTTGGGGAGTTCTATTGGGTATGTATATACTCACCCCTTCATGGGATTTTCCCAATACATGTCATGTCATTTGCAGGAAATGGACAGTTCCATCGTGACTTTAGAGGAGTTTAGGGATATAGACTACTTGGACCATGTATGGTGGTCATTGGTTGGGATATAAGAGATAATCATTTAGTTGTTACTATTTTATATTTTTTTAGGTTGGGACATACTTCTGGTTTGGTGAGTATTTCCCCCTCTTTTCTCAGTTTACAATACTGCACTTCATACCATTTTGTTGTCCATGAATATTTAGTTTATTTTATTTCTAATGTTTCATATTTTACATAGCAAAATTCCTGCTCGAGTTTAGTTGTGCCTTCAACACTTATCACCACCTCTAGCCTATGGAGGTGGGATTGGGGTAGTTGTGGCTCGTTCCCGACTTGTGTCAGGTCATGATAGATTAGTATCAGTGTTGGTTTTACCCTTGGGATGTTGTTTGGACGTTCCCTAAAATGGATTTGGTTGGGTTTAGGGAAACAAAATTCAAAGTGTCTTGAGTGTGGATCTCAGGCCAGGGAGTCTAATGATAGTGAGATGACTGACGTAGTCATTTACCAGGACCTTGACTACCTACTTTTTTACTCATCATGATGATACATTTGTTGCAGGGATCAATAGTACATAAATCATATAGGATCTAGTTTTAACTATTATTCTTGAGTCAACTCCCCATTTTTATTGATATATATGTACATGCTTATCTGACTGTGGTGCTCCTTGATAACTTTCAAGATGCCTATGTGATGACAGTCAACCAAGATACCATATCTGATTCATGATGCCGACCCTATGAGAGATGAAACCTTAGTTCAGGGTCCATCCCATGATTCCCTTCCACTAGTTTGGTGGGAAGAAGTAGAACCACCTATTAAGAAGCATATTTTTCAAGCATAGTAGGATGAGGTGATGAAAAAGTTGAGCGCACTCCATGAGTTCTTGCATTAGATACGGCTAAGGTTCCATGATGGGCCAGATATGAAGGTAGTGGAGGATTAGATAGAGTTAGTGGTCCTTATCTTCAAGAATATCCATACACCGATAGATGAAATGGTGGATTTGGAATCCAGTATTTTCCATAGAGTAGCTAGGTGGTGGTGGATCTTGGTTACATAGATGCATGATGAGTTGACACTCTTGTGGAACGACTTCCAATAGTTTTTTTTCGAGGAGTACTAACCTTCCTTCTTACTATAAGGACCCAAACTTATCATATAAATAATCTTGAATTTAGTCAAGAAAACAATTCCTCTTACATTGAGGATCTTTTCTAGTTTAGAGATTTAGAGAATTGGGATATAATAAATTCATAACAATACACATTATAATAGAGTGTATACCATAAATACAATACTCATTCCTTCCAAAATTTAAAACTTTCCAAATAAAACATGATTTCATTGATAGATATTCAAAAATTTAACTTGGCTTCCTTAACTTTCTTACACATACTTATAACCTTTTAAAATCAAGTAAAAACATGGGATGAGCATAAAAATCTCAGTAAGGGATATAAAAAAACACATTAGTTCAAAAATACTTGTAACATATGAAATCACTTTCAAAATACATACTTATCACCTATATATATATACTTACTTTTTGAAACATGTGATTTCCACAAGATTACCACAGACATAAGAACAAAAATATAACCATAAAGGTATATTGGAAATTACTTACAAAATATTGTAAACCCCACAACTACCTTATAATTTGTAAGCCTCATGACTACCTTACAATTTGTGTAACCATCGCAGTTACACATGGTGTAACCATACGACTGACCTCAAATGTACACATACCCAATGCATTGAAAGGAGATATAGGTCCCACCATTCATAATAAACAATTACAAAGAACCAGAACATAATTATACAACATGAATAATAGCATAAAAATATTTCTTTTTAATTTTGTAAAACATAATTTTATTAGAGGATTTTAAAAGAAAATCCCCTTAAAAATATCATAAAATTGAATATAGAATTAATAGAGTGGATGTAATATGTATATACACTATAATTAGAAATAATTCAACATAATATAAGAAAAACCCATCACACAATCAATTTTAATACCACATAAATAACTAAGTAGAAGGTTAACCCAAAGAATGGAAATCGGGTTAAGAATTCCCTTACCTCAGGCTTGTCTTACTTTAGACTTGTTCAAAATTCCTGTATAATGGTTAAAAGACTGTTATTAGAATTTTTTTTGTGTTTATAACATCTTATATGATCATTTCCTAACATCATTTTACCCTTTAATTGTTAGTATTTAGCTCCCTGCACTGTTTTTGGGTGAGTTCTTTACATGATTTCAAGATTGGTTCATGATGGATGTTCTTGTTGATTGGTAGTGAAAATCCAGAATTGGAATGAAAATGTATTTAAATATTTCCAGTAACATTAATTATACCATTTATCATTTTGAATTCTTACTTTATGATGATTCATAAGTTAAAACATTAATGATGTTTGTTTAGATCATTTTAGTGGTTCTTTGATAATAACAACCTCATTGTGTTTTATAAATTAAAACCATTTGTAAAAAAGAATTCCAGAACCATTGATAAGACATAATAAATATATTATAACCTGGTTCAACCATAAAAATGGTTTCATGACCAAAATTTAAGGATTTAAAGAGAAATGAAATCACATCATCCACGATGTCTGTAATTCGACACATCATGGACAATGTTTTTAATTCCTTGAATAAGTGGGAGAGGAGGAGAAGAATGATGATGAATTTTCCATGAACATGAGAACATAAATAATATACATGATTATGTATCATTCATTCCTCTTGTTTAAGATGAGGTGAGGAAATAATAAGAAAGAATCTTGAAATAAAAGAAAACTTGAGAAAATTCTTCACGAAAATTCGCCAGCCTAACGACGTCTTTTAAAATTTCATAAAAATAGTTTGATGAGAGAAAGGGGATATCTCATCACTATTACATAATATGGACATTAAGGGGGGATATGGAATGAAATATCCCAACAATAAGATAATGTTAAAGGAAGAGAATAACAAAAAAATGAAAGAAAAGAAAGAAAATAAAAGAGGATGTTTACCTCTTGATATCTTCTCCTTGAGAACCTTCTTAACGGCTTTGGATTTGGTCTTTTGGTGAGACCAGCAGCTCTAGGTCATGGGGAAGAGACTTTTTAGGTGTACTGGGAAGAACTTAGGCATGGATAAAGGCTTTAGAGGTGTGGAAAGAAGAGGATATTGAGGGTGGTTTTTATAGTGGTGGAGAGGAGGTATTTTTCATTATTTTAATCATTATTATAATATTTTTGCCCAATATTATGAATAGTCTTAGTTCATGTGACCCTAAATAGTAATAATGTCATGTGAGTTTGAACCAAGTGGATTTTAATCACTTATCATGCCATAAATAGTGTATTTTATTGATAATTTGATTATACAGTATTTTGTTGTATTTCACTATTCATAAAAAATTCAAGAATTTCAGAAAAATCCCAAAAATTTACCCTAACCATTTTTCAATGCGTAGAATTAAAAAATTAATCCATTTTTTGAAAATAATTTTCTGAATTTTATTAATTTATTTTTTAAATAAAATAATACTTAATTCAAAAATTAACAATTCTAATTCTATAACTATTTTTATATCACGATGAAAAATTAACCAAGATGTTATTATCTTAAAGCATTAAGAAAATAAAATAATAATAAAATTTAATATTTATTAGGGTCATATTACTATTCATTAGGGTATGTTACTATTCACAAAAAAAACAAGTTGGTTTCATCATACTTCAAGTAACTTACTTAACACAATTGTAGATGGTGGTTTTTTGAAATTAAAAACATAAAAGTGGAAAAATTATGTTTAAAGGATAGTTATAAATATCTACTATAAAAAATTTCCATGAATTTATATTTATTTTTAGAAAAACTTGGGGTGTTACATTATCCCCACCTTCTGAAAATTTCATCCTTGCAATTTTATTTACTTATTAAACAACTGAGGGTACTTTTACCTCTTAGCATTTTCAGACTGCCATGTTGCTTCTTCAACCATGTGGCTTCTCCACAAAACCTTTACCTGGTGTATTACCTTAATCCTCAATACCTGTTCCCTTCGATCAAGAATCTAAACTGGTTTCTCTACATAAGAAAGGTTCTTTTCCTATTGAACTGCTTCTGGGATCAAGACATGTGATGAATCTGGCACATACTTTCTCAACATCAAAACATGAAAAACATTGTGTACCTGAGAAAAACTCGGAGGCAAAGCTACTTAGTATGCCACTGTTCCAACCTTCTCTATGATTTCAAAAGGACCGATGAACTATGGACCTAGCTTTCCTTTCTTACCGAAACACATCACACTTTTCCAAGGAGAGATTTTAAGGAAAACATGGTCACCTACCTCGAAAGAGAATTCTTTTCTTCTGTTATCTGCATAACTTTTCTGCATGCTCTGAGTTGTCCTCATGTGCTACTAGATCATACTCACTTTCTCAACCACTTCTTCTAATAATTCTTACCACAGAAACTTTCTTTCACTAACTTTATCCCAAAATGCTGGAGTCTGACACCGCTTCCCATACAAGGCCTCAAAAGGTTCCATCTGAATACTGGAATGAAAACTATTATTATAAGAAATATCAACTAAAGAAATATGTTGATCCCAACATCCATGGTAGTCCATTAAACAAGATCGAAGCATATCCTCAAAAGTTTGAATCGTTCGTTCTAACTTCCCATCTAATTGAGGATGAAAAGATGTAATGAAATTTAATTCTATTCCTAACAACTTCTGAAGTCCCTTCCAAAAGTTAGAAATGAACCTGAGATCCTGGCCAAATACAATGGAAAGAGGAAATCTATGTAACCTGACAATCTCCTTGAGGTACAGTCAAGAAAGTTGATCCAAATACATTTTATCTCTAATAGAAAGAAAATGTTCAGATTTTTGCATTCGATCAACAGTGACCCAAATCGCATTGTTACCTCGAGAAGTCTTTGGTAGTCCCACTATAAAGTCCATGGATGCATTCTCCCATTTCCACTCTGGAACTTGAAAAGGTTAAAGAACCCCCTTCAGTAACTGCCACTCTACTTTAACCTGTTGACATTTCAAACATTTCATGGTAAAATCAACAATATCCCTTTTCATTCCATCCCACCAGTAATACTCCCGAAGGTCTATATACATCTTAGTACTGCCAGGATGAAGTGAAAATAGAGAACTATAAGCTTCACACAACAAATCTTTCTTCAATTGAGAATCACTAAGCACACACAAATTTTTTCCAAATCCTAAAACACAATCTTTATCAAGGTTAAATTCTGGAAACTTACCAATTTTAACCAATTCTACCTTTTTCTGTAGTTCACAGTCTTCCTTCTGCACTCGCTTAATTTTGTCTGACAATACACCTGCATTAAAACTTTAAACAAAACAGAGGTATTTCCTGCACCAAAAACTTCTAATACAAAATTCATCAAATCATTAATCAAGGAATCATATTCCAAACGTAGCATGGTTAATGATGCATGATGTTTCTGACTCAAGGCATCTCCCACTTTCTTTTCTTTTCCAGGAAGGTAAATGATTGTGCAATCATAATCCTTTATCAGTTAAATCCATATTCTCTACCTCATGTTTAATTCCTTCTAAGTGAATATATAATCCAGACTTTTATGGTTAATATATATTTGACATTTGGCTCTGTATAAATGATGCATCCAAATTCTTAAAGAAAAACCACAACTTCCAATTCTAAATCATGTATGGGATAATTTATCTTATTAGGTTTAAGTTGTCTCAAAGCATAGGAAATTACCTGATCATTCTGCCTCAAAACACAACCAATTCCCTTCAAAGAAGCATCACTATAGATTGAAAACACACCATTCAGGGAAGGTAAGTCCAAAATTATAGCATTCACCAATCTCTTCTTCAGTTCCTGAAAACAAACATCACATTCTTCTATCCAAACAAATTTAACCCCTTTCCGTGTTAACTTAGTTGTTGGGCTAGATAACCGTGAAAATTTCTTAATAAAATATTGGTAATAACCTGCTAACCCAAGAAAACTATGAATCTCTATAACATTTTGGGGTCTTGTCTATTCATCAACGACCTTATTTTTGGTAGGATCAACTATTATTCCATACTTATTTACAATGTTCCCAAGAAAAGAAATCTGTTGCGACCAAAAATCACACTTGCTGAATTTTCCATAAAATTTCTTTTCTTTTTAAGGTTTGTAAAATAACCCTTAGATGTTTTTCATGCTCCTCTTTATTTTTTGAAAATACTATAATGTCATCAATAAAAACAACTACAAACTTATCCAAGAACACAAGAAATACTCCACTCATAAGATTAATGAATACAACAGGTGCATTAGTTAACCCAAAGGGCATAAAAACAAATTCATAACACCCATATCTAGTACGAAAGTCTGTTTTCAAGATGTTATCCTCCTTCACCTTCAGCTGATGGTATCCGGATCTCATATTAATCTTGGAAAAGTACTGAGCTCCCTGAAGCAGATCAAACAAGTCATTGATATGAGGTTAAGGATACTTGTAATGCTCCGACCCTAGTTACCTAGATTCGGTACATTATTACATAACATTGGCATGATCCCAAAAGATCAAGTCTCGAAAGACTGATTAGTTTAGTAGTCTTGGAATCACTAGATACATTCTTAAAGTTTACATTACATCATTAAGTGAAAACTAAAACAACATCTTGTCTTCACAGTCATATCTCCTTATACTATCCATGTAGGTCATTCATATAATACTTATTCATATACTGGGAAAAATAAAACATTGAAAGGGGTGAGCTCAGATGCTCAGTAAGGATAACAATATAGCGGAAACATTCATAAATAAGCATAAATATTTAAGGCAATGTATAACTAAAACAAAAGCCTTTTAAACTTTAACTTTAGCATAATATGGAAAATATAAAATGAAATAATTCCATTTACTTATTCACATGGATATTCTACTAGTCGAATAATCACATGCAATATCAATAACCACTTTCATAATGATGGAATGCATAATGATAGACTATCATAACCACATAGTCAAGGCCTTGTGCCAAGACTACAAATAATATTTTGTCAAGGCCTTGTGCCAAGAAACTAGTTTGTCTCATGAGACCTACTGATGCATCGATGATCTATAGCAGGCTCAATCTATCACTTACTAAGTCCAATGCATTCCCCATATGAATAGGTTTAAATATAACATAAAGATTAATATTAAAACTAGTATACGAAATGTCAATACTTTCTCCATAAACCATGAATGGTATAAAAATTACACATCCACAGTCAAACATAACTCATTAAATACAATATGGAATATTTTATTTAATAGATTGACCTCAATCGAGAATAATGATGGATATTGACAAAGATGAAAATAATCATCAAAACTATTTGAGAGAAATACCCCCTTTTTTTGAAAACATTTAAAAGTCACACAATTTGTCAAGAAGCCATTTAAAAATAGATTTTTGAATCAAAGTGTCCCATACCACTTTGAAACTTTTAAAAGGAGTTTTAATTTTAAAACTTTAATGTCCATATAAGTAAATCTTTAAAACCATTTTTAAAACATGGACATTAATGAGAAATATTTAGAATAATAAATCTTTAAAACATTTAAAATGATATTTTAGTTAGAGTTCCTAACCAATAGAGAGACACTTGAATAAAAATAATTCAGGTAATAAAAACTTTTTAATATCATGAGAATAATGGGATTCATGATATACTATGTCAAAGTACATTATATACACCATATAAAAGTGATTTGGTGTATAACAACAAAGAAGTCTCAATGGAATGTAAATTGAGATGAAATCTCTTATAAAGACTATATCCTTAGGTTAAGGATAAATAAACAAAATAATTATGTGTGAAAAATATAAATACACTAAATATGATTGGAAATTCAGTGTAAATCAATCATAGGACATTCACACATATTCTTGTAAAAACAACACCAATGAATTAGATATTTAACTTAACAAATGGCGATTGAGTTAAAATTACTCTTATCAAGTTCATATAGATGACTTGAGAATTTATCAATGGAGTTATTATGTGTATCAAAAGTATATCCACAGAAAGGGGAGTGGAAATTATGACATAAGCAAATGAATAGTGATTCCACACATAATCTTGGAGTAAAATAATCAATGAAGTATGTGTAAAGCCGAATGAGTAGAAATTGAAATTTCAAATTCCCTTATCGATTTGGTAACTTATGAAACATACACCCATGAAAGAAGTATCAAAAAATTATGATGTAAATATCCATAAATTAATGTTTATTACACAATGAATACAATCATGGGCAGTAAACACACCACATGAAATAAATAAGTGGTGAACAATGGAAATATCACGGAATTAAAAGTGAGATAATAAACCCCTTACTTTGTACTTTTTCCTTGGTCGAGGGTAGTTTAACCTCCTGTATAATGGAGAAATAATTGTTATTGAATTATACAAGAATAATATACATTAATATGATATCATATATGATCTTTTAACACTTATTTGTTGATAATATCTTAGTATTATCGTCATTTTCGGGTGTTAACAGATTCATTTTCCTTTATATTATTTGTTATGTGAGCCATATTTTTTATTTATGGGATATTTCATATTCATATCCAGAATTATATCATGTCTCTAAAAATTATTTTTAATCATCAAATAAAATTTAGTCTTGAATGTATATGATGGGGAATGAATCTCATCGCGTTCGTGGAGATGGTAATCCATATGTATGCACGAGCGCCAATATCATTTTTTTGATATTAAAATAATATATAATTGGATGTTATATAATATATAAAGAATCATTATAATGTTATATTTATTATTTACATGACTTACATAACATTATTATACCCATCCAAATAATAATATATTGAATAACAATTACACCACGACGTGGAGACGGTAGGCCGTACGTACGCATGTATGGTGACATGTCATTCAAAGGATGGATAAAATACTGAATATGGTTGTACCATATTTATAATAATATCACAATATATAGAAGATACTGGATTTATTATTTTAGAATGGAAATAACAAAGAAAGAAGAAGTGGAAGAAGAAAGGAATTTGAAAGAGGGTGGTGAAATCATTACCTCTTCTTCAGGTTCTTCCTTTTGATTTGATCAAAAGGGATCCTTAAGATGGATTTATGACCAAAGGAGGGCCTCTAGGATGAATTTAGGGAAGTTTAGAAGATATTTGGGTAGGTTTTGGCTGAAACAAAATGCTTTGAAGGTATGAATATGAGACAAGGGGGAGTGCCCTTTTATAAGAGGGGTGAGGGGGACCTTAGGAAAAAAATAAAATATTATTTTATAATAAATTCCTATTCAGTTTATAATGGCTCCAAATTGATTTATTTCTAGGATAATGTGGGTATGGGTAAAAATCCACTCAACCAATAGGTTTTACACAGGTTGGAGTCACTTTATTAACCTTATCATTTAATTTTAACTCTTAGTTTATTAGTTTGACATTTACCATATCTCTTTGTATTTTTATATTATATGGTAAATAAAATTACTATAAACTTCCAATAGACCCCCAAGTGGTCCATTAATGATAAAAATATCATGATATAAGTCTTTTGGCTGAACCTTATATTTTTAGGAATAGAATATAAATTAATATTATAATATTTGTTTTAAAAACTCTTTTATGTCAATTTGGACACTATTGGTTATTTAGTTTTTGATAAATTCATAAAAGCATAATTACTTCAAAAAAAATTCATATAACCAATAATTATATGTCATATTAACCTATAAAATTAATTTAATTTATAAAAAGTTTCAAATTACATTTATTTGGGTATTTATAATATCAATTATCTTAATATTTCATTAATTAGGTAATTACTGCATCACCATTGTGTCATTAATAAATTAAATTATTTAATGTCTAAAAATTATAAATAAAATAAAATTATGTAGGAAATATTTTAATATTTCTAATGAATATTTATAATCGAATTTATCTTATGTATAACCCTATATTAAAAATGTTTTAATTATTAAACTCTGAGTTTAACTCTTTTAACACTTCTTTTAATTAAATAATAATAAATGTCCTAATCTAATCCAAGTGGACCTAAATGATAAAATTTTATTCCTAAGGTTGTTTTTGGTCGAGATACACTTGTCAAATATAATTAGAACTTGTGTTATGGTAATATTAATATCATTTTTACCCTTAATTACCCTATTTACTTTTAACCGTGGTAAATAAAAGTAAAAAGTTACAATTCACAAAAAAATATCTTTATCTTATTGAACCACATTTTACTCCTTTATATTAACCATGTCTTTAAAATTTTCAATGTTTTACTCACAGAAGCGGTAAAATTATGTTTTATGTGAATTTGCAAATTCTCCTAGGAGGTGGGTAAAAGATGGTGAAAAGTTCAATAAAATTTTTATATATCTAAAATTATTCTAAACTAACTCCAATGAATTACATTTATCTTATATAGGTATTATGTATCTATTTTGACCTTAATTAAATTTAACTAAAATAAATAATTATTTAAATAAAAATTCTGTTTTGAACTATAACTCAGTGTTTTTCACTATTCATCAAAAATTGAAAGTTTTCAGAAAGATACCAAAATTTCACCCTAGGAAAATTTCGATATTCAGAATCCAAAAAATGAAGTCCATTTTGAAAGATAAAATGTATAAAATTTTAAAAAGTAAGTATTAATATTCATAAAGGATAGTTTGATTAGTTGTGGTGTGTGTAGAACTCGAAGTTGCGTACAACACATGCTATTGCATTATTCAAAGGGAAACGTACCGTGGAAGCTTGGGGTGTTACATTCTCCCCTCCTTAAATAAATTGTCTCCTCGAAATTTTTAAAATTGGGCTAGGGAATATAATGGAAAATCCCACATCATAAAAAGAGTCAATAAAACTATCACTTTAAAAGAAAGAAAGAGAAGTAAAAAGGTCACCCGAGATAACCTATACTAGGATTCCATGTAAAAAAATATGGATATGGATGATAAACTAAGTGTCAAGTTCTAATAGAGAGGGATATAAAACATCATCAGGAGAAAGTTAACAATAAGAAAACCACAAACTTGTGATGGGACAAATGGTCATTAGTTTCCCGGTAGGAAAAGTAAATGGACAACATTTTTTTTTGTTTTAAGTTATATTACATAAAGATGAGGAATTAATTTCTGAGATTGACTACGAACATAAAGAGATATACATAATTTTTAAGTAAAGTTTCATTCTTTAATAAATTACTACTACTAACTCATTTTTAAATGATGAGTATTCAAGAAGACTTGGTCACATTGGAAGAACTAGAATAAAATTCTTATAGAATCACATGATCCACGAAGGATAAACTATATATTTACCTTGTCTTTAGAGATTAATAAAAGCCAAAATAGTTAGTATAAGATATGATGATCCCCAAAAGGATATTCCATTAGAGAAAGAAACACTAATCTTAATTTCTAAAATTAATTCAACAATACCCCAAAGATAAATAAATACCATTCAATAAACAATTGTCCTTAAAATCATTCAATATAATCCAAACTAATATTGAAACCCAAAACTTAGAAGAATTTGGTTATGAAGTCTTCCACGTTAAATTGTATCTCCAAATGACATCAACTACTCTTAAAGTCACACACTTAAAAGTAATTAACCTAATCACATGTTCTCTATTATAGGTTGATCATTTCCATAAATAACCCAAATCACTATAAATCCACAATAAAAACATAGATAAAAATACAACATTACTCCTCAAATGAAATCCCATAGTATTCTATTTTCCTTGGGCATATAGTGTTCCCAACAAAGCGAATATCTTCCAAAATAACATTTATCACTTAATCACAAAATCATTTTCCTATACTAAGGGTATTCACTTGATAAGACATAAGTTCCCAAATCAACTTATTATTGATCAATAAAATCATTTAACTAAAAATAATTTGTCATACTAACTAGGGACATCACGTAGTCCAGTGGTAGGTGATAAATCCCAATCACACTTTGGTTGTGGGTTCGATTCCCATAGCTTTGTACGACACGATGGGTTGTCACACAGTTTGCGTGTTGTCCTTTTTAAAAAACTATATTTTATAACATTACCAAATTGAGATAAATTCCTCAAAATAACCATAACATAATTTAACCACAAATGTTATCTCATACCTTGCATTTTCATCCCAAAATATAATAACTTGTAATTGCCTCAAATTCAAGGAACATATAAAAACAAATGGTTATTTATAACTATATCCACAATATAAAAGATAATTCTTCCTCAAATATCATTTTCACATGATAAATTGCAGGGTTACACATATAAGAGAAAATTCACCCAAAGTAATCTCAACAACAAAGATCACTAATACCTTTAAACATTTTTCCATCCATTTATTTCCATATAGGTTCTTCCTTGACCAAGAGATTATCCTATAGAATGGGGAATTGACTTGGGTGATTCCAAGGTCCCTTACATTTACAAAAAATGACCGTAATTGGAATCTTAGTATCATTTTTATTTTCTTCCATAGTACTCTTCATTTTTCCTTGGCAATTCATTACTTTATGCCATTTTTTCCCACACATAAAGCATTTCTTTGTTCCATTGAGACACTTTCCTGGGTGTCTCCTTCCACATATCTGGTATGATGAAAATTGAGATTTCTTCTCTCCATGGTATCCATAGCTGGAGGTCTTATCATTCACTGCCTTTCCCTTCTTTGTTAAGTCTGGGAGTTGGTTAATATATATGTTTTTGATCATATTTTTGGAAAAATGATTTGGCATGAACACGATATCTTTTAAGCCTATCAACATTCCATTTTGTTTCTCATTTTCACCATCATTCCCACCTTGTACATCATTCTCAAAGTTACTATGACTTCCCTGGAATCCATCCATTGACTAAAACCAGAAATCATTGTGTGAGTAACAGTAGTCATGAAATCATTTAGATAATATCATGACACCGTATTCTTAATTTGAAGCACCTTAGGATTAACCAAGGTCAATTATTCTCATATTATATTAAAATAATTCAAATCTACTTTTAAAGAAAATGTAAATTATCCTAAGCATATCCCACGGGAGTGTCGTAACCAAGAGTGCAACAAGGCCTGTTGTCATGCACCAATTCCCATTCGAGTCTAGCTCAAAGTGGTGTTTTCGGGTTTTACCGCTAGGTACATTTGTGCCAGAGCTGCCTCTACCTTCTCGTATCCAGAAAGGTATGTATTTATTGGAAAAATCACAAAATCTATAAAATACCACAATTCGATGAAGTTCTTATATACTAATCCTCAAAGTCTATATTAGGGTAATGTACTATAATAAGAGTTTATCTAAATCTAGTTTACAAGGTCTGTACTAAAATTCCTCTGATATCAACTGTAACGCCCCGAATCCAGTTACCCAGAGTCGGTGCCTTATTACATAACATTGGCATGATCCCAAAAGATCAAGTCTCGAAAGACCGATTAGTTTAGTAGCCTTGGAATCACTAGATACATTCTTAAAGTTTACATTACATCATTAAGTGAAAACTACAACAACATCTTGTCTTCACAGTCATATCTCCTTATACTATCCCTGCAGGTCATTCATAAAATACTTCTTCACATCCTGGGAAAAATAAAACATTGAAAGGGGTGAACTAAGATGCTCATTAAGGATAATAATATAGCGAAAAATTTCATAAATAAGCATAAATATTTAAGGCAATTTATAACTAAAACAAAAGCCTTTTAAACTTGAAATTCAGCATAATATGACAAATATAAAATGAAATAATTCCATTTACATATTCACATGGATATTCTACTAGTCAAATAATCACATGCAAAATCAATAAACACTTTCATAATGATGGAATGCATAATGCTAGTCTATCATAACTACATAGTCAAGGCCTTGTGCGAAGACTACCAATAAGATTTTGTCAAGGCCTTATGCCAAGACACTAGTTTGTCTCATGAGACTTACCGATGCATCGATGAGCTATAGCGGGATCCACCCGTCACTTACTAAGTCCAATGCATTCCTCATATGAAAAGGTTTAAACATAACATAAAGATTCATAATAAAACTAGCATACGAAATGTCAATAATTTATCCATAAACCATGAATGGTATAAAAATTACACATCCACAGTCAAACATAACTCATTAAATACAATATAGAAGATTTTATTGTAATAGATTAACCTCAATCGAGAATAATGATGGATATTGACACAGATGAAAATAATCATCAAAACCATTTTAGAGAAATACCCCCCTTTTTCTTGAAAACATTTAAAAGTCACACAATTTTTCAAGAAGCCATTTAAAAATAGATTTTTGAATCAAAGTGTCCCATACCACTTTGAAACTTTTAAAAGGAGTTTTAATTTTAAAACTTTAATGTCCATATAAATAAATCTTTTAAACCATTTTTAAAACATGGACATTAATGAGAAAGATTTAGAATAATAAATCATTAAAACATTTAAAATGATATTTTAGTTAGAGTTCCTAACCAATAGAGAGACACTTGAATAAAAATAATTGAGGTAATAATTTTTTTTAATATCATGTGAATAATGTTATTCATGATATACTATGTCAAAGTACATTATATACACCATATAAAATTGATTTGGTGTATAACAACAAAGAAGTCTCAATGGAATGTAAATTGAGATAAAATCTCTTATAAAGACTGTATCCTTAGGTTAAGGATAAATCAACGAAATAATTATGTGTGAAAAATATAAATACACTAAATTTTATTGGATATTTAGTGTAAATCAATCAGAGGACATTCACACATATTCTTGTAAAAACAACACCAATGAATTGGATATTTAACTTAACAAATGGAGATTGAGTTAAAATTACTCTTATCAAGTTCATATAGATGACTTGAGAATTTATCAATGGAGTGATTATTTGTATCAAAAGTATATCCACAGAAAGGGGAGTGGAAATTATTACATAAGAAAATGAATAGTGATTCCACACATAATCTTGGAGTTAAATAATCAATGAAGTATGCGTAAAGCCGAATGAGTGGAAATTGAAATTGAAATTTCCCTTATCGATTTGGTAACTTAAAAAACATAAACCCATGAATGAAGGTGTTGATCCCTCTGGGAGATTGTTGAATTCATTCTTATGATTGTTTTTCTAATAATCACAAATTGCTATTATTTAATCCGGTTGGATTTCTCATAAACTTAATCACAATCTATTAGTGAATCTGCTATCTTGTTTTTATCTATATTTGTATTGATTTACAAGTATTTTGGAAGTCTTATGGATCAAACAGACAATGGTCGCACCGATCCAATATCAAGACAACGGTCGCACCGATCCAATATCAAGACAACGGTCACACCAATACAATATCAAGACAACGGTCACACCAATTCAATATCAAGACAACGGTCGCACCGATCCAATATCAAGACAACGGTCGCACCGATCCAATATCAAGACAACGGTCGCACCGATCCAATATCAAGACAACGGTCGCACCGATGCATCTGAGTCACCGATGCTGATCAATCTGACTCACCGATGTTGATCAAATGACACACCGATGCAAATGAGTCACTGATCAATCTGACTCACCGATGCTGATTGAATGACACACCGATGCAAATGAGTCACTGATCAATCTGACTCACCGATGTTGATCGAATGACACACCGATGCAAATGAGTCACTGATCAATCTGATTCACCGATGCTGATCGAATGACACACTGATGCAAATGAGTCACTGATCAATATGACTCACCAATGCTGATCAATCTGAGTCACCGATGCTGATCAATCTGACTCACCGATGCTGATCAATCTGACTCACCAATGCCGGTCAATCTGAGTCACCAATGCCGATCAATATGACTCACCAATCAAATAACACACTGACGATAATCATCTGAGTCACCGGTCAGGACACACTGATATCTAGCCACAGATGCTGATGACCTACCGATCACTTGAACTCATCAATAGTCATAAACAACTGTTTGAATTTCTCTATCTTTATCTTTATTTAATCTAACCAATGGTCATATCAGGTATATTTTAATGCTCTGTCAATTAATTAATATAGGTTGTCGGATGTCAGGAAACCATACCTCGTACCTGCGAAAAGGAAACCTTTTCTGTCTTCCAAAGCACGTGACATAAATACAAGAAGATTCTGCTGCTAGAGATATAGAGAAGAAAACAGAAGAAAAAAAAGAGGAGGAAGAACCAAGAAGAATAGAAGATACATATCAAGAGATTACACAAAACCTCATACACAATCAAGCCTACTCAAGAAGAGTTCTGTGCATACAAAAGAACATTGAAGAACTTCATCGACTACATCTCACTGCCTTTGAACCTAAAGCATACGACACTCTGCTTCTCAAACAAAAATGAGAAGAGAACTCAGAATTACTTCTGATCAAATCCAAAAGAGTCCAGAGCTGCACTGAAATCACCAGAGCCATTTCTAAACTCTACTTCTCTGCTCTATGATTCATTTATTTTACACTTTGAGTAGTGTGTGTTATCTGCTGTATTAAAAACACACACTGACTCCTGTACTCTAACTGGAGGATCTGTAAATCCTCAGCAAACCCTTTTTATACTTCATTTCCCACTGTGGATAGTGCTAGAGGTCATGTGTGACCTGGACAACTGGTTTCTGTTGTTTTGTTTCCCACAAATAACAGTGGTAGAGGTCTTGGACCTGGACAATTGCAAACTGTTGAACCCCGATCCAGGGGGTGGATCATCTTTATAAACTTTTGAGAGTACTAAGTCTCGGCTTGAGACTGAACCTCTTGGTTACCTCCTCTGTGTTTTTAGTTAAAGTTTATATCCATACTATATATATTTATTTCATATTCCGCTGCTATAACTTTGAAATATAATTTATTTTCAAAGCTACTTTGATAGTTAAACTCGCAAGTGTTTATATTTATTGTAAACTAGTAAGTTAGTTTCAAAAGTTAATTTAATCATAAGATTAAGTTAACTGAGAACTAATAAATCTTTGAGAAACTAATTGAACCTTTATAATCTGTATAAATTCACTAAAATTTAATTTGTTTTTGAAATTGGGGGATTTTAATAGAAATTGTTTTTAACAGAAATTTTAATTGGAACTTAATTCACCCCCCCTCTTGAGTATCCACTCCGACCAACATTTGGTATCAGAGGTTAGAAAATATTTTCTAAAGTACTCTGCTTTTCAACTGTGATTTTAGTTGTATTTTAAAGTTCTTAAAATTTTTGTTATTTCTAAATTTTTATCTCTTTAAATTCTTTTTGTGATATCATGGATAATAGACTTGAGGGTGCTGCTACTAACCGGACACCTTTTTTCAATGGAAACAACTATGCTCAGTGGAAACTCAAAATGAAAATTCATCTTGAAAGCATAGGTTTTGATATTTGGACTGCTATTGAATCTGAATATAAAATTCCCATTACTTCTAGATCTACTTGAGATGAACCTACAAAAAATGCTTACAATAATAATTGTATAGCTATGAATTCCCTGTACTGTGCTCTAGGAGATGATGAATTTAATAGAATTTCTTCTTGTAAAACTGCATATGAAATTTGGGATACCTTAGCTGTTTCTCATGAAGGAACAACAAATGTTAAGGAGATGAGATTGAATACCTATACTATTAAGTATGATAATTTTAAAATGAAGCCTGATGAACCCATTTTTGATATGTATCTCAGGTTCAATGAAATTGTCAACACAATGACCTCTTTGGGAAAGGATGTTCCAGCAAAGGAACAAATCATGAGAATTTTGAGATGTCTACCTGAAAGATGGAGAGGAACCTCTGTCTCCATTAGAGAATCATGTGACATTGGAGAACTTCCAGTCAAAGAACTAATTGGCAAACTGATGATGTATGAAGAGGAACTCAAGGTGAATAAAGAAGAAGACGATGACCCTAGAAGAAAGTTTGTTTCCTTCAAAACTACAAACTCAAAGAACAAGGATAAGGAAACACTTAAAACTATAAAGGAAAGCTCAAGCTGTAAAGACAGTGAGAGTGATTCTGACAGTGATGCTGAGATGGCTCACATTTCCAGAAGATTTAAAAAGTTTTATAGGAAGAAGAAGTTTTTCAGGAAGTCAAACTACAAAGGTAAGTATGGTAACAAGGGACATTGGAAAAAGGACTGGAAGAAATCTGATAAATCAGATGAAGTTGTCTGTTATGAGTGTAAAAGGAAAGGACACATAAAAGCCGACTGTCCAAAGCTGAAATACAGGAAGAAGTATGAATACAAGGAAAATAAGTTTAAAAAGGCCATGAAGACTACTTGGAGTGCTTTTGAGGACAGTTCTAGTGAATCTGAAGTTTCTGAAACAGAACACAGAAATAAAGCAAACATGTGTTTTATGACAAACACTTCTGAGGTAACTTCAGAAACTCATGCTTCTAATTCATATTATTCTGGAGATGATTATGAATGTGATAACATGTCTAAATATGATTTGTTTGAATATTGTGATATGTTAGAAGAGACATGCAATGAACTTATGGATAAATACAAATAATTAAAGAAACAACATGCTCTCACCACTACAGTTAAAACTGAACTCACTATTGAAAAAGAGAAAAATGCTCAACTGTTAAAGGAGAACACTGAATTGAAATTATCTAATGAGCAACTCAGAAAGTATTTATAGAAATTTACCAATGGTAAGGAAACTCTAACTCAAATGCTAGGAAAACAAGTTGCACCAAAATACACTACTGGAATAGGTTACAAACCTGGACAGAGACAGTTGACCAAGAATAGATTTATTCCTAAATCTGGACAGAATGTAACTAGCTCTGGAACTTCATACGCCTCAACCAGTTATATTCATAGTTATGGATCTAATAAGGTTTATCTTTCAATGTATGGTGATTCTACAAATTATATAAGACCCATTAGACAAATATGGGTACCTAAAGTATTATTGGCTAACCTGTCTGGACCCAAGAAAATCTGGGTACCAAAATCATTTTCTGTTTAAATCTGTTTTGTAGGAAACTTGCATAAAGAGCTCCTGTAGAAAGACCTGTTACTTGGACAGTGGATGTTCAAGACATATGTAAGGAGACTTTTCATGCTTTAAAATATTATTCAGATTTGATGGAGGTTTTGTTACCTTTGGTGACAATTCTAAAGGGAAAATCATCGAGTTAGGCCAGATTGGTAACACTAACTCAGTATTGATTTCTAAAGTTTTATTTGTTGACGACCTTAAATACAATTTATTAAGTATCTCTCAATTATGTGATGATGGTTTTTATGTTAAATTTGAAAATGATTCTTGCAATGTTTTTAATTCTAAAAATGCTTTAGTGTTTTCTGCTTTAAGAAATGAAAACATTTATGCTGTCGACTTAAATTCCTTGTCTAAACAAAACATTACTTGTTTAAATGCTCTTCAAAAAGAGTCTTGGCTTTAGAACAGGAGATTAGGACACTGCAATGTGCATTCACTTAGAAAACTTGCTAGGAAGAACTTAGTAAGAGACCTACCCAAACTTGAATTTCCAGCAGACAAAATTTGTAATCCCTATCAAAAGGGAAAGCAACATAAAGTTTCTTTCAAATCAAAGAAAGAAGTGTCAACTTCTCAACCTCTCGAGTTGGTTAACATGGATTTATTTGGACCTTCTAGAGTTTCTAGTTTAAACGGGAAGCACTATGTCTATGTTCTTGTAGATGACTTTTCTAGATATACTTGGGTATATTTTCTAGCTCACAAAAGTGAAGCTTGTTCTTACTTTGTTAAATATTCCAAGTCTGTAGAGAACCTTAGTGGACTTAAGATTAAGACCCTGAGAAGTGATCATGGCCGTGAATTTGAAAATCATGAGTTTGGATCTTACTGCTCACACAGTGGCTATAACCACAATTTCTCTGCCCCTAGGACACCTCAACATAATGGTGTAGTAGAAAGAAGGAATAGAACCCTGCAAGAAATTGCTAGGACTATGCTCAATGAGTATGACCTACCTATTTATTTTTGGGCTAAAGCTGTCAATACCGCTTGCTATGTTATTAATAGAGTCTTGATTAGACCTGTTCTTAAGAGGACCCCTTATGAGTTATGGAACCATAGGAAACCAAAAGTTAACTACTTCAAAGTTTTTGGTTGCAAAGTCTTTATTCTTAATACTAAAGATAATCTTGACAAGTTTTCATCCAAGAATGATGAAGGAATTTTCCTAGGTTACTCTACTTCTAGTAAATCCTATAGAGTTTTCAATAAAAGAACCAAATGTGTGGAAGAATCTGTTCATATCAAATTTGATGAAACTGATCCACATGAACCTAAGACCTCTCTTGAAAATATTGAAGATGATCTCTCTAGTTTGAAACTTAATGATAAAAACAGTGGACTTGAAGTTAAAACATCCAGCTCTGGAAATTCTCTAGAACCTGCTTCTGTTGAACCTCAACCTATAGATGAACCTGAAATCTTGAGTCCTACATTTTCTAGATCAACTAGGATTCTGAGAAATCATCCCTTAGATGCTGTTGTAGGAGATCTTGATAGAGGGACACAGACTAGAGCTTCTCTTAGAAATCAGGTTGAACATCAAGCCTTCTTATCACAGCTAGAACCTACGAATATCAATGATGCCATTAATGATGAATTTTGGGTAATAGCTATGCAAGAAGAACTAAATCAATTTGAAAGAAACAATGTCTGGAAATTAGTATAAAGACCTAAGGACACTAGAATCATAGGCACAAAATGGGTGTTTAGAAACAAAGTAGATGAATTTGGAAACATCATTAGAAACAAATCTAGGCTAGTTGCACAAGGTTACAATCAAGAAGAAGGAATTGACTATGAGGAAACCTTTCCACCTGTAGCTAGATTAGAGACAATTAGGATCTTACTTGCTTATGCATCACATCTGAATTTCAAGTTATATCAAATGAATGTGAAAAGTGCTTTTTTAAATGGTTTTATTGTTGAAGATGTTTTTGTAGAACAACCAACTGGTTTCACAAATCCTCATTTTCAAAATCATGTTTTTAAACTTTCTAAAGCCTTATATGGTTTAAAACAAGCTCCAAGAGCTTGGTATGAAAGAATTTCAAACTCTATTATTTCAAAAGGATTTACAAAAGGAATAGCTGATCCCACTCTATTTATAAAAAGGTTTTCAAAAGATGTCTTAATAGTACAAATCTATGTTGATGATATTATTTTTGAATCTTCTAAAAATTCTTTATGTACTGATTTTTCAAAGGTTATGCAAAATGAGTTTGAAATGAGCTTAATGGGAGAGCTTAAGTACTTTCTTGGATTTCAAATCTTTCAAACTAAATATGGAATTATTCTAAATCAAAGTAAATATACTAAGGATTTGTTAAAACGTTTTGTTTTGGATAGTATTAAGGAAAGTGATATACCCATGAGTACTACCTGCAAATTGGATGTTGATGAAACAGGGAAACCAGTTGATCAAACCAATGAAAGAGGTATGATTGGGAGCTTACTTTATCTTACTTCTAGTCGACCAGATATTATGTTTAGTGTGTGTATGTGTGCTAGATTTCAAGCTAATCCTAAAGAGTCACACTTACTGGCTTTTAAAAGAATTTTTAAATATCTTAAGTATACTGTAAATTTAGGTTTGTTTTATCCAAAAGGATAATCTTTTGACCTAACTAGTTATTCAGATGCTGACTTTGCTGGATGCAAGTTAGATAGGAAAAGCACATCTGGAATATGTCACTTACTTGGAAAATCGCTAGTATCATGGTGTAGTAAGAAACAGAACTCAGTTGCATTATCTACTGCTGAAGCAGAATACATCGCTGCTGGTAGTTGCTGTGCACAAATTCTATGGATGAAACACACATTATTGGACTATGGATTTGATTTTAAACATGTTTCAAGTAACTGTGACAATAATAGTGCTATTAACATATCTAAGAACCCTGTGTCTCACTCTAGGACTAAGCACATTGATGTCATACATCATTTTCTAAGAGATCATTATCAGAAAGGTGATATCTCTCTAAAATTTATTAACTTTGAACATCAATTAGCTGATATCTTTACAAAGCCTTTATGCTCTGAAAGAATGAAGTTTATTAAACAATAGTTGTGTATGATTGATCTGTGAAACCGATCTATGAAACTGATCTGTGAAACTGATCTGTGAAACCGATCTGTGAAACTGATCTGTGAAACTGATATGTGAAACTGATCTGTGAAACCGATCAGTGAAACCCATCTGTCACACCGGTCTGTCAAACCGATTCTCTGTATTACTTTTTATTATGTCGTAATTAATTAATTAATTTCCTTTATCCTTTTTATGGGAACCCTAAATGATAAAATAAATGATACGTGGCTATTTCTCTTCCCTAAACCTTTGAGCTTTCATTTCCCGCCGAACCCTTCAACTTCTCTTCTCCTCTACCTCGAACCTTCGAACTCCTGCTTTCCCCAAAATCTTCGAATGTATAAGAAAAAGAGACCGAGAAAAGGATCAGACAGTCCTATACCTCCAAAGCATGCTCGAGGCGAGTCGAGTAGTACCTCTCAACGATCAATAAATCCGAACCTAGAAACTCGGATTGTTGCTGTAGAAAGAGAAGTCAGTTCTGCCTGGATTTTATCAAGTAAGTCACTGTTGCTGCAAGTTCTTGAATCGCAAGGATGGACAGACTGGTTTTCAGACAACTCACGAGTAGATTACCCGAAGCTGGTACATGAGTTTTATATGAATCTAAAAATCACTCTAGACGGTGTGGAGGCTATGTCGTCTGAAGTAAAAGGAAAGAAAATATCCTTTTCATCTAAACAGTGGGCAGAATTCTTAAATGTACCCCATGAGGGTCGGTATGAGGATTATGCTGGGAATATTCCTCCAATCACTGATTACTTCTCTTATGAATTAGATCTAGAGCTTCTGACTGGAAACAAAGAATCAAAGAGAATCACATCCTCAGAGATGGATGGTGAATGCATACTTCTTTTCAAGTTTATTCAGCACCAACTTTTCCCTAGGAGAGGAGATTTTGCTGCTGTAAAGTACCAGGATGTTTTCCTGTTGTTTCTTCTGAAAACCCATGAGAAGATCAATTTTTGTAGATATTTGATGGTGCACATAGCTGGAATGGTAAAACCATCCAAGAAAGCCACTGCCTTATTTTACTCCAAGATGATCTCTACCATGCTCAAGAATCTAGAATGTGTTGATGAAGATGATGAAGTAGCTGAAACAGATCATTCTTTCTGTCTCAACAAAGAGATCTGCAAGAGGATGAAAATCAATTGGAATCCATGGAAGAAGTGTTGGGTTGCTGATGACGACAAGATGTATGAAGCCTACAATCCCACAGATCATGGAAAGAGGCCTAAGGGTTTGAGAGACCCTGGTTTGAAAGCAAATGAGGAACCAGTTTATTCTGATGATGAGGAAGAGGATGAAAGAAATGAAGCTACCGAAGGTCAACGAATGGAAGAAGCTGAGACAGAAGATGGAAGTGTGTCGCCTCCTGATGATAGGAGTGATCCTGATACAGTGAGTCCAAAGAAAAGAATAGATTTTGGACCTGCTAGTCCACCTTTGGCCTTACCAGAATCTGAACCAATTCTTGGTGATGAAGAAGATACTGACACTGAAGTTTCTACCAGTGAAGACTCTGAGAAGAGTAATAATGATCAAGTTGGTGATGATGATGATGATGGTGATGATGATGATGGTGGTGATGATGATGGTGGTGATGATGATGGTAATGGTGATGGTGATGGTGATGATGATGGTGTTAACCGACCTATAGATGGTCTGGCTGAACCTTCAATAGAACCACAACAAAGTGTTGGTGATGGTGATGATGATGCTATTAACCGACCTGTAGATGGTCTTGTTGTACCTCCAACGGAAACACATCAAACAGTACCAGGAACAGATGCCACTGGCAAGAGAGAATCACCAGAAATCAGTGGAACAACAAGTTATGAGAAACCGAAATATACCTTGTGTGCTGCTGTTTGGGATGACTACCCTGGTTTTTCTGTTTTGGGCTTAGACTATTCTGAAGAAGAAGAGGAAATGTCAGAATCTATTGCAGTTATGAAGAAGAGTCTCCCAAGTGAAGCAAGATCTACTCCTGTTGTTGATTATACAAATGTTCATCTGCCTGGTTCTGCAATCTCTCAAGCTGATTTTGATAAGTTTAAGACTGAATTGCTGGATGCTGTGAGAGATACAGTCAGAGAAGAAATTTCCAATACCCTTTCTCAAGTGTCTCTGCAAGTTTCTGAAGCATCGTTGGAAGCTTTCTCACAAAGAGTATCGAATGCTGTGAAGCCAGACCTGGCCAATACTGGTGAGCTTATTGGTAGGCACATAGCCTCTATGAACCAGACTATGAAGGATCTCCACACTAGCTTAATATCTTTATCAAGCGAATTTAGATCAACCATCTCTGGTATGATGGAAGTGATGAGGAATTTAATTGAACATCTCAACAAGTCTGATTTGAGAAGATTGAAAGCTGAGATAACTCAAATAGTTAGCAAAGCCAGTACTGCCAAAGTAACCAAAATCACTACCTATGAGCTAGAGGCTCTAAGGGAGGTTGTAAATGATGAGTTAGCAGCTGTTAGACAAGTTCTTGATCTGGATTCTTTAAAGAAAATGAAGGAGCAATGTGATCACAGTCATGAAATGGCAACTGTATATTCAGCAGATGCCAAACAGGCTCTGAAAGAGATCAAGGAAAAGGTTGATCATTACTTTTCAAAGATTTATACAAAGCATGAGATGGCTGCAAATTTCAAGGTGTTGGCAGAGAATCTAAAACTACCTCCAGTCACTCAAGCATTCAAGGCTCAAGTTCGTCATTTGCAAGACTTTACTCCTACTTTGGCGTAGTTCAAGGAGAACAAAGATGATTTCGAAAAAGCTATGCAGTATGGTGCAGAAGTTATTCAGAATTTCATAAATCTTTTGAAGCCTTATCTGAATGCCCAAGCCACTGCCATTGTGCTTCCTACTTCTGACCCTCTCCCTGCCTCTGATGTAGCTCCAAATCAGCTCTCTGTTGCTCAGGCACTCTCTCAACTACAACCAGTTCCTCAGACATCTTCTCAACCAGCTACTGCTGATACTCCACAACAAACCTCCATAGCACCTTCTCCTACACCTTCCAGAGTTGTCCTCCCACCTCTTCAGATTTGCCCAGAACAGCCTGCCTCCAAGTCCTCCAACTTCCCCTCTATTGATCCCAAAGACAAAGGCAAATCCCCTTTGTATCCATAGAAATAGTTGTGTATTGTTTTTGATCGGGTGGACTATATGTTGGTTATAATCTTCTGTACTTTATAAAATATTTTTTTTCTCTCTCTCTATTCTCTATGCTGCCTTCTTTTTTACTCTCTTATTTGTATGTTTTCCCTCCTTTTTGATTATCACAAAGGGGGAGAAGGATATGGGGGAGAAGGATATGGGGGAGAAGGATATGGGGGAGAAGGATGTATATCTATGGGGGAGAAGGATGTATATATATGGGGGAGAAGGATGTATATATATGGGGGAGATCAATATCTAAGGGGGAGTTTAATATCTATGAGGGAGATTTATTTTCAGGGGGATATTTATATCTCATTATGTTTTTATTATTGATATTGTTTTTAAGGATTTGTGATTATCAAAAAGGGGGAGATTGTTGAGCCCTCTGGAAGATTGTTGAATTCATTCCTTTGATTGTTGTTTTAATAATCACAAATCACTATTATTTAATCTGGTTGGATTTCTCATAAACTTAATCACAATCTATTTGTGAATCTTCTATATTGTTTTTATCTATGTTTGTATTGATTTACAAGTATTTTGGAAGTCTTCTGGATCAAACAGACAACGGTCGCACCGATCCAATATCAAGACAACGGTCGCACCGATCCAATATCAAGACAACGGTCGCACCGATCCAATATCAAGACAACGGTCGCACCAATCCAATATCAAGACAACGGTCGCACCGATGCATCTGAGTCACCGATGCTGATCAATCTGACTCACCGATGCTGATCGAATGACACACCGATGCAAATGAGTCACTGATCAATCTGACTCACCGATGCTGATCGAATGACACACCGATGCAAATGAGTCACTGATCAATCTGACTCACCGATGCTGATCGAATGACACACCGATGCAAATGAGTCACTGATCAATCTGACTCACCGATGCTGATCGAATGACACACCGATGCAAATGACTCACTGATCAATATGACTCACCAATGCTGATCAATCTGAGTCACCGATGCTGATCAATCTGACTCACTGATGCTGATCAATCTGACTCACCGATGCCGGTCAATCTGAGTCACCGATGCTGATCAATCTGACTCACCGATCAAATAACACACTGATGCTAATCATCTGAGTCACCGGTCAAGACACACCGATATCTAGCCACCGATGCTGATGACCTAACGATCACTTGAACTCATCAATAGTCATAAACAACTGTTTGAATTTCTTTATCTTTATCTTTATTTAATCTAACAAACGGTCATATCAGGTATATTTTAATGCTCTGTCAATTAATTAATATAGGTTGTCGGATGTCAGGAAATCGTACCTCGTACCTGTGAAAAGGAAACCTTTTCTGTCTTCCGAAGCACGTGACATAAATACAAGAAGATTCTGCTGCTGGAGATATAGAGAAGAAAACAGAAGAAAAAAAAGAGGAGGAAGAACCAAGAAGAATAGAAGATACATATCAAGAGATTACACAGAACCTCATACACAATCAAGCCTACTCATGAAGAGTTCTGTGCATACAAAAGAACATTGAAGAACTTCATCGACTACATCTCACTGCCTTTGAACCTAAAGCATACGACACTCTGCTTCTCAAACAAAAACGAGAAGAGGACTTAGAATTACTTCTGATCAAATCCAAAAGAGTCCAGAGCTGCACTGAAATCACCAGATCCCTTTCTAAACTCTACTTCTCTGCTCTATGATTCATTTATTCTACACTTTGAGCAGTGTGTGTTATCTGCTATATTAAAAACACACACTGACTCCTGTACTCTAACTGGAGGATCTGTAAATCCTCAGAAAACCCTTTTTATACTTCATTTCCCACTGTGGATAGTGGTAGAGGTCGTGTGTGACCTGGACAGTTGGTTTCTGTTGTTTTGTTTCCCACGAATAACAGTGGTAGAGGTCTTGGACTTGGACAGTTGCAAACTGTTGAACCCCGATCCAGGGTGTGGATCATCTTTATAAACTTTTGAGAGGACTAAGTCTCG
The DNA here is from genome assembly GCA_963277665.1 of Viscum album. Classification (NCBI taxonomy): domain Eukaryota; kingdom Viridiplantae; phylum Streptophyta; class Magnoliopsida; order Santalales; family Viscaceae; genus Viscum; species Viscum album. Next base: position 1,466,375,326 of record OY728156.1, on the reverse strand, counting down.
ACTTGAGACTGAAACTCTTGGTTACCTCCTCTGTGTTTTTAGTTAAAGTTTATATCCATACTATATATATTTATTTCATATTCCGCTGCTATAACTTTGAAATATAATTTATTTTCAAAGCTACTTTGATAGTTAAACTCGCAAGTGTTTATATTTATTGTAAACCAGTAAGTTAGTTTCAAAAGTTAATTTAATCATAAGATTAAGTTAACTGAGAACTAATCAATCTTTGAGAAACTAATTGAACCTTTATAATCTGTATAAATTCACTACAGTTTAATTTGTTTTTGAAATTGGGGGATTTTAATAGAAATTGTTTTTAACAGAAATTTTAATTGGAACTCAATTCACCCCCCCTCTTGAGTATCCACTCCGACCAACAGAAGGATCATACAATGATGATGTAAATATCCATAAATTAATGTATATTACACAATGAATACAATCATGGGTAGTAAACACATGAGATGCAATAAATAAGTGGTGAACAATGGAAATCTCATGGAATTAAAAGTGAGATAAGAAAACCCTTACTTTGTACTTTTTCCTTGGATGAGGGAAGGTTAAACTCATTTATAATGGTTAAATAATTGTTATTTAATTATACAATAATCATATACATTAATATGATATCATATATGATCTTTTAACATTGATTTGTTGATAATATCTTAATATTATCGTCATTTTCGGGTGTTAACAGATTCATTTTCCTTTATATTATTTGTTATGTGAGCCATATTTTTTATTGATGGGATATTTAATATTAATATCCAGAATGATATCATGTCTCTAAACATTATTTTTAATCATTAAATGAAATTTATTCTTGAATGGATATGATGGGGAATGAATCTCACCACGTTCGTGGAGATGGTAATCCGTACGTACGCACGAGCGACAATATCATTTTTATGATATTAAAATAATATATATTTGGATGATATATCATATATAAATAATCATTATAATGTTATATTTATCATTTAAATTAATTACACAACATTATTATACCCATCCAAATAATAATATATTGAATAACAATTACACCACAACGTGGAGACGGTAGGCCGTATGTACGAATGTATGGTGACATGTCATTCAAAGGATGGATAAAATATGGAATATGGTTGTATGATATTTATAATAACATCACAGTATATAGAAAATACTGGAGTTATTATTTTAGAAAGTAAATAATAAAGAAAGAGGAAGTGGAAGAAGAAAGGAACTTGAAAGAGGGTGGTGAAATCATTACCTCTTCTTCGGGTTATTCCTTTTGATTTGATCAAAAGGGCTCTTTAAGTTGGATTTATGACCAAAGGAGGGCCTCTAGGATGAAGTTAGGGAAGTTGAGAGGATATTTGGGCAGGGGTTTTCCAAACCAAAAGGCTTTGAAGGTATGAATTTGAGAGAAGGGGGAGTGCCCTTTTATAATAGGGGTGAGGGGCACCTTAGGAAAAGCTTAAAATATTATTTTATAATAAATTTATATTCGATTTATAATACCTCCAAATTAATTTATTTCTAGGATAAGGTGGGGATGGGTCTAAATCCACTCAAACAATAGGTTTTAGATAGGTTTGGGTGACTTTATTAACCTTATCATTTAGTTTTAACTCTTAGTTAATTAGTTTGACATTTAGCATGTCTCTCTGTATTTTTATATTATATGGTTAATAAACTTACTATAAAATTTCAACAGACCCCCAAGTGGTCAATTAATGATAGACCTATCATGATATAAGTCTTTTTTCCAAACCTTAGATTTTTAGGAATAGAATATCAATTAATAATATAATATTTGTTCTAAAAACTCTTTTATGTCAATTTTGACACTATTCGGTATTTTGTTTTTGATAAATTCATAAAGGAATTATTACTTAGAAAAAAATTCATATAACCAATACTTATATGTCATATTAACCTATAAAATTACTTTAATTCATAAAAAGTTTCAAATTATATTTATTTGTCTATTTATAATATCAATTATCTTAATATTTCATTAATTAGGTAATTACTGTATCACCATTGTGTCATAAATAAATTAAATTATTTAATGTCTAAAAATTATAAATAAAATACCATAATGTAGTAATATTTTTATATTTATAATTAATATTTATAACCGAATTTATATTATGTATAACCATATATTAAAAATGTTTTAGTTATTAAACTTTGATTTTAACTCTTTTAACTCTTCTTTGAATTAAATAATAATTGATGTCCTAATCTAATCCAAGTGGACCTAAATGATAATATTTTATTCCTAAGGTTGTTATTGGTTAAGACAAACTTTTCCAATAGAATTAGGACATGTGTTAGGGTAATATTAATATCATTTTTACCCTTAATTTTCCTATTTACTTTTAACCGTGGTAAATAAAAGTAAAAAGTTACTATTCACCAAAAATTATTTTTATCTTATTGAACCACATATTACTCCTTGATATTAACCATGACTCTCATATTTTAAAAATTCCACTCACAGAAGTGGTGAAATTATGTTTTATGTGAATTTGTAAATTCTCCCAGGAGGTGGGTAAAAGACGGTGAAAAGTTCAATAAAATTTTTATATATCTAAAATTATACTAAACTAACTCCAATTAATTACATTGATCTTATATAGGTATTATGTATCTATTTTTACCTTAATTAAATTTAAATAAAATAAATAATTATTTAAATAAAAATTCGGTTTTAAACTATAACTCAGTGTTTTTCACTATTCATCAAAAATTGAAAGTTTTTAGAATGATACCAGAATTTCACCCTAGGCTAATTTAGATATTCCGAATCCAAAAATGAAGTCCATTTTTAAAGATAAAATGTATAAAATTTTAAAAAGTGCATATTACTATTCATAATGGCTAGTTTGATTGGTTGTTGTGTGTGTAGAACTCGAAGTTGCGTACAACACACGCTATTGCATTATACAAAGGGAAACATTCCATGGAAGCTTGGGGTGTTACAATACTTGATTTTTACAGTGATTTTATTCAAAGATATATAATCAATGCCACGTCTCATGGAACGATCTTTCTTTTTAACAAACAAAACAGGGTCTCTCCATGGTGAAGTGCTAGAACGAATGAATCCTTTATTGAGAAAATCCTACAACTGATTTTTCAATTCAATAAGTTCTATTTGAGCCATACGATAAGGGGGTTTTGAAATTGGCTTAGCATTAGGAACTAAGTCAATTGTGAATTTGACTTCCCGATCAGGTATGACACCGGGTAACTCATCAGGAAAAACTTCAAGGTATTCTTTTTCCACCAGTATAACATTAATATGAATAGCTCCCTTGTTTTCAAAAATATGAGAAAGATAACTTTAATTTCCATCCTTTAATAATTTCTCAGCTTACTGATATGTTACCAATTTTATGGGTTCGTTCTGGTATAAAAATAGAAACTCTTCCTAAAAAACAACTTCTTTAGCTCTACAGTCAATCTTTTCATGATAAACAGAAAGGCAACCCATTCCCAGAATAACATCAAACTCCACTAAGGGTAAAACAAAAAGGTTTGAAGGTAAAGTATTTGCACAGAACAGAATAGAAATGTAACACCCCAATCTTCCACATTACGCTTCTCTTTGAATAATATCGTAGCATGTGTTGTACGCAACTTCAAGTTCTAACACACACCACAATCAATCAAACTAGCCATTATGAATTGTAATACCCACTTTTTGAAATTTTATACATTTTATCTTTCAAAATTGACTTCATTTTTGGATTCGGAATATTGAAATTATCTTAGGGTGATTTTTTGGTACTTTTCTGATAACTTTCATATTTTGATGAATAGTGAAAATTTCTAAATTTTAATTAAAAACATCTTTTTTAATTGAAATAATTAATAGTGATAAATTATGAATTTAAGTGGTTTTAAATTATATTTAGAATATATTTTTACAATTTAATCCAATGTTGTTCATTGTACATAATTTCACATTTAAACCGAACATAAACAAGTGTCCATCTTTTGATAGTTATTGTTTCTTAAAAACACGTTTTTTGTTTTGAAAGCGGGAATTAATTTTAAATTAATAAATGAAACTTCTATGTTATGAATTTGGTAAAATATACTTCATTATTGAATTCGGAATATCAAAATTAGCTTAGGGTAAATTTTTGGCATTTTTCTGAAAACTTTTTTATTTTTGATGAATAGTGAAAACACTGAGTTATAGTTTAAAACAAAATTTTTATTTAAATAATTATTTATTTTATTTAAATTATTTAATTTCAAAATAGATACATAATACCTACATAAGTTCAATTTAATTCATTGGATTTGGTTTATAATAATTTTAGATATATAAAAATTTCATTGAACTTTTCACCGTCTTTTACCCACCTCCTAGGAGCTTTTGCAAATTCACATAAAACTTAATTTTACCGCTTCTATGAGCTGAATTTCAAAATAATGAGAGACACGGTTAATATCAAGGAGTAAAATTTGGTTCAATGAGATGAAAATAATTTTTGGTGAATAGAAACTTTTTACTTTTATTTACCACGGTTAAAAGTAAATAGGGTAATTAAGGGTAAAAATGATATTAATATTACCCTCAAACATGTACTAATTCTATTAGACAAGTTTATATCGACCAAAAACAACCTTAGGAATAAAATAATATCATTTAGGTCCACTTGGATTAGATTAGGACATTTATTATTATTTAATTCAAAGAAGAGTTAAAAGAGTTAAAATCAAAGTTTAATAACTAAAACATTTTAATATGGTGTTTTACATAAGATAAATTAGATTATAAATATTCATTAGAAAGATAAAAAGATTTCATACATCATGGTATTTTATTTATAATTTTTAGATGTTAGATAAATAAATATATTTATGACACAATGATGATGCAATAATTACCTTATTCATGAAAGAATCAAATAAAGGGTATTATAAATATTAAAATTAATATAATTTCAACGTTTTTATGATATCCACTAATTTTATAGGTTCATATTACATGTTAGGATTGATTAAATGTATTTTTTTTGAAGTAATCATGCTGGTATTATTTTAACAAAAAACAAATACCAAATAATGTCAAAATTGACATAAAATAGTTTTTAAAACAAATATTATATTATTAATTGATATAATGGTCCTCAAAATCTACGTTTTGTCCAAAAGTATTATATAATAATATATATGACATTAATGAACCTATTAGGGTTATATTGGCAGTATATATAAAGTTTATTAACCATATAGTGTAAGAATACATGAGACACGGTAAGAGTTAAATTATTTAACTTAGAGATAAATCTAAATGATAAGGTTAAAATGGTAACCTAAACTTGTCTAAAACCTATTGGTTGAGTTTTTTTAGACCTGTCCCCACATTATAGTTTAAATAATAAACTTTTGAGCCATTATAAACCAAATATTAATTTAGTATAAAATAATATTTTAAGTTTTTCCTAATGTGCCACTCACCCCTCTTATAAAAGGGCACTCCCCCTTCTCTCTAATCCACACCTTATAATCCATTTGTCTCAGCCAAACCTTGACCAAATATCCTCTCAAATATCCTCCCTTCATCCTAGAGGCCTTATTTTGATCAGAAATACAACCTATGGATCCATTTTGATCAAATAAAAAGGAAAAACCCGAAGAAGAGGTAATGATTTCACCACCCTCTTTCAAGTTACTTTCTTCTTCCAATTCATTTTTCTTTGTTGTTTCCATTATAAAATAATAACTCTAGAATATTATATATACTGTTATGTTATTATAATTATGGTAAAACCAAATTCATTATTCTATCCACCCTTTAAATTGCAAGTCACCATACGTGCGTACGTACGACTTACCGTCTCCACGTCGTGATGTAATTGTTATTCAATACATTATTATTTGGATGGGTATAATAATGATGTGTATTTGATGTAAATAATAAATATAACATGATAAGTATTCTATATATATTATATACCATCCAATTATATGTTATATTAATATCAAAAGAATGATATTTTCACTCGTGCGTACGTACGAATTACCTTCTTCACAACACGATGAGATTCATTTCCAAGTCCACCATTCATCGACGATTATAAAAATATATTTTACTAATAAGTATGTAATATATGACATAATAATTCTACTAGATATATATATATATTTATATATAAGTATTTATGTACTTACATATATCTTATTCACTTACTTCCATTCAATACTATATAAAAACAGAAACATCGTTTATGCGTACGTACGGACTACCGTCTCCATAAACAATGTTTTCCATTTCATATATACGTCTATTATAAATTTTTATATATATGATAACTAAATCATGTTTTATATTCTGGAAGTATTTAAATCATGATCTAAGTGATACAATCAAGAGTAACAAGTTAAAACACATACGATAAAGAAAGTGATTATTACCTGAAATATTAATATAACATGGAAATTATTATTAAATGGGTAGTATAAAGTCATAAATGAATAATATATGATATAATAAAAATTAATATGGTTCTGGTATAATTTAATAACATAATATAGTCTTCATACAGGAGGCTAAACGTACCCTCAACTAAAGGAAAGTGCAAGGTAAGGGGGTTTCATCTCATTCCTTATTCACATGCGATTCATGCCATATTGCCACTATTACCTTTTGTGTGGTGTATGTACTACCCATAATTGTATTCTTTGTGTAATACACTTTAATTTATGTGTATTTACATATTCATTTTATGATACCTATTTCCTGGGGTGTATGTTTCGTAAGTTACCAAATTGGTAAGGGTTTATTTCACAATCTCTTCATTATCCGAGATTGTTTATACGTAATTATCTACTGGGACCTCTTTTTCATCCACATCCAAGTTTCTTAAAAATGTATTTCAAAACATTCTTACTATTTTACAAAATATGGGTTAATTTCATTTATACCCTTTTTTTACTTTTTATAAGATGTTTATAAAGGAATCTTTCCGTCGTTTTCCAAATAAGGTCCTTTTTAACCTTTTCGATAGAATTAAGGTAAGAATGTCTTTTTTTTAACTTATACGGCAGGTGCAGCTATTTTTCACCATAATAAAATATTTTATGATTCCATTAAAAGCTTATAAGAATATTTTCAAAGTAAATGTTTTCTTTTATAATAATGTGACTTCTAAATGATTTCAAAAAAAGAGATATTTCTCTCAAATAGTTTTGATTTCATCTATGTCAACATCCTTTGATAAATTTTACACTTGTTTGAAGTTGATTTATTATGATACAAATCTTCCATATTGTATTTAAGGTTTTGTGATATGTCTGACTATGGATGAGTTATTTTTATGCCATTAATGGTTTATGATTAATGTTTTGTCATTTCGTATGCTAGTTTTAATACGAATGTTTATGTTATATTTCATCCTCTTCTTAAGATGAATGTGTTGGACTAGTATGTTATGGGTTGAGGACCGGTAAAAGTAATCCCTCCGGGTTGGGGTCCAGTTACAGTAGTCCCTCTGGGTTGGTGTCCGGTTATTAGAGGCACTCCGGGTTGGGGTCCGGTTATTAGAGGCACTCCGGGTTGGTGTCCGGTTATTAGAGGCACTTCAGGTTGGAGTCCGGTTATTAGAGGCACTCCAGGTTGGTGTCTCGTTATTAGAGGCACTCTCGGTTGGTGTCTGATTATTATAGGCACTCCGGGTTGGAGTCCGGTTACAGAGGCTCTCCAGGTTGGGTTCCAGTTACAGTTATCCCTTAGGTCTTGGCATGAGGGCTTGACATAGAAATTAAAGTTTGTCATTATGCATTCCATCATTATGAAAGTGGTTATTGATATTGCATGTGATTATTCGATTAGTAGAATATCCATGTGAATAATTAAATGACATTATTTAATTTTATTTTTGCCATATTATGCTGAAGTTCAAGTTTAAAAGGATTTTGTTTTAGTTTTATACATTGCCTTAAATTTTTATGCTTATTTTTGAAAGTTTCCGTTGTATTTATTACCCTTACTGAGTGTTTGAGATCACCCCTTTCTATGATTTATTTTCCCAGGATTCCAAGAAGTGTATTGTGATTGATATGCAGGGTTAAACCAATGGAATAATGGCATTCATAAAGGATTATTTATGTTGTTTTGTATGTAATGTAACATTCATGTATGTAATATATTTTCTAAGACTACTAAACTGATCGGTCCTTCAGGACTTCATTCCTTGTAATCATGCCAATGTATTAAAATAATGCACTGACTCTGGGTAAATGGGGTTGGGGTTTCACAAGAAAGATTCTTGTAATTCCTCTTTGCTATAATATTTCTCTCCTGGTGTTTTAACAACAAGTTTGGGTCTCATTTGTTGAGGTGATATTTCCAACGTGCCAGAAAATTTCTTAGAGATGAAGGAATGTGTAAACCCCGTATCAAACAAAACTTTAGCAAAATCTGAGTGAACAAACAAAGTACCTGATACAACTTCATTGGATGGATTGAAATCTGCTGACATAGTCACAATGTATCTCACTACCCCTTTCTTCTTTCCTGGATTCTTTTCATCATTCACATCTCTCTTTGGGAAAAAATTTGCATAATGACCCATCTCACCACATTTAAAACACTTTACAGTCTGCTTATCAGGATTAGTATTAGGATCATTTTCATTGCAATCTTGGGCCATATGTCCAAACTTACCACATTTAAAACACTTCCCAGTTTTTCTAAGACATTCCCTAGGGTGTTTCTTTCCACACTTTTCACAAACTGAAAATTGGAATTTCTTACCATCATATTTCTTTGGTTGATTCTTACCCATCGCTTTCCATCTAGACCTATTCTTCTCCTTATTTTCAAAATGAACATGATCATCAGCAAACTCCATCTCTACCCTCTTAGCAATCAGAAAAGTTTCTCATAACTTTTGAATTGACGGGAGGCCAACACCCTTCGATACCTTGGCTTCAGTCCTGAGTAAAATCATTTGATTTTGCTATCAAGATCCAGAATAATATTTGGAGTATACCTTGCCAGTCGGGTGAAGTTTTCTTCGTACACAACCACTAAATACTCCTCCTTTTTCTTCAAGTCAAGGAATTGTTTCTCCATCCTAAGTCACACCACCTTAGGAAAATATTTTTCAAGGAAAAGACTTTTAAATTCATCCCACTCTAAGGAATAAAAATATTATCTACACCTGATATTCCTTACCACGGAACACCACTAAGAATATTCACCTTCAAAATGATAAATGGAAAGACTTACCTTTTGATTGTCTAAACATCCCATAACATTAGATATCTTTTCAAGGGCTTTGATCCATCCTTCAGATGCTACTAGGTCCGAAGATCAATTGAATTCCAGAGGGTGTTGTCTAATAAAATGTTCCACTACTGTCATGTTACATTGTGGTACCTCTATTGGTTCTCTTTCATGGATGACACCACCATTTATTGACTGCATTAACTGAGCCATTACTATCGCACACTGCTCGGTTCCAATCTCTACCATTCTGGGCTGTAGATCCGGAAGGATTTCATTATGTCGGTGCCTCTCCTCTTCATCATCCCTATTCCTTCTGTGGAAAATCATTCTAAACAAACATATCTTAAATAAAGAAACATGGTAATCTTTAAATTCTATAACATTTCAAATTAATCATAAAGTTAAAATAATTTATGGTATTCTATTAATGTCACCCTAACCCCTAAAGTTATCTAAACCATCCTCTGATACCAACTATAAGGACCCGACCTTATCACATACAAAATCTTAAATTTAGTCAATAAAACACTTCCTCTTACATTTAGGATCTTTTAAAGTTTATATCTTTAGAGAATTGGGACATAATAAATTCATAACAATACACATTATAATATGTTGGATACCATAAAAACAGTACTCATTCCTTCCAAAATTTAAAACATTCCAAATAAAACATGATTTCTTTGATAGATCTTCAAACATTTAACTTGGATTCCTTCACTTTATTACAAATCCTTATAACCTGTGAAAATCATTTAAAAACTTGGTATGAGCACAAAAATATCAGTAAGGGATATAAAAAATCACATTAGTCCAATAATACTTGTAACATATGAAATCACTTTCAAAAGACATACTTATCACCTATATATATATATACTTGCTTAGTGAAACATGTGATTTCTATAAGATTTCCAAAAAAATAAGAACAAAAATATAACTATAAATGTATATTGGTCATTACTTACATAATATTGTAACCCTCAAAGCTACCTTATAATTTTTAACCCTCACGGATACCTTACAATTTGTGTAACCATCACAGTTATACATGGAGTAACCATACGACCGACCTCCAACTTACACATACCTAATGAATTGGAGGGAGATATAGCTCCCAACCTTTATCATAAACAAGGCCCAATAACCAGAATATAATCATCCAACATGAATAATAGCATAAAACCATTACTTTTTAATTTTGTAAAACATAATTTTAAAAGAGGATTTTAAAAGAAAATCCCCTTACAAATATCATACAATTGAAGAGAGAATTAATTGAGAAGATTTAATATGTATATACACTATAATTAGACACAATTTAACATAATATAAGCAAAACCCATAACATAATCAACTTTAATACCACATAAATAATGAAGTAGAAGGTTAACCCAAAGAATGGAAATCAGGTTAAGAATTCCCTTACCTTAGGCTTGTCTTACTTCAGACTTGTTTTCACTTCCTGTATAATGGTAAAAATAGTATTATTAGGAACATATTAATGTTTATAACATCTTATATGATCATTTAATAGTATCATTTCACCCTTTAATTGTTAGTTTTTTGCTCCTTGCACTGTTTTTGGGTGAGTTATTTACATGATTTCCAAGATTTTTTCATGATAGATTTTCTTGTCGATTGGAAGTGAAACTACCGAATTTGAATGTAATGGTATTTAAACATTTATATTAACATTAATTATACTATTTATAATTTTTAATTATTACATGAGGATGATTTATAAGTTAAAACATTAATGATGTTCGTTTAGATCATTTTAGTGGTTCTTTGATAATAACAACCTCATTTTGTTTTATAAATTAAAACCATGTGTGAAAAAGAATTACAGAACAATTGATGATACATAATACACATATTATAACCTGGTTCAACCATAAAAATGGTTTCATGACCATACTTGAAATATTTAAATAAAAATTAAATCACATCGTTCATGATGTCGGTAATTCGACACATCATGGACAATGTTTTTAATTCATTGAATAAATGGGAGAGGAGCAGAAGAATGATGATGAATTTTCCATGAACATGAGAAAATCCAGAACATACATGATTTTGTGGCTTTCATAAATCTTTTTTAAGAGTAAGTGAAGAAATAAGAAGAAGTAATCTTGAAATAAAAGAAAACTTGAGAAATTTCTTCACAAAAATTCGGCAGCCTAACGACGTCTCTTAAAATTTCATAAAAATAGTTTGATGAGAGAAAGGGGACATCTCATCACTCTTACATAATATGGACAGTAATGGGGGAAATTTAATGAAATATCCAAACATAATCCAAAGGTAAAGGAATAGAATAACATAAAATGAAAGAAAAGAAAGAAAATAAAAGAGGATGTTTACCTCTTGATCTCTTATTCTTGAGATCCTTCTTAAAGGCTTTGGTTTTGGTTTTTTGGTGAGAACAGTAGCTATAGGTCATGGGGAAGATCCTTGGGAGGAGTATTGGGCATAACATAGGCGTGTCTCATGGCTTGAGAGGTGTGGGAAGAAGAGTGGAGTGAGGGTGTTTTTTATAGTAGAGGAGAGGGGGTATTTTTCATTATTTTAATCTTTACTATAATATTTTTGCCCAAGATTATGAATAGTATTAGTTCACGTGACCTCAAATAGTAATAATGGAATGTTAGTTTGAAAAAAGTGGATTTTAATCACTTATGATGTCATAAATAGTGTATTTTACTGATAATTTTATTATACTGTATTTTATCGTATTTCACTATTCATAAAAAATTCATGAATTTCAGAAAAATCCCAAAAATTTACCCTAACAATTTTTCAATGTGTAGAATTCAAAAATGAAGTCCATTTTTTGAAAATAATTTTCTAAATATTATTAATTTAATTTTTAAATAAAATCATACTTAATTCAAAAATTAACAATTCTAATTCTATAACTACTTCTATATCATGATGAAAAATTAACCAAGATTTTATTATCTTAAAGCCTTAAGAAAATAAAATAATAATGAAATTTACTATTCATCAGGGTCATATTACTATTCATATTACTATTCGTTAGAGTATGCTACTATTCAAAAAAAAAGTTGGTTTCATTAGACTTCAAATAACTTACCGAACACAATTGTAGATGACAGTTTCTTGAAATTAAAAACATAGAAGTGAAAAAATTATGTTTAAAGGCTTGTTATAAATATCTACTTAAAAAAAGTTCCATGCATTTCTATTTATTTTTAGAAAAACTTGGGGTGTTACAATTACACTCCATTTAGATTTAGAAACTTTAGGAGCTTCACCAGGGACGTATAAAAGTGGATGATTATGCGACTAGGTTCATAGACCTTATGCACTACTCTCTCAACATGATTAGATATGTACACTTCGAAGAACTACAGTTTGATCAGGGACCCCATAGAGATATTCGAGCCAATGTAGTACCCTTGTTCATCCCCACCTATGTAGGGGTGTTGGAAATAGAACTTGTGATAGGGATATTTATATTAGATGGATGATAGATATCTGGAGAAGGCAGTGGGCATGATAGGCCTAAGAGATCTATAGAAGCATACATGAACTAGAGATCTCCGAATAGGAGACCCTTCCTTGACTAGGCTCAAGGATGTGGTAGTACAATGCAGGGGTAGTACAGAGCACTGAGGCAACCCATAGAGGGCTGGTTCTATGCTTGTAATAGGAAAGGTCATATGGAATGAGATTTCTCGACCAAAAATGATGAGTATCCTAGGTAGATAGTAGATGAAACACCATGACATAGACAATTCCATGATCAGGTATCTCCTATGTAGGGACAGGGTGGTCCCCAAGGAGGCAGAACTAGCATAGGAGTAGGAGGAGCTGTAGGTGGGGGATGACAATATGAGGTAATTTTTCAACCACCACTAGGTGGCCCATGTCAGGTTCAGGGAGATAATGGCTGAGGCCATAGACAACTGAAAGATTTGGATGTATAAGATACTACAGTGCATAAGACGGTTCAAGGTATGATTTGTTTTTACTCTAACATTTCCTCAGTATTAGTATACACATGTTCCATCCATTATTTTATCTCTATACTCTAGGTACAAGAGTTATATCTCCCAGTAGATACACTAGCATAATAGATTTGTCTCAAGGTTCCTACATGGAATGCTTCTTCTATGTCTTTCATCTACCGGTGGTGAGAACTATCTCTTGGTTGAGATAATTTCATGTAGGACCTACTGGTTTTCATAATGGAACCCTATGATGTCATATTGGGTATGGATTGACTTTTTATGGTTTGAGGCCAGATTGAACGTCTCTCTAGACTAGTTAGATTCATACACACTGATGGGATGGGGTTCTCCTTTTCCAGAGAGAGAGAGACATCATAATAGGACAAGAAGATGTTATCCACAAGATATTTTATCCTATAACCCATCAGTTAACAAGCATAACCCTTGGTGAAATAGACTCTTCTAGCATCTAGGTTCCATCAGTTGTGGAGGAATATATGGACTTCTTCCCTGAAGATGTTATGGGACTACCTCCGAGGCAGGAGATAGATTTTTTCATATAATTTTATCCTAGGACAACCCCAATATGTTATGCGGCATATCAGATGGAACCTACTGATCTCCAAGAGCTATGGTTGCTATTGGAGGACCTTCATGGGAAATTCTTCATTAGACCAAGTGTGTCCCATTGGGTAGATTTGGTTCTATTCATTAAGAAAGAAAATGATAACTTACGACTTTACGTAGATTATCTTCACTTGAAATAGGCCACAATAAAGAACAAGTACCCATTTATAAGGATTTATGACCTCTTTGATTAGTTGTGAGGTGCAATAAGGTCCTCCAAGATCAATCTCATGTCTGGCTACCACCATTAGTGGGTTCGTGAGGCTGATATTCCAATGATGGATTTCTGATGTCATTATGGACACTACGAGTTCCTAGTGATGCCCTTTGGTGTGAAAAATTCCTCCACTATCTTTATGGATTTATAAACCAAATATTCCAGCCATAAATGGACCACTTTTTTTATTGTCTTCACCGATGACATACTCTTCAACTATGAAATAGAGGAGGAGCATGCAGAGCACTTGAGGATGGTTCTTGATTTACTTTGAGAGCATAATATTTATGAAAATCTATCAATGTTTCAGTTTTAAATATAGGAGGTTCACACTATGGGGCATGTTATTTATGAACAAGGTTTATCCATTGATATATCCAAGATCGAAGCAATTACTCCTTGGGAGACTCACAAGAATGTGTCATAGGTACAAATATTTCTTGGCCTGGCAGGGTACTACATGATATTTGTGGAGGAATTATCTAGAATCATAACCCCTTTAACTACCCTAATGTGGAAGGGAAAACTATTTACCTGGTTTGAGCAGTGCCATAAGGCCTTTGAAGAGTTGAGGAAGAGGTTGACAAGCATTCCAGTGTTAAGGCTACCAGAGGAAGTCATTGAGTTCGTGGTGTATTGTGATGCCTCTGGAGTTGGGCTCAGTTGCGTGTTGATGCAATGATAGGAAGTCATCACATATGGGTTGAGGTAGTTGATATCACATGAGAAGAACTATTAAACTCATTAACTAAAGCTAGAATCAGTAGTCTTCACCTTGAGGAAGTGGAAGAACTACCTTCTGGGAGATCAATTTGTGGATTACTCAGACCACCAAAGCCTCAAGTACATCTTCACTCAGAGAGACATGGACCTAAGGAAGCAACACTGGTTGAAGTTCCTACAGGAATACGACTTCAAGATTAGATATACTTTAAGGAAGGGTAACAATGTAGAAGATTCCCTTAGTAGGAAGTCCCAGGATCACCTAGTGTGGGAAGATTCAGAGTAGTTAGCTTCCCTACAGCTGAGTTTGGTGGAGCAAGAGGGTACAACATTTCTACAATCGATGGTGTTGAATACTTTTCTCCTTGATCATGTGAAAGAGTACCAGTTAGGAAACAATGAATTTGAGTTTTTTCATGATCACATATCCACAGGCAAAACACCATATGAGTATTATAAAGGATTGAATCATGATATCTTATTCTGAGGGAGAACAGTGGTTCTAGTCGCGATGCGGGAGGAGGTGATGTAGGAGTTCCACACTTCCCCCTTAGCTATACATCATAGTTTGGGGAAGATGTATAGGTAACTTTAAAAAAAGTTTTCTTGGTTTAACATGAGATGAATCGTAGCTGAGTTCATCTTATGGTGCCTCACATGTCAGCAGTTTAAATCTACACTCCAATTTCTGGAGGGTTTGTTTTAGCCTCTGGAGTCCTCGAAGTGGAAATGGGACGACATATCCATGGACTTCATCATAGGACATCCAAATTTAATGAAGGTCCATGGAATCATCTAGGTGATAGTAGACTTACTCAGAAATGTGGTATGCTTCCTTACTATTAGGGAATGATTTTCAGTGGAGAGTTTGGGGTATTTGTATGTATGGGAGATTATCCGCATTCATAGTGTACCCTCGATGACTATCTCTGATCATGACATACAATTTATGTTATGATTGTGGAGGGTCCTGCATGAGGCATTCAAGACCTAGTTGCAGATGAGTATAGCCTTTCAACCACATAATGATGGGTAGATCAAGTGAACTTTCAAGGTGCTAGAGGATATGATGATGGATTTCATGTTGGACATCGATCGGAGCTGGTAGGACCCCATGCCTTTGGTAGAGTTTGTGTACAAAAAATACTATCACTCTTCCATTTGCATTGAACCTTTTGAGGCCCTATATGAGAGAACCTATAGGTCACCCTTGTGATGGAAGTAGATTGGAGAGTCATCTCTTAGGGTCCTAAAGTTGGGGCAGGAAAAAATGTAGAAAGTGCAGGTAATCCATGAATGGATGAAGATAGACCGGTGCATACAGGAGTTCTACATAGATCACCGTCATAGGCCCTTTTAGTTCAAGCAGGGAGGAAAAATATTCTAGAGAGTCTCCCCATGATGGGTAATGTAGAGGTTCAGTTGAGGAAGCAAGCTATCCCTCTAGTTCATTGGGCCGTTCAAGATGATGCAGAGGGTTGGTGGGGTTGCCTACTACCTCTCTCTACCCCCGTAGTTGGGGCGAGTGCATAACATCTTCCATGAGTCGTAGATGAGGAAATACATGCATGAACTACTCACGTCATTTACTGGTATGGGTAGACATCTAGGAGGATCCACCTTTGTAGAGCACTAGGTGGAAATCGAGGACTTACAGGATCGAACCTTGTGAGGAAGAACCATCCCTTTGGTTCGCATGTTGTGGCGGCTCAAAAATGTGAATGAGAGTTTCTAGGAATGGTAGAGCCAAATGTGGGATCAGTATCCTAAGTTTTTTTCTTAGTTTTTTCTTTTCAGGGGTGAAAATATAAAAGGAGGTAATGGTTTAGAGTCCCATTTTTTTCTTTTAATAATTTTAAATATTTCTAAATATATTTTCAGATCTAGGCATTGAGATGATGTGAAATTATGAGGCCCAATGTGCTCGAAATTAATTTTATAAAAATATTAAATATATTTATATCAAGAATGCGTGGTTAATTAAAGAAAACATGATAAATCGTAAATGGTTGATTGGTTTAGAAATCTAAGACCATGGTTGGGTCTGGAATGTATCATTTTCCATAGGTGAAACATAAAATGAGTTGATGTGGGATGACCAGATGCCTCTCTCATTAGTGGTGCATTTAAGTTTAATAATTAATCAATTAATTATTTGACTAATAAACTTTGAACTAATTAAAAACTTATAAATATACCATTAGAGGGTTTTATCTAGGGTTGGATCACAATTCACTAATAACTAGTAAATCTCTCCTCCCCACCTCCATTGGTGAATTCCTTTAGAGAATTCCTTCAAATAATGAAAAACCTATGATTCAATGTGGATCAAAGCACAACAAACACAATAGATCTTCATCCCTCATTGGAAAATACGTTCTTCACTAGAAATATATCCAAAAAAGAGGTAGGACTCATATTTGGTGATTTTTACACCTTATATTAAAAGTTTGAGTATATTGTTAATCATTCATTAATATGTGCCCCTCCCTACACCCTTTGTTTATCCTGAAGTACTGAAATTAGATCATCTCTTTTTCTTAATCAATTGTTTCTAAACCTAGAGCACATTCTTGATTGTTGGACAAGAATTCTTGGACAAAGATCCTAAAAACCTTTTTTATTAGTGCGTTTTATTCCCCAATTATTCAAATTCTTCTCCATTGGAACCCCACTATTCCCAACTCGAGAGTTTTCAGGAATCCCAACCTCGATCGGGTGCCCAGATTTGTAGCAGATCGATAAATCATCAATGGTTTTGTGAGCTAAGAACAAATATATAAATCCTATGAAGTGAGGACAACTAATTCAATGATTAAACTTTATATATAAATCCTATGAAGTGAGGACAACTAATTCAATGATTAAACTTTGAAATTATGATGAATAGAGGTACGACAACATGCATAATGTTCAGCCAAACCCTCATCGATGAATGAGGCTAATTCATAACTAGAGACGATGGGAATATATGTTCTTCAGCTAGATCAGAAGAATTCAAAATGAAATAAGAAGATATCAGTGATGGTTGAAGTGAATTTTAAGTGGAAGATAGAATATGATATTTATAAAAAAATCATGACTACACGTCATGTACAATGAAGAACACATGACATATAGTTCCTTTCCAGTGGTGGCGCTAGGGTTTGGGAACCCATAAGGATGGAACGATGTGTAAATACTTGACACACCATGTAATTTCTTCTTATGTGTATGATCCATGTGATGGACTACACAACTAGAGACATTCCATGTACAAAGTAAACAGACACAATTTGGCCACACAAGCAGCATTCTGTGTGAACCCACACCCTGTTTACCAAAGTACATCGACACGGGGTCCGAGTACATGGGCGCTGCCACATGACACAACCCAGTCCCAGATAGTTAGAAAATGACTTGTAGTCAACCTATATGTTGTGTTCTACTACATGGTATGGGACCTATATACCTACCAAGGACACAAACCTATAGTGAAGAGGGACCACACGTCGTGTGGGTCTCCTCAAACACCATGTACTACTTAATCTATTCCGAGTGATATTTAAAACTCTATATCTCCTTAATTTGAACTCATATTTTGGCTCACGAGATGCCTATCCTGAGTGTTTTTCCATGTATAATGAAATGGTTCCCTAAAAAGATACTTTTGAGATATGATGTGAAATATTATGGGTTTGGAACACACTAAGGAAACACCCAATGATAGCAGCGATCATACTGAATCACCAGAGTAGTACCAGGATTACCCTTATCTAGGATGGGAAGTGGAATTCCCTGATAGATGTTCTGGGCTTACCCTCAAATAGTACTATGCACTAGAAGTCCCTGGTGGTCTTCCTGAGTTACCCACCAGTAGGACTGGGTAGTGGAGTTCCTCGATGTTTCGGGCTTACCCTCCAGCTGAACTGGGCAGTGGAGTTTCCCTAATGACTCACCAGGATTTCCCACCAGAAGTATTGGGTAGTGTCATTCCCTGGTGACCTTACTGAGTGGTACCCTCTATTAGGACTGGGTAGTGGTATTCCTCAGTGACTACCAAAGTAGGGACCCCCTGTCTTTCTAGGTCAGGAGATCCATTCCTAAAACTGGTGACCCCTCAACTATGAAACATAGTGATGAGGCATGGTTTGAAGAACCTTTAGACTCATGAGAAAGAGGAATTATTTCCCCACCAAGACTCATTCTTGTGATTCAACTTAAAACCATGTGGGTAAGTTAGTGCTGCCCAAATAGAATAAAATCAATGTGTGGTGATGGATCCCCATAGACTTGTGTGTCCTGGGAAGACACATGAGATATTGTGCATTGCAGATGGATTTTATTTTGGAACTATTGGATACTCATCTTCTTGGGCTGATATGGGAGATGGATATCCCCTTACTCTCTTG
Organism: Viscum album; assembly: GCA_963277665.1. NCBI lineage: Eukaryota > Viridiplantae > Streptophyta > Magnoliopsida > Santalales > Viscaceae > Viscum > Viscum album. The sequence continues at coordinate 1,466,356,138 of OY728156.1, read as the reverse complement.
TTTGTGATTATTTGACTAAGAATATATATATATATATATATATATATATATATATATATATCATATTTCAGTACCCACTCCTTGTGTTTTGGTTACTCTTCTTCCAGGAGAGGTGAAGATGTGTGAGGTATTCAACAAGCTTTCTATGTCTATATTCTCATGGTTGGACGAGTCTACTCTCCTTCTATAGGTTTCTAAGACTTTATGAGAAGATCATATTCTCACCATTTTGAGATGCTTATGTTTGGATGAGTTTAATTTCCCTCTCTTACTAGGTTGAGTTTTACTCTTTTATCATAATTTTTTCTAGCTACTGCACTCTTCATTAGCTGTATCTATCATTGTTCCCCCTTCTCCTTTTTGGGGAATTCTACTGGGTATGTATATACTCACCCCTGCATGGGATTTTCCCATCACATGTAGTGTATTTTGCAGATGGAGGACATGTCGATCACAACTTCAAAGGATCTTAGGTATACAAATTTCTTAGACTACATACAGTGGTCATATATTGGGATATAGGAGTTGGGAACTCATTTGTTACTCTTTTCCAGTTTTTTCAGGTTGGGACATACTTCTGGTTGGGTGTTTATTTTTACCCTCTTTTTTTAATTTACACTACCTTAATTCATACTATTTATATATCCATACATATTTAGTTTATTTATAGAAGTGTTTCATCTTTTTATTTTCTTTCCCTATGCAATTTTGAATTGAGTTAGTTGTGTGTGTGTGTGCGTACAGGTACTTAAGAAAATTCCTCCCTAAGTTTAGTTATCCCTTCAATGATTACCACCACCCCTTGGACTATATAGGTGGGCTTGGGGTATTTTCGGCTCGAGCCCAGCTTAGGTCAGGCTGTGATAGATATTATATGGTTTTCTTGGAAATACCACCCATAAATGTTTATCAGGGAGGATTTTTATATTTGGGGTGTAATAATTTCCCCATTTTTCATTTTCAAAAATAACTCAACTTCCATGTTTTGAGGTGATGTTTGAATAGTTCTACTAAAATTTCATGTTATGAAAGAACGTTTGGAGATAGAATCAAATATTATGTTCAGTATTCTTGAATTAATAACTAGTGTACCTATCATCAGTTCATTGTTAGGATCCACTTTAGTAGTTATGATAACATATGCTCATACTTTAACTCTATACCTTATAGGTTGTTTTCATTAGTTATATTTAACAACCACTGAATTAGAGAATTGGTTTGCATAGCGTCCATATTCATTGTAGTTGAAACATTGGACCATCAGATGAGGATTGAATGAAATCATCTTTTCCCCCAAATTCAATGGGTTTATTCTTTTACCTTAAACATTAATTATAAAGATTCTCCTCCTTTCCACACTTGAAGAATTTTCTTTCCCCCTTTTAGAAAATTTTCAAGATGTTTCTTCCTATAAAATTGACACATGGTCAAGTAAACTTTCTTACCATTATGGGATTTCTCCATTTATCTCATAGAATTGAACTCTATTCTCTGCTTCCTATCTACATTCCCATGAGACCCATGATATTCAATGATCACCATTTTGAATTTGAAGAAAAAATAGATAATTTCATTATAGCTATAAAATTATAAAATTGATAAATGTTTTCATAGACCCAAATTTAACCCACTAAAGAAGCATTTAACTTTACTTTTATGTTCAATGAAAAATTCAGAGGTGTGTCATGAAATCCTTGTGAAGTTTTCCTTATATTCCCCAATGAATTCATCCTCCTTTTACTTATGTCCAAAGAATTCCCTCTCTTTTTTGAGATGGATTTCATCAGGAAAATATTTATTAAAAAATATTTTATTGAATTCATCCCAATCCATAACCGTGAATTATTCCATGGGATTTGTATTCTTGACCACTTTCCACCATTGATCATCTTTACTCTCTAAGTGATAAATGGAAAATATTTCCTTCTATTTCTTGGAACATTAGAGGACATATAATATTTTATAAATGTTTTTTTATCTTAGACCACAACCTCATTATTTTGATGATCCCAAATCATGTTTATAATTTTATAAATGAATTTCATGTTTTCTATTAGTAAATGGTTTTCTGGATAAACTTATAAAATTGTATAAGTTTGAAAATTACTATGATAACGTACCAAATGTGTAATGTACTTACCATGTGGGGAATTTGAGATGATCATCAAGGTAAAATAACCATGTGGAATATAACACATGTTATACTCCAACTGACCACATGAAAAATCTATTTACCATGCATCATATAAGAAAATTCTATTCAGGTCATAAACTTACTGTGCATTGAAGATGAACCTTTCGTGTGTTGAGAATAAACTTACCATAAGAGAAACCATCCTACTACGTGACAAGTAAGTTAAATTTTTATATTTAATGTACCATGTGTATCTATATTTGTAGTTCACACATGAAGAGATGTACCTATAGTGATTAAAAAATAGGTGACCATGAAAATTAATAAATCTTACGTGTGATGAAGTCAAGTTACCTCATGAAGAAAACAGGTGACCACAAAAAGTCATAAACCTACTATGTGGTCAAATAGACTCACCACATGAAGGAATGAGATGAAATTGGAAAGATTCAATGAAAAATGATATTGTAAACCAACCATGATCTTAATATTATGGTTTTAAGTGAAGATAACAAACTATGTATAACTTATTAGTGGAGTTTTTTAAAATATCCAATGGCTAGTTTTTAATGCTTTAATTGTAGAGTCAGTTAAATTAAGGATACATTGATTGTTATCTAATGAATACTTTTGGATGATGTTTTTTTGATAAGAAGAACCAATCATGTGAAAAGGTTGAGAGAGGCATATACTCTTATAGAGAAAAATAGAGGAATATACATGTTAACCTACTCTACACGGAGGACACATTAAAAACTCTTCATGATACTCTGTTTTTTTGAACATACTATTAAATATTCTCAAGATAATTTTCAAGAAAAATTCTGGAAAACTAAAAAAATTAATCTTATTTGGATAGAGATGTATGAGATCTTCTCATATATCATATTTTACATTTTTTTATTCTTAACATTTGAGATGAATTTTTTATTTCTATATTTATTTTTAAACACAGTATCCTTCACTTAACTCAAGATTGTTTGAATTTTTCTATTAACGTTTTTATTTTTACTCCCATGTATAACTATGGAAGAGTTAATGCATGTCATGAAATCTTTATCTCCCATGTATAACTGTATACTTGGATTTTACCCTAGAATATCATAGTAAAATTGATTTTAAAACTCAATACAAGTTGTGGATTAGTTTATTTAATAATAAATTCCTTAGTATAAGGTGATTTCTAAGTGGGGTGTATTAGTTCTTGGCTTAAGTCCAAACCCCTTGTTTAATTTCTATTGTGTGATTTCTTTTTTTTTATCAATTTAAAATAACTAAGTAGTATTTGGATTAAAAACAATAAAAAAACTTTACTTTGGTATTCATATTTAACAAGTGTGTTATATACTATGTTTGATACTAGTAAATTAGTTTCAAAAGTTAGAAATACTTTTCAAACTTATTTTTAACTAAGATATAATTAAACAGTTGAGAATCTTTTTGAAAGTTCAAATTATATAATTATACTATTTTAGTTAATTGGTATTATTTTATAAATTAGGGAATCTAATTTTTTGAATATTTTTATTAGAAATATTTATTTAGAAACTAAATTCAACCTCCACTTGAGTGTTCCCCTATAACCAACATTTGGTATCATAGAAATTTTAAAATTCTTTTTATTTTGATCAAGTTATATTTAAAGATCTTAAATTTCCATTATATCTAAATTTAAGTCTTTATGGATAATCATAGAAAGTAAAGAACTACCACTAACCTACCTCTTTATTTTAATTGAACAAACTATGATCAATTAAAGATCAAGATGAAAATTTATTTAGAAAGTATGAGATTTTATATTTGGATTATTGTTGAAGATAATTATAGAAAACCCAAAGGTTCTAGAGTTGATTGGAGTTATTCCACTAAGTCTGCTTAAGATTTCAACTATAAATCTATGAATTCATTATATCATGCTTTAGGTGAAGATGAATTTAATATAATATCTTCCAATTAAACTGATTTTGAAATTTGGGATACTCTTTCTATATGTCTTGAGGGAACATAAAATAACAAAGAAACGAATTTAAATACATATATTATTAAATATGAAACATTTATTATGAATCCTTATGAATCAATTTCTAATGCGTATCTTAGGTTTAATGAAATCATAAAAACTATTCACAGACTTGTAAATATGATTATTGACAAAGATCATGTGATGAAATTGCTAGGATTTCTACCAGATAAGTGGTTAAGAACCCCAATTTACATCCTAGAATCCCATAAAATAAGTGAACTACCAATAAATAAACACAATGTAAATCTCATTATGTGTAAGGAATAACTACATGTAAATAATGACGATTATGGACTCAAGAGGAAGTTATTATCCATAAAAACTTTTGACTCTAAACTAAAAGAAAAAACAAGATATGAAAAATACAGTGATAATGAATCACCTTCTCACAGTGGTAAGGGAATAGTTCATCTATACAGGAAATTAAAAAAGTTATATATAGATAATAACTTCTTTAAAAAGTCCAATTATAGGTGTAATAATTATAATAAGAGAAATTGGAGGAAACAATGAAAAAATGACGACTCCACTAATGAGATAATCTTCTACGAGTGAAAAATAAATGGACACATTAAAGAATGTTGTCTTAAGATAAATTATAAAAAAATTATTTTGAAAAATGTAAATAATATTAAAATTCCATGAAGGCCACCTGGGGTGCATCACATGATAGCTCAAGTTATTCAAACTTGAGTAGATAAAATAAAAAAGATAAAGCCAATATATGTTTCATTACAAACACATCCAAGGTATAAAATATTTTTCATGTATCTCCAGATCATATTTTTAATCTTTATGAGAATTACAATAATGAGAAAAATATGTCCAATTAAGATCTATTAAAATATTTTAATATGATAAAATAAAAATTTAATGAACTTTAATATAAATACAAAATTTTAATTAAGATGGATGTTATGTCTACTGACAATAAATATGATTGTGTTGTAGAGCAGGACAAGAATTCTCATCTATTAAAAGAAAAAAATGAACTTAAATTGTCTAATGGGAAACATAATAATTATTTGTAAATTTTTAATAATGGATGAAAAACTCTAACCTAGATGTTTGGAAAGAAAACCACTCCAAAATACACTACTAGAATTGGTTATCAAACTAGACAAAGTAAAATTTATGAGGACATATTTTTCCCTAGTTCTAGTTCTTCAAGATCTAAAAATAATTATTATTTTTATAGAACTTATTTTTTTAGGAAACCTATATGAAGAGTACTAGTAAAAATATATAGTATATAGATAGCAGATGATTTAGAAATATTACCGAATACTACTAAATCTTCAAGAAACTTTTCAATGTAAATGGTGTTGATATCACTTTTGGTGACAAATCAAAAGGGAAAATAACTGGATTCGATAAAATTAGTAACTCAATATAGTATTAATTTCTAAAGTATTATTTGTAGATGGATTAATATATATTTTTCACAGTATCTCACAGTTGTGTGATTATGTATATCTTGTTAAATTTGAGTGTAATTCTTATAAAGTTTATGATTCTAAGAATTTATTAATATTTACTACTATGGGAAATGGTAATGATTATACTAATTATTTAAATTCATGATTTTCTCAAAAATATTTCTTGTTTAAGTGCATTTTATAAATATTCTTGGATTTAGAATATAATAGTAGTCCATTAAAACCAACACCAACTTATGGAGTTAACTAGAAAATGATTGGTCATGGATCATCCTAATCTATATTTCCCTAAAGATAAAATCTATAACCCATGCCCAAAAGGATAACAACACAAAACATATTTTAAGGAAAATAGATAAGTGTCAAATTCTCAACACCAGGAGTTGGTTCACATGAAATTATTTAGACCTTTTAGAGTTTAAGGGTTAAATGGGAAGACTGTGGTTATGTTCTTGTAGGCAACTTTTCTAGATACATATGGGCATTATTTTTATCTCACAATAATGAAGATTATTCTTATTTTTCTAGGTATGAAAAATATATAGAGAATATTGGTGGAATTCGAATTAAATCCTTAATATGTGATCATGGAAGTGAATTTAAAAATAAATATTTTGAATATCTATAATCACCACATATATATAATCACAATTTTTTTATCTTAAGACACCATAGAAGAATGGTGTAGTATGAAGGAGAAATAAAATCCTTCAAGAAATTTCCAAAACCATGCTAAATAAGTATGATTTACTTGTTTATTTTTGGGAATAGGATATGAATACATATTGATATATTATCAATAGATTTTTAATTATAATGCTTTTAAGGAAGACCCCATATGAGTTATGAAATGGTGTAAAACAAAAAGTTAATTAATTTAGATTTCTTGGTTGTGAAGTATTTATACTCAATAAAAAAGAGAATTTAGAAAAATTTTAATCCAAAAGTTATGAGGGAAGTTTCCTTGGATATTCTTTATCTAGTAAATTATATAGGTTATTTAATAAAATGTATAAGATAATAGAATAATCTGTACATGTAAAATTTGATGAGAAATATCCATATAAACTTGATAATTATTTAAAGAATCTTGAGGATGAAATTTTCAACTTGGATATCAATGCTAAATCTTGTGATATTTCTGTCACACCTATTTTAGAAAAATATCCCAATTCTAAGGATTTGTTTAAACCTAAACCTGTTGATGATAATGAAGTATCAAATACTTCTATTCCTAGATATATTAAGACTAATATAGACCATCCTTTAGATGAAATTGTAGGAGACCTAAACAGAGGAACACAAATTAAATATTATATAAGAAATCAAGTTGAACATTAAGATTTATTATCAAAATTTGAACCTAAGAACATCACAAAAGTAATAAATGATGAATTATAGTAATGGAAATAGAAGAAGAGTTGAATTATTTTGAGAGAAATAGTGTGTGAAAAATAATTGAAATACCCAAGGACTACCTAACCATTAGAACTAAATGGTAATTTAGGAACAAGATTTACAAGTCAAAAACTATAATTAGAAATAAAGAAATATTAGTTGCACAAGGGTACAATCAAGAGGAATGCATTTAATTTAAGGAAATGTTTACACTAGTATATAGAATTGAAGCTATAAAAATATTTGTTGCTCATGTAGCACATTTCTATTTTAAATTATATCCAATGGATGTCAAGAGTTCATTATTAAATGGTTATATATTTGAAGATGTTTTTTTGGAAGCCCCCCCAATATTTCAAAAACTTCACTTTCCAAATCATGTTTTTAAATTAATAAAAGATTTTTATGGTTTAAAACATGATCCTAGATCTTGTATGATATGATTAGCTCATTTTTAATTTTTAAAGGTTTTAAAAAAGTAATAGTTTATTCAAATTTATTTATTAACATAATTTAAAAATATGTTTTATTATTATAAATCTTTTTTGATGATATTATATTTAGATCTTAAGGAAATTATGTATGTACTAGATTTTCAAAAATGTTACAAAATGAATTTGAAATTTGCTTGATGGGTGAGTTTAAGTTCTTCCTTGGTTTTTAGTTTTCTCAAAATAAGGAAGAAATTATTTTAAATCAAATCAAGTACATCACATAAATTTTAAAACATTTTAGCATCGATAGTACTAATAGTAGTGATACACCCATGAGTATAAGCTGTAAACTAGATCTTGATGAAACTAGGGAACCAGTTGATCAAAATCATTATAGAGGCATTATTAGAATTGTTTTAATCTTAATTACTATCCAACCATACATTATGTTTAATATTTTTATGTGTTCCTAATTTAAATAAAATCCTTAAGAATCATATTTACTTGCTGTCAAAATAATTTTTAAATATCTCAAAAGTATAAATAAATTAGGACTACTTTAGTCTAAGGGACATACATTTTATTTAATAAGTTATTCATATATATATATATATACATATATATTTTTGGTTTTAATTTAGATTAAAAAATAACTTTTGGAACATGTCACTTTTTTTAAGTCTCTAGTTTCCTTGTGTAGTAAAAAACTTAACTTTTCTGTATTATCCACTGCAAAATCTGAATACATAGATGTAGGAAGTTTTTGTGCATAGATTTTGGTGATATATCATATATTACTAGAATATGGATATCAATTTTTACATGCTCCTATAAATTGTGATAATAAAAATGCTATAAATATTACTAAAAACACCGTATCATATTATATAACAAAAAATATTAATATAAGTCATCAATTTTTGAGTGATCATTATAAAAAGGTTATATAACTCTTTAATTTATTGGTACTAAATAGTTTCCATGACAACCCTACTTTTATTACAAACTTAAACATGATTTATTACATAAAACATCACCTGATACAAAAAAGAAGATCGAGAGGTTTAGTGTCTTTGGGGATTAGGATCATTACATAAAAACTTGAAACATGAAATACAACATCTTTATTGAAAAATTCCTTTACATGACCATTACATTCCCTCGCACTTAGCATTCCATGGGATAACCTGAGGACATGCACAAGAAAAGGGTGAGCTATAAAGCCCAGTAAGGGAGTACACATGGAATAACATGAGGAGTACAAAACATGTTATACAATAGGCATATCAATAGATCATAAGAGAAATATGCACATAAAGGCATGATAAAGCATGATAATCATAACATGGAAATGTGGCAACAACACTTATCATGGAATTAGCATGAGCCAGGGCTCATTACACATGGAGCATGAGTAAATCCTCATTGCACATAAAGAATGAGTAAACCCTCGTTACACTAGAATTATAATGAGTCAAAACTCATTTCACATGACGTATCATGATACTATACTTTACCCAATTCATTGGAGCGCTATAAGGGCGCAACCTTCTTAAACATTTCATTTCATGCATATGTGTGCCACAAGGATCATAAAACATGGATTCATAAAACATAATTATTTATTCCACGACAAAGGAATGTGGAATTAATACATGAGTCTTTGTAATCAATAAGTAAAGGTGCATAAAGGTGGATACCCTTGACGGATAAATGGACATGGTATCCACTACACAATGGCATTGGCTTAGAAAATTGGTGCGATTTCGGCAGCGTAACAGCGTGACATAAGAATTCATAAAAAAGGTTGATGAGAGATAAAGGGGTTCCTCATCATATTTAAATTTAATGGATAGTAATGAGGTTATATAGATACATGTCCCAACAATTGTAATGGAATTTAGAATCATGATACAAAATTATTTGCTTGAATATAAAAGAAGAGAGAGAAGTTCCTCTCGGAATTTTGGCATAGTAACGGGTGTACATGGGAGGAATTTAATGAGATAGAAAGGGGTATCCCATCATTAAAACAATAAGAGGAAAGTATGGGGGAGGTGAGAAACCATACCCCAACATTCATAATTGAAATTAAAAGGGAAATAAAACTTAATGAAAATTGACAAAAAGAGATAGGAAGAAAAAACCCTTACTTGGAAGTGTGCTTCCAAAGGATAGAGAGAGGCTTGTGAGAGGATTATTGAGAGCTTGGGGCACCTTGTGAGGATTCTAGAGAGAGTAGGGAAGAGGTTGGAAGAACTAAAAAGGCTTTTAGTGGGGAGGAAGTGGGAGTTTGGGTGGGTTTATATAGGAAAGGTGAGGGAATTCTTTATTATTTAGGTTTGGGTCCCCTTACATTAAATTAATCCAAACCACAAACCATCCCATGGTTTTTGCCCATGGTTTTTGGAAAAGGGAAGATGAAATCAATATTTTATAAGGACAAATTCCTAACTTCTTAAAATATTAGGGTTTCTTATGTGGAGGTGAGTCACACTCCCATGGAAATTAATTTAAAAAGGCAAGGTGTTGAATAAGTCTTGAGGGGTCCATTAATGCTTTGAAAAGTAAGTCAAAAAAACCCAAAATCACATTATTTTAATGGTAAAACATATATTGGCCGAACATAAGGATTATAGTATTTTATTATATCACTATTGGGTCATTATGATGTCATAAAACACATTATATATTTAAACGGTATTTAATTTTTACCCAAAAATTTGACTGTCTCAGAAAATTATGAAAAATTCACCGTTGGATAATTTCGACTTCCTGATTCCAAAAATAACATTTATTTTATCTAAATAATTTTCTAAATATTTTAATTTTTACTTTTAAAATAAAAACCGACATTTATAAAAAAATCACGGGTTTTGACAAAAATGGATTTCAAACCTTAATAAAATTTTTAATTACATTCATAAAATTATAAGATCATTTATATTTAATAAAAATTAATTTTATAATAATAATATTATTTTATTAAAATATTATTTAATTCAAAAATCCCTTAATTTAATAAAATATATTTCTTAATTAGATAATAACTAAAAACACCATTTTTACTTTAAAAAGTATTTACAATGTATCAAAAATGACTTGAAATTATATTAATTATTATATACAAAAATAATTTACATGAACATAGTACTACTTATTTGTTATATAACCCCTTAAAATAGCTGCATAAGACCTAAGGGTAAGGTGTGCGATGATGACAGACTCTTGGGGTGGCTCGGATAACATCGCCAGATTGGTAATCTCTATCAACTTACACTTTTACCATAGACAGTCCCATTCGAGCTTGACATGGTGAAGCTCAGCTTGGGCTTGGTCAAGAGCGAAGCCCAAGGATGCCACCTCTTTTCCGAGCTCTGAAAAATGGGCTTCGTATGGGGCAATTCTACTGGATGAGGCCATCGCTTCTTTTGTCTGAGTAAATTGGATTTGTTAAATTCCTATATTTATACTAATCATGTGATCACTGTTCAACATATATATTAGAAATGGTCAAAATTCTTAACATAAAACCAAAAAATTTGACATCTTATAAAAATATTTTGCATAAAGATACATTTACCTAGATCAAGAGGGATTTTCCATTAATGAAACTTTGGGTCGTTACAATATTCCCCCCTTAAGAAATTCCGCCCTCAAGATTTTCCTTTTCCCACACTAAAACAAATGTGGGTAACTCAGCTTCATCATATCCTCCGATTCCAAAGTTGCTTCTTTAAACTTGTGGTTTCTCTACAACACCTTGACGAGGGGTATTGTCTTATTTCGTAGAGCTTTTTCTCTACGATCTAAGATCTTCACTGGTTGGTCCTCATAAGAAAGATCATCTTCCAATTGTACCATCTCGGAAGAGAGTACATGTGAAGGGTCCGGTATGTACTTCCTTAAGAGGGATACATGAAAGACATCATGTACTTTGGCCATGGGAGGTGGAAGTGATAGTCGATAGGCCACAACCCTGACATGATCAAGAATCTCGAATGGGACGATGTACCATGGAATTAACTTCCCTTTCCTTCTAAACCTCATGACCTTCTTCCATGGAGATATGCATAGAAACACCATGTATCCAACTTTAAACTCAAGGTCTCGTCGACGATTATCTGCATAATTCTTCTGTCGACTCTGGGATGCCTTGATATGCTGCTGAATAGTTTTCATCTTCTCCACCATTTCTTCGACCATTTCTGGTTCAAGCAGCTTACGTTCACCGACCTCATCCCAACATGCCAGTGTTCTGCATCTTTTCCCATACAAGGCTTCATATGGTGCCATTTAGATGCTTGATTGGAAACAGTTATTATAAGAGAAATCAACCAGAGGAATATGTTGATACCATCCTCCTTTAAAGTCCATTGAGAACGCTCTCAACATATCCTAAAGTGTTTGGATAGTCCGCTCAGATTGGCCATCAGTTTGAGGATGATAGACCGTACTGAAGTTCAGTTCAGTATTCAGAGCATGTTGAAGACTCTTCCAAAACATAGAGGTGAATCTTGGATCTTGGTCAGACACAATAGATAATGGTACTCCATGCAACCTTACCACTTCCCTGATATATATCTGTGCCAGTTGATCCAAAGAGAAATCCTCCCGAATAGCAATGAGGTGTGCAGTCTTTGTAAGACGATCCACAACAACCCAGATTGCACTTTTTCCTTTGGATGTCCTTAGAAGTCTGGTGACAAAGTCTATGGTGATGTTCTCCCATTTCCATTCTGGTATGGGAAATGGTTGCATAATCCCCTTAGACTTCTGCCTATCTGCCTTCACTTGCTAACACACCAGGCACTTTGATGTATATTCAGTGATCTCCTTCTTCATATTATCCCACCCAAAGTTTTCTCAGAGATCGCAATACATCTTTGTGATCCCTAGGTGAATAGAGAAATTTGAACTATGTGCATCATCCAAAAGTTCCTTCTTCAGCTCCAGACTTGATGGAACACATAGTCTTTTCCCAAACCGCACAATTCATTCTTCATTAACATTAAACTCTGAGGATTTCCCTTTTTTGATAGCTTCCACTTTTTCCTGAATTCCCACATCATCCTTTTGAGAATCCTTTAACCTTTCCAAAAGAGATGGTTGAGCAATCATTTGTAAAAGTATTGATGATGTTCCCTTCTTTATGATTCCCACGTCCATCTTCATCAAGTCTATGAAGATTGGATCCTTCTTAATTCGCATCATTGATAGAATTTATGGGTCCTTTCTACTTAGGGCATCTGCCACCTTGTTCGCTTTCCCAGGGTGGTAATGTATTGAACAGTCATAATCCTTGATGAGCTCTATCCATCTTCTCTGGCGCATATTAAGCTCTTTATGTGTGAATATATATTTAAGACTCTTTTGGTTCGTATATATCTCACATTTCTCTCCATAGAGATAATGCCGCCAGATTTTCAATGCAAAGATCACCGCCGCCAACTCCAGATCACGTGTTGGATAGTGTCACTCATGGATTTTCAACTGCCTTGAGGCATAGGATATCACTTTATCATTCTGCATCAGCACACAACCTAAGCCCTTTTTTGAAGCATCACTGAATACCACAAAAAGTTCCCCACTTGTGGGTAAAGTGAGCACGGGCGCAGTGATAAGCCTCCGTTTCAACTCCTTGAATCTTTCTTCGCATTCATCACTCCAAGAAAACTTTACTCCCTTTCGAGTTATCTTGGTAAGAGGGTTGGAAAATCGTGGGAAATTTCTCACAAATCGTCGATAATATCCAGCTAACCCCAAGAAGCTACAGATATCTGTTACCGATGTTGGCCACGACCATCCCTCAATTGCATCTGTTTTGGAGGGGTCCACAGATATCACATTGCTTGTGATGATATGGCCCAAGAATGAGACCTCCTTCAACCCGAACTCACACTTGATGTACTTTTCATAGAGATTCTCCTTGCGCAAAGTCTCTAGTACAGTTTTTAAATGCTCTTTATGATCCTCCTTGGTTTTGGAGTATATTAGAATATCATCTATAAAGACTACCAAAAATTTTTCATGGTAATCTCTAAAGACTCTATTAATCAAGTCCATTAATATTTCTGGAGCATTGGTGAGTCCAAAAGGAATTACTATGAATTCATAGTGCCCGTATCTTGTACGAAAAGCAGTCTTGGCGACATCTTCCTTCTTCACCCTTACTTGATAATATCCCGACTGCAAATCCACCTTGGATAAGTATTGTGCTCCATGCAACTAATCGAACAAGTCATCAATTCTTGGGATAGGATACTTGTTCTTTATCGTGATTTTGTTAAGTTCATGATAATCGATGCAAAGCCGCATTGACCCATCCTTATTCTTGACGAAGAGGACTGGTGCACCCCATGGTGAAGCACTTGGGCGTATAAACCCTTTATCCATATTCTCCTGTAGTTGTTTCTTCAAGTCTTCAAGATCAACAACATCCATTCTATATGGAGTCTTGGATATTGGTAGCGCCCTAGGTATAAGTTCAATTGAGAACTCAACATCTCTTCTAGGAGGAAGACCAGGAAATTCCTCGGGAAACACTTCAGCGAATTCCCTCACAATAGGCATTTCTTCAAGGATGGTTTCTTCCTTGGACTCAATCATCTGATCCAGATACGCATGCTCATAAGGCATTAATATCCATGCTTGAGATGATGGAGCTAAAGGATATTCATCTTCCTCCTGACACTTGTAAAGAATCGGGGGTCGATTCTCCATATGGAGTGTGATTTCCCTCTCCCGACAATTTATGTTGGCTCTATATAAGGAAAGCCAATCCATGCCAAGAATTGCATAAAATTTTACCAGAGGGAGTATGACGAGGTTCGTCAGGAAATTCAATCCACAGATTATAATAGGGGAGGACTTATATTCATGGGATGCAATGATTGCCCCATTTTCCGTACTCACCGACATCTTTACTTCCATGATTTGTGGTGGTGCTGGGATTGTTCTACTAAACTTTCGAGATATAAAAGAATGCGTAGAACCTGAATCAAAAAGTACATTTTCTATTATTGAATGAATAACTAGCGTACCTATCACCACTTCATTTTTGGGGTTCACTTCGGCAGAAGTGATGGCAAAAGATCTTCCTTGCTTCCTTGGAGGTTGTTGGTTGTCTCTGAAAACCCCTGGATTAGGGAACTGATTTGAAAACTGACCTGGTTCATTGTATTTTTAGCATTGAACAATGCTTTGAGGTTATAACGGAGTGTTCCACTCCTCTATCGCATCCATGGGTCTTTCTTGCCGACAGTTAACAGCTAGGTGACCTTCTCTTCCACACCTGAAGCATTTTCTCGTCCCCTTAAGGCAATTTCTAGGGTGCTTCTTTCCGCACTTTTGGAAAGTGGGGAGCTGGATCTTCTTAGAACCGTTGGATTTATCTATCGGACCACCAGCATTGAAGTCCACCTTATAATTCTTGTCCCCATGATACCCCTATGATTCCCCGATCTCCATTTCGACCTTGATGGCACATCAGACAATTTCCTTGTAGCTGTCAAAGTCACGGATCACAAATGATTTTCGCAATCTAGGCTTCAGCCCACCAAAGAAGCGATCAACCTTGCATTCGGGGGTAACAAAAAAGCCTAATGCATATCGTGCAAGCCTCATGAAGTTTTCCTCGTACGCTCCAATAGATTTTTCATCTTTTTTCTTGAGGGAAAGGAAGTCCCTTTCCATCTTAAGCCGGAGGGTGTGCGGAAAATATTTATCGAAAAACATCTTCCAGAAATCCTTCCATTCCAACGCCTCTATCTCCTCCTCAGGCTTCGTATTTTTGATCAACGTCCACCATTGATCAGCTTCACCCTCCATACGATAAGACGCCAGGAGAACCTTCTCTTGTTCAGAACATTAGAGGATGGAAAATATCTTTTCAATGGAGTTGATCCATTGTTCAGCGATCGTGGGATCAGATGATCCACTAAAAGTAGGAGGCCTTTGTCTCATGAAGCTCTCGATAGCGACTTGTTCTTTCTTAGGTGGGGTTGAACGTTCCTCTTGACCCGTGTTTCTATTCAAAACTTGAGTTAGCTGAGAGAGAATCATGACAAAGTTCACGACTCCCGCTCCCATTGGATTGGGCATCTCATTAGTACAGTCATCACACTGATCTTCACAACGGTTGTTAGCCCGAGTCCTCCTATTAAGGGCCATTGGCTAGAATAAAAGGAAATTTAGGGGTAACACATAAAGGGTAATGCAAAGACAAAAGTTTATGACTTATAAATAAACTTTTATTTCCTTAAATCATGAGCCTATAGGCTTCAATCTAGGATTTTCATGATCTAATTTCTAACATATATTCATAGGGGCATTTTTTTTAATTCCCTTAATAAGGGTTCATACTAAGCTTTTGAATTTATCAAAACATATCCCCCGGGAGTGTCATAACCAAGAGTGCAGCAAGGCCCATTGTCATACACCAGTTCACGTTTGAGTCTAGCTCAAAGCGGTGTTTTCAGGTTTTACCCCCAGGATACATCTGTGCCAGAGCCGCCTTTACCTACTCGTATCCAGACAGGGATGTATTTGTTTGATAAAACACTTACTCAGTACTTACCAAAACTTAGGGATGTTTTTATTATACTTATTCTTTTATCTAAGGCTTTACTAGGGTTTCCAAATCCCCAAAATAACTAAACCTATCCTCTGATACCAACTATAACAACCCTGCTTTTATTACAAACTTAAACATGATTTATTACATAAAACTTCACTTGATACAACAAAGAATATCGAGAGGTTTAGTGTCTTTGGGGAATTGTATCATTACATAAAAACATGAAACATGAAATACAACATCTTTATTGAAAACTTCCTTTACATGATCACTACATTCCCTCATACTTAGCATTGCCTGGGATAACCGGAGGACATGCATAAGAAAAGGGTGAGCTATAAAGCCCAGTAAGGGAGTACACATGGAATAACATTAGGAGTACAATACATGTTAGACAATAGGCATATCAATAGATCATAATAGAAACATGCACATAAAGGCATGATAAAGTATGATAATCATAACATGGAAATGTGGCAACAACACTTATCATGGAATTAGGATGAGCCAGGGCTCATTGCACATAGAGCATGAGTAAATACTCATTGCACATAAATCATGAGTAAACCCTCATTTCACTTGAATTAGAATGAGTCAACACTCATTTCACATGACGTATCATGATACTATACTTTACCCAATGCATTGGAGTGCTATAAGGACACACCCTTCTTAAACATTTCATTTCATGCATATGTGTGCCACATGGATAATAAAACATGGATTCATAAAACATAATTATTTATTCCACAACAAAGGAATGCGGAATTAATACATTATACTTTGTAATCAATAAGTAATGGTGCATAAATGTGGATACCCTTAATGGAGAAATGGGCATGGTATCCACTACACAATGGCATCGGCTTAGAAAATCGGTGCGATTTTGGCAGCGTAACAGAGTGACATAAGAAACATAAAAAAGGTTGATGAGAGAGAAAGAGGTTCCTCATCATATTTACCTGTAATGTACAGTAATGAGTTCATATAGATACATGTACCAACAATTTTAATGGAATTTAGATTCATGATACAAAATTATTTGCTTGAATGTAAAAGAAGAGAGAGAAGTTCCTTTCAAAATTTCGGCATAGTAATGGGTGTACATGGGAGGAATTTAATGAGAGAGAAAGGGGTCTCCCATCATTAAAACAATAAGAGGGAAGTATGGGGGAGGTGAAAAACCATACCCCAACATTCATAATTGAAATTAAAAGGGCAATACAACTTAAAGAAAACTGACAAAAAAGAGAAAGGAAGAAAAAACCCTTACTTGGATGTGTGCTTCCAAAGGATAGAGAGAGGCTTGTGAGAGGCTTCTTGGGAGATTGGGAAACCTTGGGGGGATTCTAGAGAGAGTAGGGCAGAGGTTGGACGAACTCCAAAGGCTTTGAGTGGGGAGAAAGTGGGAGCTTGGGTGGGTTTATATAGGAAAGGTGAGGGAATTCTTTATTATTTAGGTTTGGGTCCACTTACATTAAATTAATCCAAACCACAAACCATCCCATGGTTTTTGCCCATGGTTTTTGTAAAAGGGAAGAGGAAATAAATATTTTATAAGGACAAAGTCCTAACTTCTTAAAATATTAGGGTTGCTTATGTGGAGGTGAGTCACACTCCCATGGAAATTAATTTAAAAAGGCAAGGTGTTGAATAAGCCTTGAGGGATCCATTAATGCTTTGAAAAGTAAGTCAAACAAACCCAAAATCACATTATTTTAATGGTAAAACATATATTGGCCGAAAATAAGTATTATATTATTTTATTACATCACTATTGGGTCATTATGATTTCATAAAACACATTATATATTTAAACGATATTTAATTTTTACCCAAAAATTTGACTGTCTCAGAAAATTATGAAAAATTAACCATTGGATAATTTCGACATCCTGATTCCAGAAATAACATTTATTTTATCTAAATAATTTTATAAATATGTTAATTTTCACTTTTAAAATAAAAACCGACATTTATCGAAAATTCACGGGTTTTGACAATAATGGCTTTCAAACCTTAATAAAAATTTTAATTGCATTCATAAAATTATAAGATCATTTATATTTAATAAAAATTAATTTAATAATAATATTATTATTTTATTAAAATATTATTTAATTAAAAATTCCCTTAATTTAATAAAATAGATTTCTTAATTAAATAATGACTAAAAACACCATTTGTACTGTAAAAACTATTTACAATGTACCAAAAATGACTAGAAATTATATTCATTATTATATACAAAAATAATGTACACGAACATAGTACTACTTATTTGTTACATAACCCCTTAAAAAACCGCATAAGACCTAAGGGTAAGGTGTGCTATGGTGACAGACTCTTGGGGTGGCTCGGATAACATCGCTCGAGTGGTAATCTCTATCAACTTCCACTTTTCCCATAGACGGTCCCGTTCGAGCTTGAAATGGTAAAGCTCAGCTTGGGCTTGGTCAAGAGCGAATCCCAAGGATGCCACCTCTTTTCCGAGCTCTGACAAATGGGCTTCGTATGGGGCAATTATATTGGATGAGGCCATCGCTTCTTTTGTCTGAGTAAATTGGATTTGTTAAAGTCCTATATTTATACTAATCATTTGATCACTATTCAACGGCTATATTAGCAACAATCAAAATTCTTAACATAAAACCAAAGAAGTTGACAACTTATAATTTTTTTTTGCATAAAGTGACATTTAACTAGATCAAGAGGGATTCTCCATTAATGAAACTTTTGGTCATTACAGTTTCTTGATGATATATTTACAAATCCTTTGAATTTTGAGAGAATCAACTATATCATATATGATTCAAGGATGATAAATTATTCCTAATTGTTTCAATTTTTTTAGCCTTTATAGTTATTTAAAATATTATGTTAATTAGTTAAATTATATTTACTAGGATTTTGTTAAAGTAACCATGAAGTATGGTTCACATTCTTTGTATCTGACCATGAGTTTTTTTCCGTATAGTTAGTATACCAATTGTTGAACTTATCTCACAAGATCACTATACATACCATGAATTATTACTCACAAAATCACTACTTACCTACCATGAATGTTTTATTCATGTAGTTAGTATACCTACCAGGAGGTCATAGTTAGTGTACCTACCATACCTTTACTATCACAGATCCATGATCAATGAAACTACCATGAATATTCTATACTTATAATTCTTTATAAAAATGTTTTTTTGGGATTATGATTAAGTTTATTATTATTTTAATCCATAAATGAATGATTTTTTTCTAAAATTTGAATAAGAATTTTAATCGATGCACATATCAATCTAAAACCCCCTTTATTCATTTTGACATCTCACTTTCTACCTAAACCCACTCTTGTGAGAAATCTTTTCAACATGAACCATCCAGTTTTGAGCCTCTCTCATGAATCCGAATCTTTCATGCTCCCCTTAAATTGAAAATTCCTTGGATGAAGCACCTTTCCAATGTCTCACCTAAAATAAAATCTCATTATACTTGAAATAAAGGAAAAGAAAATATAGCTCGAGTGTTGTAGATAAACTGAGGAATATGAATCTCATTTATTTTATAGTTTCTAAAAAAAAATAAGATGATGCATAGTGGTTGTAATTGAGAAAATCACCGGTTTAGAATTTGATTTAGAATTGGGGATGGGATGATTGGTTTAAAAAAGATGGTACTCAATTTTCCACCAAACTTGTTAAGGAGTTTTATTAATACCTCATATTCTTTCCTAGAGATAAAAGTGACATTGTTTCTATGATGATTAATGGTAATGTTTTGGATTTCTCTTTGAATCATTGTAAAAATTGATTGGGTGCTCCACATAAATAAAAATCTGAGGATTAATGGAGATCATATATAATAAATCATGATCACTTTAAATTTTGAAGTGATTTAGAAGAAATAACTAGGTATGGAAACCCCATAAAACCAACCACTTTTGAGTTGATTAAAGAATGTAGGATACTGGTCAAATTTAACCAACAATTGATCTACCTAAGAAATTGAGAATTTAATATCCTGAGGAATAAAGATCTATTTTTATTATTTTAAATGAAAATATTTATTTGGATTAGTCTATATAGATATTTCATGATACATATGAATGATTTGGGTAAGTCTACTTAAAATTTTAGTACTTTACGTTACCTAAAGATTACATCATCCTTGTTGGAGTATAAATGATTAGTTCCTTATGGGGAGGAAAGAATAACTTTATCAAATGGTATTTTTCCCACTCAAAAGATTTTTAATAAAATTAAGGTTAACCAAAACCCTTGGAAAAGGGAGTGGGTGTCTAACCCTGAAATATTGCATGAGAAGTTTTATCTAGTGAAGTATCATGTTAGACCAATGGAGCTAATGGATATAGGTCTTGAACCTAATAAGGTTGTTCAATTGATGTTAATGTGGATGAAATGAAAAAAGAAGAATACGTAGTGGTGTATCTTAATGAGGAAGCTAGAGATGATCATGAGGAGAACAAGAAAGTATATCCTACCATATCCTTTGGATCTCTAGATTATACTTTACCTTTTCCATCTCACGAGGAAGAACTTTAGTCTAAGGATTTGTTTGACATTGAGGTGTCTATTATTATTTATGAGGATAATCCAGAATGGGATGAGTCTAGGGGCTCTAAAGAAGTTAAAGGCAGTTCATACGGATATCCTATTATTGGTAGTACTTATAGACAGCCTACACCAGAATAATCTGTTAACGGGGAGAATTCCCCTAGATCTATTATTTTGGTCCTAGAGTATTTATTATAATATTATAATGATGGGTAAAATCTACCAAGACACAGTGGACCAACCATCCCTTATACTTAGAGAATTATAGAGGGATCTCTCATTACTTCCATATATTCCCAATAAATGATTGAGGTATATTTTATGAGACCACAGTTGACCATATTCTTGAAGATATATTTAGTCCTACTCCCACCAAATCCATAGAAGAAGATGAAAAAGGTAGTGATCATGTAGAATATGTTGAGAACCTACTATTCATAAATATGTTGATCATGATGATAAAGGTGATGATTAGTTTGATAGAACTACATTAGTGGAAGATTTAGATGATCTTGAATTTAAGAAACAAGTTTATGATACATCTACCACTGTATATACTTATATTCCTTCTATATTATATATTATAAAGGATGATTTGAATGAGTTAAAATAAAATTTGATGGGTGTAATAATGAAATATTTCTTGGTTTTGGAAATTCCTTGGAGCATACTCCAGAAGAATACATTAGGACAATGATGTTGGTGATTTCTCATCTTCAACCTCAATTTTATCTTGAGATTTTTTTGAGAAATGTAATTGAATATTTAAAGTCATAGTTATGTTCTATATGAGAACACATCGTTGATATGATGGTTTAGTAAGACCATAGGTATATGAGTTAAGTCTTTCAGGATGCTACATCTATTATTCCTTTTTCTGATCCTCCTCCCAGTTCTCATGGAAAACCATATTTTGATGAGGAGAAGATCATAAAACTCACAAGGTATGAGTTAAAGGTTATGTTTGATGATTAAAAGAAAACCATATAAGATATGTTTGATGTGTTTCATACAGATACTACCAAAAAATTATCACTAGTTAGGGAAGATGTCAAGAAATCTAGCCAAGATAGAGAAACCATAAAAGGGATATTGATTTCTACCTTATCTAGATCTTTACCAATTCAGATTTATATTGTATATTTAGGAATCTTAATTTGGATTTGAATATACCTCCTTTGACTCAAGAATTTAAGTCACAAGTAGAGAATTTCAATGTGCTAACTCTAGTTTTGGATGATTTTATGGAAACCAGAGAAGATTTTATTTAGGATTCAGAGAATGGTTCTTGAGTAGTTATTGATTTCACTAGGTTTATAGAACCCTTTTGATACACTACACATACAACTATTATATCCCTTCAAACTATTCCTATTTCCTTATATTGAAACACACTCTTATCAACCATTAATACTTTTGGTATAACTCCTAGGGAATCCATCCAACACATTATTCCCATGTCCAAATGTGTAGCCGTAAATGGACCTGTATCCACCTCTTCACCTAAGACTACCTCTTACTCCCCTACTTATACTACCAAAGTAAATGATCCTAGTATTCATTCATACGTCAGAGATGTTCCCAATTTAGATTCTGGGTAGAATTTTTGATAGGGACTACTTGTAAAACTTTTTTTATTCTATCTTTCAATATTAATGGAATACCCATTTTCTTCTTATTCATGGTTATTGTTTTTCCTATTATCTATTTATTTTCCCTCCAATTAACTTTTTGATAATCCCAAAAGGGGGAGTGGGTGTAAAAAATAAATTTAATTAATTGGAAATATTTGAATAATTTAAGGGGATTGATAAATTACCACTCATTGTACTCTAACTAACCACATGAAAAAATTACTTACCATGCATCATATGAACAAATTCTATTCAGGTCATAAACCAACTGTGCATTAAGATATGTACCTACCATGAGTATAAAATAAGTGAATGTGATAAGTAATAAAGCTATCATGTGATGAAGTCAAGTGACTTAATGAAGAAAAGAAGCTACAACGTGAAGTCACGAACCTACTGCATTATAAAATAGACTAAAAACATGATGGAATGAGCTAACAATGTGAATTTTCCATGAAAAATGTCCATATCAATTGAATATGAGATAAATTAACCATGATTTAAGTTAAGAAAACTTACAGAGTCTCACTTAGTATTAGAGATTTTTTAAATCTCCAATGGCTAGTTATCAAAGAATTAATTGTAGAGTCAGTACAATTAATACTACCTTGATTATTCTATAGTGGATATTTTTTGATGGAGTTATTTTTAAGAAGAAGAACTGATCATGTAAAAAGTAAGAGAGAGACATATACTCTTACAGAGTTAAATAGAATAAAATACATGTGGGATTGTTCTATACATATAACTCATTCAGAACTCTTCATGACACCCTGTTTTTCAGAACCTAATGTAAAACTTGTTCAGGATCATTTCAAAGACATATTCATAGACTCTTAGACAACTGAATCTATTCCAACTGAGCTGCACAAAATCTTCTCATCTATCATCTCTTTCTCTTTCTATTTGTTCTTAACATTTTAGCTATGTTTTTTATTAATCTTTTTATCTATAAACACAGTTTCATACAATTAACTAGATAGTTTTAGAC
The DNA here is from genome assembly GCA_963277665.1 of Viscum album. NCBI lineage: Eukaryota > Viridiplantae > Streptophyta > Magnoliopsida > Santalales > Viscaceae > Viscum > Viscum album. The sequence continues at coordinate 1,466,332,933 of OY728156.1, read as the reverse complement.
ACTATATTTAAACTCTTTTCATTTTTAATCCCAAGTATAACTATGGAAGAGGTCGTGTGTGATCTGAACTATTTATCTACCATGTAGAACTATAGAAGGGACCTTTAGCTTGTATTGTCATAGTACAAATTTTTGTAAAACTTGATCCATGTTATATATCAGTTTATTAAATAATAAACTTCTTAGAAGTAGGTGATTTCCAAGTGGATGGGATTAGGTCTTGGATTAATACTGAACCCCTCATTTAATTTTTACTATGTGATTTCTAGTGTTGTTTCCTCTATTTTAATTAACTAACAAATATCTATTTTAAAAAATAAAAAAAATTACTCTGATAGTTGGATATTACATGTGTGTTATATACTGTGTTTAAAACTAATAAATTATTTTCAAAATTTATAAAGAGTTTTCATACTTATTTTTAACTAGTTTATGATCAAACTAATAAGAAACTTTTTGATAGTTCAAGTTATATAATTATAATATTTTAGTTAATTGTGATTATTTTAAAAATTGAGGGATTTACATTTTTAAATATTATTAATAGAAGTTTTTATTTGGAAGCTCAATTCACCCCCCTCTTGAGTGTTTCATTGGGAATAGTAGGAGTTAATATATTGTTCCATGATTAAGGGGCCTGAATATCCACTAAAATTAAGAGGCTTTTTTAATATGAAGGTCTCCAATTCAACTTGATATTTATTAAGGGGAATTAGTTGTTACACCTATCTAAAGCTATTATTTAAAAGTTGAATCATGTAACGACCCAAAAATTCATTAATGAAAATTCCTCTTGGTCTATTTAAACGTATTTCTATGGTTATGTAAAATGTATGCACTTATTTGGTTTTATTTTTTGGATTTTAAAATACTGTTAAGAATTTTGACCATTGGTAATATAGCCATTGAACAATGATCACATGATTATTATAAATATAGGGCTTTAACAAATCGAATTTACTCAGAAAAAGGAAGCGACGACCTCATCCAGTAGACTTGTCCTGTACAAAGCCCATTTTTTAGAGCTCAAAAAGGAGGTGGTTTCATTGGGCTACACTCTTGACCAAGACCAAGCTGAGCTTCAATATGTTAAGCTCTAACGGAACCACCTACATGAGAAGTGGAGGTTGATAGAGATTTCTACCCGAGCGATGTTATCCGAGCCACCCCAAGAGTTTTTCACCGTCGCACACCTTACCCTTCGGTCTTATGTGGGTGTTATAAGGGGTCATGTAACAAGACCCTAGCACTATGATTAAGTGCATTATTTTTTTATATAATAATTAATATACATTCATTTTATTATCGTATCTCTATAAATAGTTTTTAAATGACAAAGAGTATTTTAAGTTAATTTTCAACTTAGTAATCTATTTTGAAATATTAATAAATTTTTGAATTAAATAATATTTTAATAAAATATTATTAGTATTAAATTTATTTTTTTAATTATAAATGATCATATAATTTTTATGAATGCAATTGTAAATTTTTATTAAGTTTTGAAAGCTCTTTTTGTCAAAACCCATTATTTTTCGATATATGTCGATTTTTATTTTAAAAGTAAAAATTCAACTTTTTAAAAAATTATTTAGATAAAATGAATATTATTTTTGGAATCAGGATGTCTAAATTATCTAATGGTAAATTTTTAATAATTTTCTGAGATAGTCAATATTTTGGGTAAAAATTAAATACCTTTTAAATATATAATTTGTTTTATGTCATCCTAATGAACCAATAGTGATGTAATAAAATACTCTAAACATTATATTCAGACAATATATGTTTTACCATTAAAATAATGTGATTTTTTGTTTGTTTTTTTTATAGAGCTTTAGTGGACCCTTCAAGACTTATAAAACATTTTAGCCTTTTAAACTGATTTCCTTGAGAGTGTGACTCACCTCCACATAAGAAACCCTATTATTTTAAGAAGTTTGGCCATTTTCTTTATAAAATATTGTTTCCCACACCCCTTTGGCCAAACCCATGGGCAAAAACCATGGTCTGGTTTGTGGTTTTGATTAGTTTAACGTGTGGTTTCCCAAACCTAAATAATAAAGAATTCCCTCTTCTTTCATATATAAAACCACCCAAGTTCCCAATACCTTTTCACTCAAATCCTTTGGAGTTCATCCAACCTTTTACCTCCTCTCTCTAGAATCCTCCCAAGGTACCCCAAGCTCCCAAGAAGTCTCTCTCAAGCCCCTCTCAAGCCTTTGGGATCACATTTCCAAGGAAGGGATTCCTTCCTTTCTCATTTTAACCAAGTTTCTTAATATTGTTAAAGTTGATATCATAGGATAGGTTTAGTTATTTTTGGGATTAGTATTAGAAAACCTAGTGAAACCTCAGATACATTACTAAGTATAATAAAAAACATCCCTATGTTTTGGTGAGTATTGAGTAAGTGGTTTATCGAGCCAATACATCACTGTCTGGATACAAGCAGGTAGAGGTGGCTCTGGCATAAATGTACCTAGGAGTGAAAAATCTAACAAGGAGTTTTGAGCTTGACCTGGTGTATCATGTTTCATGAAAATAGGCCTTGCTGCACTCTTGGTTATGAAAATCCCAAGGGATATGCATTGGTAAATTCATAAGCTTAATATGAACCATTATTAAGGGAATGAGAAAAAGAACCTTAGAATATATGTTAGAAAGTATATCATGGATAACATATATTGAAGCCTATATATTCATAAGTTAAGGAAATAAAAGATATTTATAAGTCATATTTTTTGTCCTTAGATTACTCTTTATGTGTTACCCCTAACTTTCCTTTTATTCCAGCCAATATCCAGTAATAGGAGGGCTCAGGCTAACAACCGATGCGATGAACAATGTGATGACTGTTCTAATGAGATGCCCAATCTGATGGGAGTAAGAATTGAAAACTTTGTCCCAATACACTCTCATTTAACTCAACCATTGAATAAAAACATGGTTCAAGAGGAACATTCACCCCCCCACCCCAAGAGAGAACAAGTCTCTATCGAGAGCTTTATGAGACAAAGGTCTCCTACTTTTAATGGATCATTTGATCTCTCAATCGCCAAACAATGGATCAACTCCATTGAAAAGATATTCTCCATCCTTTAATGTTTTTAATAAGAGAAGGTTCTTCTAGTTTCTTATCGTATGGAGGTTGAAGCTGATCAATGGTGGACATTGATAAAAAATACAAAGCCAGAGGAGGAGATCGAGGCGATGGAATGGAAGTATTTCCGGAAGATTTTTTTTGATAAATATTTTCCGAACACCCTCCGGCTTTAGATGGAAAGGGACTTCCTTTCCCTCAAGAAAAAAGCTGACGAATCTATCAGAGCGTACGGGGAGGAAAAATTCACAAGGCTTGCACGATACGCCTCCGGCTTTATCGTTACCCCCGAATGAAAGGTTGACTGCTTCTTTGGTGGGCTAAAACCTAGCCTTTAGAAAGCCCTAGTGATATGTGACTTTGAAAGCTATGAGAAAATTGTCCGATGCGCCCTCAAGGTAGAAATAGAGATTAGATAATCTTAGGGGTACCATGGGGATAAGATTCATAAGGTAGACTTCAATTCTAGTGGTCCGATGGATAAATCCAACAGTGCTAAGAAGCTCCATCACCCCGTTTTCAAAAAGTGTGGAAATAAGTACCCCAAAAATTGCTTTAAGGGGATGAAGAAATGCTTTAGGTGTGTAAGAGAAAGATACCAAGCTATTAACTGCTAACTAGAAAAATCGACGACTGCGACAGAGGAGATGAATGCTCTGTTTGAATCTCAACCTATTGTTTATTGCTTCAACTACAATGAACCATGGCATCTTTCAAATCAGTGCCCTATGCCAAGGGTTTTCAGAGGCAACCAACAACCTCCAAGGTAGCAAGGGCGAGCTTTTTCCATCACTACCGCCGAATTGAACCCTGACAACGAATTGGTGACAGGTATGCTAGTTATTCATTCAAGAATAGCGAATGTAATTTTTGATTCAGGTTCTATAAATTCTTTTATATCCCAATTGTTTAGTATAGAAATACCAACACCACCATAAATCATTGAAGTAAAGATGTCGGTGAGTACAAAAAATTGGGAAATCAGTGCATCCCATAAATATAACTCCTCCCTAGTCTTAATCGGTGGATTGACCTTCCCAAAGAACCACATCATACTCTCTCTCATGGAATTTTATGCAATTCTTGGCATGGATTGGATTTCCCTATATAGGGAAAACATAAATTTCCATGAGATGGAAATCACTCTCCATGTGGAGAATCGACCCCCGATTCTGTAAAAGTGCAAGGAGGAAGATGGATTTTCTTTATCTCCATCATCTCAAGAGTGGATATTACTGCCCTATGAGCACGCGTATCTAGATCAAATGATTGAGTATAAGGAGGAAACCATCCTTGACGACATGCCTATTTTGAGGGAATTTTCTGAAGTGTTTCCCGAGGAATTTCCTGGTCTTCCTCCTAGAAGAGATGTTTAATTCTCAATTGATCTTATACCCGGGACGTTGCCAATATCCAAGAATCCATTTAGAATGGCTATTGTGGATATTGAAGATCTGAAGAAACAACTCCAGGAGAATCTAGATAAAGGGTTTATACACCCCAGTGCTTCACTATGGGGTGCACCAGTCCTCTTTGTCAAGAAGAAGGATGAGTCAATGTGCCTTTGTGTCGATTATCATGAGTTTAATAGAATCACAATAAAGAAAAAGTATCCTCTCCCATGAATTGATCAATTTTCTACTAGATGTGTGGAGAACAATACTTCTATGAGGTATATTTGTAGTCAGGATATTATCATGTAAGGGTGAAGAAGAAAGATACCCCTAAGACTCCTTTTTGTACAAGATACAGGCACTATGAATTCATATTAATTCCTTTCAGACTCACTAATGCTCTAGAAATCTTCATAGACTTGATGAATAGAGTCTTTAGAGATTACCTTGAAAAATTTGTGGTATTCTTTATAGATGATATTTTAATATACTTAAAAAAATTAGGATCGTGAGGAGCATCTATGAAATATACCAAAGACCTAGTTTAAGGAGAAGCTCTATGAAAAGTATATCAAGTGTGATTTTGGGTTGAAATAGGTCTCATTCTTGGTAAATATCATCACAAGCAATGGGATATTTGTGGATACCTCTAAGAGATCTACAATAGATGGATGTACGAGGCTGACATCGTTAATGTATATTCGTAGCTTATTGGGGTTAGCTGGATATTATCAATGATTTGTGAGAAATTTATCATGATTTTCAAACCCTTTTACCAAGCTAAATCAGAAGGGAGTAAAGTTTTCATGGATTGATGAATGAGGAAAAAGCATTAAGGAGTTGAAAAGGAGGCCTATCCCTACACCTGTGCTCACTTTACCCAAAATTGGAGAAATTTTGTGGTATTCAATGATGCTTTGAAGAAGGGCCTAGGCTGTGTGTTGAGGCAAAATGACAAAGTCATTGCCTATGCTTCAAGGTAATTGAAAGTTCATGAGAAGAATTATCCAACACATGATCTGAAGTTGGCAATAGTGATCTTCAATTTAAAAATCTGGAAGCATTATCCCTTTGGGGAGAAGTGTGAAATATATACGGACCACAAAATCCTCAAGTATATATTCACACAGAAAGCGTTGAACATGCACCAACAAAGATGGTTAGAGATGATAAAAGACTATGACTACTCAATCCATTACCACATTGGGAAAGCAAACAAGGTGGCATATGATCTAAGTAGAAAGGACCTAGTGATTCTATCATTGATGAGAATTTAGAAGGATCCAATCTTCTTATATTTGATAAAGATGGACATGGGAATCATAAATAAGAGAAAATTATCAATCCTTTCACAAATGATTGTTCAACCGTCTCTTTTAGAAAGATTAAAGGATGCTTACAAGAATGATGTGGGAATTAATAAGAAAGTGGAAGCTACCAGAAAAGGGAAATCCTTAGAGTTCAATTTTAATGAACAAGGAATTGTGAGATTTGGGAAAATACTATGTGTTCCATCAAGTCTGAAGCTAAAGAAGGAACTTTTAGTTGATTCCCATTGTTCAAATTTCTCTATTCACCTAGGAAATACAAACATGTATCGAGATCTACAAGAGAATTATTGGTGGGATAATATGAAGAAGGGGATCACTGATTATGCATCAAAGTGTCTGGTGTGTCATCAAGTGACGACAGAGAGGTAGAAGTCTAAGGGGATGATGCAACCATTGCCCATACAATCATGGAAATGGGAGAACATTGCAATGTACTTTGTCACCAGACTTCCAAAGATATCCAAAGGCAACAATTCAATCTGGGTTGTTATGGATCGTCTTAAAAAGTCTTCACACTTCATTGTAATTCAGGAGGATTTATCATTGGATCAATTGGCACAGATATATATCAGGGAAGTGGTAAGGCTGCAAGGAGTACCACTATCTATTGTATCCAATCGAGATCCAAGATTCACCTCTATGTTTTAGAAGAGTCTTCAACATAATCTGGATACTGAACTGAACTTCAATACGGCCTATCATCCTCAAACAGATGGCCAATCAGAGTGAACTATTCATACACTAGAAGATATGTTAAGATCATGTTCAATGGACTTTAAAGGAGGATGGGATCAACATCTTCCTATAGTTGAATTATTCTATAATAACAGTTTTCACTCGAGCATCTGAATGGTGCCTTATGAATCCCTCTATGGGAAGAGGTTCAAAACACTGACATGTTGGGATGAAGTCAGATAGAATAAGCTTCTAGGACCAGAGATGGTCAAAGAAATGGTGGAGAAGGTGAAAGTCGACAGAAGAGTTATGTAGATAACCATCAACAAGACCTTGAGTTTAATGTTAGAGACATGTTATTTCTACGCATATCTCCATGGAAGAAGGTCATGAGGTTTTGAAAGAAGGGGAACTTAAGTCCTAGGTACATCGGCCCCTTCGATATTCTTGATCGTGTTGGGGTTGTGGCCTATCGACTAGCACTTCCACCTACCATGGCCAAAGTACATGATGTATTTCATGTATCCTTCTTAAGGAATTACATACCGGAACCTTCACATGTACTCTATTTAGAGGTAGTACATCTAGAGGATGACCTTTTTTATGAGGATCCACCAGTGAAGATCTTAGATCATAGATAAAAAGTTCTATGAAATAAGAAAATACCCCTCATCAAGGTGTTGTGGAAAAACCACAAGTTTGAAGAAGCGATGTGGGAATTAGAGGAAGTGATGAAACAAAGTTACCCATATCTATTTTAGTGTGGGAAAAGAAAAATTCTAGGGAGAAATTTTTTAAGGGGGAAGATTGTAATGACCTAAAAATTCATTAATGAAAATTCCTCTTGGTCTATTTAAATGTCTTCTTATGGTTATGTAAAATTTATGCACTTATTTGGTTTTCTGTTTTGGATTTTAAAATACCGTTAAGAATTGTGACCATTGCTAATATAGCCATTGAAAAGTGATCACAAGATTTCTATAAATACAGGGCTTTAAAAAAATCTAATTTACTCATATAAAGGAAGTGATGGCCTCATCCAGTAGACTTGCCCCATACAAAGCCCAATTTTCAAAGATAATAAAGGAGGTGGCATCATTGAGATTTTATCTTGACCAAGCCCATACCAAGCTTCAACATGTTAAGTTTGAATGGAACCGCCTATAGGGGAAGTGGAAGTTAATAGAGATTACCACCCAAGCGATGTTATCCAAGCCACCCAAAGAGTCTATCACCATCGCACACCTTAACCTTCGGTCTTATGCCGATGTTATAAGGGGTTATGTAACAATACCCTATCACTATGACTATGTACATTATTTCTTTATAAAGATTATACATTCATTTTATTATTGTTACTTTGTAAAGAGGTTTTTTAAAAAAAATAGTATTTTTAGTTAATATTTAACTAAGAAATATATTTTGATGAATTAATGGATTTTTTAATTAAATAATATTTTAATAATATAATATTATTAATAAATTACTTATTATTAAATATAAATTAGCGTATTATTTTTATTAATACAATTGTAATTTTTATTATGGTTTGAAAGCTATTTTTGTCAAGACCAATGAATTTTATAAAAATGCTAGTTTTTATATTAAAAGTGAAAACCCACATATTTAGAAACCTATTTAGATCAAATGGATATTATTTTTAGATTCAGGACTTCGAAATTATCCAACAGTGAATTTTTCATAATTTTCTGAGACAGTTGAATTTTTGGGTAAAAATTAAATACTGTTTAAATACATAATGTGTTGTTATGACATAATAATGACCCTATATTGATGTAATAAAATACTATAAACATTATGTTCGGCCAATATATGTTTTAACATTAACATAATGTGATTTTGGGCTTGTTTTATTTATTTTACAAAGTTTTAGTGGACCCTTCAAGACTTATAAAATATTTTGTCTTTTTAAATTGTTTTCTTTGAGAGTGTGACTCACCTCCACATATGAGACCCTAATATTTTAAGCATTTCGGCTATTGGACTTATAAAATATTTTTTTCCACTCCCCTATGAAAAAAAACCATGTGCAAAAACCATGGTCTGGTTTGTGTTTTTGATTAGTTTAATGTGTGGTGTCCCAAACCTAAATAATAAAGAATTCCCTCTCCTTTCCTATATAAACCCACCCAAGATCCCACTTCCTCTTCACTCAATGACTTTTTAGTTAATAAAACCTCTGACCTCATCTCACTAGAATCCTACCAAGGCACTCCATTCTCCAAATAAGTCTCTCAAAATCCCCTCCCAAGCCTTTGAGATCACATTTCCACGTTAGGGATTCCTTACTTTCTCATTTTAGAAAAGTTTCTTAATATTGTTATATCCTTTTATTTTCATTTATAAATGTTGGGGTATAATTTTTCACCTCTCCTATACTTACCTCTTTATGTTTGAATGATTATATACCCCTTTTCTCTCATTAATGTCTCCCATGTACACCCGTTACTATGTCAGAATTCCGTAAAGAATTTCTCTCTCCTCATTTACATTCAATCAATTCTTTTGTATTATTAATCTAAGTTCCATTAAATATGTTGGGACATGTATCTATATGACCCCCTTTATTTAATTTTCATGTAAATATGATTATATAACCATTTCTCTCTTATCAACCTTTTTTATGAATTCTTACGTCATGCCGTTACGCTGCCGAAATTACACCGATTTTCCAAGCCAATGTAAACCCCGAGGACATGCATAAGAAAATGGTGAGCTATAAAGCCCAATAAGAGAATAAAAATGGAATAAAATGAAAAATACATTAAATATTAGTCAATACTCATATCAATGAATCAAAATAATAACATGAACATAAAGTCATGATAAAACATGATAATCATTACATGAAAATCTGTCAACAACACTTAACATGGAATTAGCATGAGTCAATGATCATTGAATATAGAGCATGAGTAAACCCTCATTGCACTTGAAGCACAAGTAAAACCTACTTTCAATTAAATTATCATGATTAAACACTCATTTAATATTAATTATCATGATACTATACTTTACCCAATGCATTGGAGCGCTATCAGGGCGCACCCTTCTTAAACATTTCATTTCATGCATAAGTGTACCGCATGGATCATACAACATGGAATCAATAATCATAATATATTCCATGATAAAAGTATGTATAATAAATACATGAATATTTATAATCAATAATTAAATGTGCATAAATGTGAATACCCTTGATAGATAAATGGGCATGATATTCACTACACAATGACAATGGCTTGGAAAATCTGTGCAATTTCGGCAGTGTAACGACGTGACGTAAGAATTCATAAAAATGGTTGATGAGAGAGAAAGAGGGGTCTCAACATATGTAAATGAAATGTACAGTTAGTTTTTGTGTAGATATATGTCCCATCATATGTAATGGAACTTATATTCATAATACAAAAGAATTGGTTGAATGTAAATGGGGAGAGAGAAATTCCTTACAGAATTTCAGCATAGTAATAGGTGTACATGAGAGGAATTAATGAGAGAGAAAGGGGCCTCTAATCATTCAAAAAAAAAGGAATTATGGGGGAGGTGTGAAATCATACCCCAACATTTATAATTGAAAAGAAAAGGACATAACAATATTAAGAAACTTTGCTAAAATGATAAAAGAAGGAATCCCTTACTTATTAATGTGATCCCAAAGGTTGGGAGGGGCTTGAGAGAGACTTCTTGGGAGCTTGGGGTACCTTGGGAGGATTATAGAGAGAATAGGTCAGAGTTTGGAAGAACTATAAAGGCTTTTAGTGAAGAGGAAGTGGGAACTTGGGTGGGTTTTAATAGGAAAGGAGAAGGAATTCTTTATTATTTAGGTTTGGGACACCACACATTAACCTAATCAAAACCACAAACCATCCCATGGTTTTTCCCATGGTTTTGTCCATAGATGAGTGGGAAAAAATTATAAGGCCATTGTTCAAACTTCTTAAAATAATAGGATTGCTTACGTGGAGGTTAGTCACACTATCAAGGAAATCAATTTAAAATGCTAAAATGTTTTATAAGTCTTGAAGGGTCCACTAAAGCTTTGTAAAAAAATAAAACAAACCAAAAATCACATTATTTTAATGGTAAAACATATATTTGCATAAATTAATGTTTATACTATTTTATTACATCACTATTGGGTCATTATGATGTCATAAAACAAATTATATATTTAAACGGTATTTAATTTTTACCCAAAAACTCGACTGTCTCATAAAATTATGAAAAATTCAATATTGGATAATTTCAACATCTTGATTCCAAAAATAATATTCATTTTATCTAAATAATTTTCTAAATATGTGAATTTTTAGTTTTAAAATAAAAACCGACATTTATTGAAAAATCATGGGTTTTGAAAAAAACAACTTTCAAACATTAATAAAAAATTAAAATTGCGTTCATAAAAATTATATTATCATTTATACTTAATAAAAGTAATTTAATAACAATAATATTTTATTAAAATATTATTTAATTAAAAAATCCATTAATTTATCAAAATAGATTCCTTAGTTGAAAATTAACTAAAAATACTATTTGTGATTTAAAAACTATTTACATTGTTATGATAATAAAATGAATGTATATTCATTATTATATATAAAAAAATTCACATAATCATAGTGCTAGGGTCTTGTAACATAACCCCTTATAACACCCACATAAGACCGAAGGGTAAGGCGTGCGATAGTGACATACTCTTGGGGTGGCTCCGATAACATCGCTCGAGTGGTAATCTCTATCAACTTCCACTTCTCCCATAAGCGGTTCCATTCGAGCTTAACATGTAGATTATTAGCTTGGGCTTGGTCAAGAGAAAATCCCAATGATGCGACCTCCTTTCTGAGCTCTGACAAATGGGTTTTGTACGGGAAAAGTCTACTGTATGAGGCCATTGATTCCTTTGTCTGAGTAAATTGGATTTGTTAAATCCCTATATTTATACTAATCATGTGATCATTGTTCAATGACTATATTAGAAATGATCACAATTCTTAACGGTATTTTAAAATCCAAAACATAAAACCAAATAAGTTCAAACGTTTTATATAACCATAAGAAGACATTTAAATAGGCCAAGAGAAAATTTCATTAATAAATTTTTGGTTCATTACAATCTTCCCCCTTATGAAATTTCTCCCTCGAAATTTCCTTTTCCCACACTAAAAGAGATGCATGTAACTTTGCTTCATCACTTACTCTGATTCCCAATCCACTTCTTCAAACTTATTGTTTCTCCATAACAATTTCACGAGGGGCATTGTATTTTTTCGTAGAACTTTTTTACCTATGATATAAGATGTTCACTGGTTGCTCCTCATAAGAAAGATCAACCTCTAACTGTACTACCTCTGAATAGAGTACATGTAAATGGTCTAGTATTTACTTCCTTAATAGGGAAATATGAAATACATCATGTACTTTGGCCATGGTAGGTGGAACTGATAGTCGATATGCCACATCCCCGACATGATCAAGAATCTCTAAGGGGCCGATGTACCTAGGACTTAACTTCCCATTATTTCTACACCTCATGAATTTATTCTATGGATATATGCATAGAAATACCATGTCTCCAACTTTAAACTCAAGGTCTTTTCGATGGTTATCTGTACAACTCTTCTTTCAACTCAGGGCTGCCTTGATATGCTGCTGAATGGTTTTCACCTTCTCCACCATTTCATCTACCATTTTGGGTCCTAGCAGCTTACACTCACTAACGTCATCCCAACATGTCAGTGTTATGCAACTCTTCCCAAACAGGAATTCATAAGGTTCCATTCAGATGCTTGAGTAAAAATTGTTATTATAGGAGAATTCAACCAGTGGAAGATGTTGGTCCCACCATCCTTTGAAGTCCATTGAACATAATATTAACATATCTTCTAGTGTGTAAATATTTCTCTTAGATTGGCCATCAGTATGAGGATGATAGGCTGTACTGATGTTCAGTTCAATGCTTAGAGAATTTTGGAGACTTTTCCAAAAACTTTGAGGTGAATCTCGGATCACGATCGGATAAAATAGATAGTGGTAATCCATTCAGCCTTACCGGTTCATTGATGTAAATATGTGTAAGTTGATCCAATGAGATGTCCTCTCAAATCTCTATAAAGTGAGGTGTCTTCATAAGATGATCCACAATGACCCATATAGCATTGTTTCCTCTGAATGTCCTTGAAAGTCTAGTGACAAAGTCCATGGTAATGTTCTCCCACTTCAATGTTGGTATGGGTAGTGGTTTCATAATCCCCTTAGACTTTTGTCTCTCAGCCTTCACTTGCTGACATACTAGGAACATTGATGAATATTTAGCAATCTCCCTTTTTATGTTGTCTCACCAAATGTTTTCTTGGAGATCTCGATACATCTTTGTGATCCCCAAGTGAATAGAGAAATTAAAACTATGTACATCATTCAAAAGTTTCTTCTTCCTCTCTAGAATTTATGGAACACATAGTCTTTTCCCAAATCTCACAATTCCTTCCTTATCAACCATGAACTCTGTGGATTTCCCATTTCTGATAGATTCCACCCTTTTCAGAATTTCCACATCCTTTCTTTGAGCATACTTTATTTTCTACAAGAGGGATGATTGATAAATCATTTGATAAAGGATTGATGATGTTCCTCCCTTAACGATTCCCATGTCCATCATATGCAAATCTAAGAAGATTAGGTCCTTCTCAATTCTCATTAATGACATAATCATTGGATCCTTTCTACTTCGAGCATCTGCCTCCTTATTCGCCTTCCTAGGGTGGTAATGGGTTGAGTATTCATAATCCTTGATGAGTTCTATCCATCTTCATTGGTGCATATTAATCTCTTTTTGTGTGAATATATATTTGAGGCACTTGTGATCTGTATATATCTCACAGTTCTCCCCATAGAAATAATGCCGCCAGATTTTCAATGTAAAGATCACATCCGCCAACTCCATATAATGCATGGGATAGTTTTTCTCATGGATTTTCAGTTACCTTGAGCCGTAGGCTATTACTTTATCATTCTGCATCAACAAACAACACGGTCCTTTCTTCAGATCATAACTAAATACCACAAAAAGTTATCCACTAATGGGTAATGTGATCAAAGGCATAGTGGTAATCCTCCTTTTCAACTCCTTGAAGCTCTCTTCACATTCCTCACTCAAAGAAAACTTTACTCCCTTCCGAGTTAGCTTAGTAAGAGGGTTTGAAAATAAAGATAAATTTCTCACAAATTGTTAATAATATTCAGCTAAACCCAAGAAGCTACGGATATCGGTTATCAATGTTGGCCTTGTCCAACCCTCAATTATAGCTATCTTGGAGGGATCTACTGGTATCCCATTTATTATGATGATATGACCCAAGAATGAGGCCTCCTTCAACCATAACTCACACTTTTTGTACTTTTCATAGAGCTTCTCCTTCCGCAAAGTCTCTAGTACACTTCTCAAATGCTTCTCATGATCATCCTTGGTTATGGAGTATATTAGAATATCATCTTTATAGACTGCCACAGATTTTTAGAGGAAATATCTAAATACTTGATTAATCAATTCCATAAATATTGCTGGAGCATTAGTTAGTCTGAAAGTAATTAATATGAATTCATAGTTCCCGTATCTTGTACAAAAATTAGTCATGGGGATATCCTCCTTATTAACCATTCTTGGTAATATCCCGACCGCAAATCCACCATGGAAAAGTATTGTGCTCCATGAAGCTGATCAAACAAGTCATCAATTAGTGGAAGAGGAAACTTTTTCTTTATCATGATTTTTTTGATCTCATGATAATTAATGTAAAGGTGCGTTGACCCATCCTTCTTCTTGAGGAAGAGGATTGGTGCACCCCATGGTGAAGCAGTTGGGCGTATAAACCCTTTATCAAGATTCTATTGTAGTTGTTTTTTAGCTCCACAATCTCCAAAACAACCATTCTATACGGATTCTTGGGTGTTGGAAACGTCATAGGTATAAGATCAACTAAGAATTCAACATCTTTTCTAGGATGAAGACCATGTAATTCTGAGGGAAACACTTCAGATAATTACCTCACAATAGGAATGTATTCAAGGATGGTTGCCTCATTAGACTCAATCATATGAGCTAGATACGCATGCTTATAGGGGATTAATATCCACACTTGAGATGATGGAGCTAAAGAAGATTCATATTCTTCCTTGCACTTGTACAGAATCAGAGGTCGATTCTCCACATAGAGAGTGATTTCCCTCTAATAGAAATTTATGTAGGCTCTATATAGGGAAAGAAAATCCATGCCAATAATTGCATAAAATTCCACAAAAGGGAGTATTATGAGGTTCGTCGGGAAGTTCAATCCCCAAATTAAGATAGGGGAGGAGTTATATTCATGGGATGCAATGATTTCACCATTTTCCGTACTCACCGACATCTTTACTTCCATGATTTGTGGTGGTGTTGGGATTGTTCTACTAAACATTTGGTATATAAAAGAATGCGTATAACCTAAATCAAAAAGTACATATACTATTATTGAAAGAATAACTAGCGTACCTATCACCACTTTGTTTTCGAGGTTCACTTTAGTGGTAGTGATGGAAAAATATCACCCTTGATACCTTGGAGGTTGTTGGTTTCCTCTAAAAATTGTTGTCTTAGGGCACTAATTTTCAAGATTCTCTATTTCTTTGCAGTTGAAGAAATGAACAATACATTGAGAGTTGAATGGATCATTCATCTCCTCTGTCACAGCTCTGGGTTTTTCTTATCGGTAGTTAATAGATAGGTTTCTTTCTCTTCCACACCTAAAGAATTTCCTCATCACCTTCAAGCAGTTTCTAGGGTGCTTCTTTCTGCACCTTTGGCAAGTGGGGTGCTGAATCTTTTTATCACCGTTGGATTTATCCATCGGACCTTTATAATTGAAGTCCACCTTATGATTCTTATCCCCATTATACCCCTAATATTCTCTGATCTCCATTTCGACCTTGAGGGCACATTGGACAATTTACTCATAGCTGTCAAAGTCACGGATCACCAGGGATTTCTATAGGCTAGCTTTCATCCCAACAAAGAAGTGGTCAACCATGCATTCGGGGGTAAAGAAAAAGCCGGAGGAATATCATGCTAGCCTTGTGAAGTTTTCCTTGTACGATCTGATAGATTCATTGTAATTTTGTGTGAAGGCAAGAAAGTACCTTTCCATATTAAGCCGGAGGGTGCGCGGAAAATATTTTAAAAAAAACATCCTTCTGAAATCCTTCCATTCCAACTCCTCGATCTCTTTATCAGGATTCATATATTTTATCAATGTCCACCATTGATTAGCTTCACCCTCAATACGATAAAAATCTAAGAGACCCTTCTCTTGTTCGGAATATTTAAATATGGAGAATATCTTTTCAATGGAGTTGATCCATTGTTCGATGATTGAGGGATCATATGATCCATTAAAAGTAGGAGGCCTTTATCTCATAAATCTCTCGATAGTGACTTGTTCTTTCTTAGGGGGGGTGAATGTTTCTATTGAACCATGTTTCTATTAAATTCTTGAGTTAACTTAGAGAGTATCATGACAATGTTTATGATTCCTACTCCCATTGGATTGGGCATCTCATTAGAGCAATCATCACATTGGTCTTCGCCTCGGTTGTTAGCCCGAGTCCTCTTATTATCGGCCATTGACTGGAATAAAAGGAATGTTAGGGGTAAAACATAACAGGTAATCCAATAACAAAATAGATGACTTATAAATAGATTATATTTCCTTAACTTATTAATATATAGGATTCTATTTATGTTATCCATGATCTACTTTCTATAATATATTCTTAGGCGATTTCTTGTATTCCCTTAATAATAGTTCCTACTAAGCTTGTGAATTTACCAATGAATATCCCCCAGGAGTGTCATAACCAAGAGTTCAGCAAGGCCAGTTGTCATGTACCAGGATACCCTGGGTCTAGGCTGAAACTCCTTGTATGGATTTTCACCCCTAGGTACATCTGTGCCAGAGCCGCCTCTACCTGCTCGTATCCAGAGAGGGATGTATTTTCTTGATAAACCACTTACTCAATAACCACTAAATATTAGGGATGCTATTATTATACTTAGTATTGTATCTAAGGCTTCACTAGGGTTTTCAAATCCTAATCCCAAAAATAACTAAACCTCCCTATGATACCAACTATAACAACCCTACTTTTTATTACACACTTAAACCTAATTTATTACATAAAATTCACTTGATAAAATATAGAAGATTGATAGCTCTAGTGTATTTTGTGATTATGAACATTAAATAACAACTTATAACATATAACATACATCATATTTATTGAAAACTTCCTTTACGTGACTACTATATTCCCTCATACTTAGCATTGCGTGGGATAACCTGAGGACATGCATAAGAAAAGGATGAGCTATAAAGCCCAATAAGGTAATACACATGGAATAACATGGGGAATACAATACATGTTAGTCAACAGGAATATCAATGGATCAAAATAGGAACATGAATATAAAGGCATGATAAATCATGATAATCATAACATGAAAATGTCGCAACAACACTTAACATGGAATTATCAGGAGCCAAGGCTCATTGCACATAGAGCATGAGTAAACCCTCATTGCACATGAAGCACAAGTAAACCATCATTTCAATTGAATTAGCATGAGTAAAAACTCATTTCACATGACATATCATGATACTATACTTTACCCAATGCATTGGAGCGCTATCAGGGTGTACCCTTCTTAAACATTTCATTTCATGAATAAGTGTGCCACATGGATCATACAGCAAGGAATAAATCATCCTAATTTATTCCAGGATAAAGGGATGTGGAATACCTAAATGAATATTTATAATCAATAAGTAAATGTGCATAAAGGTGAATACCCTTGATAGAGAAATGGGCATGGTATTCACTACACTATGATGTTGGCTTTGAAAATCGGTGCAATTGCGGCAGTGTAACGGTGTGAGATAAGAAATCATAAAAAAGTTTGATGAGAGAGAAATGGGTGTCTCATCATACGTACATGACATGGAAAGTAAGGGGTTTATATAGATACATGTCCCAATATATGTAATGGAACTTATATTCATAATACAAAATAATTTCTTGAATGTAAATGAGGAGAGATAAATTCCTTACGAAATTTCGACACAGTAACGGCTGTACATGTGAGGCATTAATGAGAGAGAAAGGGGTCTCTAATAATTAAAAAACAAATAGGGATATATGGGGGAGGTTTTTAATCATATACCAACATTTATAATTGAAAATAAAAGGACATAAAAATATTGTGAAACTTGGCTAAAATGAGAAAGGAAGGAATCCTTTATTTGGAAATGTGATCCCAAAGGCTTGGGAGGGGATTGAGAGAGACTTCTTGGTAGCTTGGGTCTCCTTGGGAGGATTATAGAGATAGGAGGGTAGAGGTTGGATGAACTCCAAAGACCTTGAGTGAAGAGTAAGTGGAAGCATTGGTGGGTTTATATAAGAAAGGAGAGAAAATTCTTTATTATTTCGGTTTGGGACACCACACATTAAACTAATCAAAACCACATACTAGACCATGGTTTTTGCCCATTATTTTTTCCAAAGGGGAGTGGGAAACAATATTTTATAAGTCCAATGGCCTAAATTCTTAAAATAAAAGGGTTTCTTATGTGGAGGTTAGTCACACTCTTAAGGAAATCAATTTAAAAAGTTAAAATGTTTTATATGTCTTGAAGGGTCCACTAAAGCTTTGTAAAAAAATAAAACAAAACTAAAATCACATTATTTTAATGGTAAACCATATATTGTCCAAAATAATGTTTATATTATTTTAATACATCATTATTTGGTCATTATGATGTCATAAAACATATTATATATTTAAATGGTATTTAATTTTTACCCAAAAATTCGACTATCTCAGAAAATCATGAAAAATTCACCATTGGATAATTTTGACATCAGTATTCCAAAAATAATATTCATTTTATCTAAATTTTTTTCTAAATATGTTAATTTTCACTTTTAAAATGAAAACTGACATTTATCAAAAAATCATGGGTTTTGACAAAAACAACTTTCAAACCTTAATAAAAAATTACAATTTCATTCATAAAAATTATATAAGCATTTATACTTAATAAAATTAATTTAATAATTATAATATTTTATTAAAATATTATTTAATTCAAAAATCTGTTAATTTATCAAAATAGACTCCTTAGTTGAAAATTAACTAAAAATACTATTTGTTCTTTAAAAACTGTTTACAGAGTTAAAATAATAAAATGAATGTATATTCATTAATAAATACAAAAATTATGCACAAAATCATAGTGGTAGGGTTTTTTTACATAACCCCTTACAAGAACCGCATAAGACTGATGGGTAAGGTGTGTGATGTTGACAGACTCTTGTGGTGTCTTGGATAACATTGATCAGGTGGTAATCTCTATTAACTTTCACTTTTCCCATTGGAGGTTCCATTAAAGCTTAACATGTTGAAGCTCAGCTTGGGTTTTGTTAGGAGCTAATCCTAATGACACCACATCCTTTCCGAGCTTTGAAAAATGGGCTTCGTATGGGACAAGTCTACTGGATGAGGCCATCACTTCCTTTGTCTGAGTAAATTGGATTTTTTAAAGCCCTATATTTATAATAATCCTGTGATCACTGTTCAATGACTATATTATCAACGGTCAAAATTCTTAACTGTATTTTAAAATACAAAACATAAAACCAAATAAGTGCATGCGTTTTACATAACCATAAGAATTCATTTAAAAAGACCAAGATGAATTTTCATTAATGAATTTTGGGGTCATTACAATCTCCCCCCCTTAAGAAATTTTACCATAGAAATTTCATTTTCGCATACTAAAATTGATGTGGGTAACTTTTTTTATCACTTCCTCTAATTCCCACGTCACTTCTTCAAACCTATGGTTTCACCACAACACCTTGATGAGGGGCATTTTCTTATTTTGTAGAACTTTTTTCTATGACCAAAGATTTTCACTGGTTTCTCCTCGTAAGAAAGACCACCCTCTAACTATACTACCTTTGAAGAGAGTACATGTGAAGGGTATGATATGTACTTCCTTAATAGGGAAACATGAAATACATCATGGAATTTGTCCATGGTAGGTGGAAGTTCTAGTCGATAGGCCACAGTCCCGACATGATCAAGAATCTCTAAGGGGCCAATGTACCTAAGACTTAACTTACACTTCTTTCCAAATCTCATGAACTTATTCCATATAGATATGCATAGAAAAACCATGTCTCTAACATTGAATTCAATGTCTCATCTATGGTTGTATTCATAACTCTTCTGTCAACTTTGGGCTGCCTTGATATGCTGCTGAATGGTTTTCAACATTTACACCATTTCTTCAACTATTTAAGGTCCTAGCATCTTATTCTCATCGACTTCATCCCAAAACGCTGGTGTTTTTCACCTTTTTCCATAAAGGGATTCATATGGTGCCATTCAGATGCTCTATTGGAAAATGTTATTGTAGGAGAATTCAACAAGTGGAATATATTGGTCCCACCCTCCTTTGAAATCTATAGAACATGATATTAACATATCTTCTAGTGTTTGAATAGTTTGCTCAGATTGGCCATCAGTTTGAGGATGATAGGCTGTATTGAAGTTTAGTTCATTTCTTAGAGCATGTTTGAGACTTTTCCAGAACTTCAAGGTGAATCTCGGATCACGAGAAGGTAGAGGAGGCTCTGGAATAAATGTACATAGGAGTGAAAAATCCTACAAGGAGTTTCGAGATTGACCTAGGGTATCCTGGTACACGAAAATGGGCCTTGTTGCACTCTTGGTTTCGCCACTCCCAGTGGATTTGCTTTGGGAAATTAACAAGATTAGTATGAACAATTATTAAGGGAATTTAAAAAAATGCATCTAAGAATACATGTTAGAAAGTAGATTATGGATAACATAGATTGAAGCTTATAGATTCCAAAGTTAAGGAAATAAAAGTAATTTATAAGTCAACCGTATGTGTCCTTGGATTACCCTTTATGTGTTACCCCTAACTTTCATTTTATTCCAGCCAATGGCTGGTAATAGGAGGACTCGAGCTAACAACCGATGTAAAGATCAATGTGATGACTTTTCTAATGATATGTCCAATCCGATGGGTGTGATAATTGCAAACTTTTTCATGATACTCTCTCAGTTAACTCAAGCATTAAATAGAAACATGGGTTAAGAGGAATGTTCACCCCCGAAGAAAGAACAAGTCTCTATCAGGAGATTCATGAGACAAAGGCCTCCAACTTTTGATAGATCATCTAATCCCTCAATCACTGAACAATGCATAAAATCCATTTAAAATATCTTCTCCATCCTTTAATGTTACAAACAATATAAGGTTATTTTTGTTGCTTATCATATGGAGGGTGAAGCTGATCAATGGTGGACATTTATAAAAAATACGAAGCCTGAGGAGGAGATCGAGGCGTTGGAATGAGAGGATTTTTGGAAGATGTTTTTTGATAAATATTTTTCAGGCACCCTTCAACTTAAGATGGAAAGGGACTTCCTTGAACTCAAGCAAAAAGATGATGAATCTTTCGGAGTATACGAGGAAAAATTAATAAGGCTTGAACGATACGCCTCTGACTTTTTCATTAACCTTGAATGCATGGTTGACTGTTTCTTTGGTGGGTTGAAACCTTTCCAGTGGAAAGCCCTGGAAATCCGTGACTTTGACAGCTATGAAACAATGGCCTGATGTTCCCTCAAGGTCGAAATAGAGATCAGCGAATTTCAGGGGTATCATGGGGATAAGAAGTGTAAGGTGGGTTTCAATTCTAGAGCTCCAATGGATAAATACAATGGTGCTAAGAAGATCCAGCACCCAACTAGCCAAAGGTATAGAAAGAAGAACCTTGAAAATTTCTTGAAGGGGACAAGGAAATTCTTTAGGTTTGGAAGATAAGGACACCCAGTTGTTAATCGTGGACAAGAAAAACCCACGGTTGTGATAGAGGAGAAAAATTCTCCATTCGATTCTCAATGCATTTTTCATTTCTTCAACTAAAAATAACCAGGGAATCTTGAAAATTAGTGCCCTAATCTAAGGATTTTCAGAGGCAACCAAAAACCTCCAAGGAATCAAGAGAGATATTTTTACATTACTACCACCTAAGGGAACCCCGACAATGAAGTGGTGACAGGTACGCTAGTTATTCATTAAAGAATAGTAAACGTACGTTTTGATTCCAGTTCTACGCATTCTTTTATATCCCCAACGTTTATTAGAAAAATCCCAACACTACCACAAATCATGGAAGTAAAGATATTGGTGAGTATAGAAAATGGTAAAATCATTGCATCCCATGAATATAACTCCTCCCCTATCTTAATCGGTGGATTAAAATTCCTGGAGAACCTCATCATACTCCCTTTGGTAAAATTTAATGAAATTATTGGCATGGATTGACTTTCCCTATATAGAGCCAACATAAATTGCTGTGATAGGGTAATCACTCTCCATGTGGAGAATCAAACCTTGATTCTGTACTAGTTCAAGGAGGAAGATGAATCTTTTCTAGCTCCATCATCTCAAGTGTGGATATTACTGCTCCTTGAGAATGTGTATCTGACTGAGATGATTGAGTCTAAGGAGGCAACCACCCTTGAAGACATGCCTATTGGGAGGGAATTCACTGAATTGTATCCTGAGCAATTTCCTTGTCTTCCTCCTTGAAGATATGTTGAATTATCAATTGATCTTATACCTAGGACATTCCAATATCGAAGACTCCATATATAATGGCTATTGTGGAGCTTGGGGAGATAAACAAACAACTATAAGAGAATCTGGATAAAGGTTTTATATGCCCAAGTGCTTCACCATGGGGTGCACCAGTCCTCTCCGACAAGAATAAGGGTTGGTCAATGCACCTTTACATCAATTATCGTGAGTCGAATAGAATCATGATAAAGAACAAGTATCCTATCCCACGAATTGATGACTTGTTCGATCAAATTCCAAGAGCACAATACTTCTCCAATGAATATTTTCAGTCAGCATATTACCAAATAAGGGTGAAGAAGGAGGATATCCCCATGACTACCTTTTTTACAAGGTACAAGAACTATGAATTCATAGAAATGCCTTTTGGACTCACTAATTATTCAGAAATATTTATGGATTTGTTGAATAGAGTATTTAAAGATTACCTCAACAAATTTATGTTAGTCTTTATAGATGATATTATAATATAATCCAAAACCATGAGGAGTCATGAGGAGCATCTAAGAACTGTACTAGAGACTTTGCAGAAGGAGAAGATCTATTAAAAGTACAAAAAGTGTGAGTTATGGTTCAATAGGTATCATTATTGGGTCATATCATCACAAGCAATGGGATATCAGTGGATCCCTCCAAGAAAACTACAATTGAGGGATGGATGAGGCCAACATTGTTAACAGATATCTGTAGCTTCTTGGGGTTAGCTGGATATTATCGACGATTTGTGAGAAATTTATCACGACTGTCTAACCCTCTTACCAAGCTAACTCAGAAGGGAGTAAAGTTTTCTTAGAGTGATGAATGCGAAGAGAGATTCAAGGAGTTGAAATGAAAGATTATCACTGTGCCTGTTCTCACATTACCCAAGAGTAAAGAACTTTTTGTGGTATTTATTAATGATTTGAAAAAGTTCTTGGGTTATGTGCTGATTCAGAATGATAAAATGATAGCCAACACCTCAAGGTAGCTGAAAATCCTTGTGAAAAACTATCCCATACAAGATCTAGAGTTGGTGGCTGTGTTCTTTGTGTTGAAAATATGGTAGCATGATCTCTATGGGGATAAGTGTGAGATATATACTGATCAAAAGAGCCTTAAATATATTTATTCACACAAAAAGTGCTTAATACGAGCCAACGAAGATGGATAGAACTCATCAAGGATTATTACTACTCAATCCATTACCACCCTGGGAAAGAGAACATGGTGGCAGATGCTCTAAGTAGAAAGGATCCAGTGATTCTGTCATTGATGAGAATTGAGAAGGATCCAATCTTCTTAGATTTACATAGGATGGATATGGAAATTATTAAGGGTGGAACATCATCAAAACTTTCACAAATGATTGCTCAACCGTCTCTTTTGGAAAGGTTAAAGGATGCTCAAAAGGATGATGTGAGAATTCAGAAGAAAGTGAAAGCTATAAAAAAAGGGAAATCCTCAGAGTTCAATGTTAATGAATAATTAATTGTGAGATTTGGGAAAATACTATGTGTTCCATCAAGTCTGGAGATGAAGAAGGAACTTTTGGATGATTCACATAGTTCAAATTTCCCTATTCAGCTAGGAAACAAAAATATGTATCGAGATCTCTGAGAGCATTATTGGTGGGATAATATTAAGAAGGATTCACTGAGTATACATCAATGTGCTTGGTGTGTCAGTAAGTGAAGGTAAGAAGGAATAATTCTAAGGGGATGATGCAACCATTGCCCATACAAGCATGGAAATGGAAGAAAAACACCATGAAATTTGTCATCGAACTTCCAAAGACATCCAAAAGAAACAATGCAATATGGGTTGTTGTGGATCGTCTTACAAAGTTTTCACACTTCATTACAATTCAGGAGGATTTCTCATTCGATAAACTGGCACAAATATATATTAGGGAAGTGGTAAGGCTATATGGAGTACCACTATCTACTGTATCCGATCGAGATCCAAGATTCACCTCTATGTTTTGGAATAATCTTCAACATGATCTGGATACTGAACTGAACATTAGTACGGCCTATCATCCTCAAACGGATAGAAAATCCGAGCGATCTATTCAGACATTGGAATGTATGTTAAGATCATGTTCAATGGAACTTAAAGGAGGATGGGATCAATATCTTCCTCTAGATGAATTATCCTATAATAATAGTTTCTACTCGAGCATCCAAATGGAACCTTATGAAGCCCTGTATGGGAACAGGTGCATAACACCAACAAGTTGGGATGAATTCGGTGATCGTAAGCTGCTAAGACTAGAAATGGTCGAAGAAATTGTGGAAAAGGTAAAAACCATTCAGCAACATATCAAGGCAGCATAAAGTCGACTGAAGAGTTAAGCAGACAACCGTCGACGAGACCTTGAATTCAAAGTTGGAGAAATGATGCTTCTACTCATATCTCCATGGAAGAAGTTCATGATATTTCTAAAGAAAGGGAAGTTAATTCCTAGGTACATCGGACCCTTTGTGATTCTTAATCATGTCGGGGTTGTGACCTATCGATTAACACTTCCACCTACCACGACCAAAGTATATGATGTATTTAATGTTTCCCTATTAATGAAGTACATACCATACCCTTCACATGTACTCTCTTACAAGGTAGTACAGTTAGAGGATGATATTTTTTATGAGGATAAACCAGTGAAGTTCTTAGATCATAGAGAAAAAGTTCTACGAAATAAGAAAATGCCCCTCGTCAAGGTGTTTTGGAAAAAACACAAGTTTGAAGAAGTGGCATGGGAATTGAAGGAAGTGATGGAGAAAAGATACCCACATCTATTTTATTGTGGGGAAAGGAAAATTCGAGGGTGAAATTTCTTAAGGGGGAAGATTGTAATGACCTAAATTTTTTTAATGAAAATATCTCTTAGTCTATTTAAATGTTTTCTCAAGGTTATGTAAAAGGTATGCACTTATTTGGTTTTATGTTTTGGATTTTAAAATACTATTATGAATCATGACTATTTATAATATAGCCTCTAAGCATTGATCATATGATTAGTATAAATATAGGGCTTTAACAAATTCAATTTACTCAGACAAAGGAAGTGATGGCCTCATCCGGTAGACTTTCCCCGTACGAAGCCCATTTCTAGGAGCTTGGAAAGGAGGTGGCATCATTAGGCTTTACTCTTGACCAAGCCCAAGCTGAGCTTCAACATGTAAATCTCAAATAGAACTGCTTACGGGAGAAGTGGAAGTTGATAGAGATTACCACCCGAGCGATGTTATCCGAGTCACCCCAAGAGTATGTCACCATCACACACCTTACCCTTTGGTCTTATGCAGGTGTTATAAGGTATTATGTAACAAGACCCTAGCACTATGATTATGTTCATTATTTGTGTTTATAATAATGAATATACAATCATTTTAATATTGTAACTCTGTAAATAGTTTTTAAAGCACAAATAATATTTTTGGTTAATTTTCAACTAAGGAATCTATTTTGATAAATTAATTGATTTTTGAATTAAATAATATTTTAATAAAATATTATTATTTTTAAATTATATTTATTATGCATAAATTATCATATAATTTTTATGAATGCAATTGTAATTTTTTATTAAGTTTTGAAAGCTGTTTTTTTCAAAACCCTTAAATTTTCGATAAATGTTAGTTTTTATTTTAAAAGAAAAAATTCACATATTTATAAAATGATTTAGATGAAATGAATATTTTTTTTGGAATCATGACATCAAAATTATCTAGTAGTGAATTTTTCATAATTTTCTGAGACAGTCGAATTTTTGGATAAAAATTAAATACAATTTAAATATGTAATGTGTTTTATGATATCATAATGACCCAATAGTGATTTAATAAAAAAATCTAAACATTATTTTCGGCCAATATATGTTTTTCCATTAAAATAATTTGATTTTAGGTTTGTTTGATTTTTTTACAAAGCTTTAGTGGACCTTTCAAGACTTATAAAACATTTTAGCCTTTTAAATTGATTTCTTTGAGAGTGTGACTCACATCCACATAAGAAATCATATTATTTTAAAAATTTCAGTCATTTTATTTATAAAATATTATTTCCCAATCCTGTTTGGAAAAAACCATGGTTAAAAACCATGGGATTGTTTGTGGTTTTTTTAGTTTAATGTGTGGTGTCCCAAACCTAAATAATAAATAATTCCCTCTTATTTCTTATATAAACCCACCCAAGACCCCACTTCCTCTTCAAAAAATGTATTTGGAGTTCACCAAACCTCTTACCTCCTCTCTCTAAAATCCTCTCAATTCACCCCATGATCTCAAGAAGTCTCTCTCAAGCCCCTCCCAAGCCTTTGGTATCACATTTCCAAGTAAGGGATTCCATTCTTTCTCATTTTATCCAAGTTTCTTAATATTGTTACGTCATTTTATTTTAAATTATAAATGTTGGGGTATGATTTATCTCTTATACCATACTTACCACTTTATTTTTCAATTATGATAGACCCATTTATCTCTCATTAATGCCTCCCATGTACACTCATTACTATGCCAAAATTCCGTAAGGAATTTCTCCCTTCTCATTTACATTCAAGAAATTCTTTTTATTATGATTATAAGTTCCATTATATATGTTGGGACATGTATCTATATAACCCCCTTACTTTACATTTCATGTAAATCTTATGAGACACCCCTTTCTCTCTCATCAACCATTTTTATGAATTCTTATGTCACGCCATTACACTGTCGAAATTGCACCGATTTTCCAAGCCAATGTCATTGCATAGTTAATACCATGCCCATTTCTCTATCAAGGGTATTCACCATTATGCACATTTACTTATTAATTATAAATCTTCGTGTATGTATTCCATATCCCTTTGTCATGGAATAAATTATGATGATTTATTCCATGTTGTATGATCTACGTGTCACACTTATGCATGAAATGAAATGTTTAAGAAGGGTGCCACCTGATAGTACTCCAATGTTTTGGGAAATGTATAGTATCATGATACATTATGTTTAATGAGTGTTTACTCATGATAATTCAAGTGAAATGATTTTTTACTCGTGATTCATGTTCAATGAGGGTTTACTCATGCTCTATGTGCAATTAGCCTTGGCTCATGCTAATATCATGTTTAATATTGTTGCCACATGTCCATGTTACGATTATCATGATTTATGGTACCATTATGTTCATATTTCTCTTGTGATCCATTCATATTACCATTTTTCGGAGGTCATAAAGGAGGTGGCATCATTGGGCTTCACTATTGACCAAGCCCAAGCCGAGTTTCAACATGTTAAGCTCTAACAGAACCGCCTACGGGAGAAGTGGAAGTTGATAGATATTACCACTCGAGGGATGTTATCTGATCCACCCCAAGAGTCTGTCACCACCACACACCTTTCCCTTTGGTCTTATATAGTTGTTATAATGGGTTATGTAACAAGACCCTAGCACTATTATTATGTGAATTATTTTTGTATATAACAATGAATACACCTTCATTTTATTATTGTAACTCTATAAATAGTTTTTAAAACACAAATAGTATTTTTAGTTAATTTTCAACTAAGGAATCAATTATGAAAAATTAATGGATTTTTGAAATAAAAAATATTTTAATAAAATATTATTATTATTATATCACTTTTATTAAGTATAAATGATCATATAATTTTTATGAATGCAATTGTAATTTGTTATTAAGGTTTGAAAGCAATTTTTGTCAAAACCCATGATTTTTCGATAAATGTCAGTTTTTATTTTAATAGTTAAAATTTACATATTTATAAAATTATTTAGATAAAATTAATATTATTTTTGGAATCAGGATGTTGAAATTATCCAATGGTGAATTCATCATAATTTTCGGAGAATGTCGAATTTTTGGGTAAAAATTAAATACTGTTTAAATATATTATGTGTTTTATGACATCATAATGACCCAATAGCAATGTAATAAAATATTATAAAAATTATTCTCATCCAATATATATCTTAACATTAAAATAATGTGATTTTAGATTTGTTTTATGTTTTTACAATCTTTAGTCGACCCTTCAAGACATATAAAACATTTTAGCTTTTTAAATTGATTTCCTTGAGAGTGTGACTCACCTCCACATAAGAAACCCGATTATTTTAAGAAGTTCAGCCATTGGACTTATAAAATATTTTTTCCCAATCCACTTTGGAAAAAACCATGTGCAAAAACCATGGGATGGTTTGTGATTTTGATTAGTTTAATGAGTGGTGTCCCAAACCTAAATAATAAAGAATTCCCTCTCTTTTCCTATATAAACTCACCCAAGCTCTCACTTAATTTTCACTCAAAGACTTTTGAGTTCGTCAAACCACTTACCTACTCTCTCTATAATCCACCTAAGGTGCCCCAAGTTCCTAAGAAGTCTCTCTCAAACTCCTACCAAGCCTTTGGGATCACATATCCAAGTTAGGGATTCCCTCCTTTCTCATTTTATCCAAGTTTCTTAATATTGTTATGTAATTTTATTTTTCAATTATAAATATTGGGGTATGATTTATCACCTCCCCCATACTTTAAAATTTATGTTTTAATGATGATATATCCCTTTCTCTCTCTCTCTCTCTCTAATTCCTCCCATGTACACCCATTACTATGTCGAAATTCCGTATGAAATTTCTCTCTTCTCATTTATATTCAAGCAATTCTTTGGTATTATGAATCTAAGTTCCATTACATATGTTGGGACATATATATATATATATATATATATATATATATATATATTACCCACTTAATTTCCATTTTATGTACATATTATATGACACCCATTTCTCTCACATCAATTTTTTTATTAATTCTTATGTCACGCCGTTACGCTGCCGAAATTGCATCGATTTTCCAAGCCAATGTCATTGTGTAGTGAATACCATGACCATTTCTCTATCAATGGTATTCAAATTTATGCACATTTACTTATTTATTATAAATATTAATGTATTTATTCTACATACCTTTATCATGGAATAAATGATAATGATTGATTCCCTGTTGTATGATCCATGTGACGGACTTATGCATGAAATGAAATGTTTAAGAAGGGTGATCCCTGATCACACTCAAATGCATTGGGTAAAGTTTAGTATCATGATACATCATGGGGAATGAGTATTTACTCATTATAATTCATGTTAAATGATGGTTTACTTGTGATTCATGTGAAATGTGGGTTTATTCATGCTCTATGTGCAATGAGCCTTGGCTCATTCTAATTCCATGTTAAGTGTTGTTTCCACATTTCCATGTTATGATTATCATGCATTAACATGAATTTATGTTCATGTTCCTCCTATGATCCATTTATATTCCTATTGACTAACATGTATTGTATTCCTTATGTTATTCCATGTTTATTCCCTTACAGGGCTTTATAGCTCTCCCTTTTCTTATGCATGTCCTTGGGTAATCCCATGCAATGTTAGGTACGAGGGAATGTAGTGGTCATGTAAAGAAAATTTTCAATAAAGATGTTGTGTCTTTTACGTTATAAGTTATTATGTAATGTTATTAAGCCCTAAAGACACTAGTCCTCTCTATATTCAATGTTGTATCAAGTAAATTTTATGTGATAAATCAGGTTTAAGAGTGTAATAAAAAGTAGGGTTGTTATAGTTGGTATCAGAGGACATGTCTAGTTATTTTTGGGATTAGGATTAGAAAACCTAATGAAGCCTTAGATACATGACTAAGTATAATAAAAATAATCCCTAAGTTTTGGTGAGTATTGAGTAAGTGTTTTATCAATCATATACATCCGAGTCTGGATACGAGCAGGTAGAGGTGGTTGTGGCATAGATGTACCTAGGAGTGAAAACTCTGACAGGGAGTTTCAGGTTTGACCAAGGGTATCCTGGTACATGACAACATGCCTTTTTTCACTCTTGGTTACAACACTCCTTGGAGAGGAGGAAAATTATTATTTTTATTATATCATAAACCCCTTTTAAGGATGAAAATGAACCTAACATGACTTCAAGGACAAAAGAAATAAAACTATGCCCAAAAGGAACAAAATATATAAAACCAAATCAAAACAACAAGGGAATCCCCTCCCCAGCATAAAACAATTAGTCCAACTTCCACCTTCTCATCGCTACTCGGCAATATGTCCCATGCAATGATGCATGGTCCTGGTACCGATGGCGAAAACCATACCCTCTCAAACGTCCAATTCCAAATAGCCATGATCTGATGAAAACTCAAGCTCTAAACATCATCTGGAACAACCCCTGAAGCATAAATGGAAGCATAGACCCTTGTACCTCTGACCGCACAGCAGAAAACACCACCGAACAAAATCAATCAGAATACCAATAAGCAGATTCAATTAGATTCACACAGCAGATTCAACACAAGAGAATGGATCACTACAATAAGTAGATCCAAGAACACGAAACATCAAAAACCCATCACCAACCATCATAATAATACCAATCTCAACACCAACTGAGAAGAAACCAACTTTCAACGCTTTTCAACAAAATCACCAAACAAGAAACCAAATCTTGAACCTCCAAATCCACGCCCCTCAAACAGAAATAACCAAAAAAAAACATAGAAATAACATCAACTCATACTAAAAAAAATAGAAGGAAAAAATTCAGAAGAAACCCATCACCATAACGTTAGCAACCCGAACACCAAAATCATCAGAACATAACCCCGCCGCAAAGTTAAGGAAATAAAAGTAATTTATAAGTCGTCAGTTTTTCTCCTGGGATTAATTTTTATGTGTTACCCCTAACTTTCCTTTTATTCTATCCAATGGACGGTAATAGGAGGACTCATGATAACAACCGATGTGAAGATGAATGTGATGACTATTCTAATGAGATTACCAATCTGATGGGAGAGGAAATCACAAACTTTTTCATGATACTCTCTTAGTTAACTCAAGTATTGAATAGAAAAATGGTTCAAGAGGACGTTAACCCCCCCCAGTAAATAACAAGTACCTATCAAGATCTTAATGAGATAAAGGCCTCCTACTTTTAATTGATCATTCGATCCCTCAATCATCGAATAATGAATCAACTCTATTGAAAATATATTTTTCATCCTTTAATGTTCCAAAAAAGATAAGGTTACCCTAGATGCTTATCATATGGATGGTGAAGCTAATCAATGATGGACATTGATAACAAATATTAAGCCTGAGGAGGGGATCAAGGTGTTGGAATTGAAGGATTTTTAGAAGATGTTTTTTGATAAATATTTTTCATGCACCCTCTCGATTAAGATAGAAAGGGTCTTCCTTTCCCTCAAGAAAAAAAGACGATGAATCCATCAGAGCGTATGAGGAAAAATTCACAAGGATTTAATGATATGCCTCAAGATTTTTCGTTACCTCAAATGCAAGGTTGACCATTTCTTTGGTGGGCTTAAACCTAGAATGAGAAATGCTCCGACAATCTGTGACTTTGACAGATATGGAGAAATGGTTTGATGTGCCCTCAAGGTTGAAATGGAGATTATATAATATTAGGGGTATCATAGGGATAAAAAGATTAAGGTGGAATTCAATTGTGGTGGTCTGATGGATAAATCCATCGGTGCTAAGAAAATACAACACCCCACTTGACAAAGGTATAGAAAAAAGCACCCTAGAAATTTCCTGAAGGGGACGAAGAAATGCTTTATGTATGGAAGAGAAGGACACCTAGCCATTAACTATCGACAAGAAAAAACCGATGACTGTAGAGAAGGAGAGGAACACTCTGTTCGAGCCTCAACCCATTGTTCATTTCTTCAAGTGCAAAGAACTAGGGCACGTTGAAAAATCAGTGCCCTAAGCGAAGGGTTTTTGGAGGCAACCAACAACCTCCAAGGAAGAAAGGGAGAGCTTTTTTAATCACTACCCCCAAAGTGAACCCCGAAAACTAAGTGGTGATTGGTATGCTAGTTATTCATTCAAGAATAGTGAATGTACTTTTTTATTCAAGTTCTACGAATTCTTTTATATCCAGAAAGTTTAGTATAACAATCCCAACACCACCACAAATCATGGAAGTAAAGACATTGGTGAGTACAGAAAATGGGGAAATCATTGCATCCCATGAATATAAATCCTCCCTTGTTATAATTTTTGGATTAAACTTCTTGATGAACCTCACCATACTCCCTCTAGTGGAATTTGATGCAATTATCAGCATGGACTAGATTTCCTTAAATAGAGCCAACATAAATTTATATGAGAGGTAAATCACTCTCCATGTGGAGAATCGACCCCCTATTCTATACTAGTTAAAGGAGGAAGATGAATCTTCTTTAACTTCATCATCTCAAGAATGGATATTACTGACCTATGAGCATGCGTATCTGTCTCTGATGCTTGAGTCTATAGAATCAACCATCCTTGAAGACATGCCTATTGTGAGGGAAATTGTTGGAGTGTTTCTCGGGGAATTACCAAGTCTTCCTCTTACAAGAGATGTCTAATTATCAATTGACCTTATACCGAGGATGTTTCCAATATCTAAGACACTATATAGAATGACTATTGTGGAGATTGAGAAGATTAAGAAACAACTACAAGAGAATCTAGATAAAGGGTTTATACGCCCAAATGCTTCACCATGGGGTGAACTAGTCCTCTTCGCTAAGAAGAAGGATGGGTCAATGGGCCTTTGCATTGATTATCATGAGATCAAAAAAATCATGATAAAGAACAAGTACCCTCTTCCATGAATTGATGAATTATTTGATCAACTGCATGGAACACAATTCTTTTCCTAGGTGGTTTTGTGGTTGGGATATTACCAAGTAAAGGTGAAGAAGGAGGATATCCCCAAGACTACCTTTAGTACATGGTACGGGCACTATGAATTCATAGTAATGCCTTTCAAACTCACTAATGATCCATAAATATTCATGGATTTGATGAATAGAGTCTTTATATATTACCTTGACAAATTTGGGGTAGTCTTTATAGATGATATTCTAATATACTCCAAAACCAAGGAGGATTATGAGGACCATATAAAAACTATACAGGGACTTTGCAGAAGGAGAAGCTCCATGAAAAGTACATAAAGTGTGAGTTCTGGTTGAATGAGGTCTCATTCATGGGTTATATCATCACATGCAATGAGATATTAGTGGATCCATCCTAGACAAATACAATTGAGGGATATATAAGGCCATCATCAGTAACGAATATCCATAGTTTCTTGGGGTTAGCTGGATGTTATCGATGATTTGTGAGAAATTTCTCATGATTATACAACCCTCTTACCAAGTTAACTTGGAAGGGAGTAAAGTTTTCATGGAGTGATGAATGCAAAGAGAGATTCAAGTAGTTGAAAATGAGGCTTATGACTGTGCTCGTGCTCACATTACCCATGAGTGGAGAAATTTTTGTGGTATTTAGTGATACTTAGAAGAAGGTCCTAGGTTGTGTCTTAATGCAGAATGATATAGTGATAGCCTATGACTCAATGAAGCTGAAAATCCATGAGAAGAACTATCCCACATATGATCTGGAGTTGGAGGTTGTGATCTTTGCATTGCAAATCTGTCGGAATTATGTCTATGGGCAGAAGTGTGTGATATATATTGATCACAAGAGACTCAAATATATATATTAACACAGAAAGAGCTTAATATGAGCCAATGAATATGGATAGAACTCATCAATAATTATGACCGATCAATCCATTTCCACCGTGGGAAATCGAACAAGGTGGAAGATGCTCTAAGTAGAAAGAATCCATCGATTTTTTTATTGATGATAATTGAGAAGGATTCAATCTTCTTAGACTTGCATAGGATGAACAAAGGAATCGTTAAGGGAGGAAAATCATTAATTATTTCTCAAATGATTGATCAACCATCCCTCTTGGAGAAAATAAAGGATTTTCAAAGAAAGGATGTGGAAATTCTGAAAAGGGTTGAAGCTATTAGAAATGGGAAATCCTCAGAGTTTATGGTTGATAAGTAAGGAATTGTGAGATTTGGGAAAATTATACATGTCCCATCATGTCCGGAGATGAATAAGAAACTTTTGGATAATGTACACAGTTCAAATTTCTCTATTCACCCAAGAAACATAAAGATGTATCGAGATCCATGAGAAAACTTTTGGTGGGGCAATATGAAAAGGGAGATTGCTTTATATAAATCAAAGTGACTGGTTTGTTAGCAAATGAAGGCTGAGAGGAAAAATTCTAAGGGGATGATGAAACCACTACCCATACCAACATGGAAGTGGGAGAACATTACCAAGGACTTTATCACTGGACTTCTAAGGACATCCAAAGGAAACAATGATATATGGGTCGTTTTGGATCTTCTTATGAAGACAAATAACTTTATCATGATTCAAGAGGACTTCTCATTGGATCAACTTGAACAGATTTACATCAAAAAAGTTGTAAGGATGCATGGAGTACCACTATCTATTGTATCCAATAGTGATCTTAGATTCACCTCGAAGTTCTGGAAAAGTCTCTAACATACTCTAAGCACTGAACTAAACTTCAGTACAACCTATCAACCTCAAAATAATGGCCAATCTGAGAGAACAATTGAAAAACTAGAAGATATGTTAAGATCATGTTCTATGGAATTCAAAGGATGGTGAGACCAACATCTTCCACTGGTTGAATTCTCCTACAATAACAGTTTCCACTCGAGCATCCGAATGGCACCATATGAAGCCATTTATGGGAAAAGGTGTAGAACACCAGTGTGTTGGGATGAAGTTAGTGAGCGTAAGATTCTCGGACTTGAAATGGTCAAAGAAATGGTGGAAAATGTGAAAACCATTTAGCAGCATTTTAAGGCAGCCCAAAGTTGATAGAAGAGTTATGCAGACAACAACAGACGAGACCTTGGATTCAAAGTTAGAGACATGGTGTTTCTATGAATATCTTTGTGGAAGAAGGTCGTGATATTTGTAAATAAAGGGAAGTTAAGTCCTAGGTATATTGGCCTCTTCGAGATTCATGATCGCGTCGGGGCTGTGGCCTATCGAATAGAACTTTCACCAACCATGGCCAAAGTTCATGATGTATTTCATGTTTCTCTATTAAGGAAGTACATAACAGACCCTTCACATGTACTCTCTTCAGAGGTAGTATAGTTAGAGGATGATCTTTCTTATGAGGAGAAATGAGTGAAGATATTAGACTGTAGAGAAAAAGTTCTACGAAATAAGAAAATTCCCCTCATCAAGGTGTTGTGGAGAAACCACAAGTTTGAGGAAGCAACGTGGGAATTAGAGGAAGTGATGAAGAAAAGTTACGCACATCTGTTTTAGTGTGGGAAAAGGAAATTTCGAGGGAAAAATTTCTTAAGGGAGGAAGATTTTAACGACCCAAAAATTCATTAATGAAAATTACTCTTGTTATATTTAAATGTTTTATTATAGTTATGTAAAACGTGTGAACTTCATTGGTTTTATGTTTTTGTATTTTAAAATACCATTAAAAATTGTGAACATTGCTAATATAGGTGTTGAACAGTGATCACATGATTAGTATAAATATAGGGCTTTAACAAATCCAATTTTCTCAGACAAAGGAAGCGATGACCTCATCCAATAGACTTTCCCCAAACTAAGCCCATTTATTGGAGCTTGGAAAGGAGGTGGTATCATTGGGATTAGATCTTGACCAAGACCAAGGTGAGCTTCAACTTGTTAAGCTTGAATGGAACTACCTAATGGAGAAGTGGAAGTTGATAGAGATTACCACCCGAGCGATGTTATCTGAGGCACCCCAAGAGTCTATCACAATCACACACATTTCCCTTCGGTCTTATATGGGTGTTATAAGGGGTTATGTAATAGTACCCTAGCACTATGATTATATGCATTATTTTTGTATATAATAATGAATATACATTCATTTTATTATTGTAACTCTGTAAATAGTTTTTAAAGAACAAATAGTATTTTTAGTTAATTTTCATATAAGAAATCTATTTTGATAAATTAATGGATTTTTGAATTAACTAATATTTTAATAAAATATTATTATTATTAAATTAATTTTATTATGTATAAATTATCATAATATTTCTATGAATTCAATTGTAATTTTTTTGTTAAGGTTTGAAAGTTGTTCTTGTCAATAAACCCATAAATTTTTGATAAATATCGTTTTTTAGTTTAAAAGTGAAAATTCACATCTTTAGAAAATTATTTAGATAAAATGAATATTATTTTTGGAATCAGGATGTCTAAATTATCCAATGGTGAATTTTTCATATTTTTCTGAGAGAGTCGAATTTTTGGGTAAAAATTAAATACCGTTTAAATATATAATGTGTTTTATGACATCGTAATGACCCAATAGTGATGTAATAATATACTCTAAACATTATTTTCGGTCAATATATTTTTTACCATTAAAATAATGTGATTTTAGGTTTGTTTTATTTTTTTACAAAGTTTTAGTGGACCCTTCAAGCCTTATAAAACATTTTAGCCTTTAAATTGATTTCCAAGAGAGTGTGACTAACCTCCACATAAGCCACCCTATTATTTTAAGAATTATGGGAATTGGAATTAAAAAATATTGTTTCCCAATACCCTTTCGAAAAAACCATGGGAAAAACCATGGGCTCGTTTGTGGTTTTTATTAGTTTAATGTGTGGTGTCCCAAACCTAAATAATAAATAATTTCCGGTCCTTTCCTATATAAACCAACCCAAGCTCCCACTTACCCTTCACTAAAATCATTTGGATATCATCAAATATCTTTCCTGATCTCTATATAATCCTCCCAAGGCACCCCAATCTCCCAAGAAGTCTCTCTCAAGCCCCTCCCAAGCCTTTGGGATCACATTTCCAAGTAAGGGATTCCATCCTTTATCATTTTAGCCAAGTTTCTTAATATTGTTATGTCATTTTATTTTCAATTATAAATGTTGAGTTAGAATTTCTTACCTCCCCCATACTGACCTCTTTATTTTTTAATGATTATAAACCTCTTTCTCTCTCATTAATGCCTCCCATGTACACCCGTTACTATGCCAAAATTTCATAAGGAATTTCTCTCTCCTCATTTACATTCAAGAAATTATTTTGTATTATGAATATAAGTAACATTAAATATGTTGGAAAATGTATCTATATGAACCTATTACTTTCCATTTCATGTAAATAATATTATACACACCTTTCTCTATCATCAACCATTTTTATGAATTCGTACGTCACGCTGTTACGCTGTCGAAATTGCACAGATTTTCCAAGACAATGTCATTGTGTAGTGAATACCATGACCTTTTCTCTGTCAAGGGTATTCACCATTATGAACATTTAATTATTAATTATAAAGCTTCATGTATTTATTACACATCCCTTTATTATATAATAAATTATGATGATTGATTCCATGTTGTATGATCTATGTGGCACATTTATGCATGAAATGAAATGTTTAAGAATGGTGTGCCCTGATAGCACTCCAATGCATTGGGTAAAATATAGTATCATGATACATCATTTGCAATGAGTGTTGACTAATGATAATTCAAGTGCAATTAAGGTTTAATCATGCTTCATGTGCAATGAGGGTTTACTCATGCTCCACGTGCAATGAGCCTTGGCTCATGCTAATATAATGTTAAATGTTGTTGCCACATCTCCATGTAATGATTCTCATGATTTATCATGCCTCTATGTTCATGTTTCTTTTGTTCTTCATTGATATTGATATTGTCTAATATTTATTATATTCCTCATGTTATTCCATGTTTATTCCCTTACTAGGCTTTATAGGTCCCCCTTTTTTTATGCATGTCCTCGGGTTATCCTATGCAATGTTAAGTACAAGGGAATGTAGTGGTCATGTAAAGGAAGTTTTCAACAAGATGTTGCATTGTATGATTTACGTTGTTATATAATGTTCCAAATCCCCAGAGACACTAGACCTCTTGATCTTCTATGTTGTATCAAGTGACAGTTTTATGTAATAAATCATGTGTAAGTACTTAATAAAGTGCAGGGTTTCTATAGTTGGTATCAGAGGATATGTTTAGTTTTTTTTGGGATTAGGATTAGAAAACCTAGTGTAGACTTAGATACAAGACTAAGTATAATAAAAAAATCCCTATGTTTTGGTGAGTATTGATCAAGTGGTTTATCAAACAAATACATCCCTATCTGAATACGATTAGGTAGAGGCGGCTCTGACATAGATATAACTAAGAGTGAAAACTCTAACAAGGAGTTTCTGGCTTGACTTGGGGTATCATAGTACACTAAAATTGGCCTCACTGCACTCTTGGTTATGACACTCTTGGGACATATGATTTAGTAAATTAACAATCTTAGTTTGAAACATTATTAATGGAATTTAAAAACATAAATGCCTTTAAGAATATATGTTAGAAAGTAGATCATGGATACCATAGATTAAAGATTAAATATTCATAAGTTAAATATATAAAAGTAATTTATAAGTCATCTTTTTTTGTCCTTGGATTAACCTTTATGTGTTACCCCTAACATTCCTTTTATTCCAGCCAATGGTTGGTAATAGGTGGAATCAGGCTACCAACTGATGTGAAGATCAATGTGATGTCTGTGCTAATGAGATGCCCAATCAAATGGGAGCAGGAATCATGAACTTTTTCATGATAATCTCTCAGTTAACTCAGGAATTGAATAGAAACATGGGTCAAGAGAAACATTCAACCCCCCTAAGAAAAAAGAAGTCACTATCGAGAGCTTCATGAGATAAAGGCCTCATACTTTTAATGGATCATCTGATCCCTGAATCACCGAACAATGGATCAACTTCATTGAAAAGATCTTCTCCATCATTCAATGTTCTGAACAAGAAAAGGTTCTCCGGGATGTTGATCATATGGAGGGTGAAGCTGATCAATGATGGAAATTGATAAAAAATATGAAGCCTGGGAAGGATATAGAGGCGTTGGAATGGAAGGATTTCCGGAAGATGTTTTTTGATAAATATTTTCCGCACACCCTCTGGCTTAAAATGGAAGGGGACTTACTTTCCCTCAAGAAAAAATATGAAGAATCTGTCAGATCGTATGAGGAAAACTTCACAAGGCTTGCCTGATACACCTCTGGATTTGTTGTTACCCCTGAATGAAAGTTTGACCGCTTCTCTGGTGGGCTAAAACCTAGCCTATGGAAAAACCTGGCGATCCATGACTTTGACAGCTATGAGAAAATTTCCTAATGTGCCCTCAAGGTCAAAATGAAGATCAGAGAATCTCAGGGGTATCATGGGGATAAGAATCCTAAGGTGGACTTCAATTTTAGAGGTCTGATGGATAAATCTAACGGTTCTAAGAAGATCTAGCACCCCGCTTGCCAAAGGTGCAGAAAGAAGCACCCCTGAAATTTGTTGAAGGGGACGAGGAAATGCTTTAGGTGTGGAAGAGAAGGAAAACTATCTATTAATTACCAACAAGAAACACCCACAGTTGTGATAGAGGATAGGAATGATCTTTTTAACTCTCAATGCATTTTTTATTTCTTAAACTACAAAGAACTAGGGCATCTTGCAAATCAGTTCCCTCATCCAAGGGTTTTTGGAGGCAACCAACAACCTCCAAGGCAGCAAAGGATAGCTTTTTTCCATCACTACCACCGAAGTGAACCCTGACAACGAAGTGGTGACAGGTATTCTAGTTATTCATTCAAGAATAAAGAACATAATTTTTTATTCAGGTTCTACACATTATTTTATATCTTGAAATTTTAGTAGAACAATCCCAACACCACCACAAATCATGGTAGTAAATATGTCGATGAGTATGTAAAAAGGGGAAATCATTTCATCCCATGAATATAACTACTCCCCTATCTTAATTGGTGGATTGAACTTCCCGGTGAACCTCATCATACTCCCTCTCGTGGAATTTGATGCAATTCTTTGCATGGATTGGATTTCCCTATATTGAGCCAACATAAATTGCCGTGAGAGGGAAATCACTCTCCATGTGGAGAATAGACCCTCGATTCTGTACAAGTGCAAGGAGAATGATGAATCTTCTTTAGCTCCATCATCTCAAGTGTGTATATTACTGCCCTATGAGCACGCATATTTGTCTTAGATGATTGAGTCTAAGGAGGCAACCATCCTTGAAGAAATGCATATTATGAGGTAATTCACTGAAGAGTTTCCTAAGGAATTTCTAGGTCTTCCTCTTAGAAGAAATGATGAATTATTAATTGATCTTATACCTAGGACATTTCTAATATCCAAGACTCCGTATAGAATGGCTACTATGGAGATTGAGGTTTTGAAGAAATAACTACAACCGAATATGGATAAAGGGTTTATATGCCCAAGTGCTTCACCATGGGGTGCACCGGTCCTCTTCATAAAGAATAAGGATGGGTCAATGTGCCTTTTCATCGATTATCATGAGCTTAATAGAAACAAAATAAAGAAAAAGTATCCTCTCCCACGAATTGATGAATTTTTTGATCAGCAGTGTGGATAACAATACTTCTCCAAGGAAGATTTGCGGTCGGGATATTATCAAGTAAGGGTGAAGAAGGAAGATATCCCCCAAACTACTTTTTGTACAAGATACAAGCACTATGAATTCATAATAATGTCTTTCTAACTCACTAATTCTCCAACAATCTTCATGGAATTGATGAATAGAGTCTTTAGAGATTACCTCAACAAATT
Source organism: Viscum album (assembly GCA_963277665.1). Lineage (NCBI taxonomy): Eukaryota > Viridiplantae > Streptophyta > Magnoliopsida > Santalales > Viscaceae > Viscum > Viscum album. The sequence continues at coordinate 1,466,292,000 of OY728156.1, read as the reverse complement.
TTTGGTAGTCTTCATATATGATATTCTAATATACTATAAAACCAAGGAAGATTATGAGAACCATCTAAGAACTGTACTAGAGACCTTGCGAAAGGAGAAGCTCTTTGCAATGTACAACAAGTGCGAGTTCTAGTTGAAGGAGATCTCATTTTTGGGCCATATAATCACAATTAATGGGATATCGGTGGATTATTTCAAGACAAAAAAAATAGTGGGATGTCTTAGGCCAACATCGAAAACAAATATCCATAGCTTCTTGGGGTTAGCTGGATATTATCGATGATTTTTGAGAAATTTCACACGATTGTCCAACCCTTTTTCCAAGATAACTTAGAAGGGAGTAATGTTTTCATGGAGTGATGAATGCGAAGAATGCTTCAAGGAGTTGAAAATGAGGCATATCACTGTGCATGTTCTCACTTTACCCACAAGTGGGGAACTCTTTGTGGTATTCGGTGATGCTTCGAAGAATGGCTTGTGTTGTGTGTCGATGAAAAATGACAAAGTCATCTCCTATGCTTCAAGGAAATTGAAAGTTCATGAGCAGAATTATCCAACACAAGATTTGGAGTTCGCTGTGGTGATCATATCTTTAAATATTTAGTGGAATTATCTCTTTGGGGAGAAGTGTGAAATATATACGGACCAAAAAAACCTCAGGTATATATTCACACAGAAAGAGTTGAACATGTACCAATGAAGATAGTTAGATCTGATCAAAGACTATGACTGTTCAATCCATTACCACCATTGGAAAGTGAAAAATATGGTAGATACTCTAAGTAGAAAGGACCCAGGGATTCTATCATTTATGATAATTGAGAAGGATCTAATATTCTTATATTTGATGAAGATGAACATGGGAATCATAAATAAGGGAATATCAAAAATCCTTTCACAAATGATTGCTCAACCGTCCCTTTTGGAAAGGTTAAAGGATGCTCAAAAGGATTATGTGGGAATTAAGAAGAAAGAGTAAGCTATTATAAAAGGTAAATACTTGGAGTTAAATGTTAATGAGGAAGAAATTGTGAGATTTGGGAAAAGAAAATCTGTTCCTTCAAATTTGGAGTTGAAGAAGGAACTTTTGGATGATGCACATAGTTCAAATTTCAATATTCACCCAAGAAATACAAAGATGTATCAAGATCTCAGAGAGCATTATTGGTGAGATGATATGAAGAAGTATATCAAAAGTATACATCAAAGTTCCTGGTGTGTAAACAGGTGAAGGAAGAGAGGCAGATGTCTAAGGGGATGATGCAACCATTTCCCATACTAGTATGGAAATGAGAGAACATCACCATAAACCTTTTCAATGGACTTCCGAAAACATAAAAAGGCAACAATAAAATCCGGTATGTTGTGGATCACCTTAAAAAGTCTACACACTTCATTTAAATTCTAGAGGATTTCTCATTGGATCAACTAACACGGATATATATCAGGGAAGTGGTAAGGCTGCATGGAGTACCACTATCTATTGTATCTGATTGAGATCTAAGATTAACATCTAGGTTTTGGAAGAGTCTTCAACATGCTCTGGATACTGAACTAGACTTCAGTACAACCTATCATCCTCAAACTGATGGCCAATCTGAGTGAACTAGTCAGACACTGGAAGATATGTTAAGATCATGTTCAATGGACATTAAATGAGGATATGATCAACATCTTCCTCTGGTTGAATTATCCTATAATAACGGTTTCCACTCGAGCATCCTAATAGAACCTTATGAAGCCTTGTATAGGAATAAGTGCAGAACACCAGCATGTTGGGATGAATTTAGTGAGCTTAAGCTGCTAGGACAAGAAATGGTCCAAGAAATGGTGGATAAGGTGAAAACCATTTAGTAGCATATCAAGGAAGCCAAGAGTTGATAAAAGAGTTATGCAGATGACCATCGACGAGACCTTGATTTTAAATTTCGAGATATGGTATTTCTACGCATATATTCATTGAATAAGATCATGGGGATTGTATAAAATGGAAAGTTAAGTCCTAGGTACATTGGCCCCTTGGAGATTCTTGATCGTTTCGATGTTGTGGCCTATTGACTAACACTTACACCTACCATGGACAAAGTACATGATGTCTTTAATTTATCCCTCTTAAGGAAGTACATATTATACCCTTCACAGGTACTCTCTTCAGAGGTAGTACAACTAGAGGATGATCTTTCTTATGAGAAGCAACTAGTGAAGATCTTAGTTCATTGGGAAAAAGTTATACGAAATAAGACATTACCGCTCGTGAAAGTGTTGTGGAGAAACCACAAGTTTGAAGAATAAACATGGGAATTGGAGGAAGTGATGAATCAGAGTTACTCGCATCTGTTTTAGTGTGGGAAAAGGAAATTTCTAGTGTGAAAATTTTAAGGGTGAAGATTGTAGCAACTGAAAATTTCATTAATGAAAATTACTATGGATCTAATTAAATGTCTTAGTATGTAAAATGGTAATATAAAGTGTGTAATTATTTGGTTTTATGTTCTTGGATTTTAAAATACTATTATAAATAGTGAACGTTGCTTATATATCCATTGAACAGTGATCACCTAATTAGTATAAATATAGGGATTTAACAAATCCAATTTACTCAGACAATGGAAGTGATGACATCACCTAATAGACTTTCCCTGTACAAAGCCCATTTTTCAGAGCTTGGATTGATGTGATGTCATTGGGATTTTCTCTTGACCAAACCCAATCCGAGCTTCAACACGTTAGTCTTGAACAGAACCGCCTACATGAGAAGTGGAAGTTGATAGAGAATACCTCCCAAGCGATGTTATCCGAGCCACCATAGGATTCTGTCACCATGGAACACCTTACCATTCGGTCTTATGAGGGTGTTATAAGGGTTTATGTAACAAGAACCTAGAACTATTATTATGTGCATTATTTTTATATATAATAATGAATATACTTTCATTTTATTATTTTAACTTTGTAAATAGTTTTTAAAGCACAAATTTTATTTTTAGTTAATTTTCAACTAAATAATCTATTTTGATAAATTAATGGATTTTTGAATTAAATAATATTTTAATAAAATATTATTATAAGTAAATAACTTTTATTAAATATAAATGATCATATAATTTTTATGAATGCAATTGTATTTTTTTATTATGGTTTGAAAGCTATTTTTTTCAAAACCCATGAATTTTCGATAAATATTGATTTCTATTTTAAAAATTGAAAATTCAAATATTTATAAAATTATCTAGATAAAATGAATATTATTTTTGGAATCAGGATGTTGAAATTATCCAATGATGAATTTTTCATAATTTTTTGAGACAGTTGAATTTTTGGGTAAAAATTAATTACCGTTTAAATATATAATGTGTTTTATGATCATAATGACGCAATAGTGATGTAATAAAATACTATAAACATTATTTTCGGCCAATATAAGTTTTAACTTTAAAATAATGTAATTTTAGGTTTGTTTTATTTTTTTACAAAGCTTTAGTGGACCCTTCAAGACTTATAAAACATTTCAGCTTTTTAAATTGATTTCCTTGAGAGTGTGACCCACCTCTACATAATCAACCCTATTATTTTAAGAAGTTCCGCCACTGGACTTATAAAATATTATTTCCCACTCCCCTTTTGAAAAAAACCATGTTCAAAAACCATGGGATGGTTTGTGTTTTTTATTAGTTTATTGTGTGGTGTCCCAAACCTAAATAATAAAGAATTTCCTCTCCTTTGTTATATAAACCCACTCAAGTTCCCACTTACTCATCACTCAAATCATTTTTAGTTCATCCAAACTCTGCCCTAATCTCTCTATAATCATCCCAAGGCTCCCCAATCTCCTAAGATTTCTCTCTCAAGCCCCTCCCAAGCCTTTGGGATCACATTTCCAAGTAAGGGATTCGTTCCTTTCTCATTTTAGCCATGTTTCTTAATATTTTCATGCCCTTTTATTTTCAATTATAAATGTTGGGGTATGATTTATATCCTCCCCCATACTTCCCTATTTATGTTTTAATGATGATATTCCCCTTTATCTCTCATTAATTCCTCCCATGTACACCCGTTAGTATGTGGAAATTCCGTAAGTAATTTTTCTCTCCTCATTTACATTCAAGCAATTATTTTTTATTATGAATCTAAGTTCCATTTAATATGTTAGGACATGTATCTATATGACCCCATTACTGTCCATTTCATGTAAATATTATGAGACACCCTTTTCTCTCTCATGAATCATTTTTATGAATTCTTACGTCACGCCATTACGCTGCCAAAATTGCATTGACTTTCAAAGCCAATGTCATTGTGCAGTGAATACCATGCCCATTTCTCTATCAAGGGTATTAAGATTTATGATTATTTACTTATTTTTTATAAATATTCATGTATGTATTCCACATCCCTTTATCATGGAATAAATGGTGATGATTGATTCAATGTTGTATGATCCATATACCACACTTATGCATGGAATGAAATTTTTAAGAAGGGTGTGCCCTAATAGAGCTCCAATGAATTGGGTAAAGTACAGTATCATGATATTTCATGTGAAATGAGTGTCGACTCATGTTAATTCAAGAGCAATTAGGGGTTACTCTTTCTTCATGTGCAATGAGGTTTTACTTATGCTCCATGTGCAATGAGCTTTGGCCCACACTAATATCATGTTAAATGTTGTTTCCACATCTCCATGTTATGATTATCATGCTTTATCATTCCTTTATGTTCTTGTTCATCTTTTTATACATTAATATTCCTATTGAATAAAATTTATTTTATTCCTCATGTTATTCCATGTTTATTCCCTTACCGGGCTTTATAGCTCACCCTTTTCTTATGCATGTCTTCAGGTTATCCCATGTAATTATAAGTACGAGGGAATGTAGTGGTCATGTAAAGGAAGTTTTCAATAAATATGTTGTGTGTGTTATGTTCTATGTTTTTATGTAATGTTCCTAATACCCAAATACACTATACCTCTCGATCTTTTATGTTTTATCAGGTGATGGTATTATGTAATAAATCATGCTTAAGTATGTAATAAAGAGAATGGTTGTTATAGTAGGTATCAGCAGATAGGTTTAGTTATTTTTTGGATTAGGATTAGAAATCTAAGTATAGCATTATATACGGGACTATGTATAATAAAAAATATCCCTAAGTTTTGGTGAGTATTGAGTAAGTGGTTTATCAAGAAAGTACATTTCTGTCTGGATACAAACATGTAGAGGTGGCTCTGGCATAGATGTATCTAGGAGTGAAAACTCTGATAAGGAGTTTTAGGGTTGACCTGGGGTATCCTAGTACACAACAATGAGCCTTTCTGAACTCTTGGTTAGGACATTTTTGGGGGATATGATTTGGTAAGTTAACAAGATTAGTATGAACCATTATTAAGCGAATTTAAAAAAATGCCTCTAGGAATTATTATTAGAAAGTAGATCATGGATAACATATATTGAAGCTTATAGATTCATAAGTTAAGGAAATAATAGTAATTTATAAATCATTCATTTTTTTCCTTGGATTAACCTTTATGTTTTACCCCTAATTTCCTTTTATTTTAGCCACTGGCTGGTAATAAGAGGACTCGGGCTAACAACCAATGTGAAGATTAATGTGATGATTATGCTAATGAAATTCCCAATCTGATGGTAGAGGGAATTGAAAATTTTTTCATGATACTCTCTCAGTTAACTTAAGCATTGAATAGAAACATGGGTCAAGAGGAACATTCAACCCCCCTAATAAAGAAAAAGTCTCTATCGAGAGATTTATGAGACAAAGCCCTCCAACTTTTAATGGATCATACAATCCCTCAATAACTGAACAATGGATCAACTCCATTGAAAATATCTTCTCCATCATTCAATGTTTCTAACAAGAGAAGGTTCTCCTAGATGCTTATAATATGGAGGGTGAAGTTGATCAATGGTGGAAAGTATTAAAAATACAAAGCCTGAGGAGGAGATCGAGGCATTGTAATGGAAGGATTTCTGGCAGATGTTTTTTGATAAATATTTTCCGCACACACTCCAGATTAAGATAGAAAGGTACTTCCTTCCCTCATGAAAAAGATGAAGAATCCATCAGAGTGTATGAGGAAAACTTCACAAGGCTTGCAAAATATTCCTTCGGCTTTGTCATTACCTCCGAATGAATGGTTAGTTGCTTATTTGGTGGGATGAAACCTAGCCTGTGGAAAGACCTGGAGATCTCTGACTTTGACAGCTATGAGGAAATTGTCCAGTGTTCCCTCATGTTCAGAATTGAGATCGGAGAATCTCAGGGGTATCATGGGGATAAGAAGCATAAGGTGGACTTCAATTCTGGTGGTCTGATGGATAAATCCAATGGTTCTAAGAGAATCCATCACCCCACATTCCAATGGTGTGAAAAAAAGTACCCCTGAAATTTCTTGAAGGGGACGAAGAAATGATTTAGGTGTGGAAGAGAAGAAAACCTAGCTGTTAACTGCCAAAAAGAAAAACCCACGGCTATGACAGAAAAGTGGAAAGCTCTGTTCGACTCTTAATGCATTGTTCATTGCTTCAACTACAAAGAACTAAAGAATATTGAAAATCAGTGCCCTAATCCAAGGTTTTTCAGAGGCAACCAACAACCTCCAAGGAAGAAAGAGTGAGATTTTTCCATCACTACCATCGAAGTGAACCCCGACAATGAAGTGGTAACTGGTACACTAGTTATTCATTGAATAATAGTGAACATAATTTTTGATTCAGGTTATACACATTCTTTTATATCTTGAATGTTTAGTACAACAATCCCAACACCACCACCAATCATGGAAGTAAAGATGCCATTGAGTACGAAAAATAGGGAAATCATTGCATCCCATGAAAATAACTCCTCCATTATTTTAATTGGTGGATTGAACTTCCCAGTGAACCTCATCATACTACCTCTAGTGGAATTTTATGCAATTCTTGGCATGGATTTTCTTTCCCTATATAGATCCAACATAAATTGTTGTGAGAGGAAAATCACTCTCCATTTGGGGAATCGACCACCGATTCTGTACAATTCAAGGAGGAAGATGAATCCTCTTTACCTCCATTATCTAAAGAATGGATATTACTTCCCTATAAGCATGCATATCTGGCTTAGACGATTGATTCTAAGGAGGCGACCATCCTTGAAGACATGCCTATTGTGAGGGAATTCACTGAAGTGTTTCTTGAGGAATTTCCCGGTCTTCCTCCTAGAAGAGATGTTGAATTCTCAATTGATCTTATACCTGGGATATTACCAATATCGAAGAATATGTATATAATGTATTTTGTGGTGCTTGAGAAGATGAAGAAACAACAATAGGAGAATCTGGATAAAGGGTTTATACACCCAAGTGATTCACCATGAGGTGCACCAGTCCTCTTCGTCAAGAAGAAGGATGGGTCAATGTGCCTTTGCATCGATTATAGTGAGCTTAAAAAAATCACGATAAAATAAAAAGTACTCTCTCCCATGAATTGATGACTTGTTTGATCAGCTGTGTGGAGCACACTACTTCTACAAGGTAGTTTTTTGGTCAGGATATTATCAAGTAAGAGTAAAGAAGGAAGATATCCCCAGGACTACTTTTCATACAAGATAAAGGCACTAGGAATTCAATGTAATGCCTTTCAGACTCACTAATGCTCTAGAAATCTTCATGGACTTGGTAAATAGAGTATTTAAAGATTACCTCAACAAATTTATTGTAGTCTTTATATATGATATTCTAATATACTCCAAAATCAAGGATGATCATGAGGATCATCTAATAACTGTACTAGGGTCCTTGTGAAAGGAGAAGCTCTATAAAAATTACAACAAGTGTGAGTTCTCATTGAAGGAAGTATCATTCTTGGGATATATCATCACAAGTAATGAGATATCTATGGATCCCTCCAAGATAGTTACAATAGAGTGATGGTTGAGGCCAACATCGGCAACATATATCTGTAGTTTCTTGGGGTTAGCTAGATATTATCGATGATTTGTAAAAAATTTCTCATAATTGTCCAACCCTCTAACCAAGCTGATTCGAAAGGGAGTAAAGTTTTCTTAGAGTGATGAATGAAAATAAAGAATCAAGGAGTTGAAAAGGAGGCTTATCACTGTGCCTGTGCTAACATTACCCACAAGTGGAGAACTTTTTTTAGTATTCAGTGATGCTTTGAAGAAGTGCCTAGGCTGTGTGTTGATGCTAAATGACCAAGCAATTACATATGCTTCAAGGAAATTGAAAGTTCATGAGGAGAATTATCCAACAAAAGCCTCAAGTATATATTCACATAGAAATATTTGAACATTCACTAACGAAGATGGTTTGAGCTGATCAAAGACTATGACTGCTCAATCCATTAACACCCTGTGAAAACAAACAAGGTGGAAGATGCTCTAAGTAGAAATACCCAACGATTCTATAATTAATGAGAATATATAAAGATCCAATTTTTTTAGATTTGATGAATATGGACATGGGAATCATAAATAAGGGAACATCATAAATTCTTTCACAAATTATTTCTCAACCATCTATTTTGGAAAGGTTAAAGGATGCTTAAAAAGATGATGTGGGAATTCAGAAGAAAGTGAAAGCTATCAGAAAAGGGAAATCCTCGGAGTTCAATGTTAACGAATAAAGAATTGTGATATTTGGGAAAAGTCTATGCGTTCCATCATGTTTGTATCTTAAGAATTAACTTTTGGATGATGCACATAGTTCAAATTTCTCTATTCACCCATGAAACACAAATATGTATCGAGATCATTGAGAGAATTATTGGTGGGATAATATGAATAAGGAGATCGCTGAGTATATATAAAAGTTCTTAGTGTGTCAGCAAGTAAAGGCAGAGAGGTAGAAGTCTAAGGGGATGATGCAACCATTTCCCATACTAGCATCGAAATGGGAGAACATCACAATATAAATTGTCACCAGACTTCTGAAGACATCCAAATGCAACAATGTAATCTGGTTTGTTGTAGATTGTCTTAAAAAGCCTACACACCTCTTTGAAATTTGGGAGGATTTCTCCTTGGATCAACTAGAATAGATATATATCCGAGAAATGGTAAGTTTATATGGAGTAACACTATATTTTATCAGATCAAGATCCAAGATTCACCTCTATGTTTTGGAAGAGTCTTCAACATGCTATGGATACTGAAATGAACTTGAATACAACCTATCATCCTCAAACTGATAACCAATCTGAGTGAACTATTCAGACACTGGAATATATGTTAAGATCACGTTCAATGGAATTTAAAGGAGGATGGGATCAACATCTTCCTCTAGATGAATTCTCCTATAATAATAGTTTCCACTCAAGCATTTGAACGACACCTTATAAAGACCTGTTTGGGAATAGGTGCAGAACACCGACATGTTGGGATGAAGTCGGTGAGCGTAAGATGCTAGGGAAAGAAATGGTGGAGAAGGTGAAAACCATTCCGCAACATATCAAGGCATCCTATATTTGATAGAAGAGTTATACAGATAACCATCAATGAGAGTTTGTGATTAATGTTGGATACATGGTATTTCTAAGCATATCTCAATGGAAGAAGGTCAGGAGGTTTGGAATGAAGGGGAAGTTAAGTCCTTGGTATATTAGCCCCTTCGAGATTCTTGATCGTGTCAGGGTGGTGGCCGATCAACTAGCACTTCCACCTACCATGGAAAAAGTACATGATGTATTTTATGTACCACTCATAAGGAAGTACATACTAGACCCTTCACATGTACTCTCTTCAGAGGTAGTACAACTAGAGGATGATCTTTCTTACGAGGAGAAACCAGTTAAGATCTTAGATCATAGAGAACAATTTATATGAAATAAGAAAATTCCCCTCATCTTAGTGTTGGGGAGAAACCACAAGTTTGAAGAAGTGATGTGGGAATCAGAGGAAGTTATGAAGCAAAGTTACCCATATCTATTTGAGTTTCGGAAAAGGAAATTTCGAGGGTAAAATTTCTTAAGGGGAGAATATTGTAACGACCCAAATATTCATTAATGAAAATTCCTCTTGGTCTATTTAAATGTCTTCTTATGGTTATGTAAAACGTATGCACTTATTTGGTGTTATGTTTTGAATTTTAAATAACATTAAAAATTGTGACCGTTGCTAATATATCCTTTAAACACTGATCACATGATTAGTATAAATATAGGGCTTTAACAAATCAAATTTACTCAGACAAAGGAAGCGATGCCCTCATCCAATAGGCTTTCCTCACACGAAGCCCATTTTTCAGAGCTCGGAAATGAGGTGGCATCATTGGGATTCTCCATTAACCAAGCCCAAGTAGAGATTCAACATGTTAAGCTCGAACAGAACCGCCTATGAGAGTAGTGGAAGTTGATAGAGATTACCACCCGAGTGATGTTATCCAAGCCACCACAAGAGTCTTTCAACATCACACACCTTACCCTTCGGTATTATGCAAGTGTTATAAGGGGTTATGTAACAGGACACTAGAACTATGAATATGTGCAATAATTTTGTACATAATAATTTAAATAGATTCATTTTGTTATTGTAACTCTATAAATAGTTTTTAAAGCACAAATATTATTTTTTGTTAATTTTCTACTAAGGAATCTATTTTGATAAATTAATTGATTTTTGAATTAAATAATATTTTAATAAAATATTATTATTATTAAATTACTTTTCTTAAGTATAAATTATAATATAATTTTTATGAATGCAATTGAAAATTTTTATTAAGGTTTTAAAGATCTTTTTGTCAAAACCCATGATTTTTCGATAATTGTCGGTTTTTATTTTAAATGTGAAAATTCACATATTTATACAATTATTTAGATAAAATTAATATTATTTTTGGAATCAGAATGTCAAAATTATATAAGGGTGAATTTTTCATAATTTTCTGAGACAATCAAATTTTTGGGAAAAAATTAAATATAGTTTAAATATATAATGTGTTTTATGACATCATAATGACTCAATAGTGATGTAATAAAATACTCTAAACTTTATGTTCGGCCAATATATATTTTACCATTAATATAATGTGATTTTAGGTTTGTTATATTTTTTTTTTCAAAGCTTTATTAGACCCTTCAAGACTCATTGCACATGACGTATCATGATACTATACTTTACCTAATGCATTGGAGCGCAATCAGTGCGCACCCTTCTTAAACATTTCATTTCATGAATAAGTGTGATACATGGATCATACAACATGGAATCAATTAGCATCATTTATTCCATGATAAAAGGATGTGGAATACATACATGACGCTTTATAATCAATAAGAAAATGTGCATAAAGGTGAATACCCTTGATAGAGAAATGGACATGGTATTCACTACACAATGACATTGGCTTAAAAAATCGATGTAATTTCAACGGCGTAACGGTATGACGTAAGAATTCATAAAAATGGTTGATGAGAGAGAAAGGGGTGTCTCATCATATGTACATGAAATGGACAATAAGGGGGTCATATAGATACATGTACCAACATATGTAATGGAACATAGATTCATAATAAAAAATAATTTCTTGAATGTAAATGAGGAGAGAGAAATCCCTTACTGAATTTTGGTATAATAACATGTGTAAATGGAGGGAATTAATGAGAGAGAAAGGGGTCTCTCATCAATCAAATATAAAAGGGAAGGGGCTTGAGAGAGACTTATTGGGAGCTTGGTGAACCTTGGGAGGATTATAGAGAGAGGAGGGAAGAGGTTGGATGAACTCCAAAGGCTTTGAGTGAAGATGAAGTGGGAACTTGGGTGGGTTTATATAAGAAAAGAGAGGGAATTATTTATTATTTAGGTTTGGGACACCACACATTAAACTAATCAAAAACACAAACCAACCCATGGTTTTTGCCCATGGTTTTTGAGAATGGGTAGTGGAAAACTATATTTTATAATTCCAATGGCCGAAATTATTAAAATAATAGGGTTTCCTGTGTGGAGGTAGTCACACTCTCAAGGAAATCAATTTAAAAAGCTAAAATGTTTTATAAGTCTTGAAGGGTCCACTAAAGCTTTGTAAAAAAACAAAACAAACCTAAAATCACTTTATTTTAATGGTAAAACATAAATTTGATGAACATAATGTTTAGAGTATTTTATTACATTACCATTGGGTCATTATGATGTCATAAAACACATTATATATTTAAATGGTATTTAATTTTTACCCTAAAATTTGACTGTCTCAGAAAATCATGAAAAATTAACTATTAGATAATTTCGACATCCTGATTCCAAAAATAATATTAATTTTATCTAAATAATTTTTAAATATTTGAATTTTCACTTTTAAAATAAAAACAGACATTTATCCAAAAATCATCGGTTTTGACAAAAAAAGCTTTCAAACCTTAATAAAAAATTACAATTTCATTCATAAAAATTATATGATCATTTATACATAATAAAAGTAATTTAATAATAATAATATTTTATTAAAATATTATTTAATTAAAAAATCCATTAATTTATCAAAATATATTCCTTAGTTGAAAGTTAACTGAAAATACTATTTGTGCTTTAAAAACTATTTACAGAGTTACAATAATAAAATGAATGTATATTTATTATTATATACAAATAATACCCATAATCATAGTGATAGGATATTGTTATATAACCCCTTATAACACCCATATAAGACTGAAGGGTAAGGTTTGTGACGGTGAAAGACTCTTGGAGTGGCTCGAATAACATCACTCAGGTGGTAATCTCTATCAACTTCCACTTCTCTCATAGGAAGTTCCATTTGAACTTAACATATTGAATCTCAGCTTGAGCTTGGTCAAGAGCGAAGCCCAATTATTCCACCTCATTTTCGATCTATGAAAAATGGGCTTCACATGGGGAAAGTCTACAGGATGAGGTCATCGCTTCCTTTTTCTGAGTAAATTTGATTTGTTAAAGGCCTATATTTATACTAATCATGTGATCACTATTCAGCGACTATATTATCAACGATCATGATTCTTAATGGTATTTTAAAATAAAAAACATATAACCAAATAAGTGCATACATTTTACATAACCTTAAGAAGACATTTAAATAGACCAAGAGGAATTTTCATTAATGATTTTTTGGGTTGTTACAATCTTCCCCCTTTAAGAAATTTCACCGTAAAAATTTCCTTTTCCCACACTAAAATAGATGTGGGTAACTTTGCTATATCACTTCCTCTGATTCCCACATCGCTTCTTTAAACTTGGGGTTTCACCACAACACCTTAATGAGGGGTATTTTCTTATTTCATAGAACATTTTCTCTACAATCTAAGAACTTCACTGGTTTCTCCTCGTAAGAAAGATCATCCTCTAACTGTACTACCTCAGAAGAGAGTACATGTAAAGGGTATGGTATGTAATTCCTTAATAGAGAAATATGAAATAAATCATGTACTTTGGCCATGGTAGGTGGAAGTGCTAATTGGTAGGACACAACCTCGATATGATCAAGAATCTCAAAGGGGATGATGTACCAAAGACTTAAATTCCCTTTCTTTCCAAATCTCATGACCTTATTCCATGGAGATATGCATAGAAACACCATGTATCCAACTTTGAATTAAAGGTATTGTCGATGGTTGTCTACATAACTCTTATGTCAACTTTGGGATGCATTGATATGCTGCTGAATGGTTTTCACCTTCTACACAATTTCATCAACTATTTCTGGTCCTAGTAGCTTATGGTCACTGACTTCATCCCAACATGTTGGTGTTCTGCATCTCTTACCATACATTACTTCATAAGGTTCCATTCAGATTCTCGAGTTTAAACTGTTATTATAGTAGAATTCAACCAGAAGAATATATTGACCCCTTCCTCCTTTAACTTCCATTGAACATGATCTTAACATATCTTCAAGTGTATGAATAGTTCGCTTATATTTTCCATCAGTTTGAGGATGATAGGACATATTGAAGTTCAGTTAAGTATCTAGAGTATGTTGAAGACACTTCCAAAACATAGAGGTGAATCTTGGATGTCGATCAGATACAATAGATAGTGGTATTCCATTCTGCCTTACCACTTCCTTGATATACATCCATGCCAGTTGATCCAATGAGAAATCATCCTGAATTTCAATGATGTGTGTAGACTTTTTAAGATGATCCACCACAAACAAGATTGCATTGTTTCCTTTGGATGTCTTTGATATCCTAGTGAAAAAGTCCATGGTGGTGTTCTCCCATTTCCATGATGGTATGGGCAATGGTTGCATCATCCCCTTAGACTTCTGCCTCTCTCCCTTTACTTGCTGACACACCAGGCACATTGATGTTTACTCAGTGATCTCCTTTTTCATATTATCCCACCAAAAATTCTCTTGGAGATCTCAATACATCTTTGTGTTTCCTGGGTGAATATAGAAAATTGACCTATGTGCATCATCCAAAAGTTTCTTCTTCAACTCCGAACATGATGAAACACATAGTATTTTCCCAAATATCACAATTCCTTCTTCATTAACATTAATGCAACGAACCGTTTTTTTAGCGGATAAAATGCGAAGGTTTTTGAACTTTTTCTTTTATCAGCGGGTCCGTTTTAAAACCGAGTTGCAGAACGAGGTTCCGAGGTCTGGAGCCGTTTTAATCGGTGATATCAGACTGCGCGCGGTAGGTTTAACAGTGCGGGTCAGCCGTACGGGGTAACCCGGGTATCCGGTAGCAGGCGCGCGGGCTGCACACGGTGTTTCTGACGGTGCGGATAAAACCGTGCGGGTTGGGTGTGTTTTAGTTTTTGTTTAAAAATAAAATAAAGGAAAAAAAAATAAAAACCTAAACTAAACACCTCACTTACCCTCACTCAACCCGCGACGCACCCCCTCCCTTCTCCCCCACGAGCCGCGCGCGACCCCCCCCCCCCCTCCATGGCGCCACCTCCTTCCCCATTCTTCCTGGTTTTTCTTCTCAGCTTCCCTCCGAATCATCAAGGTAATCACTTCTCTCCCTTCTCCTCCCCGTTTCCGGCTTCATTTTGACCTAATCGGCGCACGGTGAGGTACGGCCGAACCCTAGGGCTTAGAGGTGATCCGGTTTTTCAGTTTCTTCTTGTTTTAGGTCGGTGCGAAGGTTCTCTTGGGGTCCCTTGAGGTGCGTTCCGGCAACCGCCGCCGAAGGCAAAGCGGTTCGAGTGGTTTCAGTTCGTCGCCAACATTGCGAGGTATGGTTTTCTACCTATTGTCAGTTTCGCATCCTCCAAATTAAGGGCATCATGTGTTATTGACTGCCTAGTATTTAATTGGTAGGGCGTTGGGTGGTTTCACTTCGTTTCGCGTTGTCGCTAACACCCGAGGTAAGGATTTAATACCGTTGGTTGGTCTTGCCTCACTTAAATTGGTTTATCTTTGTGTCCTAAGGTTCATAGTGGTTGTCTTATAGTGCGTTGGAGGTTTCGGTATGATTTCGGGTTGCCGGAGTTTAGGCGACTCACCTGCGCAGGCATAGGTACGTATTTATATGTACGTGGGTTCCCCCGGCGTGCGTATATTTGTCCATGGCAGCGAATATACACATGTACGGGGCTAGTTGTCCCCATTACATATATAAAATGTGCCTGTGCAGGTGAGTGGAGACAGGCTTATGTGTATAAGCATATGTGTAAGGATCCTCTTGCGCACGCTCATGGCCATGCGGAGCGTGTGCATAGGGGATAGGTGTCCTTATACATATGTGAAATCACATATACCTCGTGGGGGAGCAGCTGCGACAGCTTTAGTTAGAAAGCGCCAAGAGCCGGAGTGGACGGATGGATCCACATTGAGGTAGGGTCCCTCTCCTTGCCCTTTTAAATTTAAGTAAAGTAATAGTGAGTTTAATATTTCACTTATCATTTTAATTATGCAAGTTTTTTTCCGATTAAATGCTTCTATGTGAATCGTTTGAATTGCAGGAACAAGATAAAAGAGGTTGTTTTGTCACTAAACTAACGATTTAATAATAAAACCCCTCTTTCGAGGTGCGCTGCCTTCAATCTAAAAATGTAGCAATAGAATTTCATGATTTCCTTCCTTATTGTGTGGCTTCATAACATTGCTAAGTGTTGAATGAGTTTTAAAGTAAATGCTAAATATCACTAAATGAATTGTTTGATAAAGTAATGACATGTTTTCTAATAAAACTCTTCCAATGGAGGTGAGCTGCCTTCAAAATAAACATGTAGTAGTAGATTTCCTTTTTTTGTGATTGCTTTCTTAAAAGTCTTATGACTCTTTATGATTGAAATTATACTTGATAAATGTCATGCCTGTACTTGTACCATTTAATGTCATTAATCACCTAACATAGAGACATGTTGATGCCATACGCTTTTGTTTACCTTATATTGCTCGTGCACGTTCCAAAATGTTGAACAAGGACAATTAATTATGAGAATTGATTATAAAAAGTTGAGATCTGATTTGGATAACTCAATGTGAAGAATTAATTATTAAATGAGAACTGTGTCGATTGATTAATTAAGTGATAAATGAATGAGATTTTGGGTCCTAGACATGGCATTCTATATCTACTTAAAATCTGGGTTTGGACATGGCGTTCCTTCCCAATGGTTATCCAAGCTTGTGATATAAGGTGTTAGACATGGCGATCTACACCAAATGTAATACGGGGTGTTAGACATGACGATCTACACCGAATGATTATCTAGGTGTTAGACATGGCGATCTACACCAAATATGATTCAAGGTGTTAGACATGGCGATCTACACCAAATGTGATACGGGGTGTTAGACATGGCGATCTACACTGAACGAATGATGATAATGATTTATGAAAAGAATGAGAGATGTGGGTAAAACCGGAGTGAATTGTGATCAAATAAAGAAAGGTAAGAATGAGTGGGTTTCCAGTCTGAGTTGAAATGATAAGTGAATAAATAGAGTAAGTGAGCAAAATGATAAAAAGTGTTTTTATGCTTGAACCAAATTTACTTGTGTTGTTTTAAACAGGTTCTCATCCCGGCTATGGGCCGAAGCAGGTAGTGTCGCCAGGTGTCCTTTCTGGAACCTGGACGGGCGTTTATTGTTTGCATTGTGTCGTTATTGTTCGAAAATACCAACACTTTGTTTAATTATATTTTCATGGTCTAGAGTGGGCTAGACCCCGGTGGTTCCGGCCTACTGAGATATATATCTCACACCCTACTCGGGCCGCCATTGCACTGGGGTACCCGAGTAGATTCCATTTGGTTGCAGGACCTTGTTGTTGCTGTTTCTTGTACTTGGAGTTAGGAGCAAAGGACCGAGTTGGGGCTCGGGATGCTCATGGAGATCGCCCTCGGGGCTTGAGACTTTTGTTCATTTAATTCTGCATTGATGTGTAAGTATGTCACGTGATTTAATGCTTCCATTGTATCATTACCATTTCATGCATGCACCTCTTATATAAACTGCCGTTCGCCAATTTTATTCAAACCTTATTATTTACACTACTTATGTTGCTGTATTTTTGGTCCCTTTGATCCACTTTGATAAGAGGGTATAGTCTCCCCCCTGACTTACCTTACACCCTCGCCGCTTGTCGGCAACCTATGGCGTAAGGGGAGACGCGCTTGAGGCCATGTCGTGGGCCGGCTCAGGTGACCCAGGTGTCCGGTTTAGGGTCGACCTGGGTTGGTTCGTGACAAAATGGTATGGAGATCGCCCTCAGGGCTTGAGACTTTTGTTCATTTACTTCTGCATTGATGTGTAAGTATGTCGCGTGATTTAATGCTTCCATTGTATCATTACCATGTCATGCATGCACCTCTTATATAAACTGCCGTTCGCCAATTTTATTCAAACCTTATTATTTACACTACTTATGTTGCTGTATTTTTGGTCCCTTTTCTCCACTTTGATAAGAGGGTATAGTCTCCCCCCTGACTTACCTTACACCCTCGCCGCTTGTCGGCAACCTCTGGCGTAAGGGGAGACGCGCTTGAGGCCATGTCGCGGGCCGGCTCAGGTGACCCAGGTGTCCGGTTTAGGGTCGACCTGGGTTGGTTCGTGACAATTAAGCTCCAAGGATTCCCCTTTTAGGATAGCTTCCAATTTCTTCTGAATTCCCACATCATCCTTTTGAGCATCCTTTAACCTTTACAAAAGATATGGTTGAGCAATCATTTGTGAAAGTATTGATGATTTTTCCTTCTTTATGATTCCCATGTCCATCTTTATAAAGTCTAAGAAGATTAGATCCTTCTCAATTCTCATCAATGATTGAATCACTGGGTCTATTCTGCATAGAGCATCCACTACCTTGTTTTCGTTTTCAGGGTGGTAATGGATTGATTAGTCATAGTCTTTGATCAGCTCTAACCATCTTCATTAGAGCATGTTCAAGTCTTCATATGTGAATATATAATTGAGGCTTTTGTGGTCCATATATATTTCAAACTTCTCCCCAATAAGATGATGCCGCCCAAATTTTAAAACAAATATCACCACAACTGACTCCAGATCATGTGTTGGATAATAGTGCTTATGAAATTTCAATTGCCTTGAAGCATAGACAATGACTTCAGCCCAAGCCCTTCTTCGAAGCAACACTAAACACCACAAAAAGTTATCCACTTTTAGGTAAAGTGAGAACGAGCATAGTGAAAAGCCTTCTTTTCAACTCCATGAAGCTTTCTTTGCATTCATCACTTCAAAAAAACTTTTACTCCCTTATGAGTTAGCTTGGTAAGAGGGTTGGACAATCATTTTAAATTTCTCAAAAATCATCGATAATATCCAGCTAACCCCAAGTTGCTATGTATATCCATTACCGATGTTCGCCTCGACTATACCTCTATTGTATCTGTCTTAGAGGGATCCACAGATATCCCATTGCTTGTGATTATATGGCCAAATAATGAGACCTACTTCAACCAGAACTCACACTTGCTGTACTTTGCATAGAGATTCTCCTTTAGTAAGGTCTCTAGTATAGTTCTTAGGTGCTCCTCATGATCCTCCTTCATTTTGGAGTATATTATAATATCATCTATAATGACTACCAAAAATTTGTTGCGGTAATCTCTAATGACTCTATTCATCAAGTATATGAATATTTCTAGAGAATTAGTGAGTCTGAAAAGCATTACTATGAATTCATAGTGCCATTATCTTGTATGAAAAGCAGTCTTGAGGATATCTTCCTTCTTCACCCTTACTTGATAATATCTCGACTGAAAATCTACCTTGGAGAAGTATTGTGCTCCATGCAGCTAATCGAACAAGTCATCAATTCATGGTAGAGTATACTTGTTCTTTAACGTGATTCTATTAAGCTCACGACAATCGACACAAAGTCACATTGACCCATCCTTCTTCTTGATGAAGAGGACTGGTGCACCCCATGGTGAAGCACTTGGGTGTATAAACCCTTTATCCAGATTCTCCAGTAGTCATTTCTTTAGATCCTCAAGCTCTGCAACAACCATTCTATATGGAGTATTGGATATTATAAATGTCTCAGGTATAAGATCAATTAAGAATTAAATATATATTCTAGGAGGAAGACTAGAAAATTCCTCAGGAAAAACTTCAGTGAATTCCCTAACAATAGGAATGTCTTTATGGATGGTTTCCTCCTTAGACTCAATCATCTGATCCTGATATGTGTGCTCATAGGGTAGTAATATCCATGCTTGAGATGATGGAGCTAAAGAAGATTCATCTTCCTCCATTCACTTGTATAGAATTGGGGGTCGATTCTCCACATGGAGAGTGACTTCTCTCTCATGGAAATTTATGTTGGATCAATATAGGGAAAGACAATCCATTATAATAATTGCATCAAATTACACTAGAGGGAGTATGATGAGGTTCAATGGGAAGTTAAATCCACTGATTAATATAGGTGAGGAGTTATTTTAATGGGCTGCAATGATTGCACCACTTTCTGTACTCACTGAAATAATTACTTCCATGATTTGTGGTGGTGTTCGGATTGTTCTACTAAACTTTTGGGATATAAAATAATGCGTAGAACCTGAATCAAAAAGTATGTTTTCTATTATTGAATGAAGAACTAGCGTACCTATCACCAATTAATTGTTGGGGTTCACTTCGGTGGTAGTGATGAAAAAAGATCACCTTTGCTACCTTGGAGTTTGTGGGTTGCCTCCGAAAACCCTTGGGCTAGGGAATTGATTCGTAAGATGCCCTAGTTCTTTGCAGTTGAAGCAATGAACAACACGTTGAGAGTAGAATGGAGAATTTTTTTCCTCTATCACATACATGGTTTTTTCTTGTCCACAGTTAATAGCTATGTGTCCTTCTCTTCCCCACCTAAATCATTTCCTCATCCCCTTTAAGAAATTTTTGGGGTGCTTATTTCCTCACCTTTGGCAAGTGGTGTGCTGGATATTCTTAGCAGCATTGGATTTATCCATTGGACTGCCAGAATTGAAGTCCACCTTATGCTTATTATATCCATGATACCAATAAGATTATCTAATCTCCATTTATACCTTGAGGGCACATCTGACAATTTTCTCATAGATTTCAAAGTCATGGATCGCCAGAGCTTTCTACGGGCTAGGTTTCAGCCCACCAAAGAAGCGATCAACCTTGCATTTGGGGGTAATGATAAAGTCAGAGGCATATAATGCAAGACCTGTGAAGTTTTCCTCATACGCTCTGACATATTCATCGTCATTTTTTCTTGAGGGCAAGGAAGTCCCTTTCTATCTTAAGCTGGAGGGTGCACGAAAAATATTTATCAAAAAACATCTTCCAAAAATCCTTCCATTCCAACACCTCAATATCCTCCTTAGGCTTCTTATTTTTGATCAATTTCCACCATTGATCAGATTCACCTTTCATACGATAAGAATCCAGAAGAACCTTCTCTTGTTTGGAACATTGAAGGATGAAGAATATTTTTTCAATGGAGATGATCCATTGTTTGGCGATTGAAGGATTAGATGACCCATTAAAAGTAGAAGGCCCTTGTCTCATGAAGCTCTTGATAGCGACTTGTTCTTTCTTTGGGGGGGGGGGGGTTGAATGTTCCTCTTGACCCATGTTTATACTCAATGCTTGAGTTAACTAAGATATTATAGTGAAAAAGTTTGCGTTTTCCACTCCCATCAAATTGGGAATCTCATTAGCACAGTTATCACATTGATCTTCACATCAGTTGTTAGCTTGAGTCCTCATATTACCAGCCATTGGCTGGAATAAAAGAAAAGTAATGGGTAACACATAAAGGGTAATCCAAGGACAAAAACAAATGACTTATAAATTACTTTTATTTCCTTAACTTATGAATCTATAAGCTTCAATCTATGTTATCCATGATCTAATTTATAACATGTATTCTTAGAGGCATTTTTTTAAATACCATTAATAATGGTTCATACTAAGATTTTTAATTTACCAAAGTATATCCCCCAAGAGTGTCATAACCAAGAGTGCAGCAAGCCCCATTATCATGTACTAGGATACCCTGGGTCAAGCTCAAAACTCTTTGTCAGAGTTTTCACTCCTAGGTACATCTGTGCTAGAGCTGCCTCTACCTACTCTTATCCAGATAGGGATGTATTTTTTTGATAAACCACTTACTCAATATGAACCAAAACATAGGGATCTTTTAATTATACTTATTCTTATATCTAAGGCATCACTAGGGTTTTCTAATCCTAATCCCAAAAATAACTAACCCAATCCTTTGATATCAACTATAAGAACCCTACTTTTTATTACACACTTAAACCTGATTTATTACATAAAATTCACTTGATACAACATAGAGGATAAATAGGTATAATGCCTTAGGGGATTAGAAACATTACATAATAACATAGAACTTAAAAAACACAACATCTTTATTGAAAAACTCCTTTACATTACCACTACATTACCTCGTACTTAGCATTGTAGGGGATAACCTGAGGACATGCATAAGAAAAGGGTGAGCTATAAAGACCAGTAAGGGAATAAACATGGAATAACACGAGGAATATAATACATGTTATACAATAGTCATATCAATGGATCAAAAATGAAACATGAACAAAAATTCATGTTAAATCATGATAATCATAACTTAGAAATGTGGCAACAACATATAATATGGAATTAGTATGAACTAAGGCTCATTACACATAGAGCATGAGTAAACCCTCATTTCTCATGAAGCACAAGTAAACCATAGTTTCACTTGAATTATCATGAGTAAACACTCATTGAACATGATGTATCATGATACTATACTTTACCCAATTCATTGGAGTACTATAAGGGATCACCCTTCATAAACATTTCATTTCATGCATAAGTGTGCCACAGGGATCATACAACATGGAATCAATCATCATCATTTATTACATGGTAAAGGGATGTAGAATATATACATGAAACTTTATAATCAACGAGTAATTTTTCATAAAGGTGAATACCATTGATAGATAAATGGGCATGGTATTCACTACACAATGACATTGGCTTGGAAAAATTGGTCCAATTTCGGCAGCGTAACGATATGACATAAGAATTCATAAAAATGGTTGATGAGAGAGAAATGGGTGTCTCATCATTTTCACATGAAATGGAAATTAAGAGGGTAATATAGATACATGTCCCAACATATGTAATGGAACTTATATTCATAATACAAAATAATTTCTTGAATGTAAATGAGGAGAGAGAAATTCCTTATGGAATTTCGACATAGTAACAGGTGTAAATGTGAGGCATTAATGAGAGAGAAAGGGGTATATCATATTTCAAACATAAATATTTATGTATGTGTGAGGTGAAAAATCGTACCCCAACATTTATCATTGAAAATAAAATACATAACAATATTAAGAAACATTGATAAAATGGGAAAGGAAGGAATACCTTACTTGGAAATGTGATCCCAAAGGATTAGGAGGGATTGAGAGTGACTTCTTGGGTGCTTCTGGTGACTTGGGAGGATTCTTGAGAGAGTAGGGAACAGTTTGGATGAACTCCAAAGGTTTTGAGTGAATAAGAAGTGGGAGCTTGGGTGGGTTTATATTTGAAATGAGAGGGAAATCTTTATTTTTTATGTTTGGGACACCACAAATTAAACTAATCAAAACTACAAACCAACCCATGGTTTTTGACCATGGTTTTTTCCAAAGGGGATTGGGAAACAATATTGTATAAATCCAATGGATGAACTTCTTAAAATAATAGGGTTGCTTATGTGGAGGTGAGTCACACTCTAAAGAAGTCAATTTAAAAAGCTAAAATGTTTTATAAGTCTTGAAGGGTCCACTAATGCTTTGTAAACAAAATAAATCAAACCTTAAAATCACATTATTTTAATTATAAAACATATATTGGATGAAAAAAATGTTTAGAGTATCTTATTACATCACTATTGATTCATTATGATGTCATAAAACACATTATATATTTAAATGGTATTTAATTTTTACCCAAAAATATGACTGTCTCAGAAAATTAAAAAAATTCCTCGTTGGATAATTTTGAATTCCTGATTCCAAAAAATAATATTCATTTTATCTAAATAATTTTTTAAATATGTTAATTTTTACTTTTAAAATAAAAATCGACATTTATAAAAAAATCATGGTTTTTGACAAAAACAGCTTTCAAAACATAATAAAAAATTACAATTGCATTCATAAGAATTATATAATTATTTATACTTAATAAAATTAATTTAATAATAATAATATTTTAATAAAATATTATTTAATTTAAAAATCCATTAATTTATCAAAATAGATTCCTTTGATGAAAATTAACTAAAAATACTATTTGTGCTTTAAAAACTTTTTAAAGAGTTACAGTAATAAAATGAATGTATATTCATTATTATATACAAAAATAATGAACATAATCATAATGTTAGGGTCTTGTTACATAAACCATTATAGCACACTCATAAGACTGAAGGGTAAGGTGACAAACTCTTGGGGTGGCCCAGATAACATTGCTCGGGTGGTAATCTCTATCTACTTCCACTTCTCCCATTGTTGGTTCCGTTCAAGCTTAACATGTTGAATATTGGCTTGGACTTGGTCAAGAGAGAAGCCCAATGAGGCCACATCCTTTCCGAGCTCTGACAAATGGGCTTCGTATGGGGCAAGTCTACTGGATGACGCCATCACTTCCTTTTTCTTAGTAAATGAGATTTGTTAAAGCCCTATATTTATACTAATCATGTGATCACTGTTCAATAGCTATATTATCAATAGTCACAATTCTTAATGGTATTTTAAAATCCAAAAAATAAAACCAAAAAGTGCATATGTTTTACATAAACATAAGAATACATTTAAAAAGACCAACAAAAATTTTCATTAATGAATTTTTGGGTCGTTACAATATTCTCCCCTTACGAAATTTTTCTCTTGAAATTTCCTTTTCCCACACTAAAATAGATCTGGGTAACTTTGCTTCATCACTTACTCTAATTCCCACATCGCTTCTTCAAATTTTTTGTTTTGCCGCAACACCTTGATGAGGGATATTCTCTTATTTCTTATAATATTTTCTCTATGATCTAAGATCTTTATTGGTTTCTCCTCGTAATAAATATCGTCCTCTAACTGTACTAACTATGAATAGAGTACATGTGAAGGGTCTGGTATGTACTTTCTTAATATGTAAACATGAAATACATCATGTACTTTGTCCATGGAAGGTGGGAGTGCTAGTTGAGAGGCTATAACCCCGAAACGATCAAGAGTATCGAAGTGGTCGATGTACCTAGGACTTAAATTCACTTTCTTTCCAAATCTAATGACTCCATAGAGATATGAATAGAAATTCCATGTCTCCAACTTTGAATTCAAGGTATTGTCAATGGTTGTCTACATAACTCTTTTGTCGACTTTGGGCTGCCTTGATATGCTGCTGAATGGTTTTCACCTTTTCCACCATTTCTTCGACCATTTTAGGTCCTTGCAGCTTACGCTCAATGACTTCATCCCAACATTCCAGTGTTCTGCATCATTTCCCATAAAGTTCATCATATGGTGCCATTTAGATGTCCGAGTTGAAACATTTTTTGTAGAAGAATTGAACTAGCGGAAGATGTTTGTCCCACCTTCTTTTGAAGTCCTTAGAACATGATCTTAACATATATTCTAGTATATGAATAGTTCGATCATATTGGCCCTCAATTTGAGGATGATAGGCGATACTAAAGTTCAGTTCAGTGCTCAGAGCATATTGGAGAATTTTCCAAAACTTCTAGGAGAATCTTGGATCACGATCGGATAAAATAGATAGTGGTACTCCAGGTAGCCTTACCACTTTGATGTATATCTACGCAAGTTGATCCAATGAGAAGTCCTATTGAATTGCAATAAAGTAAGGTGTCATCATAAGATGATCCACAACGACCCATATATCATTGTTTCCTTTGGATGTCTTTGGAAGTCCAGTGACAAAGTCCATGGTAATGTTCTCCCACTTCCATGTTGGTATGGGTAGTGGTTGCATCATCCTCTTATACTTTTGCCTCTCAGCCTTCACCTGCTAACACAACAGACACTTTGATGTATACTCAATGATCTCCTTCTTCATATTATCTCACCAAAAATGCTCTTAGAGATCTCAATACATCTTTGTTTCTCCTAGGTGAATAGAAAAATTTGAACTATGTGCATCATCAAAAAGTTCCTTCTTCAGCTTCTAACTTGATAGAACTCATAGAGTTTTCCCAAATCTCACAATTCCTTCCTTTTCAACCATGAACTCTGAGGATTTCCCATTTCTGATAGCTTCCACCCTCTTCAAAATTTCCACATCCTTTCTTTTATCTTCTTTTATTTTCTCCAAGAGGGATTATTGAGAAATCATTTGAGAAACTATTGATAATGTTCCTCCCTTAATTATTCCCATATCCATCCTATGCAAATCTAAGAAGATTGGATCCTTATCAAAGCCCATTAATGAAAGAATCCCTAGATCCTTTCTACTTAGAGCATCCGCCACCTTGATCAATTTTCTTGGGTGGTAATGGATTGAGTAGTCATAATATTTGACGAGTTATATCAATATTCATTGGCACATATTATTCTCTTTAAGTGGGAATATATATTTGAGGCACTTGTGATTAGTATATATCTCACACTTCTCCCCATAGAGATAATTCTTCCAGATGGTTAATGAAAAGATCACAACCGCCAACTAAAGATCATGCGTGGGATAGTTTTTCTCAGGGATTTTCAGATTCTTTGAGGCATAGGCTATCACTTTATCATTTTGAATCAACACACAACCCATGACCTTCTTCAAAGAATCACTAAATACCACAAGAAGTTCTAAACTCATGGTAATGTAAGGAAGGACACAGTGATAAGCCTCCTTTTAAACTACTTGAATCCCTTTTTGCACTCATCACTCCAATAAAACTTTACTCCTTTCTGAGTTATATTGGTAATAGGGTTGGAAAATCATGATAAATTTCTCAAAAATTGTCGATAATATCCAGCTAACCCCAAGAAGCTACAGATATCTGTTACCGATGATGGCCTTTCCCATCCCTCAATTTTAACTGACTTGGAGGGATCCACTGATATCCTATTGTTTGTGATGATATGACCCAAGAATGAGACCTCCTTCAACCAGAACTCACACTTGATGTACTTTTCATAGAGCTTCTCCTTCCACAAAGTCTATAGTACAGTTCTTAGATGCTCCTCATGATCCTTCTTGGTTTTTAAGTATATTAGAATATCATCTATAAAGACTACAAAATATTTGTTGAGGTAATCTCTAAAGACTCTATTAATCAAAACCAAGAAATTTTTTGAATCATTAGTGATTCTGAAAGGCATTACTATGAATTCATAGTGCCCGTACCTTGTACAAAAGTTAGTTTTGGGGATATCCTCCTTCTTCACCATTACTTGGTAATATCCCGAATGAAAATCCACCTTGGAAAATTATTATGCTCCACACATCTAATCGAATAAGTTATCAATTCGGGGAAGAGGATACTTGTTCTTTATTGTGATTTTGTTAAGCTCACGATCATCAATGCAAAGGCGTATTGACCCATCCTTCTTCTTGATGAAGAGGACTGGTGCACCCCATGGTGAAGCATGTGGGCATATAAACCCTTTATCCAGATTCTCATGTAGTTTTTTCTTCATCTCTTCAAGCTCCACAACATCTATTCTATATAGTGTCTTGGATATTGGCAATTCCCTAGGTATAAGGTCAATTGAGAATTCAACATATCTTATTGAAGGAAGACCATGTAATTAATCAGGAAACACTTTAGTGAATTCCTTCATTATAGGCATGTCTTCAAGGACGGTTGCTTCCTTAGACTCAAGAATTTGAGCTAGATACGCATGCTCATATGACAGTAATATCCATTCTTGAGATAATGGAGCTAAAGAAGATTCATCTTACTCCTTTAACTTGTACAGAATCGGGGGTCGATTCTCCACATAGAGAGTGATTTCCCTCTCATGGAAATTTTTGTTGGCTCTATATAAGGAAATCCAATCCATGTTGATAATTGCATCAAATTCCACCAGATGGAGTATAAAGAGGTTGTTCGGGAAGTTCAATCCACAAATTATGATAGGGGAGAAGTCATATTCACGAGATGAAATAATTTCCACATTTTTCGTACTCACCGACATCTTTACTTCCATGATTTGTGGTGGTGTTAGGATTGTTCTACTAAACTTTCAGGATATAAAATAATGCATAGAACCAGAATAAAAAATTATGTTCGATATTCACTAATGAATAACTAGCGTACCATTCACCACTTCTTTTTTGGTGTTCACTTCAGTGGTAGTGATGAAAAAAGGTCACACTTGCTGCCATGGAGGTTTTTGGTTGCCTCCAAAAACCCTTGTCTTACGACACTGATTTTCAAGGTGCTCTAGTTCTTTGCATTTGAAGTAATAAACAACACGTTGAGATTCGAATGGAGCGTTACTCTCCTCTGTCGCAGCCGTGGGTTTCTCTTGTTGTCAGTTAATAGCTAGGTGTCCTTATCTCCAACACCTAAAGCATTTCCTCTTCTCCTTCAACATGCTCTGGATACTGAACTAAACTTCAGTACGAACTATCATCATCAAACAAATGGAAAATCTGAGCAAACTATTTAGGCACTAGAAGATATGTTAAGATCATGTTCAATGGAATTTAAATGAGGATGATATCAACATCTTCCTCTGGTTTAATTCTTATATAATAATAGTTTTCGATCAAGAATTTGAATGGCACTTTATAAATCCCTATATAGGAAGATTTTCAGAACACCAGCATGTTGGGATGATGTCGGTGGGCATAAGATGCTAGGACCAGAAATGGTCAAAGAAATGGTGAAGAAGGTGAAAACTATTCAGCAACATATCAAGGCATCCCAGAGTCGACATAAGAGTTATGAAGATAACCGTCGATGAAACCATTAGTTTAAAGTTGGAGACATGGTATTTATATGCATATCTTCATGGAAGAAGGTCATGAGGTTTGGAAACAAGGGGAAGGACCCTTTAAGATTTTAGATCATGTTGGGGATGTGACCTATCGACTAGTACTTCTAACTACCATTTCCAAAGTACATGATGTATTTAATGTATCCCTCTTAAGGAAGTACATACCAGACCCTTCACATGTACTATCTTTATAGCTAGTACAACTAGAAGATGATCTTTCTTACGAGGAGAAACCCGTGAAGATCTTAGATAATAGGGAAAAAGTTCTACAAAATAAGAAAAATAACCTTGTGAAAGTGTTATGGAGAAACCACAAGTTTAAAGAAGCGACATGGGAATTAGAGGAAGTGATGAATCAGAGTTACCCACATCTATTTTAGTGTGGTAAAATGAAATTTTGAGGGAGAAATTTCTTAAGGGGGGAAGATTGTAGCGTCCCAAACATTAATTAATAAAAATTAATCTTGATCTAATTAAATGTCCTTTTATGTAAAATGGTTAAATAAAATATAAACTTCTTTGGTTTTATGTTTTTAGATTTTAAAATACCATTAATAATTGTAACCATTTCTACTATAGTCGTTGAATAATGATCAAATGATTAGTATAAATATAGGGCTTTAACAAATCCAATTTACTCAAACAAAGGATGTGATGGCCTCATCCAGTAGACTTTCCACTTATGAACCCCATTTTTCAGAGCACAAAAAGGATGTGGTGTCCTTGGGATTCTCTCTTGAGCAATCCCAAGCAGAGCTTCAACATTTTAAGCTCGAATGGAACCGCCTATGAGAGAAGTAGAGGTTGATAGAGATTATGACTAGAGTGATGCTATCCAAGCCACCCAAAGAGTTTTTCACCATCGAAAAACTTACCTTTAGGTCTTATGTGGGTGTTATAAGGGGTTATGTAAAAAGACCCTAGTACTATGATTATGTGCATTATTTTTTGTATATAATAATGAATATAAATTAATTTTATTATTATAACTCTGAAAATAGTTTTTAAAGAACAAATAGTATTCTTAGTTAATTTTCAACTAAGGAATATATTTTCATAAATTAATAGATTTTTGAATTAAATAATATTTTAATAAAATATTATTATTATTAAATTACTTTTACTAAGTATAAATGATCATATAATTTTTATGAATGAAATTGTAATTTTTTATTTAGGTAAAAAATCTGTTTTTGTCAAAACCCATGAATTTTTTTTAAATGTCAGTTTTTATTTTAAAAGTAAAAATTCAAATATTTAGAAAATTATTTATATAAAATTAATATTATTTTTGGAATTAGGATGTCGAAATTATCCAAAGGTAATTTTTTCATAATTTTCTGAGACGGTTAAAATTTTGGGTAAAAATTAAATACTGTTTAAATATATAATGTGTTTTATGAAATCATAATGACCCAATAGTGATGTATTAAAATACTATAAACATTATGTTTGGCCAATTTATGTTTTACCATTAAAATAATGTGATTTTGGATTTGTTTGATTTATTTTACAAAGCTTTAGTGGACCCTTCAAAACTTATAAAACATTTTATCTTTTTAAATTGTTTTCCTTGAGAGTGTGACTCACCTCCACATAAGCAACCCTATTATTTTAAGAAGTTCGTCAATTGGCCTTATAAAATACTTTTTTCTACTCTCCTTTGGAAAAAACCATGTTAAAAAACCATGGGATGGTTTGTGGTTTTGTTTAGTTTAATGTGTGGTGTCCCAAACCTAAATAATAAAGAATTCCCTCTCCTTTCCCATATAAACCCACCCAAGATCCCACTTCCTATACACTAAAATACATTTTAGTTCATCCAAAATCTTCCCCCCTCTTTCTATAATCCTCCCAGGGCACCCCAAGCTCCCAAGAAGTATCTATCAAGCCCATCCCAAGCCTTTGGTATCACACTTCCAAGTAAGGGATTCTAACATTCCTTATTTATGTCCATGTTTCTTTATATTGTTATACCATTTTTTTCAATTATAAATGTTGGGGTATGATTTATCACCTCCCCTATACTTCACTATTCATGTTTGAATAATGATATATCCTCTTCCTCTCTCATTAATTCCTCCCATGTACACCCGTTACCATGCCAAAATTCCGTAAGGAAGTTCTCTCTCCTCATTTACATTCAATAAATTATTTTTTGTTTCATATATAAATACCATTATATTTGTTAGGAAATGTATATATATGACCCCCTTACTTTAAAGTTAATGTAAATATGATGAGACACCCATTTCTCTCTCATCAACCATTTTTATGAATTCTTCTGTCACACCGTTATGCTGCCGAAATTGCACTGCGTTTTTCCAAGCCAAGATCATTGTGTAGTGAATACCATACCCATGTATCATTCAAGGGTATTCAACTTTATGAACATATACATATTGAATGGTACTGTCATATATTTATTACACATTCCTTAATTGTGGAATAGTTTATTATGTTGATTGATTCCATGTTATATGATCCATGTGTCACACTTATGCATGAAATGAAATGTTTAAGAAGGGTGCACCCTAATTGCACTTCAATGACTTGGGTAAAGTATAGTATCATGATATGTCATGTGTAATGAGTTTTGAGTCATGATAATTCAAATGATAGGAGGGTTTACTTGTGCTTCATGTGCAATGAGGGTTTACTTATGATCAATGTGCAATGAGCCTAGGCTCATGCTAATATCATGTTAAATGTTGTTTCCACATCTTCATGTTATGATTATCATGATTTATCATGACTTTATGTTCATGTTTCTCTTTTGATCCATTGATATGACTATAGTCTAACATGTATTTTATTCCCCATGTTATTCCATGTTTATTCCCTTACCGGGCTTTATAGCTCACCCATTTCTTATACATGTCCTTAGGTTATCCTATGCAATGCTAAGTATGAGGGAATGTAGTGGTCATGTTAAGGAATTTTTCAATGAGATGTTGTGTTCTATGATTTAAGTTGTTATATAATGTCCCTTTACATGACCTCTACATTCCCCCTGTACTTAGCATTGCATGGGAAAACCTGAGGACATGCATATGAAAAGGGCGATCTATAAAGCCCAGTAAGGGAATAAACATGGAATAACATGAGGAATAAAATACATGTTAGTCAATAGGAATATCAATGGATCACAATAGGAACATGAACATAAAGTCATGGTAAATAATGATAATCATAACATAGATATGTGGCAACAACACTTAACATGGAATTAGCATGAGCCAAGGCTCATTGCACATAGAGCATGAGTAAACCCTCATTGCGCATGATGCACAAGTAAACCCTTGTTGCAATTTAATTAGAATGATTAAAAAATCTTTCACATGACGTATCATGATACTATACTTTACCCAATGCATTGGAGCGCTATTAGGGAACACCCTTGATAATCATTTCATTTCATGCATAAGTGTGACACATAGATCATACAACATAGATTCATTAACATCATAAGTTATTCCATGATTAAGGAATGTGGAATACATAAATGAAAGTACCAATAAATATGTATATGTTCATAAAGTTAAATACCCTTGATAGATTCATGGGTATGATATTCACTACACAATGATCTTGTCTTGGAAAAATGTTGTGCAATTTCGACAGCATAAAGACGTGATATAAGAATTCATAAAAATGGTTGATGAGAGGGAGATGTGTGTCTCATAATATGTACATGAAATGGAAAATAAGTGAGTAATGTAGATATATTTCACAAAAATGTAATGTAATTTAGGTACACAATACAAAAGAATTTCTTGAATGTAAATTAGGAGAGAGAAATTTCTTATGGAAATTTGACATGATAACGGGTGTATATGAGAGTAATTAAAGAGAGAGAAAGAGATATATCATTATTCAGACATGAAGAGGGTTGTATGGTGTAGGTGTGAAATCATACCCTAACATTTTTAATTAAAATAAAAAGGATATAACAATATAAATAAACTTGGACAAAATTTATAAAGGAAGAAATCCCTTACTTGGAAATGTGATCCTAAAGGCTTGGGAGGGACTTGAGAGGGAATTATTGGGATCTTGGGGTACCTTGGGAGGTTTCTTGAGAGAGTAAGTCAGAGTTTTGAAGAATTAAAAAAGCTTTTAGTGAAGAGTAAGTGGGACCTTGGGTGGGTTTATATACGAAAGGAGAGAGAATTTCCTATTATTTAGGTTTGGGACACAACACATTAAACTAATCAAAACCACAAACCAGACCATGGTTTTTGCCCATTGTTTTTTTCAAAGAGAGTGGGAAATAATATTTTATAAGGACAATGGCCGAACTTTTTAAAATAATTGGGTTTCTTATGTGGAGGTGAGTCACACTCTCAAGGAAATCAATTTAAAAAGCTAAAATGTTTTTTAAGTTTTGAATGGTCCACTAAAGCTTTGTAAAAAAATAAAACAAACCTAAAATCACATTATTTTAATGTTAAAAAATATATTTTTGGAAAATGATGTTTATAGTATTTTATTACATCACTATTGGGTCATTATGATGTCATAAAACACATTATATATTTAAAAGATATTTAATTTTTACCGAAAAATTTGACTATCTCAGAAAATTATGAAACATTCACCGTTGGATAATTTTTAAATCTTGATTCCAAAAATAATATTCATTTTATCTAGATAATTTTTTAAATATTTTAATTTTCACTTTTAAAATAAAAACCTACATTTATCGAAAATTCATGGGTTTTAACAAAAAAAATTTTCAAACCTTAATAAAAAATTACAATTGCATTCATAAAAATTATATGATCATTTTTACTTAAAAAAAGTAATTTAATATCAATAATATTTTATTAAAATATTATTTCATTCAAAAATCTATTAATTTATCAAAATAGATTCCCTAGTTGAAAATTAACTAAAAATGCTATTTGTGCTTTAAAAACTATCTAGAGAGTTAAAATAATAAAATGAATGTATATTCATTATTATATAAAAAAATAATGCACATAATCATAGTGTTAGGGTCATGTTACATAACCCCTAATAACACCCGCATAAGACTGAAGGGTATGGTGTGCAATGGTGACAGACTCTTGGGGTGGATCGGATAACATCACTCAGGTGGTATTCTTTATCAACTTCCACTTCTCCTATAGGAGGTTCTGTTCAAAATTAACATGTTGAAGCTAGGCTTGGGCTTGGTCAAGAGAGAAGACTAGTTATGCCAACTCCTTTTTGAGATCTGAAAAATGGGCTTCGTATGGGGAAAGTCTACTAGATGAGGCCATCACTTCCTTTGTCTGAGTAAATTGGATTTGTTAAAGCCCTATATTTATACTAATCATGTGATCACTATTCAACGACTATATTAGAAACTGTAACAATTATTAATGGTATTTTAAAATCCAAAACATAAAACCAAATAAGTGCATACATTTTACATAACCATAAGAATAAATTTAAATAGACCAAGAGGAATTATCATTAATGAATTTTTGAGTCATTTTCATCTTCCTCCTTAAGAAATTTCATCCTCAAAATTTCATTTTACCACACTAAAACAGATGTGGGTAACTTTGATTAATCACTTCCTCCGATTCCCACATCGCTTCTTTAAACTTGTTGTTTCACCACAAAACCTTGATGAGGGGCATTTTCTTATTTTGTAGAACATTTTTTCTATGATCTAAGATCTTCACTGGTTTCTCCTCATAAGAAAGATCATCCTATAACTGTACTACCTATGAAGAGAGTACATGTGAAGGTTTTGGTATTTACTTCTTTAATAGGGAAACATGAAATACATCATGTACTTTGGCCATGGTAGGTGGCAGTTCTAGTAGATAGTCTAAAATGCCAACATGATCAAGAATATAAAAGGGGATGATGTACCTAGGACTTAACTTTACTTTATTTCCAAATATCGAGACCTTCTTGCATGGAGATATGCGTAGAAACACCATGTATCCAACATTGAATTCAAGGCCTCTTTGACGGTTGTCTGCATAACTCTTCTGTCAACTTTGGGATTCCTTGATATGCTGCTGAACGATTCTCACCTTTTCCACCATTTCTTTGACCATTTCAGGTCCTAGCAGATTACACTCACTGACCTCATGCCAACATGTCGGTGTTCTGCACCTTTTCCCATAAAGGGATTCATATAGTGCCATTTAGATGCTCTAATGGAAACTATTATTGTAGGAGAATTCAACCAATGGAAGATGTTGGTCCCACCCTCCTTTAAAGTTCATAGAACATGATCTTAACATATCTTCCAGTGTATGAATAGTTCGCTCAGATTATCTATCAGTTTGAGGACGATAGGCCATACTGAAGTTCATTTTAGTGGTTAGAGAATGTTTAAGACATTTCCAGAACTTTAATGTGAATCTTGTATCTCGATCAGATATAATAGATAGTGGTACTCCATGAAACATTACCACTTACCTGATATATATCTGTTCCAGTTGATCCAATGAGAAATCCTCATAAATTTCAATGAAGTGTGATGAATTTTAAGATGTTCCACAACAACCCAGATTGTATTGTTTCCTTTGGATGTCTTTGGAAGTCCGATGACAAAGTCTATGGTGATGTTATTCTATTTCCATGCTGTTATGGGAAATGGTTGCATCATCGCCTTAGAATTATGAATCTCTAACTTCACTTGCTGACACACCAAGCACTTTGATGTATACATAGTGATCTCCTTCTTCATATTATCCCACCAATAATTCTCTCGGAGATCTCGCTACATCTTTGCATTTCTTGGGTGAATAGAGAAATTTGAACTATGTGCATCATCCCAAAGTTCCTTCTTCAACTTTGGACTTTATGGAATACATAGTCTTTTCCTAAATCTCACAATTCCTTCTTCATTACCATTTAACTCCACAGATTTCCCTTTTCTGAAAGCTTCTAATTTCTTCTGAATTTCCACATAAATTTTCTGATAATCATTTAACCTTTCCAAAGGAGATGGTTTAGCAATCATTTGTGAAAGGATTTATGATGTTCCCTCCTTTATGATTCTCATGTCCATATTCATCAAATCTAATAAGATTGGATCCTTCTCAATTCTCATCAATGATAGAATCACTGGTTCTTTACTACTTAGAGCATCCACAACCTTGTTCGCTTTCCTAGGGTGGTAATGGATTGGCCATTCATAGTCTTTGATCAGATCTGACCATCTTCGTTGGCACATATTTAACTCTTTTTATGTGAATATATACTTGAGGATTTTGTGGTCTGAATATATTTTACACTTCTCCCCAAAGAGATAATGCCGCCAAATTTTTAAACTGAAGATCACTGCAACCAACTCCAAATCATAGGTTGTATAATTCTGCTCATGAACTTTCAACTGCCTTGATGAATAGGAAATGAATTTGTCATTTTGCATCAACACACAACCCAGGCCCTTCTTTGAAGAATAACTGAATACCACAAAAATTTCTCCACTAGTGGGTAAAGTGAGCACGAGCGCTGTGATAAGGTTGCTTTTAAGCTCCTTGAATCTTTATTCTCATTCTTCACTCTAAGAAAACTTTACTCCCTTTCGAGTTATCTTGGTAAGAGGGTTGAAAAATTGTGAGAAATTTATCACAAATCATCTATAATATCCAGATAACCCCAAGAAGGTATGGATATCTATTATCAATGTTGGCCTCAGCCATCACTCTATTGTGATTGTCTTGGAGGGATCCTCAGATTTCACATTTCTTGTGATGATCTGGCTTAAGAATGAGACCTTATTAAACTAAAACTCACACTTGTTATACTTTTCATAGAGCTTCTCCTTTCGCATGGTCTCTAGTATAGTTCTAAGATTATCCCAATGATACTCCTTGGTTTTGGATTATATTAGAATATTATCTATAAATATTACAACAAATTTGTCAAAGTAATATCTAAATAATCTATTCATCAAGTCCATGAAGATTTTTGGAGAATTAGTGAGTCCAAAATGCATTAATATGAATTTATAGTGCCCGTATCTTATACAAAAAGCAGTCTTGGGGATATCTTCCTTCTTCACCCTTACTTGATAATACCCCAAACAAAAATCTACCTTGGAGAAGTATTGTGCTCTATGTAGCTAATTGAACAAGTCATCAATTCATGGGAGGGGATACTTGTTCTTTATTGTGATTCTGTTAAGCTCACGATAATCGACGCAAAGGTTCATTGACCAATCCTTCTTTTTGATGAAGAGGACTGGTGCACCACATGGTGAAGCACTTGGGCGAATAAACCCTTTATCCATATTCTCCTGTAGTTGTTTATTTAGCTCCTTAAGCTCCCCAACATCCATTCTATATGGATTCTTGGATGTTGGAAACATCCTAGGTATAAGATCAATTGAGAATTCAACATCACCTATAGGAGGAAGACCTTGAAATTCCTCAGGTAACACTTTAGTGAATTCCATCATAATAATAATGTATTCAAGGAGGGTTTCCTCCTTAGACTCAATCATATGAGCCAGATACGCGTGCTCATAGGGAAACAATATCCATGCTTGAGATGATGGAGCTAACGAAGATTCATCTTACCCCTTTCACTTGTATAGAATCAGGGGTCAATTCTCCACATGGATTGTGATTTCACTCTCATGGAAATTTATGTTGTCTCTATATAAGGAAAGCTAATCCATGTTGATAATTGCATTAAATTCCCCCAGAGGGAGTATGAAGAGGTTCTCCAAGAAGATCAATCCACAAATTATGATAAGGGAGGAGTTATATTCATGGGATGCAATTATTTCCCCATTTTTTATACTCACTAATATCTTTACTTCCATGATTTGTAGTGGTATTGGGATTGTTCAACTAAACTTTTGGGATATAAAATACTATGTAAAACTTGAATCAAAAAGTATGTTTGTTATTATTGAATGAATAAATAGCATTCATGTCACCACTTCGTTGTCGGGGTTCACTTCAGTGGTAGTGATGGTAAAAGATCACCCTTGCTGCCTTGGAGGTTGTTTGTTTACTCTAAAAACCCTTGGATTAGGGAAATTATTTGCAAGGTGACCTGGTTCTTTGTAGTTGAAGCAATGAAAAACGCATTGAGGTTAGAATGGAGATTTCCTCTCCTCTATCATAGCCGTGGGTTTTTCTTGTCGGTAGTTAATAGTTAGGTGTCCTTATCTTTCACCCCTAAAGCATTTTCTCATCCCCTTCAAGCAATTTCTAGGGTGCTTCTT
The DNA here is from genome assembly GCA_963277665.1 of Viscum album. Lineage (NCBI taxonomy): Eukaryota > Viridiplantae > Streptophyta > Magnoliopsida > Santalales > Viscaceae > Viscum > Viscum album. The sequence goes on along the minus strand of OY728156.1, from coordinate 1,466,254,394 downwards.
TTCGCACCTTTGGAAAGTGGGGTGCTGGATCTTCTTAGCACTATTGTATTTACCCATCAGACCACCAGAATTGAGGTCCACCTTACAATTCTTATCCCCATGATACCCCTGAGATTCTCCAATCTCCATTTTGAACTTGAGGGCACATCAGATAATTTTCTCATTTCTGTCAAAGTCATGGATCACCAGGGATTTCTGTAGGCTGGGTTTCAACCCACCAAATAAGCATTCAACCTTGTATTCAGGGGTAACAACAAAGTCGGAGGCATATCATGCAATCCTTGTGAAGTTTTCCTCGTACTCTCTGATGGATTTGGAGTCTTTTTTATTTTGGTAAAAAAATTCCCTTTCCATCTTAAGCTGGAGGGTGTGTGAAAAATATTTATCAAAAAACATATTTCGAAAATCATTTTATTCCAATGCCTTGATATCCTCCTCAGGCTTAATAGTTTTTATCAATGTACACCATTGATCTGCTTCACCCTCCATACGATAATCAGATAGGATAATATTTTCTTGTTCGGAACATTGAAGGATGGAGAAGATCTTTTCAATGGTGTTGATCTGTTGTTCGGCGATTGAGAGATCAGATGATCCATTAAAAGTATGAGGCCTTTGTATCATGAAGTTCTCCATAGCGACTTGTTCTTTCTTGGGGGTGGGGGGTTAACTTTCCTCTTGACCCATGTTTCTATTCTATTCTTGAGTTAACTGAAAGAGTATCACGATTTCTACTCCCATAGGATTGGGAATCTCATTAGCACAGTCATCACATTGATCTTCACATCGGTTGTTAGCCCAAGTCCTCATATTACCGATCATTGGCTGGAATAGAATGAAAGTTAGGGGTAACACATAAAGGGTAATCCAAGGACAAAAATGAATGACTTATAAATTACTTTTTTCCTTAACTTATGAATCTATAATCTTCATTCTATGTTATCTATGATCTACATTCTAACATGTATTCTTAGAGTATTTTTTTTGAATTCCCTTAATATTGGTTCATACTAAGCTTGTAAATTTACCAAAGCATATCCCCCGGGATTTTTGCAACCAAGAGTGCGGAAAGGCCCATTGTCGTGTACCAGGATACCCCAAGTCAAGCCTAAAACTCATTGTCGGGGTTTCCCCCTAGGTGCATCTCTATCAGAGCCACCTCTACCTGCTCGTATCCAGACAGAGTTTTATTTTCTTGATAAACCACTTACTCAATAACCACCAAAACATAATGATGTTTTTATTATACTTAGTCTAGTATATAAGGCTTCACTAGGGTTTTCTAATCCTAATCCCCAAAATAACTAAACCTATCCTCTGATACCAACTATAACAACTCTAATTTTTATTACACACTTAAACCTGATTTATTACAAAAAATTCACTTGATAAAACATAAAATATGTAGAGGTCTAGTGTATTTGGGGCTTATGAACATTATTCAACAACTTATAACATAAAAAACACAACATATTTATTGAAAACTTCCTTTACATGATCACTACATTCCCTCGTACTTATCAATGCATGGGATAACCTGAGGACATTCATAAGAAAAGGGTGAGCTATATTTCATAGTAGGGGAATAAACATAGAATAAAATGATTAATACAATACATGTTAGTCAATAAAAATATCAATGGATCACAACAGGAATATGAAAATAAAGGCATGATAAATCATGATAATCAAAACATGGAAATGTGGCAGCAACACTTATCATGGAATTAGCATGAGCCAAGTCTCATTGCACATATAGCACGAGTAAACCCTCATTTCACATGAAGCACCAGTAAAACCTAGTTTCACTTGAATTAGAATGAGTATACACTCATTTCACATGACATATCATGACACTATACTTTATCCAATGCATTTGAGCGCTATCAGGGCACACCCTTCTTAAACATTTCATTTATGCATAAGTGTGACACATGGATCATACAACATGGAATCAATCAACATAATTTATACCATGATAAATTTATTTGGAATTAATAAATGAATATTTATAATAAATAAGTAAATGTGCATAAAAATTAATACCCTTGATAGATAAATGGGCATGTTATTCACCACACAATGACATTGACTTGGAAAATCAGTGCAATTTCGGTAGCATAACGACATGATGTAAGAATTAATAAAAATGGATGAGGAGAGATAAAGTGGTGTATCATAATATGCACATGAAATGGACAGTAATGGTGTCATATAGATACATTTCCCAAAATATTTAATGGATCTTAGATTCATAATTCAAAAGAATTGCATGAATGTAAACGAGGACAGAGAAAATCCTTATGGAATTTTTGCATAGCAACGGGTGTACATGGGGGGAATTAATGAGAGAGAAAATGGTCTATCATCATTAAAACATAAATATTGTAGTATTGGGAAGGTGTGAAATCATACTAAAACATTTATTATTGAAAATAAAAGGACATTACAATATTAAGAAACTTGGCTAAAATGAGAAAGGAAGGAATCCCTTACATAGAAATGTGATCCCAAAGGCTTTGGAGGGGCTTGAGAGAGACATCTTGGGAGCTTGGGGTGCCTTAGGAGGATTTTATAGAGAGTAGGTTAGAGTTTGGATGAACTCCAAAGGCTTTTATTGAAGAGGAAGTGAGATGTTGGGTGGGTTTATATAGGAAAGGAGAGGGAACTCTTTATTATTTAGGTTTGGGACACCACCCATTAAACTAATCAAAACGACAAACCAACCCATGGTTTTTGCCCATGGTTTTTTAAAAAGGTTTGTGAAAAATATATTGTATAAGTAAAATGGCCTAAATTCTTAAAATAATAGGATTTTATATGTGGAGATGAGTCACACTCTCAAGGAAATCAATTTAAAAAGCTAAAATGTATTATAAGCCTTGAAGGGTCCACTAAAGATTTGTTAAAAAAATCAAACAAACTTAAATCACATTATTTTAATGGTAAAACATATATTGTCCGAGAATAATGTTTAGAGTATTTTATTACATCATTATTGGGTCATTATGATGTCATAAAACACATTATATATTCAAACAACATTTAATTTTTACCCAAAAATTTGATTGTATCAGAAAATTATGAAAAATTAACCATTGCATAATTTCGAAATCCTGATTCCAAAAATAATATTCATTTTATCTAAATAATTTTTTAAATATGTGAATTTTAACTTTTAAAATAAAAACTGATATTTATCGAAAAATCATGGGTTTTGACAAAAACAACTTTCTAACCTTAATAAAAAATAACAATTACATTCATAAAAATTATATGATAATTTATAATTAATAAAAGTAATTTAATAATAATAAGATTTTATTAAAATATTATTCAATTCAAATATCCATTAATTTATCAATATAGATTCCTTAGTTGAAAATTAACTAAAAATACTATTTGTGCTTTAAAAACTATTTACAAAGTTACAATAATAAAATTAATGTATATTCATTATTATATACAAAAATAATTCACATAATCATTGTTCTAGGGTATTTTTATATAACCCCTTATAACACCCGCATAATACTGAAGGGTAAGGTGTGTGATGGTCACTGACAGTTGGGGGGGGGGGCTTGAATAGCATTGCTCATGTGGTAATCTCTATCAACTCCACTTCTCCCATTGGCAGTTCCGTTCGATCTTAACATGTAAAAGCTTGACTTGGGTTTGGTCAAGAGCAAAGACCAATGATGCCACCTCCTTTTCGAGGTCCGACAAATGGGCTTAGTTTGAGGAAAGTCGAATAGATAACGCCATCACTTCCTTTGTCTGAGTAAATTGGATTTGTTAAAGGCCTATATTTATACTAATCATGTGACTACTATTCAACGCCTATATTAGCAATGGTCATAATTCTTAACGGTATTTTTAAATCCAAAACATAAAACCAAATAAGTGAATACAATTTACATAACCATAAGAAGACATTTAAATAGACCAAGAATAATTTTAATTAATGAATTTTTGGGTCATTACAATCTTCCCCCCTTAAGAAAATTTTCCCTCAAAATTTACTTTTCCCACACTAAAACAGATACAGGTAAATATGCTTCATCACTTCCTATGATTCCCACATTGCTTCTTCAAACTTTTGGTTTCGCCACAACACCTTGAAGAGGGGCATTTTATTATTTTGTATAACTTTTTCTCTACGATCTAAGATCTTAACTGGTTTCTCCTCGTGAGAAAGATCATCCTCTAACTGTACTACCTATGAAGAGAGTACATATGAAGGGTATTTTATGCACTTCCTTAATAGGGAAACATGAAATACATCATGTACTTTGTCCATGGTAGGTGGAAGTGCTAGTCGATAGGCCACAACCCCAACACAATCACGAATCTCGAAGGGGCCGATGTACCCATGACTTAAATTCCCTTTCTTTCTAAATATCATGACCTTCTTCCACAGAGATATGCATAGAAACTCCATGTCTCCAACTTTGAATTCAAGGTCTCATCGGTGGTTGTCTACATAACTCTTCTGTCAACTTTGGGATGCCTTGATATACTGCTAAATGGTTTTCACCTTTTCCACCATTTCTTCGACCATTTCAAGTCCTTGCAGTTTATGCTCACCAACTTCATCCCAATATGCCAGTGTTCTACACCTTTTCCCACAAAGGGCTTCAAATTGTACCATTTGGATGCTCGAGTGTAAACTGTTATTGTTGGAGAATTCAACCAGTGTAAGATGTTGGTCCCACCCTCCTTTGAATTCCATAAAACATGATCTTAACATATCTTCCAGTATCTGAATAGTTCACTCAGATTGGACATAGGTTTGAGGATGATAGGTTGTATTGAAGTTCAGTTCAGTATTTAGAGCATGTTGGAGACTTTTCCATAACTTCTTGGTGAATCTCAAATCATGACTATATACAATATATAGTGGTACTCCATGCATCCTTAGAACTTCTTTGATGTAAATCCATGCAAGTTGATCCAATGAGAAGTCCTCTCGAATCGCGATAAAGTGAGGTGTCTTTGTATGCGGATCCACAATGACCCATATAGAATTATTTTCTATGGATATCCTTGGAAGTCCACTAATAAAGTCCATATTTATGTTCTCCCACTTCCATGTTGGTATAGGTAGTGGTTTCATTATCCAATTATACTTTTGCCTCTCAGCCTTCACTTTTTGACACAGTAGGCACTTTGATGTACACTCAACGATATCTTATTATCCCACCAATAATGCTCTCAGAGATCTTGATACATCTTTGTGTTTCCTAGGTGAATAGAGAAATTTGAACTATGTGCGTCATCCAAAAGTTCCTTCTTCAGCTCCAGACTTTATTGAATGCATAGCCTTTTCCTAAATCTCACAATTCCTTCCTTTTCAAACATGAAATCTAAGGATTTCCCATTTATGATAGTTTCCACCCATTTCATAATTCCCACATCCTTTATTTTAGCATCCTTTATTTTCTCCAATTGGGATGGTTGAGCAATCATTTGAGAAATGATTGATGATGTTCCTCCCTTAACGATTCACATGTCCATCTTCTGAAAATCTAAGAAGATTAGATCCTTCACAATTATCATCAGTGATAGAATCACTAGATCCTTTCTACTTAGAGCTTCCACCACCTTGTTCGATTTCTCAGGGTGGTAGTGGATTGAGAAATCAAAATTCTTGATGAGTTCAATCCATTTTCATTGGTGTATATTAAGCTATTTCTATGTGAATATATATTATAGGATCTTGTGATCAGTATATATCTCACACTTCTCCCCATAGAGATAATGCCGCCAAATTATCAACGAAAAGATCACACCCGCCAACTCAATATCATTTGTGGGATAGTTTTTCTCTTGGATTTTAAACTGAATTGAGGAATAGGATATAACTTTATCATTATAAATCAATACACTACCCAAGCCCTTCTTTGAAACATCACTAAATACCACAATAAGTTCTCCACTCATGGGTAATGTGAGCACGGGTTCTATGATAATCCTACTTTTCAACTCCTTAAATCTCTCTTCGCATTCATCACTCCAAGAAAACTTTACCCCCTTCTGAGTTATCTTTGTAAGAGGGTTGGAAAATCGTGATAAATTTCTCACAAATCGTTGATAATATCCAGCTAACCCCACAAAACTACAGATATTCGTTATTGATGTTGGCATCGTCTATCCCTCAATTTTAGCTTTCCTGGAGGGATTCACTGATATCCCATTTCTTGTGATGATATTACCCAAGAATGAGACCTCCTTCAACTAGAACTCACACTTGCTGTACTTTTAATAGAGCTTATCAGTCCGCAATGTCTTTAGTATAGTTCTTAGATACTCTTTATGATCCTCCTTGGTTTTGGAGTATATTAGAATATCATCTACAAATACTACCAAAAATTTGTTGAGGTAATATCTAAATACTCTATTAATCAAATACATGATGATTTCTGGAGAATTAGTGATTTTGAAAGTAATTACTATGAATTCATAGTGCCTATACCTTGTACGAAAGGCAGTCTTGGGGATATCCTCCTTCTTCAACCATACTTGGTAATATCCCGGCCGCAAATCTACCTTGGATATGTATTGTGCTCCACCCATCTGATCGAACCTGTCATCAATTCGTGGAAGAGGATACTTGTACTTTATCATGATTTTTTTGAGCTCACGATAATCAATGAAAAGGTGCATTGACCCATCCTTCTTCTTGACTGATATGACTAGTGCGCCCCATGGTGAAGCACCTGGGTGTGTAAACCATTTATCCAAATTCTCTTGTAGTTGTTTCTTCGGCTCCTCAAGATCCAAAAACAACCATTATATATGGGATCCTGGATATTGGTAACGCCCCAGGTATATGGTCAATTTAGAATTCAACATCTATTCTAGGAGAGAGACCATACAATTCCTCAGGAAACACTTTAGAAATTTACCTCAAAATAGGCTCGTCTTCAAGGACAGTTGATTCCTTAGACTCAAGCATCTGATCTTGATATGCGTGCTCATAGGGTAGTAATATCCATGCTTGATATGATGGATATAAAGAAGATTCATCTTCCTCCGTGCACTTATATATAGAATTAGGGGGTCGATTCTCCAAATGGAGAGTGATTTTCCTCTCACAGCAATTTATGTTGGCTCTATATAAGGAAAGCCAATCCATGTAGAGAATTGCATCAAATTCCACTAGTGGGAGTATGATGAGGTTCCCCAGGAAGGTCAATCCGAAAATTATGATAGGGGAGGAGTAATATTAATGGGATTCAATGATTTCCCCATTTTCCATACTCACCGACATATTTACTTCCATGATTTTTTGTGGTGTTGGGATTGTTCTAATAAAATTTCGTGATATAAAAGAATGCGTAGAACCCAAATCAAAAAGTAAATTCACTATTGTTGAATTAATAACTAGCGTATCTTTCAACACTTCGTTTTCAGGGTTTAATCACGCAGTAGTGATGGAAATATCTCACCCTTGCTATCTTGGAGGTTGTTGGTTGCCTCCGAAAACCCTTGGCTTAGGGCACTGATTTTCAAGGTGCCTTGGTTCTCTGTAGTTAAAGCAATGAAAAACACGTTGAGGTTTTAATGGAGCGTTCCTCTCTTCTGTCACATCTGTGGGTTTTTCTTGTCTATAGTTAACATCTAGGTGTCCTCTTCCAAACCTAAATCATTTCCTCACCCCCTTCAAGTAATTTCTGAGGTTCTTCTTTCCGCACCTTTGGAAAGTGTGGTGTTATATTTTCTTATCAACATTGGATTTATCCATTGGACCACCATAATTTAATTCCACCTTATTCTTCTTATCCCCATGATACCCTAGAGATTCTATGATCTTCATTTCGACCTTCATGGCACATCAGACAATTTCCTCATAGCTGTCAAATTCACAGATCTCCTGGGATTTCTGCATGCTAGGTTTCAGCCCACCAAAGAAGCGTTTAACCTTTCATTTAGGGGTAGCGACAAATTCAGAGGCCTATCATGCAAGGCTTGTTATTTTTTTCACATACACTCCACAGATTTTCTATCTTTTTTTAGGGGTAAGGAAGTCCCTTTCCATCTTAATTCGGAGGGTGTGATGAAAATATTTATTAAAAACCATATTCTAGAAATCCTTCCATTCCAACACCTCGATATCCTCCTTAGGATTCATATTTTTGATCAATTTCCACCATTGATCAGCTTCACCGTCCATATGATAAGCAACCAGAAGAACCTTCTCTTGTTCAGAACATTAAAGGAGGGAGAAGATCTTTTCAATGGAGTTGATCAATTTTTCGGCGATTGAGGGATCGAATGATCCATTAAAAGTAGGAGGCCTTTATCTCCTGAATCTCTCAATAGTAACTTGTTCTTTATTGGGGGGGGGGTGTTGAAAGCTCCTCTTGACCCATGTTTCAATTCAATTCTTGAGTTAATTGAGAGAGTATCATGAAAAAGTTCGTGATTCTCATTCCCATCGGATTGAGCATATCATTAGCACAATCATCCCATTGATCTTCATATTAGTTGTCAGCGTGAGTCCTCCTATTACCGACCATTGGCTAGAATAAATGGAAAGTTAGGGGTAACACATAAAGGGTAATAAAAGAAAAAAAAAGATGACTTATAATTTTTTTTATTTCCTGAACTTATGAATATATAAGCTTCAATCTATGTTATCCATGATCTACTTTCTAACATGTATTCTTAGAGGCATTTTTTTAAATTCCCTTAAAAATGGTTCACACTAAGCTTGTAAATTTACCAAAGCATATCCCCTGGGAGTGTCGTAAACAAGAGTGCAGCAAGACCCATTGTCATGAACTAGGATACACTAGGTCAAGCCCAAAACTCCTTGTCAGAGTTTTCACTCCTAGGTACATCTGTTCTAGAGCCGCCTCTACCTGCTTTTATCCAGATAGGGATATATTTGCATGATAAACCACTTAATAAATACTCACCAAAACTTATGGATGTTTTTTATTATACTTATTATTGTATCTATGGCATCACTAGGTTTTCTAATCCTAATCCCAAAAATAAAAAAACCTATCCTCAAATACCAACTATAACAACCCAGCTTTTTATTACACAGTTAGACTTGATTTATTACATAAATTTCACTTGATACAACATATAAGATTGAGAGGTATCGTGTATTTGGGGCTTAGGAACATTACATAACAACTTAGAAAATAAAACACACAACATCTTTATTGAAAATTTCATTTTCATGACCAATACATTACCTTTCACTTAGCATTGCATGGGATAACCTGAGGACAGACATAAGAAAAGGGTGATCCATAAAGCCCAGTAAGGGAATAAACATGGAATAACATGAGGAATACAATAAATGTTATTCAATAGGCATATCAATGGATCACAATAAGAACATTAACATAAAGGCATGATAAATCATGATAATCATAACATGGAAATGTGGAAACAACACTTAACATGGAATTAGCATGAGCCAAGGCTCATTGCGCATAGAGCATGAGTAAACCCTCATTGAACCTGAATCATGAGTAAAACCTTGTTTCACTTGAATTATCATGAGTAAACACTCATTGTACATGATGTATCATGATCCTATACTTTACCCAATGCATTGGAGCACTATTAGGGCACACCCTTCTTAAACATTTCATTTCAGGCATAAGTGTCCCACTCGGATCATAAAACATGGAATTAATAATCATAATTTATTCCATGATAAATGGATGTGTAATAAATACATGAATATTTATAATCAATAATAAATGTTAATACCCTTGATAGAGAAATTGGCATGGTATTCACTACACAATGACTTTGGCTTGGAAAATCGGTGCAATTTCGGCAGCATAACAGTGTGATGTAAGAATTCATAAAAAATGGTTGATGAGAGATAAAGGGGTGTCTCATCATATATAAATTAAATGGGAGGTAATGGGGTCATATAGATACATTTCCCAACATATTTAATGGAACTTATACTCAAAACAGAAAATAATTTCTTAAATATAAATGAAGAGGTAAAAATTCTTTACAGAATTCCGGCATAGTAATGAGTGTACATGGGAGGAATTAATGAGAGAGAAAGGGGTCTCTAATCATTAAAATATAAATATGTAAGTATGGGGGAGGTTCAAAATAATACCACAACATTTATAATTAAAAAATGGAAAAAAATATAAGGAAACTTTGTCATAAATAAGAAAAGTGAGAATCTTTTACTTGGAAGTGTGATCCCAAAGGCTTTAGAGGTGCTTGAAGGAGACTTCTTGGGAGCTTGGAGCACCTTGGGAGGATTCTATAGAGAGGAGCGAAGAGGATGATCGAACACTTAAGGCTTTGAGTGAAGAGGAAGTGGGATCTTGGGTGGGTTTATATAGTAATGGAGGGGGAATTCTTTATTATTTAGGTTTGAGAAACCATGCATTAAACTAATAAAAAACACAACCCATCCCAAGGTTTTTGGCCTTGGGTTTTTCCAAAGGGGACTGGAAAACAATATTTTATAATGAAAATGGCCTAAATTCTTAAAATAATAGGGTTGATTATGTATAGGTGAGTCACACTCTCAAGGAAAACAATTTAAAAAGAAATTTTTTTATAAGTCTTGAAGGTTCCACTAAAGCTTTGTCAAATAAATCAAAAAAAAACCCAAAATAACATTATTTTAATGGTAAAACATATATTGTCCGAACAATATGTTTTTAGTATTTTATTACATCACTATAGGTTCCTTATGATGTCATAAAACACATTATATATTTAAATGGTATTTAATTTTTACCCAAAAATTCCAATGTCTCAGAAAATTAAAAAAATTCACTGTTGGATAATTTCGACATCCATATTTCAAAAATAATATTCAATTTATATAAATAATTTTCTAAATATGTGAATTTTTACTTTTAAAATAAAAATTGACATTTATCGAAAATTCACGGCTTCTGACAAAAGGAGCTTTCAAACCTTAATAAAAATTACAATTATATTCATAAATATTATATGATCATTTATACTTTATAAAAATTAATTTACTAATAACAATATTTTATTAAAATATTGTTTAATTTCAAAATCTACTAATTTATCAAAATAGATTCCTTAGTTGAAAATTAACAACAATTACTATTTGTGCTTTAAAAAATATTTTCAGAGTTACAATAATAAAATGAATGTATATTCATTATCATATACCAGAATAATACACATAATCATAGTGCTTGGGTCTTGTTACATAATCCCTTATAACACCCACATAAGACCAAAGATTAAGGTGTGCGATGGTGACAGACTCTTGGGGTGGCTCGGATAACATCGCTCGGGTGGTAATCTCTATCAAATTCCAATTCTCCCATAGGTGGTCCCATTAGAGCTTAACATATTGAAGCTCAGCTTGGTATTGGTTAAGTGAGAAGCCCAATAAATCCACCTCCTTTCCGAACTCCAACAAATGTGCTTCGTACGGGGCAAGTCTACTGGGTGAGGCCATCTCTTCCTTTGTCTAAGAAAATTGGATTTGTTAAAGCCCTATATTTACAATAATCATGTGATCACTCTTCAACAACAATATTAGTAATAGTCACAATTCTTAACGGTATTTTAAAATCTAAAACATAAAACTGAATAAGTGCATACGTTTTATGTAACCATAAGAATAAATTTAAATAGACCAAGGGGAATTCTCATTAATGAATTTGTGGGTTGTTAAAATCTTCACCTCTTAAGAAATTTCACACTAAAAATTTCATTTTCTCACACTAAAACAGATGTGGGTAACACTGCATCATCACTTCCTCTGATTCCCACATCACTTCTTCAAACATGTGGTTTTCCACAACACTTTCACAGGGGGAATTGTCTTATTTCATATAACTTTTTACTTATAATCTAAGATCTTCACAGGTTGCTCCTTGTAAGAAAGATCATCCTATAGCTATACTACCTCTAACAAGAGTACATTTCAAGGGTTTGGTATGTACTTCCTTAAGAAGGATACATGAAAGACATCATATACTTAGGACATGGTAGGTGCAAGTGCTAGTCGATAGGCCACAACCCCAACACAATCAAGAATCTCAAAGGGGCCAATGTACCTAGGAATTTACTTCCCCTTATTTCCAAACCTAATGACATTATTCCATGGAGATATGCATAGAAGTACCATATATCCAACTTTAAACTCAAGGTATCATTGACATATATCTTCATAACTCTTCTGTCGACTTTGGCCTTCCTTGATATGGTGCTGAATTGTTATCACCTTCTCCAACATTTCTTCGACCATTTCTAGTCTTAACAGCTTACGCTCACTAACTTCATCCCAACATGCCAGTGTTCTACACCTCTTCCCATATAATGCTTCATAAGGTGCCATTCAGATGCTCGGGTGGAAACTATTATTATACGAGAATTTAACCAGAAGAAGATGTTGATCCCATCCTCCTTTAAAGTCCATTGAACATGATCTTAATATATATTCTAGTGTTTGAATAGTTTGATCAGATTGGCCATTAGTTTGAGGATGATATGACATATTGAAGTTCAGCTCAGTATCCAAAGCATGTTGAAGACTCTTTCAAAACTTAGAGGTGAATCTTGGATCTCGATCTGATACAATATATAGTGGTACTCCATGCAGCCTTAACACTTCCATGATATATATCCGTTCCAGTTGATCTAATGAGAAATCCTCCTGAATTACAATGAAGTGTGAAGAATTTTTAAGATGATCCAAAACAACCCATATTGTATTGTTGCCTTTGTATGTATTCAGAAGTATGGTGAAAATGTCCATGGTGATTTTCTCCCATTTCCATGCTGGTATAGGCGATGGTTGCATCATCCACATAGACTTCTCCTGCTCTTCCTTCACTTGCTGACACACCAGACACTTTGATTTATACTTAGAGATCTCTTTCTTCATGTTATCCCACCAATAAATCTCTCAGAGATCTCGATACATCATTCTTTTTCTTGGGTGAATAGAGAAATTTGAACTATGTTCATCATCCAAAAGTTATTTCTTCAGCTCTGGACATGATGGAACACATTGTCTTGTCCCAAATCTCACAATTCCTTTTCTGTCAACCATGAACTCTGAGGATTTCCCATTTATGATAGCTTCCACCCTTTTTAGAATATCCACATCCTTTCTTTGAGCATCTATTATTTTCTTCAATAGGGATGGTTGAGCAATCATTTGAGAAAGGATTGATGATGTTCTCCCTTAATGATTCCCATGTCCATCCTCTGCAAATCTAAGAATATTGGATCCTTCTCAATTCTCATCAATGATAGAATCGCTGGGTCCTTTATACTTAGAGCATCCGCCACCTTGTTCACTTTCCCAGGGTGGTAATGGATTGAGCAGTCATAGTCTTTGATCAGATCTAACCATCTTCTTCGGTGTATGTTCAACTCTTTCTGTGTGAATTTAGATTGAGGCTTTTCTGGTCCATATATATTTCACACATCTCCACAAAGAGATAATTCCACCAAATTTTTAAAGAAAATATCGTAACAACAAACTCCAGATCATGTGTTGGATAATTATACTCAGGAATTTTCAATTTCCTTGAATCATAGGCAATGACTTTGTCATTTTTCATCAACACACAACCTAGGCCCTTCTTCTAAGCATCACTGAATACCCCAACAAGTTCTTTGCTTATGGGTAAAGTGAACATGGACGCAGTGATAAGCCTCTTTTTTAAACTCCTTGAAGTCCTCTTCACATTCATCACTCCAAGAAAACTTATTCCCTTTCATGTTATCATGGTATTAGGGTTGGAAAATTGTGATAAATTTCTCACAAATCGTTGATAATTTGCAACTAACCCCAAGAATCTACGGATATCCGTAATCTATGTTGGCTTCAACCATCCCTCAATTGTAGTTGTATTGGAGGGATACATAGATATACCATAGGTTGTGATAATATGGACCAAGAATGATACCTCCTTCAACTAGAAATCACAATTGATGTACTTTTCCTAGAGCTTCTCATTTCGCAAGGTCTCTTGTATAGTTCTTAGATTCTCCCTATGATCATACTTTATTTTTTAGTATATTAGAATATCATCTATAAATACTACCACAAATTTGTTGAGGTAATCTCTGAAGACTCTATTTATAAATTCCATGAAGATTTCTGGAGCATTATTGGGTCCGAAAGGCATTACTATGAATTTATAGTGCTCATATCTTGTACGAAAAGTAGTCTTGGGGATATCTTCCTTCTTCACCCTTGATAATATCCTTACAGAAAATATACTTTTGAGATGTATTGTGCTCCACATAGCTGATTGAACAAGTCATTAATTCATGGGAGAGGATACTTTTTCTTTATGGTGATTCTATTAAGCTCATGATAATTGATGCAAAGGCTCATTGACCCATCCTTCTTCTTGACGAAGTGGACTAGTACACCCCATGGTGAAGCACTTGGGCGTATAAACCATTTATCTAGATTATCCTATAGTTGTTTCTTCATATCCTCAAGATCCAAAACATCCATTCTATAAAGAGTCTTGGATATTGGCAATTCCTGAAGTATAAGTTCAATTGAGAATTCAATATCTTTTCTAGGAGGAAGACCAAGAAATTCTTCGGGAAACACTTCAGCAAATTCCCTCACAATATTCATGTCTTCAAGGATGGTTACTTACTTTGAATAAAGCATCTGAGCTAGATACGCATGCTCATGGGGCAATAATATCCATGATTGAGATGATGGAGCTAAAGAAGATTCATCTTCCTCCTTCCACTGTTATAGAATTGGGGGTGGATTCTCCACATGGAGAGTGATTTAACTCTCACAACAATTTATGTTGGTTCTATATAAGGAAAGACAATCCATGCCAAGAATTGCATAAAATTCCACCAGAGGGAGTATGATAAGGTTCACTGGGAAGGTCAATCCACAAATTATGATAGGGTAGGAGTTATATTCATGGGATGCAATGATTTCACCATTTTCCATACTCACCAATATCTTTACATCCATGATTTGTGGTGGTGTTGGGATTTATCTACTAAAATTTTGGGATAAAAAAGAATGATTAGAACCTAAATCAAAAAGTACATTTACTATTATGAAATGAATAACTAGAGTACCTGTCACCACTTCATTGTTGGGGTTTACTTCAGCAATAGTGGTGGAAAAATCTTGCCCTTACTGTAGAGACCCGAAGCCTGACGTACATTGACATTACATTACTTTTTCGGAATACTTAGTACAAAACAAAAACACACACACAAGGATCGTAATAGTTTAGTGTCTTTGGAAACTCGGAACGTAATCTTCTAATCCTGGTGAAAGATCTTCAAAATCTCCCATAAAGATCTTCCTTTTTTTTACCTAAAACCTTTCTTTATATCCTGGGGAAAAGAAAACATAAAAGGGTGAGCTCAAATGCTCAGTAAGGGTAAACAAAAGAAATATCAATCACATAATTTTCATAAGAACATAACATTTTTGGAAATCTTAACCTGCAAAAGAGAGCATAATTTCATAACATGGGATAAATCATAGTAGTGAAAATGAAACCATAACTTAAAACATTACTCATTGTGGAATACACACATAATCATAGAGAATCATTTCTTGTTAGTCAAGACTCATTGCCAAGACTATCTTAGTGGACAAAGTCCCTTTCTGAATCGAGTAATCCTCGTTTCAGTCCTGTTTCACTGAACCGGTATAACCTACCATTCCAGCCATGTCTATCTCATGAGATATAAAATCTTTACCCAATGCATTGGAGGGAGATATAGGTCCCACCCATCTTATAATGAATCCTTTCTTATGTGTTCCACATAATCATAAAACATACATCATCGCATAACACATGTAACAAAAATGGGATTCTTGAAACATCATGACATCATAAATCAATTCATATAAGATAAAGGAATTAATAAAAATAATTCCATCACAACATGATCAAATCAATGTAATAATAGGGATAAAAACAGAACCCTTTATTATCTTAGATGGAAAATAATTTTGATAAAACACTTGAACTCCATTCTTGAGGAAAATATCCTTTCTTCTTCAAAAACATTTTTCCTTTCATAACATGTCATACCAATTTAATATAAAAGAAGTTGATTAAAAATAAACTTGAGAACTTGTAAAGGAAGCTTCTTGGAAATAATGTTTTAAAAATCCATTCATTTCGTATAAGTTAAAAAAACATTCTTCGTACTTTTGTCGGAAAAGTCAAAAAGTACCTCGTATGACAAAAGATTCCTTTCATAGATATTACTAAAAACTCACCGAAGGGAAAAAATGGATTTAAACAATTGTAGGTGGATGGAAATAATATTACATATTGATGAAACATGGATGTGGATGATAAAATACACCCCAGTAAATACTTACGAATAAACAATCTCGGATAAAAATGAGATTGTGATATTTCCCTTACCTTAGGTCCGACTTGCTTTGTAACTGTCCGAACCTCCTGTATAATGATTTAAATCATGTTATTGACTTATTACAGAATCATATTCATTGTTATGATATCATATATGGTTCACTTATGATATTATATTACCCGTTCTTTTGTAAATTCCATGTTAAAGAAGCGTTTTGGGTAAAATCGTTTCATTTATCGTAGGTGTTTTGACTTGTTGTTCTTGACATCATTATTACTTATATCATGATTTACTTACTTCCAGAATATAAAATATGATTTATATATCATATATATTCAGTATATATATATATATAATAGGTAGATAAATAAAATGAAAAACACCGTTCATGGAGACGGTAGTCCGTACGTACGCATGAACGCTGTTTTCCTTTCCTTATTGTCTTGAAATGGAAGTAAGTAGATGACATACATATGTATATATATATATAAATCCAGTAGCTTTATAATTTCATATATTTCATTATTATTTCTTATATATACATTATAATCATTTTTAAATGGTTAACATGGAGAATGAATCTCATCGCGTCGTGGAGACGGTATTCCGTACGTACGCACGAGCGATGATATCATTTCTATAAATATTGAATTGAATTAGAGTGGATTATACAATATATCAGAATCAATATGATGTTGTAATAACTATGTATAGTTATTCTTTACACCATTATACCCATCCATGTAAGGTGGTGGTGGAAAATAGATTACACCACGGCGTGGAGACGGTATTCCGTACGTACGCACGTGCGGTGATTTCTTTTTCCGTAGGATGGATAGATGGTGAAATAGGGTTGTTTCATACTTATAATAACATATCAGTATATGAGTGATACTGATGTTATTACTTCATAATGAAACAACCTAAGAAGAAGAAGTGGAAGAAGAAATAAAGATGAAAGAATTGGTAACGGTAATTACCTCTTCTTTGAAGTGCCTCTTTGAGACCTCCTTTTAGGGCACTAAAATTGGTCTTTGAGGAAGACCAGAACCTCTAGAATGTTTCTAGGGAAGTGGAGAGGAGAAATTGGCAGGGGTTGGCCGAGATTGAGTGCTCAAATTTGTGTGAGGAGGAGGGGGAGGAGATGTCCTTTTATAGGGGAGGAGAGGGGCAACTTAGGAATATCTCAAAATATTATTTTATATTAAAGTCAAAATCGGTTTATAATGGTTCCAAAGGGTCTTATTTCGAAGCTAAAGTGGGGATGGGTCGAAATACTATCAACCAATAAGATTTAGACAAGTTTAGGATATTATTTTAACCTTATCAATTAGATTTAACTCTAAGTTAATTAATTTAACTTTTACCGTGTCTTTTTGTTTTCTTCCACTATATGGTTAATACACTTACTATAACATGCCAAACGAACCCCAAATTGTATATTATTAATACATATATCCTTATCTAAGTCATTTGGCCGAACCTTAGATTTTTAGGAATAAAATAACAATTAATAATATAATATTTGATTTAAAAACTATTTTGTGTCAATTTTGACACTATTTGATACATGATTTTTGTGAAAGTCATAACAGAATTATATGTTCGAAACAAGTAGATTAAATCAACACTAATATATCATAGTAACCTAGAAAATTATTTTAATTCATAAAAAGTCTCAAATTACATTTATTTTTGTGTTTATAACATCAATTATGTCAATATTTCATTAACAAGATAATTACTGCATCATCTTTGTGTCATAAATAAATTAAATTATTTGACTTCTAAAAATTACAAATAAAATACCATCATGTAGTAAATCTTTTTATATTTCTAATGAATATTTACAATCGAATTTATCTTATGTATAACCCCATATTAAAAATGATTTACTTATTAAACTTTGATTTTAACTATTTTAACCTTTCTTTAAATAAATTAATAATAAATGTCCTAATCTAATCCAAGTGGGCCTAAATGGTCATATTTTATTCCTAAGTTTGTTTTTGGTCGAATTACACTTGTACAATAGAATTAGGACATGTGTTAGGGTAATATTAATATCATATTTACCCTTAGTTACCCTATTTACTATTAACCGCGGTAAAAAAAAGTAAAAAGTTACTATTCACCAAAAATTATTTTCATCTCATTGAACCACATTTTAGTCCTTGATATTAACCGTGTCTCTCGGATTTTCGAAATTCCATTCACAGAAGCGGTAAAATTAAGTTGTATGCAAAATTCAGTTTTTAACCTACCACTTAGTGGTTTCACTATTCATCAAAAATTGAAAGTTTTCAGAAAAGTACCAAAATTTCACCCTAGGCTATAATTGATATTCCGAATTCAAAAATGATTTCTATTTTACAAAATTCAAAACATATAAGTTGCATTAATTAATTTTATAATTAATTTCCGCTGTTACAACAAATAGCGTGTTTTTAAGAGATAATAACTATCAAAATATTGACACTTGTTTATAACTGGTTTAAATGTGAAATTACATCCAATGACCAACATTGTATTAAATTGTAAAAATATATTCTAAATATACTTTAAAACCACTCAAATTAATGATTTATCACTATTAATTATTTCGATTAAAAAAGTTGTTTTTAATTACAATTTAGTAATTTTCACTATTCATCATAATATGAAAGTTATCCGAAAAGTACCAAAATTTAACCTTAGGCTAAATTCGATACTCCGAATCCAAAAATGAAGTCCATTATGAGAGTTAAAATTTCTAAAATTTAAAAAGTAGTTATTACTATTCATAACGGCTAGTTTCAATAATATTTTAATAGCATATCATTGTTTCGTGAAACTCAGTATTACGTACCACACATGCTATCGAGGAAGGTTGTGATTGCGTGTAATGCAAGTCAAGTCAATGATGCGTGTTGTGCAAGCTCCTTTTGGTGTAGCGTACAACACAAGACATTAGTGAAATAAAAAAGAATATTTTTCATAAAATCTCGGGCTGTTACATTCTACCCCCCTTAAAATGAATTTCGCCCCCGAAATTCGTCGGGGTTATAAATGGTTTACTATTCGAAAGTTTCCTTAATAGAAACCCACATCGTAAAAAGGGAATACCAAAACTTGGCTTTAAAAACTAAAGTATGAAATGTAACGATTACCCAAATAAACTAATCATTGGGTTTCCACATAGGTGAAAATATGGATATGGAAGAGAAATCTAACCATCATATTCTGATGGAGAGTGGTAGAGAACATGGCTATGGAAAATCTAGTAATCACAAATCCATAGATTTGTGATGATATAAGGTACCATCTGATTCATCAGGTATAAGATCACTAGGACAACATTTTTGGTTTTCAAGATCATTTCCCTAAAGATGAAAATTTGCTTAGAATAAATACTTACTTTATTTTGGTACAATCTCACTTTTGTTCGTGCCTTGAACAATTTCTACTTCATCTCTTAAATAAATGAAGTTGAATTTGTTATTCGTGAAGTGTTAGCAGATCATGTGATAGAATGACGGGTCATTCCATCTGTCTCAAACAAAAGGTAAGCAAAAGTTATTAAATATACATAAGTCATTATATAGTGAGATTAATCATATATAGTTCCTAAAATGGACTTATACTTCATATATCATACTGCTTAATATAATAAAACTAGTTTCTACTAAACAGGGACTTCCTGTAGGTCAGTGGTAGGCGATAAAGGCCAGTCGCACTTCGGTTGTGGGTTCGATTCCTACAGCCTTGTCCGAAGCGATGGGCTGTCGCCCGTCCTGCAGGTTGTCCCTTTTTCTAAAACTACGTTACTATAACATCCCATCAATAATATCGAAAATCTTCTATCCTTAAACAATACTAACTTATGTCCAACATAATCCAGTCTAATCTTTAGGCTTATACATAATACTGCAGTCCATTCTCATAATATAGTGACAACGATCACCAGAGATTTAATACTGTCGTTGATCCCCACATATCATAAGATATGTCTGGTTGGTCACATTCCAAACATTCAAAGTCCTTAATCGTGTATTCTCTTGAATACCTTAGTGAAAACATGAGTGCAGTTAAAAGTTAACACTTTCCACATACTAAAATCCTCAAAATTCTATATACTCAAACCATGATATCACTTAGTTCTTATATCAATCATGAGCTCAGGAATACTATCAAACATTTAATTTTCTCCTTATCCCTTCATTATGCGCATATCATCTACATTCCAAAAATATCTGAATAACCTTTCATGGATAGTGGTACACTTTCATAACTCAAGGAAAGACAACAGTGTAACAATCCTCAGATGTCTCTTTATTCCATAGTACCATAAGATTTCGTATACAACATTACACATGATAAACATGTAATCATTCCACAACATTCTTAAACCATTGAACGAGCTTCAACTATTCTTTCATCTCACATATCATTTGTAGTCTCTTCATCATCATCCACATAAATACTACCCATATGACCATACTGATTCTCTTCATGAGTCTTTCCCTTAGGGTATTTGTTTGCATAATGCCCATACATTCCACATTTAAAACACTTAACCATTTTTGATGTCATAGCAATACCATTATCCTCATCCATGGTGTTAACCGACCCTTTTCCTTTGCACTTACTTGCTTTGTGTCCTTCTTTTCCACACCCAAAGCATCTTCCAGTTCCCTTGAAACATTATCCTTGATGCTTCTTCCCACATGATTTACATAGGGGAAATTGAACTTTCTTTCCTCTATGATCATCATGGAACTCCATCTTTCTCTTATTAGTCGAGTCAAGAAACTTACCAAATTTTACTTTATTGATCATGTTGTGAGATTGCTGATTCGGCATAATAATGATGTTTGGACATCCAAATACCATTTCATTTGGTTTCTCAAGAAGAATATCATTCCATTGTCCATCATATCCTCCATTATTGTGAATCATCTTGTTTCCAGCCATTTTCTAAAACCCAAACAGAATAGTGTTAGATGCAAAAATCGTAATAAAGGGGGAGTAACTTAAATATCTATCATCTTTGGTTTAATCTAATATCGTTACCATAGTTCTAGAACTATATCCTATGCGTATACTTATCCTTAGGGGCATCCCTAGACATACCTTAGAAATATCTCTAGGGATCTTACTAACGTTTTCGCGTCCTAGTTTCCAAAGGTTGACTAAACCTTTCCTCTGATACCAACTGTAGAGACCCGAAGCCTGACGTACATTGACATTACATTACTTTTGCGGAATACTTAGTACAAAACAAAAACACACACACAAGGATCGTAATAGTTTAGTGTCTTTGGAAACTCGGAACGTAATCTTCTAATCCTGGTGAAAGATCTTCAAAATCTCCCATAAAGATCTTCCTTTTTTTTACCTAAAACCTTTCTTTATATCCTGGGGAAAAGAAAACATAAAAGGGTGAGCTCAAATGCTCAGTAAGGGTAAACAAAAGAAATATCGATCACATAATTTTCATAAGAACATAACATTTTTGGAAATCTTAACCTGCAAAAGAGAGCATAATTTCATAACATGGGATAAATCATAGTAGTGAAAATGAAACCATAACTTAAAACATTACTCATTGTGGCATACACACATAATCATAGAGAATCATTTCTTGTTAGTCAAGACTCATTGCCAAGACTATCTTAGTGGACAAAGTCCCTTTCTGAATCGAGTAATCCTCGTTTCAGTCCTGTTTCACTGAACCGGTATAACCTACCATTCCAGCAATGTCTATCTCATGAGATATAAAATCTTTACCCAATGCATTGGAGGGAGATATAGGTCCCACCCATCTTATAATGAATCCTTTCTTATGTGTGCCACATAATCATAAAACATACATCATCGCATAACACATGTAACAAAAATGGGATTCTTGAAACATCATGACATCATAAATCAATTCATATAAGATAAAGGAATTCATAAAAATAATTCCATCACAACATGATCAAATCAATGTAATAATAGGGATAAAAACAGAACCCTTTATTATCTTAGATGGAAAATAATTTTGATAAAACACTTGAACTCCATTCTTGAGGAAAATATCCTTTCTTCTTCAAAAACATTTTTCCTTTCATAACATGTCATACCAATTTAAAATAAAAGAAGTTGATTAAAAATAAACTTGAGAACTTGTAAAGGAAGCTTCTTGTAAATAATGTTTTAAAAATCCATTCATTTCGTATAAGTTAAAAAAAACATTCTTCGTACTTTTGTCGGAAAAGTCAAAAAGTACCTCGTATGACAAAAGATTCCTTTCATAGATATTACTAAAAACTCACAGAAGGGAAAAAATGGATTTAAACAATTGTAGGTGGATGGAAATAATATTACATATTGATGAAACATGGATGTGGATGATAAAATACACCCCAGTAAATACTTACGAATAAACAATCTCGGATAAAAATGAGATTGTGATATTTCCCTTACCTTAGGTCCGACTTGCTTTGTAACTGTCCGAACCTCCTGTATAATGATTTAAATCATGTTATTGACTTATTACAGAATCATATTCATTGTTATTATATCATATATGGTTCACTTATGATATTATATTACCCGTTCTTTTGTAAATTCCATGTTAAAGAAGCGTTTTGGGTAAAATCGTTTCATTTATCGTAGGTGTTTTGACTTGTTGTTCTTGACATCATTATTACTTATATCATGATTTACATACTTCCAGAATATAAAATATGATTTATATATCATATATATTCAGTATATATATATATATAATAGGTAGATAAATAAAATGAAAAACACCGTTCATGGAGACGGTAGTCCGTACGTACGCATGAACGCTGTTTTCCTTTCCTTATTGTCTTGAAATGGAAGTAAGTAGATGAAATACATATGTATATATATATATAAATCCAGTAGCTTTATAATTTCATATATTTCATTATTATTTCTTATATATACATTATAATCATTCTTAAATGGTTAACATGGAGAATGAATCTCATCGCGTCGTGGAGACGGTATTCCGTACGTACGCACGAGCGATGATATCATTTCTATAAATATTGAATTGAATTGGAGTGGATTATACAATATATCAGAATCAATATGATGTTGTAATAACTATGTATAGTTATTCTTTACACCATTATACCCATCCATGTAAGGTGGTGGTGGAAAATAGATTACACCACGGCGTGGAGACGGTATTCCGTACGTACGCACGTGCGGTGATTTCTTTTTCCGTAGGATGGATAGATGGTGAAATAGGGTTGTTTCATACTTATAATAACATATCAGTATATGAGTGATACTGATGTTATTACTTCATAATGAAACAACCTAAGAAGAAGAAGTGGAAGAAGAAATAAAGATGAAAGAATTGGTAACGGTAATTACCTCTTCTTTGAAGTACCTCTTTGAGACCTCCTCTTAGGGTACTAAAATTGGTCTTTGAGGAAGACCAGAACCTCTAGAATGTTGCTAGGGAAGTGGAGAGGAGAAATTGGCAGGGGTTGGCCGAGCTTGAGTGCTCAAATTTGTGTGAGGAGGAGGGGGAGGAGATGTCCTTTTATAGGGGAGGAGAGGGGCACCTTAGGAATATCTCAAAATATTATTTTATATTAAAGTCAAAATCGGTTTATAATG
The DNA here is from genome assembly GCA_963277665.1 of Viscum album. Taxonomy (NCBI): domain Eukaryota; kingdom Viridiplantae; phylum Streptophyta; class Magnoliopsida; order Santalales; family Viscaceae; genus Viscum; species Viscum album. The sequence goes on along the minus strand of OY728156.1, from coordinate 1,466,230,421 downwards.
GTTCCAAAGGGTCTTATTTCGAAGCTAAAGTGGGTATGGGTCGAAATCCTATCAACCAATAAGATTTAGACAAGTTTAGGGTATTATTTTAACCTTATCAATTAGATTTAACTCTAAGTTAATTAATTTAACTTTTACCGTGTCTTTTTGTTTTCTTCCACTATATGGTTAATACACTTACTATAACATGCCAAACGAACCCCAAATTGTATATTATTAATACATATATCCTTATCTAAGTCATTTGGCCGAACCTTAGATTTTTAGGAATAAAATAACAATTAATAACATAATATTTGATTTAAAAACTATTTTGTGTCAATTTTGACACTATTTGATACATGATTTTTGTGAAAGTCATAACAGAATTATATGTTCGAAACAAGTTGATTAAATCAACACTAATATATCATAGTAACCTAGAAAATTATTTTAATTCATAAAAAGTCTCAAATTACATTTATTTTTGTGTTTATAACATCAATTATGTCAATATTTCATTAACAAGATAATTACTGCATCATCTTTGTGTCATAAATAAATTACATTATTTGACTTCTAAAAATTACAAATAAAATACCATCATGTAGTAAATCGTTTTAGATTTCTAATAAATATTTACAATCGAATTTATCTTATGTATAACCCCATATTAAAAATGATTTACTTATTAAACTTTGATTTTAACTATTTTAACCTTTCTTTAAATAAATTAATAATAAATGTCCTAATCTAATCCAAGTGGGCCTAAATGGTCATATTTTATTCCTAAGTTTGTTTTTGGTCGAATTACACTTGTCCAATAGAATTAGGACATGTGTTAGGGTAATATTAATATCATATTTACCCTTAGTTACCCTATTTACTATTAACCGCGGTAAAAAAAAGTAAAAAGTTACTATTCACCAAAAATTATTTTCATCTCATTGAACCACGTTTTAGTCCTTGATATTAACCGTGTCTCTCGGATTTTCGAAATTCCATTCACAGAAGCGGTAAAATTAAGTTTTATGCAAAATTCAGTTTTTAACCTACCACTTAGTGGTTTCACTATTCATCAAAAATTGAAAGTTTTCAGAAAAGTACCAAAATTTCACCCTAGGCTATAATTGATATTCCGAATTCAAAAATGATTTCTATTTTACAAAATTCCAAACATATAAGTTGCATTAATTAATTTTATAATTAATTTCCGCTGTTACAACAAATAGCGTGTTTTTAAGAGATAATAACTATCAAAAGATTGACACTTGTTTATAACTGGTTTAAATGTGAAATTACATCCAATGACCAACATTGTATTAAATTGTAAAAATATATTCTAAATATACTTTAAAACCACTAAAATTAATTATTTATCACTATTAATTATTTCGATTAAAAAAGTTGTTTTTAATTACAATTTAGTAATTTTCACTATTCATCATAATATGAAAGTTATCCGAAAAGTACCAAAATTTAACCTTAGGCTAAATTCGATACTCCGAATCCAAAAATGAAGTCCATTTTGAGAGTTAAAATTTCTAAAATTTAAAAAGTAGTTATTACTATTCATAACGGCTAGTTTCAATAATATTTTAATAGCATATCATTGTTTCGTGAAACTCAGTATTACGTACCACACACGCTATCGAGGAAGGTTGTGATTGCGTGTAATGCAAGGCAAGTCAATGATGCGTGTTGTGCAAGCTCCTTTTGGTGTAGCGTACAACACAAGACATTAGTGAAATAAAAAAGAATATTTTTCATAAAATCTCGGGCTGTTACACTTACTGCCTTGGAGGTTGTTGATTGCCTCCAAAAACCCTTGTCTAAGGCATTGATTTTCAATATGCCCTGGTTCTTTGTAGTTGAATCAATGAACAATGTGTTGAGAGTCTAATGAAGCATTCCTCTCCTCTGTCACAACTGTGGGTTTTTCTTCTTGGTAGTTAATAGCTATGTGTCCTTCTCTCCCACACCTAAAGAATTTTCTCTTCTCCTTAAAGCAATTTACGGGGTGCTTATTTCTACACCTTTTGAAAGTGGGGTGTTGGAGTTTCTTAGCACCGTTGGGTTTATCCATCGTACCGCCAGAATTTTCAATGCAAAGATCAAAACTACCAACTCCAGATCATGCGTGGGATAGTTTTGCTCATGGATTTTTAGCTTCCTTGAGGTTTAGGCTATCACTTTATCATTCTACATCAACACCCAACCAAGGACCTCTTCGAAGGATCAATAAATACCACAAAATTTATCCACTCGTGGGTAATGTGATTACGAACGCAGTGATAAGCCTCCTTTTCCACTCCTTAAAGCTCTCTTCATATTCATAACTCTAAGAAAACTCTACTCCCTTACAGGTTAGCTTGGTAAGATGGTTGGAAAATCATGATAAATTTCTCAAAAATCATTGATAATATCCAGCTAACCCCAAAAATCTATAGATATCAGTTACCGATGTTGGCTTCGGCCATCCCCCTATTGTAGTTGTCTTGGAGGGATCCACAGATATCCCATTGCTTGTGAAGATATGACCTAAAAATGATACCTCATTCAACCAGAACTCACACTTTTTGTTCTTTTCATAGAGCATATCCTTTCTCAATGTCTCTAGTACAGTTCTTAGATGATTCTCATGATCCTCCTTGGTTTTGAAGTATATTATAATATCATCTATAAAGACTACCAAAAATGTGTCGAGGTAATCTATAAAGACTCTATTCATCAAGTACATGAATACTACTAGAGAATTAGTGAGTCTGAAAGGAATTACTATGAATTCATAGTGCCCATACCTTGTATGAAAGGCAATCCTGAGGATATCCTCCTTCTTCACCAGTATCGCCTACCATTGGACTAAGTGAAGTCCCTGGCTAGTAAGAATTATTCTTTTTAGTTAAATGATTGTATTGATCAAGAATAAGTTGATTCGAGATCTTATATTTTATCAAATGGATATCCTTAGTATAGGGAAATGGTTTGGTGATTAAGTGATAAAGGTTATTTTGGAAGAAATTCTCTCTTTTGGGGAAACACTGTATGCCTATGGAAAATAGAATACTATGGGATTTCATTTGAGGAGTAATGGTGGTATTTTATTTTCGAAGAATCTATGTTTTTATTATAGACATATGGTGATTTGGGTTATTTCTGGAAATAATTAACCTATCAAAGAGAATATTTTATTTGTTTAATCATACTTTATTATGAGACTTTAAGAGTAGCCAATGTTTTTAGAGATAAATAATAAGATTTATTATGGAAGACTATGTGATTAAATCCTTTTGAGTTTTGGGTTGAAATCTTAGTTTGAATTATTTTGAAGAATTTTAAGGAAAATTTTTTATTGAATGGTCTTTGTTGAACATTGGGTACTCATTGTTCATTTATGGATATTAAGAGTGGTATTTATTTTTATCCTTTTGACGATTATCTGATCTTATACTAACCATTTGGTTTTGGTTAATGTATGAAGATAGGGGAAATATATTGTTCTTATTTTATGGATTATGTGATTCTCTAGATATTGATTATAGCACTTTAGGTGTGACCAAGTAATCTTGAATACTCATCATTTGAAGAAAGGATGTGTTTTTCGTTGAAACTTATTAAACGATGAAACTCTACTTAAATGGTTAGTATATTTCCTTACGTTCTAAGTCAATCTCATAAATAATTTCTTCAACTTTATGAAAGGTAAATTAAAAGAAAAATATTGTCTGTTAACTTTTCCTACTAGCGAATCAAATACCGTTTAACCCATCACAAGTTTATGGTTTTCAAATTTTTAACTTTATATTGATCATGTTTTCTATCACTCTCAATTAGAACTTGATGGTTAGTTTCTCTTCCATATCCATGTTTTCCTACATGGAATCCTAGTATGTGTTATCTTGGGTGACCTTTTTACTTTTATTTCCTTCTATTAAAGTGATAGTTTTATTGACTCTTTTTCCGATGTGGTACTTGTAATAAAATTTCTAAGCCCAATTTTAAAATTGCGAGGATCCAATTTCCAAAATAGAGGAAGGATGTAACATCCTAGGTAAATAAAGTGTAATAAATTTTCATATTTATAAATATTTTTGAATTAAATAATAATTTTAATTTAAAGGGGATGATATGTTCAATGGTTTACCCGACATGAAAAAATGGGTTTCTTTGAAATATTACGTTGCACACAACGTTGAGTTATACTGAATAATAATAATATAATATTATTATTTTAAATGGTAGTTAATGCACAGCCGTTGTATTGGTGGGAATGAATGTAACTAACTAAAATATGACCCCACATGTTTATTAAATGTTTTTACATTTATCCAATAAAATTTATAGGTTTAAAATGTGAATGAATCCAATTTTAAGCATAAAAACTCTAATTTTATTTAAAAGGTCGATTTAATGCCTTTTGATGGAAAACCATTTTTAAATCTAGTTTTTTTCACTTTTATATATTATATTTTAAAAAAAACTTTTTCTTTAGAATTGGGACTTCAAAATTTACTTTGGATAAAATTTTGGTATTTTTATGATAAAGTTAATTTTTTTAATAAATAGTGAAAAATACTGTATTTTAATTCAAAACTGCCTTTTAATATAATTTATTGATTTTGATAGATTATCTTTTTAATTAGATTTAACATGTAATTAGATTATATTTTGACCATTTAATCTAGTTTTGGTCATTGGAAGTAATTTCACTTTGAAATTGAACATAAACAAGTGTTAATCTTTTGATAGTTATTATTTCTTAAAAATATGCTTTTTGTTTTGACAATGAGTATTAATTTTAAATTAATTAATGAAACTTTTATGTTTTTAATTTGGTAAAATAGACATCATTTTTTAATTCAGAATATCAAATATAACATAGGATTAATTTTTGATATTTTTCTGAAAAACCTCAATTTTTGATGAATAGTGAAAACACTAAGTAGTAGTTAAAAACTGACTTCTTCATTTAAATGAAATTTTATCTCTTCTATGAATTTAATTTCGAAAATTATACATACATGGTTATTATCAGTAAGTAAAATGTCTTTCAATAAGCAGAAAATATTTTTTTGGTAAATAGTAATTTTTGACTTTTATTTACTGCGGTTAAAGGTAAATAGGGTAATTCAAGGTAAATATAATATTATAATAATATAAAATTAATTAAATTTTTTTCCAAAACTTATTTTATGAGTCATGGCAGACCAATACAATCCTTGTGTGAGATTTTTGGCCTTTGAAATCCATTTGGGTAAGATAACAACATTAATAACTTTTTATTTAAAATAAAAATAAAAATATCATAAACATGTATTTTTTTAAAAGTTTGGGGCCGAAGCCTCAATTTATTATCATAAACATGTATTGTTTTTCTAAAACAATTTTAACGTGGGGTTATATAATTTCAATATTTTACTATAAATATTCATTAAAAATGTAAAAATATTTCCTACATCATTGTATTTTATTTATTATTTTTAGACATAAAATAAATAAAATTATTTATGACACAATAATGATTCAGTGTTTACCTCATTAATGAATGATTTAAATAAATAAGATTATAAAGATTAAAATAATATCAAAAACCTATACAATTATTATTGGATGATTTTATTTTTAACAAGAGTCATCTTATATTAGACTTTAATAAGTTTTCGACCTTTAGAAACTAAAAACCATTATATAATAAAATAATATTTTCAAACTTTCATAAAGATCCCCTCCTCCCCCTTATAAAATCCCTCACCTCTAACCCCTTACTCACAACTCTCAAGCCCCTTGTCTCATCCAAAATATGACCAAATAAGATCTCATGATTCCTCCCTTATACTGAGAATCCTTACCTTAGGCATAAGGCACTTCAATAAATTCTTTTGTTTCAAACCAAAGGGAGTTACCCGATTTAAAGACAACGTCTTCTCTTAAGTTATTTTATTATTTTACTTCTCCAACCACCAAAACTCTTTTTATTCCTTTATTTTATAAAAAAAATAGTATCCTCAATATACTAGGTTGTTTATATGATAATTATTCGAACTACACAGACACGCACCTCTGTCTAATGGTAAATAACATACTGTTTCTATGGATGACAAACTACTGCCTCACGAAACGATGATTATTCAATATTCTTCGACTACCACTTATGGTGGCCATTATGATGGAACTGTAATTATATATGATATATATTTATTTTATTTTAACAATATGATTATGTAAATCTCATTTAGAATATACCTTTATTCTTTTCATGTTTTATAAATACGATATTTTCATTTGAGGAAGTGCAGACTACCGCCCCCTCAAAGTGATATGACTCTTTCATACCATACATAGAACATATAAATGATGGTGTTAATGAAATTATATAAAATATATAAAATATGATATTATATTGTAATTATAATATACTTATGTATCATTATGTTTTTGTTTCTTTAAAAAAAGAAAAAAAGGAAATGAAAGTTGCGTTCATACGTACGTACGTCTTACCATCTCCATGAACGGTGCATTTCATTTATTATGTCCAAATGTTATGGAATATAATAAATACATATATAATTGATATATATATGATATATCTGATATCTAAATCATGAATATCATTATATAGATAATTTAATTTTGACCACATGAACAAATTGTAATTATAACAAGTTCATTTTTAACTCAAATTCTGAACATCGACAAAATGTACGATATGAAATCAAATAATTAACTAATTGTTATTATAAGGTAATAAGTGATATAAAAGGAATAATAAACTTGAAAAATGTTCTGAATCAAGTATAAATTAATTTTAGTTTATTATTCAGGAAGAACAAGGAACAAACGAGTCAAGTCAGACATGAGGTAAGGGGTTTTCATCAAATATTTTATTCCCGAGAGATTCATGCTATATTTTCCACTATTTCATTTTGTGTGGTGTATGTACTTCCCCTGATTGTATTAATTATGTAATATAATTTAATTTATGGGTATTTAGATCTTTATTGTATGATCCTTCTTTCATGGGGAGTATGTTTCATAAGTTACCAAATCGGTAAGGGAACCTTTCACTCTCTTCTTCAAATCAAAGACTTATTTTATGTTATGTCTTTTAAATTTCCATTTTCTTATGTTGGGATATGTTATTTTAAATACTTATTGTTGTAAATTTTATTTCCATGTGATGAGATACCCTTTTCTCACTTATCTACTCATTTTTTAAATTTTAAAGCGATGTCGTTAGGCTATCGAACTTCTGTAAGAGAAATTCTTAATCAAATTTCAATTATTTGGGTTAAACTTATACTTCTTGATTATGTCATGACATGAATATGTCTTAATGAATTAGGATTTTTTTACAAATAATATCCACTTATATTGGGTTTATTCTTATTTTTCACAAATAATTATGTCATTGATTTGTCCTTAATATAAGGATATGATCTTTGCAAGGGAATTTGTCTCAATTTACATTCCATTGAGACTTATTTGTTTTTAAATTCTAATTAACTTTTATAAGGTTTATATACTGCCTTTTGACATATTATATCATGAATCTCCTTATTCTCATGATATTATAAGCTTTGATTAAGGTTATTTCTCAATTATTTTTATTTAAGCATCTCTCATTTGGTTAAAAACTCCTTAACTAAAATATTTATTTAAAGATTTATTCTTATAAATATTTCTCATTAATGTCCATGTTTTAAAAATGGTTTTAAGGATTTATTTATATAGACATGATTGTTTTGAAATTAAAATTTATTTCAAAAGCTTTAAAGTGGTATGGGACACTTTGATTCAAAAATATCTTTATTAAATATTTTAAAAGGTTTTGAAAATGGTTTGATAAAGCATTGATTATGTCAATATATTGAAATGATATATTGTGATTTCAATGTGTAAATTTTATCTTTCCTTTATGCTTGTTTTACGTGTTATGAATATGTTATGGTTATTCGACATTGTTTACATATATGGGTGGTTCCAGGATAAACCTAGGGCAGGTGAGCCCAAGATAGCTCTCCAATGAATTGGGTAACATGACAGAGGTAAACATTAATGTTTCTCTTAAAAGATTTAGGGAATATACTGTGATGGGTATTCTAAATGTAACTCCCTATGTAGCTGTGAAAGCTAAAATGTAAGTATGTTATGTATACAACAAGTTACCTTTCTGATTTATGATTTCTTTGTGTTATTCATCAATCTTATGATTTTGTGAGGTATGTTAAGAGCTTATGTTTATGATTGAAAAGTATTAATTCATTTATTTGTTTGTATTAATGAATTAATCTTTCCTTTCATTATTTTATAACCCTTACTGAGCTTTTATTTACCATGGTTAAAAGTAAATAGGGTAATTAAAGATAAAAATGATATTATAATTATTCTAAAACATTTAATAATTCTTTTGGATAAGTTTTTTTTCTACCAAAATTAAACTTAGGAATAAAATGTGATCATTTTGTTCCACTTGGTTTGGATTAGGACATTTATTATTATTTTATTTAAGGAAGAGTTAAAAGTGTTAAATTCAAATTTTAATAACTAAAACATTTTTAATATAGGGTTATACATAAGATAATTTTGACTATAAATTTTCATTAGAAATATAAAAATATTACCTAAATCATGTTTTTTTATTTATAAATTTTAGACATTAAATAATTGAATTTATTTATGACACAATGATGATGCAGCGATTACCTTATTAATTAAAGATTAAAATAATTGATATTATAAATATTAAAATAAATGTAAATTGAGACTTTTGATGCATTGCACAAATTTTCTAGGTTAATATTACATTTTAGGGAAGATTCAATTTATTTTTTTCGAAGAGATCAGATTTTAATGAATTTCACAAAAACCAAATACTAAATAATGTCAAAATTGACATAAATGTATTTTTAAAGAAAATACTATATTATTAAATAGTATTATAGTTCTAAAAATCTAAGGATCTGCCAAAAGACTTATATAATAATAGATAAGTCATTAATGAACCACTTGGGGTTCTCTTGGCATTAAATAGTAATTTTATTAACCATATAATATAAAAATACAAGGGGACATGGTAAATGTTAAACTATTTAACCAAGAGTTAAATCTAAAAGATAATGTTAATATAGTGACCAAAACCTATATAAAACCTATTGGTTGAGATTTTTTCTACCCAGAAACACCTTATCCTCAAAATAAATCCTTATTTATCCATTATAAACCGAATATTATTGTATAATAAAATAGTATTTCAAGGTTTTCCTAAAGTGACCCTCACCTCTCTAATAAAAGGGTAGTTCCCCTTCTCTCAAAATCACACTTCCAAAGCCATTTAGATCGTCCAAACACTACTCAAATATCCTAAAAACTATACTCAATTCAACGTATAGGCCTTACTGTGATCATAAATCCAACCTAAGGATCTATTTTGATCAAATAAAAAGGAAGCACCAGAAGAAGAGGTAATAATTTCATCACCTCTTTCAAAGTTCTTTTTTTCTTCCACTTCCTCTTCCTTTGTTGTTTCCATACAAAAAGACTAACACCAGTACATTATACATACTGTGATGTTATTATAAATATAGTACAACCATATTCATTATTTTATCCATCCTATGAATGAAAAAGTCACCATACGTGCGTATGTACGACTTACCGTCCCCACGTCGTGGTGTAGTCTGTTATTCAACAATTAATTATTTTGGATGGGTATAATAATGAGTATAATTGAGGTAAATAATAAATATAACATGTTAATGATTCTTTATATATGATATACCATACAATTACATACGATTTCACCATCAATAGAATGGTATGGTCGCTCGTGCGTATGTACGGATTACCATCTCCATGAACGCGATGATATTCATTCCCCATCATAACCATTTAAGAATAAATATCATTTTATGATTAAAAACTAATTTTTAAGAACATAATATCATTATAGATATGAATCAAATACACCCAATCCATAACAAACATGACATACGTAGCAAAAAATATAAAGAAAAACGAATCAGTTAACTCCCAAAATAATGATACTACTGAAGTTTTATTAACAAAGAAAAATTAAAATATCTTATATGATATAATATTTATGTATATGTTTCTTGTATAATTAAATGAAATTTATTACACCATTATACAAGAGGTTAATGTACCCTCAACTAAGGAAATGTTCAAGGTAAGGGGTTTCTTATCTCAGTTTTAATTCCTTGAGATTTCCATTGTTCACCACTAATTTATTGCATGTGATGTATTGAATATTGAATTTTGATATATATTATCATGATTATATTTATATTCATGGTATTATTTGATTCATTCTATGGTTATTAACATTTGGTTATACGACTCGATTGATTACAACGTGGTAAGGGGTTTTCATCTCACTTCTTATTCTCGTGAGATTCATGCTATATTGCCACTATTTCTTTTTGTGTGGTGTATGTACTACCCATAATTTTATTATTTTTCTAATATATTTTAATTTATACCTATTTAAATCATCACTATATGATCATTCTTTCATGTGGTGTATGTTTCATAAGTTACCAAATCGGTAAGGGAACCTTTCACCACACCCATTTAGTCAAAGACTTCTTTTATGACATGTATTTTAATTTCCATTTTCATATGTTGGGATATGTTATTATATATCCTTATTATTGTAAATTTTATTTACATGTGATGAGAGACCCTTTTAATTCTCATCAACTCATTTTCTGAAATTTAAAACGATATCGTTAGGCTTTTGAATTTTTGTAAGAGAAGTTCTTAACCCAATTTCAATTCTTTAGGTTAAACTTCTACTTCATGATTTTGTCATGCTATGAATATGTGTGAATGAACTCTGATTTTTTTACACTTAATTTACACTTATATTGGGTGTATTTTTTATTTTTCACACATAATTATGAAATTGATTTGTCCTTAATCTAAGTATATGATCTTTGCAAGCGAATTTATCTCAATTTACATTCCATTGAGTGTTATTTGTTGTTATACACCAATTCACATTTATATTGTGTATATACTACCCTTTAACATATTATATCATGAATATAATTATTCTAATTATATTATAATATTTGATTAATGTTATTCCTCAATTATTTGTATTCAAGCATCTCTCATTTGGTTAGGAACTCTTTAACTAAAATATCATTTTAAATGTTTTAAAGATTTATTCTTCTAAATATTTCACATTAATGTCCATGTTTTAATTTTTTTAAGGATTTATTTATATGTACATGAATTTTTTTAAATTACAATTTATTTTAAAATCTTTAAATTTGTATGGGACACTTTGATTCAAAAATCAGTTTATTAAATGTTTTAAATGGTTTTGAAAATGGTTTGATAAAGCATTGATTATGTCAATATCTTGAAATGATATATTCTGATTACAATGTGGAAATTTTATCTTTCTTTTATGCTTGTTGTATGTGTTATGAATACATTATGGTTACTGGGAATTGATTACATATATGGGGGTTTCCGTGATAAACCTAGGGTGGGTGAGCCTGAGATAGCTCTCCAATGTATTGGGTAATGTAACGGAGGTAAACATTAATGTTTCTCCCAAGAGATCTAGGTAATATACAATGATGGGTATTCCAGACATAACTCCCTATGTAGCTGTGAAAACTACAATGTAAATATGTTATGTATGCCATAAGTTACCTTTATGATTTATGATTTTTGTTTTTTATTCATAAATCTTATGATTTCATAAGGTATGTTATGGTTGAAAAGTAAGGCTTTAGTTATATGTATTTATTGATGGGATAATGTTTTCATTCCTTATTTTATAACCCTTATTGAGCTTTTTATTCTCATCCCAAGTTTTGAAATGTTTTTCACAGGACATAAAGATGAATAAGTTCATGGATGGGATCAAGGAAAAGTTATGCTATGTAAAACATGAAACAAGAAATGAATCTTTTTTAAGAGTTTTTATTTTATGAAAAAATGGAAACTTAGTAGCAGGGGATGATATGTTCAATGGTGTATTCGACACGCAACAACGGGTTTCTTTGAAATCTTACGTTGCACACAACGTTGAGTTATACTGAAAAATAATAATATAATATAGTTATTTTAAATGGTAGTTAATGCATAGACATTGTATTGGCGGGAATAAAAAGAACTAACTAAAATATTATTACACATGTTTATTAATTTTTTTTTAAATTTATCCAATAAAAATTATAGGCTTAAAATGTTAATGAATCCAATTTTAAGTATAAAAACACTAATTTTATTTAAAAGGTCGATTTAACGCCTTTTGATGGTCAACCATTATTAAATATAGTTTTTGACACTTTTATATGTTATATTTTACAAAATAAACTTCTTATTTATAATCGGGACATCAAAATTTTCTTTGGATAAAATTTTGTTATTTTTCTGATAAAGTTAAATTTTAATGAATAGTGAAAAATACTGTATTTTAATTCAAAAAATCTTTTTAATCTAATTTATTTGTATGGTTATATTATCTTTTTAATTGGTTTCAAAGTGAAATTAGATCAATTTTTTATGATTTAATCCAATTTTGGTCATTGAAAGCAATTTCACTGTGAAATTGGACATAAACAAGTGTCAATCTTTTGATAGCTATTATTTCTTAAAAACACGTCTTTTGTTTTGACAACGGGAAATAATTTTAAATTAATTAATGCGAATTATATGTTTTGAATTTGGTAAAATATAAATAATTTTTGAATTTGAAAAATAAAATATATCCTAGGCTGAATGTTTGGTATTTTTTTGAAAAAAATCAATTTTTGATGAATAGTGAAAACACTAAGTAGTAGTTTAAAACCGAATTCTTTATTTAAATGAAAATTTACCACTTTGTTGAATTGAATTTCTAAAATTATACATAGATTATTGTTATCAGTAAGTAAAATGTGGTTCAATAAGATGAAAATAATTTTTGGTGAATAGTAACTTTTGACTTTTATTTATCACGGTTAAAAATAAATAGAGTAATTTAAGGTAAAAATAATATTATAATAATATAAAATTATCTTAAAACTTGTTCTAAACTTATTGGATGAGTCATTTATGACCAATATGATCATTGGGTGAGATTTTATTCATTTGAAATTTATTTCGGTAAGATAATGACATTAATAACTTTTTTTTAAAGTAAAAACAAAAATATCATAAACATGTATTGTTTTGCTAAAAAAATTATAATGTGGGGTACTATAATTGATATATTTGACTATAAATATTAATTAGAAATTGAAAAATATTTCCTACATCATGGTATTTTATTTATAATTTCTGGACATCAAATAAATAAAATTATTTATGACACAATAATGATGGAGTGTTTACCTCTTTAATGAATGATTTAAATAATTAAGATTATAAAGATCAAAAAAATATCCAAAACCTATAAAATTATTATTGGATGATTTTATTTCGAACAATAGTCATATTATCTTTGAAATTAATACGTTTTGGACTTCTAGAAACTAAAAACCATTATATAATAAAATAATATTTTCAAATTTCCTAAAGAGCCCCTCCTCCCCCTTATAAAAATCCCTCACCTCTAACCCATTACTCACACCTCTCAAGCCCCTTGTATAAGCGAAAATCTAACCAAATAAGCTCTCAAGATCCCTATATTCCACATAGAAGCCCTAACATAGGCATAAGTCACTTCAAGAAATCCTTTTGGTTCAAACCAAAGGGAGTTTCTTGATTTAAAGGTAACATCTTCTCTTAAGTTGTTTTATTTTATTTTACTTATCCAACCCCATAAACTATTTTTATTCCTTTATTTTATAAAAAACCAAGTATCCTCAATATACTAGTTTGTTTATCTGAGAAGGATTCTAATTACACTTATACACACCTCCGTCTAATGGGTAAATAACATACTGTTTCTGTAGACGGTGAACTACTGGCTCATGAAATGATGACTGTTCAATATTCTCCTAATACCTCTTATCGTGTCCATTATGTTGTAAATATAATTATATATGAAATATATTTTATTTTATTTTATCAATATTCTTATGTAAATCAAATTTATAATATACCTTTATTCTTTTCATGTTGTATAAATACGATAATTTGATTTGAGGTAGTGCGGACTACCGCCCCCTCAAAGTGATATGACTCGTTCATACCATTTATGTAATATATAAATAATGGTGTTAATGAAATTATGTAATGTATATAAAATATGATATTATACTCGAATTACAATATACCTATTTATCATTATGTTTTTATTTCTTTAAACAATGAAAAAAGAAATGAATGTAGCGTTCATGCGTACGTACGACTTACCATCTCCATGAATGGTTCATTTCATTTCTTATGTCTAAATGTTTTGGACTATAATAAATAAATATATACTGGATATATATGATATATATGATATCTAAATAATGAATATCATTCTGGATATAATGTACTTTTGACCACATGGACTAATTGTAATTATAACAAGTTCATTTTTAACTCAAATTCCGAAAATTGACAAAATGTTCGATATGAACTCAAATAATTAAATAATTGTTATTTAAAGGTAATAAGTGATATAAAAGGAATAATAAACTTTAAAAAGGTTCTGAATCAAGTATAAATTAATTTAAGTTTATTATTTAGGAAGAAAAAGGAACAAACGAGTCAAGTCAGACATAATGTAAAGGGTTTTCATCTCACTTTTTATTCCCATGAGATTCATGATATATTTGACACAATTTCCTTTTGTGTGGTATATGTACTGCCACTTATTATATTCATCGGGTAATATACGTTAATTTATGGTTATTTACATCTTCATTGTATGATCCTTCTTTCATGGGGTGTTTGTTTCATAAATTACCAAATCAGTAAGGGAAACCTTTCACTCTCCTCTTAAAATCAATGATTTCTTTTATGTTATGTCTTTAAAATTTACATTTTCATATATTGGGATATGTTCTTGTATATCATTATTGCTGTAAAAGTTATGTCCATGTGATGAGATACCATTTTCCCTCTCATCAATTCATTTTCTGAATTTTAAAGCGACGTTGTTAGGTTTTTGAATTTCTGTAAGAGAACATCTTAACCCAATATCAATTATTTGTTTTAAACTTCTACTTCTAGATTATGTTGTGATATGAATATGTCTGAATGACCTCTGATTGTTTTACAGTTAATATCCACTTATATTGGGTTTATTATTATTTTTCACACATAATTATGTCATTTATTTGTCATTAATCTAATGATATGATCTCTGCAAGGGTCTTTGTCTCAATTTACATTCCATTGAGACTTATTTGTTGTTATAAACCAATTCAATTTTATATGGTGTATATACTTCTCTTTTACATATTATATCATGAATCTCCTTATTCTCATGATATTATATACTTTGATTATGGTTATTCCTCAATTATTTGTATTCAAGAATCTCTAATTTGGTTAAGAACACCTTAACTAAAATATTTTCTTAAAGATTTATTATTTTAAACATTTCTCACTAATTTCCATGTTTTAAAAATGGTTTTAAGGATTTATTTATATGGACATGAATGTTTTGAAGTTAAAATTTCTTTCAAAAGATTCAAAGTGATATGAGACACTTTGATTAAAAAATCTCTTTATTAAATGTTTTAAATGGTTTGATAAAGAATCGATTATGTAAATATATTGAAATGATATATTGTGATTTCAATGTGGAAATGCTATCTTTCCTTTATTATTGTTTTAAATGTTATGAATATGTTATGGTTATTCAACATTGTTTACGTATACAGGTAGTTCCATGATAAACCTTGGGTGGGTGAGCCTGAGATAACTCTCCAGTGCCTTGGATAACGTTATGGAGGTAAAAGTTAATGTTTCTCCTAAGATATTTGGGTAATATAATGTGATTCATATTTCAAATGTATCTCCCTATGTAGCTGTAAAAGCTAAAATGTAAGTATGTTATGTATGCCGCAAGTTACCTTTATGATTTATGATTTCATTGTGTTATTCATAAATATTATGATTTGGTGAGGTATGTTAAGATCTTATGTTTATGATTAAAAAGTATGATTTCATTGATTTGTTTGTATTGATGCATTAATGTTTCCTTTCCTTATTTTATAACCGTTTGCTTTTTATGCTCATCCTGAGTTTTGAAATGTTTTTCATATGACTTAAAGATGAATAGGGTCAAGGATGGGAATAAGGAAAAGTCATGCTATCTAAAACATATAACTTGACATATCTCTTCTTTTAAGTGGGAGAACATTACCATGGAATTTTTCACTAGACATCCAAGAATATTCAGAGGAAAAAATGCTATATGGGTCGTTGTGGATCGTCTTATGAAGACACCTCACTTTATCGTGATTCAAGAGGACTTCTCATTGGACCAACTTACATGGATTTTCCTTAAAGAAGTGGTAAGGCTGAATTGAGTAACACTATCTATTATATCCGATCATGATCCAAGATTCACTTCGAAGTTCTGGAAAAGTATCCAACATGCTCTAATCACTGAACCGAACATCAGTATAGACTATCAACCTTAAAATGATGGCCAATCTGAATGAACTATTCAGACACTTGAAGATATGTTTAGATCATGTTCTATGGGATTCAAAGGAGGGTAGGACCAACATCTTCCACTGGTTGAATTCTTCTACAATAACAGTTTCCACTCGAGCATCTGAATGGAACCGTATGAAGCCCTTTATGGGAGAAGGTGCAGAACACTAGAATGTTGGGATGAATTCGGTTAGTGTAACCTGATAGGACCTGAAATGGTCGACAAAATTGTAGAAAAGGTAAAAACCATTCAATAATATATCAAGGCATCCCAAAGTTGACAGAAGAGTTATGCAGACAACCGTTGATGAGACCTTGAATTCAATGTTGCATATATGGTGTTTCTACGCATATCTCTATGGAAAAAGGTCATGATATTTTTAAATAAAGGGAAGTTAAGTCCTAGGTACATCGGCCCCTTTGAGATTTTTTATCGTGTTGGGACCGTGGCCTGTCGAATAGCACTTCCACCTACCATGGCCAAAGTACATGATGTATTTCATGTTTCCCAATTAAGGAAGTACATAACAGACCCTTCACATGTACTCTCTTCAGAGGTAGTACAGTTAGAGGATGATCTTTCTTACGAGGAGAAAATAGTGAAGATCTTAGATCGTAGAGAAAAAGTTCCAGAAAACAAGAAAATTACCCTTGTCAACGTCTTGTGGTGAAACCACAAGTTTTAAGAAGAAAAATGGTCATTAGAGGAAGTAATGAAGAAAAGTTACCCAAATTTTTTTAGTGTGGGAAAAGGAAATTTTTATGGAGAATTTTCTTAAGGGGGGAATATTTTAACGACCCAAAAAATCATTAATGAAAGTTCCTCTTGGTCTATTTAAATGTATTCTTATGGTTATGTAAAATGTATGCACTTATTAAGTTTTATGTTTTTGATTTTAAAATACCGTTAAGAATTGTGACTGTTTCTAATATAGCCATTGAACAGTGATCACATTATTAGTATAAATATAGGGATTTAACAAATCCAATTTACTCAGAAAAAGGAAGCATTGGCCTCATCCAGTAGACTTTCCCCATACGAAGCACACTTTTTAGAGAACATAAAGGAGGTGGAATCATTGGGATTCTCTCTTGGCCAATCCCAAGCTGATCTTCAATATGTTAAGCTCGAATAGAACCACCTACGGGATAAGTGGAAGTTGATAGAGATTACCACCCGAGTGATATTCTCCAAGCCACCCCAAGAGTCTTTCACCATCACACACCTTACCTTTCGGTATTATGTTGGTGTTATAAGAAGTTATGTAACAAGACCCTATCACTATGATTATTTGCATTATTTTTTTATATAATAATGAATATACACTCATTTAATTATTGTAACTCTGTAAATAGTTTTGAAAGCACAAATAGTATTTTTAGTTAATTTTCATCTAAAGAATTTATTTTGATAAATTATTGATTTTTTAAACAAATAATATTTTAATAAAATATTATTATTATTAAATTAATTTTATTAAGTATAAATTATCATAGAATTTTTATGAATGCAATCATAATTTTTTATTTAGGTTAGAAAGTTGTTTTTGTCAAAACCCATGATTTTTCGACAAATGTTGGTTTTTATTTTAAAAGTAAAAATTAACATATAGAGAAAATTATTTATATAAAATTAATATTATTTTTGGAATCAGGATGTAGAAAGTTTTCAATGATTAATTTTTCATAATTTCTTGAAACAGTCAAATATTTGGGTAAAAATTAAATACCATTGAAATATATAATGTGTTTTATGACCTCATAATGACCCAATAGCAATGTAATAAAATACACTATACATTATTTTCACCCAATATATGTTTTAACATTAAAATAATGTGATTTTAGGTTTTTTCTTATTTTTTTACAAAGCTTTAGTGGACCCTTCAAGACTTATAAAACATTTTATCTATTTAAATTGATTTCCTTGAGAGTGTGACTCACCTCCACATAAGGAACCATATTATTTTAAGAAGTTATACCATTTTACTTATAAAAAATTGTTTCCCACTCCCATTTGGAAAAAACCATGGGCAAAAACCATGGTCTGGTTTGTGGTTTTGATTAGTTTAATGTATGGTGGCCCAAACCTTAATAATAAAGAATTCCCAGTCCTTTCCTATATAAACCCACCCAATCTCCCACTTATTCTTCACTCAAAGCCTTTGTATTTCGTCAAACCTCTAACTTCCTTTCTCTATAATCCTCCCAAGGATCCCCAATCTCCCAAGAAGTAATTATCAAGGACCTCCCAAGCATTTGGGATCACATTTACAAGTAAGGGATTATTTCCTTTCTCATTTTAACCAAGCTTTTAAATATTTTTATGTCCTTTTATTTTCAATTATAAATTTTAGGGTATGATTTATAAACTCTCCCATAATTTACTTTTTTTGTTTCAATGATGATTGATCCCTTTATCTAGCATTAATGCCTCGCATGTACACCCGTTACTATGCTGAAATTCCGTAAGAAATTTCTCTCTCCTCATTTACATTCAAGAAATTATTTTGTATTATGAATATAAGTTCCATTACATATGTTGGGAAATATATCTATATGACCCCTTACTTTCCATTTCATTTAAATATGATTTGACACACATTTATCTCTCATCAACCATTTTTATTAATTCTTACGTCACGCCATTACGCTGCCAAAATTGCATCGATTTTCCAACCCAATGTCATTGTGTAGTGAATACCATACCCACTTCTCTATCAAGGGTATTAACCTTTATGAACATTTACTTATTGATTATAAATATTCATGTATGTATTTTATATCCTTTTATCATTTAATAAATGCTGATGATTGATTCCATGTTGTATGATCCATGTGGCACACTTATGATTGAAATGAAATGTTTAAGAAGGGTGTGCCTTGATAGCGCTCCAATGCATTGGGTAAAGTATAGTATCATGATACATCATGTGCAATGAGTTTTTACTCATTATAATTCAAGTTAAATGAGGGTATACTCATGCTTCATGTGCAATGAGGTCTTAGTCATGATCTATGTGAAATGAGCCTTGGATCATGCTAATAATAAGTTAAGTGTTGTTTGCACATTTCCATGTTATGATTTTCATGATTTATAATGCCTTTATTTTCATGTTCCTATTGTGATCCATTGATATACCTATTGAATAACATGTATTGTATTCCTCAATTTATTCAATGTTTATTACCTTATGGGTCTTTATAGCTCACCTTTTTCTTATGCATATCCTCAGGTTATCCCATGCAATGTTATGTACGATGGAATGTAGTGGTCATGTAAAGGAAGTTTTCAATAAATATGTGGTGTCTTTTATGTTCTAAGTTGTTATGTAATGTTCCTAAGCCCCAAAGACACTATACCTATCGATCTTCTATGTTATATCAAGTGAATTTTATGTAATAAATTGGGTTTATGTAAAACGTATGATTTTTTTGGTTTTATGTTTTGGATTTTAAAATACCATTAATAATTATGACCATTGATAATATATCCATTGAATAGTTATCACATGATTAGTACAAATATAGGGATTTAACAAATCCAATTTACTCAGACAAAGGAAGTGATGGCCTCACCTAGTAGACTTTCCCTATACGATGCCCATTTTTTGGGGCTTAGAAAGGAGGTGACGTCATTGGGCTTCACTTTTGACCAATCCCAAGATGAGCTTCAACATGTTAAGCTCGAATGGAACCACCTATGGGAGAAGTGGAAGTTGATAGAGGTTACCACTGGAGTGATGTTATCTGAGCTACCCCAAGAGTCTCTCACCATCGCACATCTTACCCATCGGTCTTATGCGAGTGTTATGTGGGGTTATGTAATAAGACCCTATCACTATGATTTTGTGCATTATTTTTGTATATAATAATGAATATATATTCATTTTATTATTGTAACTCTATAAATAGTTTTTAAAGAACAAATAGTATTTTTAGTTAATTTTCAACTAAGGAATATATTTTGATAAATTAATGGATTTTTTAATTAAATAAAATTTTAATAAAATATCATTATTATTAAATTACTTTTTTAAGTATAAATTATTATATTATTTTTATGAATACAATTGTAATTTTTTACTAAATTTTGAAAGCAGTTTTTGTCAAAACCCATGATTTTTCGATAAATGTCGGTTTTTATTTTAAAAGTGAAAATTCATATATTTATAAAATTATTTAGATAAGATGAATATTATATTTGGAATCAAGATTTCAAAAATATCCAATAGGGATTTTTTCATAATTTTTTAAGATAGTCAAGTTTTTGGGTAAAAATTAAATACCGTTTAAATATATAATGTGTTTTATGACATCATAATGACCCAATAGTCATGTAATAAAATACTATAAACATTATTTTAGACAAATATATGTTTTACCATTAAAATAGTGTGATTTTAGGTTTGTTTTAATTTTTTTACAAAGCTTTAGTGGACCCTTCAAGACTTATAAAACATTTTAGATTTTTAAATTGATTTCTTTAAGAGTGTGACTCACCTCCATGTAATCAACCCTATTATTTTAAGAATTTAGGCCATTATCCTTATAAAATATTTTTTCCCACTCCCCTTTGTAAAAACATATGGGATAAAACCATGGGATAGTTTGTGGTTTCGATTAGTTTAATGTGTGGTGTCTCTAACCCAAATAATAAACAATTCATCCTTTTTCTATATAAACCCACCCAAGATCCCACTTCCTGTTCAATAAAAGACTTTGGAGTTAATAAAACCTCTTCTCTAATCTCTATACAATCTTTCTAAGGCTCCCCAAGCTCCTAATAAGTTTCTATCAAGCCCTTCCCAAGCCTTTGGGATTACATTTCCAAGTAAGGGATTCCTTCCTTTCTAATTTTAGCCAAGTTTCTTAATATTTTTATGTCATTTTATTTTCAATTATAAATGTTGGGGTATGATTTCACACCTCCCTCATACTTACCTCTTTATGTTTGAATGATTATATACCCCTTTCTCTCTCATTAATTCCTCTCATGTACACCCGTTACTCTGCACAAAATTCCATAAGGAATTTCTCTCTCCTCATTTACATTCAAGCAATTATTTTGTATTATGAATCTAAGTTCCATTATATATTTTGGGACATGTATCTATATGAACCCACTACTTTACATTTCATGTAAATATGACGAGAAACCCCTTTCTCTCTCATCAACCATTTTTATGAATTCTTTTGTCACATCATTATGCTGCCTAAATTGCACCGATTTTCCAAGCCAATGTCATTATGTAGTGCATACCATGCCCATTTCTCTATCTAGGGTATTCAACTTTATGCACATTTACTTATTTATTATAAATATTAATTTATTTAATCCACATCCGTTTATCATGGAATAAATGATGATGATTGATTCCATGTTGAATGATCCTTATGGCACACTTATGCATGAAATAAAATGTTTAAGAAGGGTGTGCCCTGATAGCGCTCCAATGCATTGGGTAAAGAATAGTATCATGATATGTCTTGTTAATGAGTGTTTACTCACTCTAATTCAAGTGAAATTATGGTTTACTCATGCTTCATGTGCAATGAGGGTTTACTTATGCTCTATGGGCAATGAGCCTTGCTTCATGATAATTCCATGTTAAGTGTTGTTGACACATTTCCATGTTATGATTATCATGATTTATCATGACTTTATTTTCATGTTTCTCTTTAGATACATTGATATGACTATTGTATAACATGTTTTGTATTCCTCATGTTATTCCATGTTTATTCCTTTACCAGGCTTTATAGCTTACCCCTATCTTATACATGTCCTCAGGTTATCCTATGCAATGCTAAGTATGAGAAAATGTAGTGGTAATGTAAAAGAAGTTTTCAATAATATGTTTCATTCTATGATTTAAGTTGTTATATAATGTTCCTATGACCAAAATACACTATACCTCTCGATCTTCTATGTTGTATCAAGTGATAGATTTGTGTAATAAATCATGTTTAAGTGTGTAATTAAGAGAAGGGTTACTATAGTTGGTATCATAGGATAGGTTTAGTTATTTTTTGGTTAAGGATTAGAAAACCAAGTGAATCCTTAGATACATGACTAATTATAATAAAAAAACTTCCCTAAGTTTGGGTGAGTATTAAGTAAGTGGTTTATCATGAAAATACATCCCTGTATGGATACGAGTAGGTAGAGGTCGCTCTAGCACATATGTACCTAGGAGTGAAAACTCTGAAAAGGCATTTTGGGCTTGACCTGGGGTATCCTGGTACACAAAAATGGTCCTTGCATCACTCATGGTTATGACACTCCCGGGGAATATGATTTGGTAAATTTATAAGCTTAGTATGAACCATTATTTTGGGAATTTAAAAAAATGTCTCTAAGAATACATGTTAGAAAGTAGATCATGGATAATGTATATTGATTCTTATAGATTCATAAGTTAAGGAAATAAAAGTAATATAAAATTCATCCATTTTTGTCCTTGGATTACCCTTTATGTGTTACCCCTAACATGTAACGCCCCGACCCTAGTTACCCATAGTCAGTGAATTATTACATAACATTGGAATGATCACAATAAAGATCAAATCTCGAAAGACCGATTGGTTTAGTAGCCTTGGAAACACTAGATATATTCATAAGTTTTACATTACATCATAAAATGAAAAACTACTACAATAACATAATGTCTCCATAATCCACACTCATATCCCCACATAATATCCCTGCAGGTCATTCATAATTTACTTTCTCACTTCCTAGGAAAAATAAAACATAGAAAAGGGGTGAGCTCAAATCCCAGTAAGGATAACAATATAGTGGAAACTTTCATAAATAAGAATAAACATTTAAGGCAATGTATAACTAAAACTAAAGCCTTTCAAACATGAAATTTCAACATGGTATGGCATAAATAAAATGAAATAATGCCATTTACTTATTCACATGGATATTCTACTAATCGAATAATCACATGCAAAAATCAATAACCACTTTCATAATGTTGGAATGCATAATGCCAGAATATCATAACCACATAGTCAAGGCCTCGTGCCAAGACTACAAATAAGATTTTACCAAGGCCTTGTGCCAAGACACTAGTTTGTCTCATGAGACCTACCGATGCATCGAGGAGCTATAGCGGGCTCCACCCGTCACATATTAAGTCCAATGCATTCCCATATGAAAAGGTTTAAACATAACATAAAAATTCGTATTAAAACTAGCATACAAAGTGTTAATACTTTCACCATAAACCACGAATGGTATAAAAATAGAACATCCACAGTCAAACAAATCACAAAACCTTCAATATAATATAGAAGTTTTGTATCATAACAAATCAACTTTAAATAAGCGTAAAATCCATCAAAGGATGTTGAAATAGATGAAATCAAAATTCTTTTTAAAGAAATATCTCTTTTTATTTTGAAATCATTTAAGATCCATATAAAATAAAACATTTTCTTTGAAAATATTCTTATAAGCTTGTAAGGGAAGCTTTGAAGATTTTATAACGGCGAAAAATAGACACTCCCGCCGTATAAGTTAAAAAAAACATTCTTACATTAATTCTGTCGAAAAGGTTAAAAAGGACCTTGTTTTGAAAATGAAGGAAAGTTTCCTCTTATAAAAAGTCAAAAAAGGGTATAAATGACTTTAACCCATATTCTTGTAAATAATAAAAATGTTTTGAAATACATTTTTAAGAAACATGGATGTGGATGATAACGAGATCCTAGTAGATTATTACGTATAAACAACCTTGGATAATGAAGAGATTGTGAAATAAATCTTACCTTGTACTTTTCCTTGGTTGGGGTAGGTTAACCTCCTGTATAATGGTGAAATAATTGTTATTAAATTATACAATAATCATATACATTAATATGATATCATATATGATCTTTTAATATTGATTTGATAATAATATCTTAGTATTATCATTGTTTCAGGTGTTAACTTACTTGTTTTCTTTTATATGTTTTGTTACGTAAGACAAGTTTGTAAAGGATAGGTTGTATATTATTCATATTCAGAATGATATCAAGTCCTTAAACATCATTTTTAAATCATCAAATGATAACTATACTTGAATGGATACGATGGAGAATGAATCTCATCGCGTTCGTGGAGACGGTAGTCCGTACGTACGCACGAGCGACAATATCATTCTTTTGATATTAAAATAATATATAAATGGATGGTCTATCATATATACAGAATCATTAAAATGTTATATTTATTATTTACATGAGTTACACATCATTATTATACCCATCCAAATAATAATATATTGAATAACAATTACACCACGACGTGGAGACGGTAAGCCGTACGTACGCACGTATGGTGACATGTTATTCAAAGGGTGGATAGAATACTGAATATGGTTGTACCATATTTATAATAACATCACAATATATGTGAGATACTGGAGTTATTATTTTATAATGGTAAGAACAAAGGAAGAAGAAGTGGAAGAAGAAATGAACTTGGAGAAGGGTGGTGAAATCATTACCACTTCTTCGGGTTCTTCCTTTTGATTTGATCAAAAGGGCTCCTTAGGTTGGCTTTCTGATCTAACTAAGGCCCTTAGGTTGTAGTGAGGGAAGTTGGGAGAGTATTTGGGCAGAGTTTGGCCGAACCAAAAGGCTTTGAAGGTGTGAAGAAATGAGAAGGAGGAGTACCCTTTTATAAGAGGGGTGAGGGGCACCTTTGGAAAAGCTAGAAATATTAATTTATAATAAATTCATATTCGGTTTCTAATGGATCCAAAGTTGATTATTCAAAGGTTAAGGTGGGGATGGGTCGAAAACCACTCAACCAATAGAATTTAGACAGGTTTTGGTACTTATATTAACCTTATCTTTAATTATTAACTCTAAGTTAATTAGTTTCACTTTTACAATGTCTCTTTGTATTTTTATATAATATGGTTAATAAACATACTATATACATACAAGCGACCCCCAAGTGGTCCATTAATGATGAACCTATCATGATATAAGTCTCTTGGCCGAACCTTAGATTTTTAGGAATTTAATATCAATTAATAATATAATATTTGTTTTAAGAACTCTTTTATGTCAATTTTGACACTATTCAATAGTTGATAACAGATTGATTACTTCGAACAAAGTCAATTAAATCAATCCTAATATATCATATTATCCTAGAAAATTAGTTTAATTAATTAAAAGTTTCATATTATATTTATTTGGGTATTTATAATATCAATTATTTTATTTTTTCACTATTATAGTAATTACTGCATCATCGTTGTGTCATAAATAAAATAAATTATTTAATGTCTAAAAATTATAAATAAAATATCATTATGTAGGAAATCTTTTTATCTTTCTAATGAATATTTATATTCTAAAATCCAACATATTTAACCCTATGTAACAATTGTTTTTCTAAAAGATATATGCTTGTGTCATTTTTGTATTCATTTTAACTTAATTAAAATAAAGTGTCATTATCACTTACAAGTGGATCCATGGGGTCCCAAAATCAACCCAAAGATACCCATGGTCGACCATGTATCAACCAATAGGGTTAAGACACGTTTTAGGGTAATTTAGTGTTATTATAATATTATTTTTTAACCCTTATTTACCGGATTTACCCTTAACCATGGTAAATAAAATATTTACCGCAGTAATTATTCAAAATGTATAAAAATAAAAGTTACCTATTTACAAAATTTGAAAATCCTGATTCCAAATATGGAATCCATTTTACTAAATTCAGAACACATAAGTGGCAGAAATTAATTTAAAATTAATTCCCGCTGTCAAAACAAAAAGCATGTTTTTAAGAGATAATAACTATCAAAATATTGACACTTGTTTATGTTCGGTTTAATTGTAAAATTATGTCCAATGACCAAAAATATGTTAAATGGTAAAAATATATTCTAAATATACTTTAAAAATACTAAAATTCATAATTTATCACTATTAATTATTTTGATTAAAAAAGTTGTTTTTATTTAAAATTTAGTAATTTTCACTATTCATCAAAATATGAAAGTTATCCGAAAAGTACCAAAATTTCACCTTAGGCTAAATTAGATATTACGAATCCAAAAATTAAGTCCATTTTGAAATATAAAATATATATAATTTTAAAAAGTAGGTATTACTATTCATAACGGCTAGTTTGATTGGTTGTTAGAACTCGGTGTTGCGTACAACACACGCTATCACATTATTCAAAGAGAAGTGTACCGTAGAAGCTTGGGGTGTTACATTCTCCCCTCCTTCAAATAATTTCATCCTTGAAATTTCTAGAATACTATCGCATGAAAAGACTCCGGTGGTTCTTCATCATAAGCTCCTCGGGTTCCCACGTTGCCTCTTCCATCTTATGGTTTCTCCACAAAACTTTTACCAGACGCGTCGTCCGGTTTCTCAGTACTTGTTCTCTCGTATCAAGAATCCTGACGGGATCTTCACAATAGGAAAGATCGGGTTCCAGTTCTAATTCCTCATAGGTGAGTACATGCGTTGGATCAGGCATGTATTTCCTCAACAGAGATACGTGGAACACATCGTGAACTTTGGAGAGACTTGGCGGCATTGCCAATCGGTAAGCTACAACCCCAATTCGTTCTAGAATTTCGAAAGGTCTGATGTACCTGGGACACAATTTACCTTTCTTACCAAAACGTATGACTCCCTTCCACGGAGATACCTTTAGGAAAACATGATCACTTACTTGAAATTCCAAATCCTTCCTTCGATTATCGGCATAGCTCTTCTGCCTACTTTGAGCTGCTCTGATGTGATTTTGGATTACCTTCACCTTTTCCATCGTTTCCTCCACCAGTTCTGGACCTACAAGTTTTCTTTCACCGACGTTATCCCAACAGGTTGGTGTACGACATCTCTTTCCGTATAACGCTTCATATGGTGCCATCTGAATACTCGAATGGAAGCTATTGTTATAGGAAAATTCTACCAGAGGTAAATATTGATCCCACATACCCTGAAAGCCAAGTGAGAAAGATCTCAACATGTATTCTAAGGTTTGAATAGTCCGTTCTGATTGTCCGTCTGTCTGAGGGTGGTAAGCAGTGCTCAAATGAAGTTCAGTATCCAAGGATTTCTGAAGACTTTTCCAGAATCTTGAAGTAAAACGGGGATCACGATCAGAAACAATCGATAGGGGTACTCCATGAAGTCTCACAACTTCATTAATATATAGTCTTGCTAGACGTTCCAGGGGTAGATCTTCTCTTATAGAAAGAAAATGTGCTAACTTGGTAAGACAATCAACAATAACCCATATTGCATCGTTCCTTCTAGGAGTCTTTGGTAGCCCCATGACAAAGTCCATCGTAATATTGTCCCATTTCCACTCCGGTATGGGAAGAGGTTTCATGACTCCTCCATGCTGTTGCCTTCCAACTTTCACTTGTTGACAAACCATACATCTTGACACAAAATCAGCAATCTCCCTCTTCATGTTGTCCCACCAAAAATGTTCCTTCAAATCTCTATACATTTTTGTGCTCCTAGGGTGTATAGAGAAATTGGAACTATGAGCATCATCCAGCAATTCCCTTTTTAGATCAGGTAAATCGGGAACACAAAGTCTCTTCCCGAATTTCAAAATTCCATCTTCATACACAAAGTCTCTCAATCTCCCATCATTCACAGCTTTAATCTTCTTTTGGAATTCTTCATCATCGGTATGAGAACTCTTAATCCTTTCTAGTAAAGATGGTTTGGCAACCATTTGAAAAAGCATTGATGTTTCACCTTCCCTGGTTATTCCCATGTCCATCTTCACTAGATCCATGAAAATTGGATCCCTTTCAATTCTCATATTGTTCAAAACTCCATGGTCTTTTCTACTCAAAGCATTCACCACCTTGTTTGCTTTCCCCGGGTGGTATTGTATTGTGCAATCATAATCCTTGAGTAATTCAAGCCATCTCCTTTGCCTCATGTTGAGTTCTTTTTATGAGAAAATATACTTCAAACTCTTGTGATCAGTATAAATCTCACATTTTTCACCATAGAGGTAGTGCCTCCATATCTTCAAAGAAAAGATCACAGCTGATAACTCGAGATCATGAGTAGGATAGTTCTGTTCATGAATTTTCAACTGTCGTGATGCATAGGCAATAAATCTATCATTCTGCATAAGGACACAACCAAGTCCTTTCTTCGATGCATCACTATAAATAACGAACCCATCATTCCCCGATGGTAGAGTCAATATAGGAGCATTGACTAATATTCTCTTCAGTTCTTCGAAACATTCTTCACACTCTTTTGTCCAAACAAATTTAACCCCTTTACGTGTGAGCTTCGTTAATGGGTTAGCCAATCGGGCAAAATTCTGGACGAAACGTCGATAATAACCTGCCAAACCAATAAAACTGCGTACCTCAGTTATACTCGTAGGTGCTGGCCATTCTTGGATTGCCTTGGTCTTAGAAGGATCAACAGAGATTCCATATTTAGAGACAATATGGCCAAGAAAAGAAATCTCATGAAGCCAGAATTCACACTTGCTAAACATCCCATATAATTCATGCCTCCTCAGAGTCTTCAAGATAATGCGCAAGGGATTTTCATGATCTTCGTAGGTTTTGGAGTATACCAAGATATCATCAATAAATACCACCACAAATTCATCGAGATACTCCTTGAAAACTCTATTCATCAGATCCATGAATACAGAGGGTTCATTAGTCAATCCAAACGGCATTACAGTAAACTTGTAATGCCCGTACCTGGTTCGAAATGCTGTCTTCGGAATGTCTTCCTTCTTCACACACAACTGATGGTATACAGATCGAAGGTCAATCTTTGAAAAGTATTGAGCTCCATGCAGTTGTTCAAATAAATCATCAATACGAGGTAGGGGATACTTGTTCTTTATCATTATAGCATTGATCTCCCTGTAGTCGATACATAACCTCATAGATCCATCTTTCTTTTTAACAAAAAGAACAGGGGCTCCCCATGGAGAAACACTAGGGAGAATAAATCCCTTATTACTCAATTCCTCTAGTTGTTTCTTTAGTTCAACTAATTCTACAGTGGCCATTCTATAAGGGGTCTTCGATATAGGCCTTGATCCAGGAATCAAATCAATGGAAAACTCAACTTCTCATTCTGGAGGATGTCCAGGTAAATCTTCCAGAAATACATCTACAAATTCTTTCACAATAGGTACATCCTCTATTTGAACATTCCTTTACTCACCCGTAGTTATTTCATTCTCTTCCTCCCCAATAATTGAATTAAGTTGAGCTACTGGGGGTGGATCTAAATAAGAATTAGGTGGTGACGATTCTGCTCTAAAGATAAGGTGTTCCTTATCATTATCATCAAGAATCGTAACCTCTTTCTTCTTAAAATAAATCTTTTCATCATAGTCCGAAAGCCAGTCCATACCGAGGATTATATCAAACTCAATCATAGGTATGAAAATGAGATCAGCAGATAAAGAAAATTTATGTGCTCTAATGGGGACTGATTCACAAAACTTTGTTGCAATGATACTTCCCTTAGGAGTTTTAACTGACAACTCCCTTATTAAATCAAATTGGAAATATCTAATTTTCTTAGAAAACTGGGAAGATATGAAACAATGCGACGATCCAGAGTCAAATAATGCATT
The DNA here is from genome assembly GCA_963277665.1 of Viscum album. Taxonomy (NCBI): domain Eukaryota; kingdom Viridiplantae; phylum Streptophyta; class Magnoliopsida; order Santalales; family Viscaceae; genus Viscum; species Viscum album. Next base: position 1,466,200,243 of record OY728156.1, on the reverse strand, counting down.
TTCTAAACTTGAGGAAACCATTAAATTACCTGCCACCTCGTCTTTTGGAGCTTCTACCTCTGCAGTAGTGATAGCATAAGCCTGGACTTGATTCCTTGGCCTTTTCTGAGGTAAGTTCTCCTGACGCTTAGGACATGCATTTGCATAATCCCCAATCTCCCTGCAATTGTAGCACTGAACGTTGGTAGCTTCCTTCTTCCCCTTGCAATCACGAGCTTGGTGGCCTTTTTCACCACACTTGTAACAGACTCCCATTCCCTTCAAGCAAGTACCAGGATGTTTCTTCCCGCATTTACCACAAGATGGATATTCAACCTTTCCTTTCTTCCCCTTATTTCCATTCCCAGATTGATCAGCAGGTCTCTTATTCTCTTGCTTTGCTTTAAAGTCATAAGACTTAGAGAATTCCTTTTCGGTCTTGATAGCACATGAGACAATGTCTTCGTACGATGAAAAGGATTGTGAGACTAATGCTCGACAGAGAAATGGTTTTAACCCATCAAAGAAACGATAAATATTACTTCTTGGGTTGCGAATATAATCTCCAGCATACCTCTCTAACCTTGTAAAGTTAGCCTCATACTTTGTGACATTCTCATCCTCCTTTTGTCTCAGACTCAGAAATTGCCTTTCCATATCTGCTCGATGGTCGCGAGGAAAGTATTTTTCTAAAAACAGATCTTTGAACTCCCTCCATTCCATATTTGATACTTCATCATCTTCCTTCATGTTTTGAATCAATGACCACCATTGATCAGCATCTCCAGTGAGGCGGTAAACTGCCATGATAACTTTTTCCCTTTCACTGCTCCCCAAAGCCTGAAATATTTTCTCTAGGGAATTTATCCACTCCTCGGCTATTAAGGGATTTTTATTCCCATTGAATATTGGTGGTTGTTGCCTCATGAATCGATCTAACATTGATCCTCCACGCTGCGGATCAGGGTGCTCCATACGGGTAAGGTTATTATTCATAACCTGAGTAAGTTGTCCCAGTATGGTGATTAGCTGATCGGCACCAGTTGCATCACTAGACCCACTATAATTATCTTGATCAGGAGGGAAATCCCTACATGGAGTGCGTGCATTGATACAGTTTCCATATCTTCCACTAAGCGCTATTTCTAAACAATGGCATAAACTAGATCAGTTTATGAATCAAAATACATAATCCCATACTTATAAAACACTTAACATAAATTGAACTATTTATGGATATAATCCATAATCATAAGAATGTTTTCTTTGAGGATGTATATACTCATAAACCCTTCATAATGATTGGTAAAGAAAATGAGAGTTATCCTAATCATATCCCCCGGGAGTGTCGTAACCAAGAGTGCAGCAAGGCCCGTTGTCGTGCACCAGTTCCCGTTCGAGTCTAACTCAAAGCGGTGTTTTCGGGTTTTACCCCTAGGTACATCTGTGCCAGAGCCGCCTCTACCTGTTCGTATCCAGAAAGGGATGTATTGCTCGGAAAACTCACAAAATCTCTACAATACCAAAATTCTAGGAAGTTCTTCTATACTAATCCTCAAAGTTCATCTTAGGTCTACGTGCTCTAATCAGAGTTTATCTAAATCTAGCTTCCAAGGTTTGTACTAATCTTCCTCTGATACCAACTGTAATGCCCCGATCCTAGTTACCCAGAGTCGGTGCATTATTACATAACATTGGCATGATCACAATAAAGATCAAATCTCGAAAGACCGATTGGTTTAGTAGCCTTAGAAACACTAGATATATTCATAAGTTTTACATTACATCATAAAATGAAAAACTACTACAACAACATAATTTCTCCATAATCCACACTCATATCCCCACATAATATCCCTGCAGGTCATTCATAATTTACTTCTTCACTTCCTGGGAAAAATAAAACATAGAAAGGGGTGAGCTCAAATGCCCAGTAAGGATAACAATATAGCGGAAACTTTCATAAATAATAATAAACATTTAAGGCAATGTATAACTAAAACAAAATCCTTTCATACATGAACTTTCAACATGGTATAGCATAAATAAAATGAAATAATGCCATTTACTTATTAACATGGATATTCTACTAATCGAATAATCACATGCAAAAATCAATAACCACTTTCATAATGTTGGAATGCATAATGCCAGACTATCATAACCACATAGTCAAGGCCTCGTGCCAAGACTACAAATAAGATTTTGCCAAGGCCTTGTGCTAAGACACTAGTTTGTCTCATGAGACCTACCGATGCATCGAGGAGCTATAGCGGGCTCCACCCATCACATATTAAGTCCAATGCATTCCCATATGAAAAGGTTTAAACATAACATAAACATTCGTATTAAAACTAGCATACGAAATGTTAATACTTTCACCATAAACCATGAATGGTATAAAAATAGAACATCCACAGTCAAAAAAATCACAAAACCTTCAATATAATATAGAAGTTTTGTATCATAACAAATCAACTTTAAATAAGCGTAAAATCCATCAAAGGATGTTGACATAGATGAAATCAAAATTCTTTTTAAAGAAATATCTCTTTTTATTTTGAAATCATTTAAGATCCATATAAAATAAAACATTTTCTTTGAAAATATTCTTATAATCTTTTAAGGGAAGCTTTGAAGATTTTATAATGGTGGAAAATAGCCGCTCCTGCCGTATAAGATAAAAAAAACATTCTTACATTAATTATGTCGAAAAGGTTAAAAAGGACCTTGTTTTGAAAACGACGGAAAGATTCCTCTTATAAAAAGTCAAACAAGGGTATAAATGACTTTAACCCATATTCTTGTAAATAATAAAAATGTTTTGAAATACATTTTTAAGAAACATGGATGTGGATGATAACGATATCCCAGTAGATTATTACGTATAAACAACCACGGATAATGAAGAGATTGTGAAATAAACCTTACCTTGTACTTTTACTTGGTTGGGGTAGGTTAACCTCCTGTATAATGGTGAAATAATTGTTATTAAATTATACAATAATCATATACATTAATATGATATCATATATGATCTTTAAATATTGATTTGAAAATAATATCTTAGTATTATCATTGTTTCGGGTGTTAAATTACTTGTTTTCTTTTATATGTTTTGTTACGTAAGACATGTTTGTAAAGGATAGGTTGTATATTATTCATATCCAGAATGATATCAAGTCCTTAAACATCATTTTTAAATCATCAAATTATAATTATACTTGAATGGATACGATGGAGAATGAATCTCATCGCGTTCGTGGAGACGGTAGTCCGTACGTACGCACGAGCGACAATATCATTCTTTTGATATTAAAATAATATATAAATGGATGTTCTATCATATATACAGAATCATTAACATGTTATATTTATTATTTACATGAGTTACACATCATTATTATACCCATCCAAATAATAATATATTGAATAACAATTACACCATGACGTGGAGACGGTAAGCCGTACGTACGCACGTATGGTGACATGTTATTAAAAGGGTGGATAGAATACTGAATATGGTTGTACCATATTTATAATAACATCAAATTATATGTGAGATACTGGAGTTATTATTTTAGAATGGTAAGAACAAAGTAAGAAGAAGTGGAAGAAGAAATGAACTTGGAGAAGGGTGGTGAAATCCTTACCTCTTCTTCGGGTTCTTCCTTTTGATTTGATCAAAAGGGCTCATTAGGTTGTCTTTCGGATCAAACTAAGGCCCTTAGGTTGTAGTGAGGGAATTTGGGAGAGTATTTGGGCAGAGTTTGGCCGAACCAAAAGGTTTTGAAGGTGTGAAGAAATGAGAAGGAGGAGTGCCCTTTTATAAGAGGGGTGAGGGGCACCTTTGGAAAAGCTAGAAATATTAATTTATAATAAATTCATATTCGGTTTATAATGGATCCAAAGTTGATTATTCAAAGGTTAAGGTGGGGATGGGTCGAAAACCACTCAACCAATAGAATTTAGACAGGTTTTGGTACTTATATTAACCTTATCTTTAATTATTAACTCTAAGTTAATTAGTTTCACTTTTACAATGTCTCTTTGTATTTTTATATAATATGGTTAATAAACTTACTATATACATCCAAGCGACCCCCAAGTGGTCCATTAATGATGAACCTATCATGATATAAGTATCTTGGCCGAACCTTAGATTTTTAGGAATTTAATATCAATTAATAATATAATATTTGTTTTAAGAACTCTTTTATGTCAATTTTGACACTATTCAATAGTTGATAACAGATTGATTACTTCGAACAAAGTCAATTAAATCAATAATAATATATCATATTATCCTAGAAAATTATTTTAATTCATTAAAAGTTTCATATTATATTTATTTGGGTATTTATAATATCAATTATTTTATTTTTTCACTATTATAGTAATTACTGCATCATCGTTGTGTCATAAATAAAATAAATTATTTAATGTATAAAAATTATAAATAAAATATAATTATGTAGGAAATATTTTTATCTTTCTAATGAATATTTATAATCAAAAATCCAACATATATAACCCTATGTAACAATTGTTTTTCTAAAAGATATATGCTTGTGTCATTATTGTATTCATTTTAACTTAATTAAAATAAAGTGTCATTATCACTTACAAGTGGATCCATGGGGTCCCAAAATCGACCCAAAGATGCCCATGGTCGACCATGTATCAACCAATATGGTTAAGACACGTTTTAGGGTAATTTAGTATTATTATAATATTATTTTTTAACCCTTATTTAACGGATTTACCCTTAACCATGGTAAATAAAATATTTACCGCAGTAATTATTCAAAATGTATAAAAATAAAAGTTACCTATTTACACAATTTGAACATCCTAATTCCAAATATGGAATCCATTTTCCTAAATTCAAAACACAGAAGTGGCAGAAATTAATTTAAAATTAATTCCCGCTGTCAAAACAAAAAGCGTGTTTTTAAGAGATAATAACAATCAAAATATTGACACTTGTTTATGTTCGGTTTAATTGTAAAATTATGTCCAATGACCAACATTATATTAAATGGTAAAAATATATTCTAAATATACTTTAAAACTACTAAAATTCATAATTTATCACTATTAATTATTTTGATTAAAAAAGTTGTTTTTATTTAAAATTTAGTAATTTTCACTATTCATCAAAAATTGAAAGTTATCTGAAAAGTACCAAAATTTCACCTTAGGCTAAATTAGATATTCTGAATCCAAAAATGAAGTCCATTTTGAAATATAAAATATATATAATTTTAAAAAGTAGGTATTACTATTCATAACGGCTAGTTTGATTGGTTGTTAGAACTCGATGTTGCGTACAACACACGCTATCGCATTATTCAAAGAGAAGCGTACCGTAGAAGCTTGGGGTGTTACATTCTCCCCTCTTTCAAATAATTTCGTCCTCGAAATTTCTAGAATACTATCGCATGAAAAGACTCGGGTGGTTCTTCATCATAATTTCCTCGGGTTCCCACGTTGCCTCTTCCATCTTATGGTTTCTCCACAAAACTTTTACCAGACGCATCGTCCGGTTTCTCAGTACTTGTTCTCTCGTATCAAGAATCCTGACGGGCTCTTCACAATAGGAAAGATCGGGTTCCAGTTCTAATTCCTCATATGTGAGTACATGCGTTGGATCAGGCATGTATTTCCTCAACAGAGATACGTGGAACACATCGTGAACTTTGGAGAGACTTGGCGGCATTGCCAATCGGTAAGCTACAACCCCAATTCGTTCTAGAATTTCGAAAGGTCCGATGTACCTGAGACTCAATTTACCTTTCTTACCAAAACGTATGACTCCCTTCCCTGGAGATACCTTCTGGAAAACATGATCACCGACTTGAAATTCCAAATCCTTCCTTCGATTATCGGCATAGCTCTTCTGCCTACTTTGAGCTGCTCTGATGTGATTTTGGATTACCTTCACCTTTTCCATCGTTTCCTCCACCAGTTCTGGACCTACAAGTTTTCTTTCACCGACGTTATCCCAACAGGTTGGTGTACGACATCTCTTTCCGTATAACGCTTCATATGATGCCATCTGAATACTCGAATGGAAGCTATTGTTATAGGAAAATTCTACCAGAGGTAAATATTGATCCCACATACCCTGAAAGTCAAGTGAGAAAGATCTCACCATGTCTTCTAAGGTTTGAATAGTCCGTTCTGATTGTCCGTCTGTCTGAGGGTGGTAAGTAGTGCTCAAATGAAGTTCAGTATCCAGGGATTTCTGAAGACTTTTCCAGAATCTTGAAGTAAAACGGGGATCACGATCAAAAACAATCGATAGGGGTACTCCATGAAGTCTCACAACTTCATTAATATATAGTCTTGCTAGACGTTCCAGGGGTAGATCTTCTCGTATAGCAAGAAAATGTGCTGACTTGGTAAGACGATCAACAATAACCCATATTGCATCGTTCCTTCTAGGAGTCTTTGGTAGCCCCATGACAAAGTCCATCATAATATTGTCCCATTTCCACTCCGGTATGGGAAGAGGTTGCATGACTCCTCCAGGCTGTTGCCTTCCAGCTTTCACTTGTTGACAAACCATACATCTTGACACAAAATCAGCAATCTCCCTCTTCATGTTGTCCCACCAAAAATGTTCCTTCAAATCTCTATACATTTTTGTGCTCCCAGGGTGTATAGAGAAATTGGAACTATGAGCATCATCCAGCAATTCCCTTTTTAGATCAGGTAAATCGGGAACACAAAGTCTCTTCCCGAATTTCAAAATTCCATCTTCATACACAAAGTCACTCAATCTCCCATCATTCACAGCTTTAATCTTCTTTTGGAATTCTTCATCATCGGTCTGAGAACTCTTAATCCTTTCTAGTAAAGATGGTTTGGCAACCATTTGAAAAAGCATTGATGTTTCACCTTCCCTGGTTATTCCCATGTCCATCTTCACTAGATCCATGAAAATTGGATCCCTTTCAATTCTCATATTGTTCAAAACTCCATGGTCTTTTCTAGTCAAAGCATCCGCCACCTTGTTTGCTTTCCCCAGGTGGTAGTGTATTGTGAAATCATAATCCTTGAGTAATTCAAGCCATCTCCTTTGCCTCATGTTGAGTTCTTTTTGTGAGAAAATATACTTCAAACTCTTGTGATCAGTATAAATCTCACATTTTTCACCATTGAGGTAGTGCCTCCATATCTTCAAAGAAATGATCACAGCTGGTAACTCGAGATCATGAGTAGGATAGTTCTGTTCATGAATTTTCAACTGTCGTGATGCATAGACAATAACTCTATCATTCTGCATAAGGACACAACCAAGTCCTTTCTTCGATGCATCACTATGAATAACGAACCCATCATTCCCCGATGGTAGAGTCAATATAGGAGCATTGACTAATCTTCTCTTCAGTTCTTCGAAACATTCTTCACACTCTTTTGTCCAAACAAATTTAACCCCTTTACGTGTGAGCTTCGTTAATGGGTTATCCAATCGGGAAAAATTCTGGACGAAACGTCGATAATAACCTGCCAAAGCAATAAAACTGCGTACCTCAGTTATACTCGTAGGTGCTGGCCATTCTTGGATTGCCTTGGTCTTAGAAGGATCAACAGAGATTCCATATTTAGAGACAATATGGCCAAGAAAAGAAATCTCATGAAGCCATAATTCACACTTTCTAAACTTCCCATATAATTCATGCCTCCTCAGAGTCTTCAAGATAATGCGAAAGTGATTTTCATGATCTTCGTAGGTTTTGGAGTATACCAAGATATCATCAATAAATACCACCACAAATTCATCGAGATACTCCTTGAAAACTCTATTCATCAGATCCATGAATACAGAGGGTGCATTAGTCAATCCAAACGGCATTACAGTAAACTCGTAATTCTCGTACCTGGTTCGAAATGCTGTCTTCAGAATGTCTTCCTTCTTCACACACAACTGATGGTATCCAGATCGAAGGTCAATCTTTGAAAAGTATTGAGCTCCATGCAGTTGGTCAAATAAATCATCAATACGAGGTAGGGGATACTTGTTCTTTATCGTTATAGCATTGATCTCCCTGTAGTCGATACATAACCTCATAGATCCATCTTTCTTTTTAACAAAAAGAACAGGGGTTCCCCATGGAGAAACACTAGGGAGAATAAATCCCTTATTACTCAATTCCTCTAGTTGTTTCTTTAGTTCAACTAATTCTACAGTGGCCATTCTATAAGGGGTCTTTGATATAGGCCTTGATCCAGGAATCAAATCAATGGAAAACTCAACTTCTCATTCTGGAGGATGTCCAGGTAAATCTTCCGAAAATACATCTACAAATTATTTCACAACAGGTACATCCTCTATTTGAACATTCCTTTCCTCACCCGTAGTTATTTCATTCTCTTCCTCCCCAATAATTGAATTAAGTTGAGCTACTGGGGGTGGATCTAAATAAGAATTAGGTGGTGACGATTCTGCTCTAAAGATAAGGTGTTCCTTGTCATTATCATCAAGAATCGTAACCTCTTTCTTCTTATAATAAATCTTCGCATCATAGTCCGAAAGCCAGTCCATACCGAGGACTATATCAAACTCAATCATAGGTATGACGATGAGATCAGCAGATAAAGAAAATTTATGTGCTCTAATGGGGACTGATTCACAAAACTTTGTTGCAATGATACTTCCCTTAGGAGTTTTAACTGACAACTCCCTTATTAAATCAAATTGGAAATATATAATTTTCTTAGCAAACTGGGAAGATATGAAACAATGCGAAGATCCAGAGTCAAATAATGCATTTTCTAAACTTGAGGAAACCATTAAATTACCTGCCACCACGTCTTTTGGAGCTTCTACCTCTGCAGTAGTGATAGCATAAGCCTGGCCTTGATCCATTTGCCTTTTCTGAGGTAAGTTCTCCTGACGCTTAGGACATGCATTTGCATAATGCCCCATCTCCCTGCAATTGTAGCACTGAACGTTGGTAGCTTCCATCTTCCCCTTGCAATCACGAGCTTGGTGGCCTTTTTCACCACACTTGTAACAGACTCCCATTCCCTTCAAGCAAGTACCAGGATGTTTCTTCCCACATTTACCACAAGATGGATATTCAACCTTTCCTTTCTTCCCCTTATTTCCATTCCCAGATTGATCAGCAGGTCTCTTCTTCTCTTTCTTTGCTTTAAAGTCATAAGACTTAGAGAATTCCTTTTCGGTCTTGATAGCACATGAGACAATGTCTTCGTACGATGAAAAGGATTGTGAGACTAATGCTCGATGGAGAAATGGTTTTAACCCATCAAAGAAACGATCAATCTTACTTCTTGGGTTGCGAATATAATCTCCATCATACCTCGCTAACCTTGTAAAGTTAGCCTCATACTTTGTGACATTCTCATCCTCCTTTTGTCTCAGACTCAGAAATTGCCTTTCCATATCTGCTCGATGGTCGCGAGGAAAGTATTTTTCTAAAAACAGATCTTTGAACTCCCTCCATTCCATATTTGATACTTCATCATCTTCCTTCATGTTTTGAATCAATGACCACCATTGATCAGCATCTCCAGTGAGGCGGTAAACTGCCATGATAACTTTTTCTCTTTCACTGCTCCCCAAAGCTTGAAATATTTTCTCTAGGGAATTTATCCACTGCTTGACTATTAAGGGATTTGTATTCCCATTGAACGTTGGTGGTTGTTGCCTCATGAATCGATCTAACATTGATCCTCCACGCTGCGGATCAGGGTGCTCCATACGGGTAATGTTATTATTCATAACCTGAGTAAGTTGTCCCAGTATGGTGATTAGTTGATCGGCACCAGTTGCATCACCAGCCCCACTATAATTATCTTGAGCAGGAGGGAAATCCCTACATGGAGTGCGTGCATTGATACGGTTTCCATTTCTTCCACTAGGCGCCATTTCTAAACAATGGCATAAACTAGATCAGTTTATGAATCAAAATAAATAATCCCATACTTATAAAACACTTAACATAAATTGAACTATTTATGGATATAATCCATAATCATAAGAATGTTTTCTTTGAGTAAGTATATACTCATAAACCCTTCATAATTATTTGTAAAGAAAATGAGAGTTATCCTAAGCATATCCCCCGGGAGTGTCGTAACCAAGAGTGCAGCAAGGCCCGTTGTCGTGCACCAGTTCCCGTTCGAGTCTAGCTCAAAGCGGTGTTTTCAGGTTTTACCCCTAGTTACATCTGTGCCAGAGCCGCCTCTACCTGCTCGTATCCAGACAGGGATGTATTGCTCGGAAAACTCACAAAATCTCTACAATACCAAAATTCTAGGAAGTTCTTCTATACTAATCCTCAAAGTTCATCTTAGGTCTACGTGCTTCTAATCAGAGTTTATCTAAATCTAGCTTCCAAGGTTTGTACTAAACTTCCTCTGATACCAACTGTAATGCCACGACCCTAGTTACCCAGATTCGGTTCATTATTACATAACATTGGCATGATCACAATAAAGATCAAATCTCGAAAGACCGATTGGTTTAATAGCCTTGGAAACACTAGATATATTCATAAGTTTTACATTACATCATAAAATGAAAAAATACTACAACAACATAATGTCTCCATAATCCACACTCATATCCCCACATAATATCCCTGCAGGTCATTCATAATTTACTTCTTCACTTCCTAGTAAAAATAAAACATAGAAAAGGGGTGAGCTCAAATGCCCAGTAAGGATAACAATATAACGGAAACTTTCATAAATAAGAATAAACATTTAAGGCAATGTATAACTAAAACAAAAGCCTTTCAAACATGAACTTTCAACATGGTATGGCATAAATAAAATGAAATAATGCCATTTACTTATTCACATGGATATTCTACTAATCGAATAATCACATGCAAAAATCAATAACCACTTTCATAATGTTGGAATGCATAATGCCAGACTATCATAACAACATAGTCAAGGCCTCGTGCCAAGACTACAAATAATATTTTGCCAAGGCCTTGTGCCAAGACACTAGTTTGTCTCATGAGACCTACCGATGCATCGAGGATATATAGCGGGCTCCACCCGTCACATATTAAGTCCAATGCATTCCCATATGAAAAGGTTTAAACATAACATAAACATTCGTATTAAAACTAGCATACGAAATGTTAATACTTTCACCATAAACCATGAATGGTATAAAAATAGAACATCCACAGTCAAACAAATCACAAAACCTTCAATATAATATAGAAGTTTTGTATCATAACAAATCAACTTTAAATAAGCGTAAAATCCATCAAAGGATGTTGACATAGATGAAATCAAAATTCTTTTTAAAGAAATATCTCTTTTTATTTTGAAATCATTTAAGATCCATATAAAATAAAACATTTTCTTTGAAAATATTCTTATAAGCTTGTAAGTAAAGCTTTGAAGATTTTATAACGACAGAAAATAGCCGCTCCCGCCGTATAAGTTAAAAAAACATTCTTACATTAATTCTGTCGAAAAGGTTAAAAAGGACCTTGTTTTGAAAACGACGAAAAGATTCCTCTTATAAAAAGTCAAACAAGGGTATAAATGAATTTAACCCATATTATTGTAAATAATAAAAATGTTTTGAAATACATTTTTAAGAAACATGGATGTGGATGATAACGAGATCCCAGTAGATTATTACGTATAAACAACCTCGGATAATGAAGAGATTGTGAAATAAACCTTACCTTGTACTTTTCCTTGGATGGGGTAGGTTAACCTCCTGTATAATGGTGAAATAATTTCTATTAAATTATACAATAATCATATACATTAATATGATATCATATATGATCTTCTAATATTGATTTGATAATAATATCTTAGTATTATCATTGTTTCGGGTGTTAACTTACTTGTTTTCTTTTATATGTTTTGTTACGTAAGACATGTTTGTAAAGGATAGGTTGTATATTATTCATATCCAGAATGATATCAAGTCCTTAAAAATCATTTTTAAATCATCAAATGATAATTATACTTGAATGGATACGATGGAGAATGAATCTCATCGCGTTCGTGGAGACGGTAGTCCGTACGTACGCACGAGCGAAAATATCATTCTTTTGATATTAAAATAATATATAAATGGATGGTCTATCATATATACAGAATCATTAACATGTTATATTTATTATTTACATGAGTTACACATCATTATTATACCCATCCAAATAATAATATATTGAATAACAATTACACCACGACGTGGAGACGGTAAGCCGTACGTACGCACGCATGGTGACATGTTATTCAAAGGGTGGATAGAATAATGAATATGGTTGTACCATATTAATAATAACATCACAGTATATGTGAGATACTGAATTTATTATTTTAGAATGGTAAGAACAAAGGAAGAAGAAGTGGAAGAAGAAATGAACTTGGAGAAGGGTGGTGAAATCATTACCTCTTCTTCGGGTTCTTCCTTTTGATTTGATCAAAAGGGATCCTTAGGTTGTCTTTCTGATCAAACTAAGGCCCTTAGGTTGTAGTGAGGGAATTTGGGAGAGTATTTGGGCAGATTTTGTCCAAACCAAAAGGCTTTGAAGGTGTGAAGAAATGAGAAGGAGGAGTGCCCTTTTATAAGAGGGGTGAGGGGCACCTTTGGAAAAGCTAGAAATATTAATTTATAATAAATTCATATTCGGTTTATAATGGATCCAAAGTTGATTATTCAAAGGTTAAGGTGGGGATGGGTCGAAAACCACTCAACCAATAGAATTTAGACAGGTTTTGGTACTTATATTAACCTTATCTTTAATTATTAACTCTAAGTTAATTAGTTTCACTTTTACAATGTCTCTTTTTATTTTTATATAATATGGTTAATAAACTTACTATATACATCCAAGCGACCCCCAAGTGGTACATTAATGATGAAACTATCATGATATAAGTCTCTTGGCCGAACCTTAGATTTTTAGGAATTTAATATCAATTAATAATATAATATTTGTTTTAAGAACTCTTTTATGTCAATTTTGACATTATTCAATAGTTGATATCAGATTGATTACTTCAAACAAAGTCAATTAAATCAATCCTAATATATCATATTATCCTATAAAATTAGTTTAATTCATTAAAAGTTTCATATTATATTTATTTGGGTATTTATAATATCAATTATTTTATTTTTTCACTATCATAGTAATTACTGCATCATCGTTGTGTCATAAATAAAATAAATTATTTAATGTCTAAAAATTATAAATAAAATATATTTATGTAGGAAATCTTTTTATATTTCTAATGAATATTTATAATCTAAAATCCAACATATATAACCCTATGTAACAATTGTTTTGCTAAAAGATATATGCTTGTGTCATTTTTGTATTCATTTTAACTTAATTAAAATAAAGTGTCATTATCACTTACAAGTGGATCCATGGGGTCCCAAAATCGACCCAAAGATGCCCATGGTCGACCATGTATCAAACAATAGGGTTAAGACACGTTTTAGGGTAATTTAGTATTATTATAATATTATTTTTTAACCCTTATTTACCAGATTTACCCTTAACCATGGTAAATAAAATATTTACCGCAGTAATTATTCAAAATGTCTAAAAATAAAAGTTACCTATTTACACAATTTGAAAATCCTGATTCCAAATATGGAATCCATTTTCCTAAATTCAAAACACAGAAGTGGCAGAAATTAATTTAAAATTAATTCCCGCTGTCAAAACAAAAAGGGTGTTTTTAAGAGATAATAACTATCAAAATATTGACACTTGTTTATGTTCGGTTTAATTGTAAAATTATGTCCAATGACCAACATTATATTAAATGGTAAAAATATATTCTAAATATACTTTAAAACTACAAAATTCATAATTTATCACTATTAATTATTTTGATTAAAAAAGTTGTTTTTATTTAAAATTTAGTAATTTTCACTATTCATCAAAATATGAAAGTTATCCGAGAAGTACCAAAATTTCACCTTAGGCTAAATTAGATATTCCGAATCCAAAAATGAAGTCCATTTTGAAATATAAAATATATATAATTTTAAAAAGTAGGTATTACTATTCATAACGGCTAGTTTGATTGGTTGTTAGAACTCGATGTTGCGTACAACACACGCTATGACATTATTCAAAGAGAAGCATACCGTAGAAGCTTGGGGTGTTACATAACATTACTTTTATTCCAGACAATGGACGGTAATAGGATGACTCGGGCTAACAACCGATGTGAAGATCAATGTGATGACTCTGCTAATGAGATGACCAATCTGATGAGAGCAGAAATCAAAAAATTTGTCATGATAATATTTTAGTTGACTCAAGCATTGAATAGAGTCATGATTAAAGAATAATGTTCAACCCCCCTAAGAAAGAAAAATTTTCTATTTAGAGTTTCATGAGACAAAGTCCTCCTACTTTTAATGGATCATTTGATCCCTCAATCGTTGAACAATAGATCAACTCCATTGAAAAGATCTTATCCATACTCTAATGTTCCGAACAAGTGAATGTTCTCCTCGTTGCTTATCGTATAGAGGGTGAAGCTGATCAATTGTGAAAATTGATAAAAAAAATATGAAGCTTGTGGAGGAGATCATGGTGTTGGAATGGAAGGATTTCCGAAAGATGTTTTTTGATAAATATTTTACACGCACCCTCTAGATTAAGATATAACAGGACTTCCTTGCACTCAAGAAAAAAGACAATGAATCCATCGGAGCGTATGAGAAAAACTTCACAAGGCACTCACGATACAAATCTAGCTTCTTCGTTACCACCAAATGCACGATTGACTGCTTCTTTGGTGGGATGAAACCTAGCCTGCGGAAAGCCCTCACGATCCATGACTTTGACAGCTATGAGGAAATTATCCAATGTGCCCCCAAGGTAGAACTGGAGATTATAGAATCTCAGGGGTGTCGTGGGGATAAGAAGCATAAGGTGGACTTCAATTATAGTGCTCCGATGGATAAATTCAACATTTATAAGAAAATCCAACACCCCACTTGCCAAAGGTGCAGAAATAAGAACCCCAGAAATTGCATGAAGGAGATGAGGAAATGAATTAGGTGTGAAAAATAAGGACACCTAGCTATTAACTTCTGACAAGAAAAACCCACAGTTGTGATAGAGGATAAGAACACTCCATTCAAACCTCAACGTGTTGTTCATTACTTCAACTACAAAGAACTAGGGAACCTTGAAAATTAGTACCCTAAGCCAAGGGTTTTTAGAGGAAACCAAAAACCTCTATGGCATCAAGGGTGATATTTTTATATCAATATCATCTAAGTGAACCCTGAAAATGAAGTGGTGATAGGTACGGTAGTTATAAATTCAAGAATAGAGAACACACTTTTTTATTTAGGTTATACACATTCTTTTACATCTAGAAATTTTAATAAAATATTCCCAACACCACCACAAATCATTGAAGTAAAGATGTTGGTGAATATGGAAAATGGGGAAATCATTTCATCCCATGAATATAACTCCTCCCCTATCATAATCAGTGAATTGAACTTCACAGATAACCTCATCATATTCCCTCTGGTAGAATTGGATGTAATTCTTGGCATGAATTGACTTTCTCTATATAGACCCAACATAAATTTCTGTGAGATGGAAATCACTCTCCATGTGGAGAATCGACCCCTGATTCTGTACAAGTGCAAGGAGGAAGATGAATCTTCTTTAGATACATTATCTCAAGCATGGATATTACTACCCTATGATCACGCGTATCTGGATCATATGCTTGAGTCTAAGTAAGAAACCTTCCTTGAAGACATTCCTATTGTGAGGGAATTTACTGAAGTGTTTCCCGAGAAATTGCCTCATCTTCCTCCTAGAAGAGATGTTGAATTCTCAATTGACTTTA
The DNA here is from genome assembly GCA_963277665.1 of Viscum album. Lineage (NCBI taxonomy): Eukaryota > Viridiplantae > Streptophyta > Magnoliopsida > Santalales > Viscaceae > Viscum > Viscum album. The sequence continues at coordinate 1,466,184,397 of OY728156.1, read as the reverse complement.
TACATGGAGTGTTTCCAATATCCAAGAATCCATATAGAATGGCTGTTCTGGAACTTTAGGAGCTAAAGAAAAATCTAGTTGAGAATATAGATAAAGGGTTTATATGCCCAAGTTCTTCACCATGGGGTGCACCAATCCTCTTCATCAAGAATAAGGATGGGTCAATGAGCCTTTTCATTGATTATTGTGAGTTCAAGAAAATCAAGATAAAGAACAAGTATCCTATTCCATGAATTGATGACTTGTTTGATCATCTACATGGATAACAATACTTTTCCAAGGTGGATTTGCGGTCGGGATATTACCAAGTAAGGGTGAATAAGGAGGATATCCCCAACACTACCTTCGTATAAGGTACAAGAACTATGAATTCATAATAATGCCTTTAGGACTCACTAATGATCTAGAAATATTCAAGGATTTGATTAATAGAGTATTTAGAGATTAACTCAATAAATTTTTGGTATTATTTATAGATGATATTCTAATATACTCTAAAACGAAGGAGGATCATGAGGAGTATCTAAGAACTGTACTAGAGACTTTTCAGAAGGAGAAGCTCTATGAAAAGGATAGCAAGGGAGAGTTCTTGTTGAAGGAGGTCTCATTATTGGGTCATAACATCCCAAGAAATGGGATTTCAATGGATCCCTCCATGATAACTATTATTGAGGGATGTAAGAGGCCAACATTGGTAACAGATATCCGTAGCTTCTTGGGGTTATCTAGATATTATCGATGATTTGTGAGAAATTTCTCACAATTTTCCAACCCTCTCAACAAGATAACATGGGAGGTAGTAAAGCTTTATTGGAGTGATGAATGTGAATAGAGCTTCAAGGAGTTGAAAAGGGGTATTATCATTGCACCCATGCTCTCATTACCTACTAGTTGAGAAATTTTTGTGGTATTTAGTGATTCTTAGAAAAAGGGACTGGGTTGCGTGTTGATGCAGAATGATAAAGTGATATCCTATGCCTCAAGGCAGCTAATAATACCTGAGAAAACTATCCCACAAAAGATCTGGAGTTGGTGGCTGTGATCTTTGCATTGAAAATCTGGTGGCATTATCTATATGGGGAGAAGTGTGAGATATATACCGATCACAAGAGCCTCAAATATATATTCATAGAGAAAGAGCTTAATATGAGCCAAATAATATGGATAGAACTCACCAAGGATTATGACAACCTAATCCATTACCACCCTAGGAAAGCAAAAAAGGTGGAATATACTCTAAGTAGAAACGATACATCTATTCTGTCATTAATGATAATTGAGAAGGATCCAATCTTCTTAGATTTTAAGAGGATGGACATGTGAAACATTAAAGGAGGAAAATCATCAATCCTTTCTTAAATGATTGATCAACCATCCCTCATCGAGAAAATAATGGATTCTCAAATAAAGGATGTGGAAATTATGAAAAGGGTGGAAGCTATCAATAATGGGAAATCATTAGAGTTCTTGGTTGATAAGGAAGGAATTGTGAGATTTGGGAAAAGACTATGTTTTCCATAAATTCTGGAGATGAAGAAGGAAATTTTGGATGATGCACATAGTTCAAATTTCTCTATTTACCCGGGGATCACCAAGATGTATCGAGATCTCCAAGAAAGCTTTTTTTTGGACAATATAAAAAGTGAGATTGCTGAATATACATCAAAGTGGATGGTATGTCAGCATGTGAAGGCTAAGAGTCAAAAGACTAAGGGGATGATGCAACCACTACCCATACTAACATAGAAGTGGTATAACATTACCATGTACTTTGTCACTGGACTTCCAAGGACATTCAGAGGAAACAAAGTTATATGGGTCATTGTGGATATTATTATGAAGACACCTCACTTTATCATGATTAGATAGGACTTATCATTAGATCAAATTGAATGGATTAACATCAAAGAAGTGGTAGGGCAGCAAGGAGTGCCACTATCTATTTTATCCGATTAGGATCCAAGATTCAGCTCTATGTTTTGGAAGAGTCTTCAACATGATCTAATCACTAAATTGTACTCCAGTACGACCTATAATCCTCAAAATCATGGCCAATATGAGTGAACTATTCAGACACCAGAAGATATGTTAAGGTCATGATCAATGGACATTGAAGGAGGATGGGATCAGCATCTTCCTCTTGTTGAATTCCACTATAATAACAGTTTCCACTCGAGCATCTGAATGGAACCTTATGAAGCTCTGTATGGGAAGAGGTGCATAACACCGTCATGTTAGGATGAAGTTGGTGAGCGTAAGTTTCTAGGACCAGAAATGGTCGAAAAAATGGTGGAGAAGGTGAAAACCATTCAGCATCATATCAAGGAAGCCCAGATTCGACATAAGAGTTATGTAGATAACCACCAATTCAACCTTTAGTTTAAAGTTGGATACATGGTATTTCTATGCATATCTCCATGGAATAAGGTCATGTGGTTTGAAAAGAAGGGGAAGTTAAGCCCTAGGTACATCAGCCCCTTCGATATTCTTGATTGTGTCGGGGCTGCGACTTGCCGAGTTGCACTTCCACCTACCATGGCCAAAGTACATGATGCTATTCATGTATCCCCATTAAGGATGTACATACCATACCCTTCAAATGTACTCTCTTCAGTGGTAGTACAATTAGAGGATGATCTTTCTTATGAGGATAAACCAGTGAAGATATTAGTTTATAGAGAAAAAGTTCTATGAAATAAAAAAAAGCCCCTCGTCAAGGTGTTGTGGGAAAACCACAGGTTTGAAGAAGTGAAGTGGGAATCGGAGGAAGTGATAAAGAAAATTTACCCACATATTTTTTAGTGTGGAAAAAGAAAATTTCGAGTGTGAAATTTCTTAAGGGGGGAAGATTTTAACGACCCAAAAATTCATCAATGAAAATTACTATTGGTCTATTTAAATGCATTCTTATGGTTATGTAAAACTTATACACTTATTTGATTTTATGTATAGGATTTTAAAATACCATTAATAATTGTGACCGTTTCTAATATAGTCATTGAATAGAGATCACATGATTAGTATAAATATAGGGATTTAACAAATCCAATTTACTTAGTCAAAGGAAGTGATGGCCTCATCCAGTAGACTTGCCCTGTGCGAAGCCCATTTGTCAGAGTTTGGAAAAAAGGTGGCGTCATTGGGATTCTCTCTTGACCAAGTATAAGATGAGTTTCAACATTTATTTCTAAAAGGAACAACCAATGGGAGAATTGGAAGTTGATAGAGATTACCACCCGAGCGATGTTATCAGAGCCACCCCAAGAGTCTGTCACCATCACACACCTTACCCTTCAGTCTTATGTGGGTGTTATAAAGTGTTATGTAACATGACCCTAGCTCTATGATTATGTGCATTATTTTTGTATATAATAATGAATATACATTCATTTTATTTTTGTAACTCTGTAAATAGGTTTTTAAGCACAATTAGTATTTTTAGTTAATTTTCAACTAAGGAATCTATTTTGATAAATTAATGGATTTTTGAATTAATTAATATTTTAATAAAATACTATTTAATTACTTTTATTAAGTATAAATGATCATATAATTTTTATGAATTCAATTGTAATTTTTTTATTAAGGTTTGAAATTTGTTTTTGTCAAAACCCATGATTTTTCAATAAATGTCAGTTTTATTTTAAAAGTAAAAATTCACATATTTAGAAAATTATTTAGATAAAATGAATATTATTTTTTGAAATCAGGATGTAAAAATTATCCAATGGTGAATTTTTCATAATTTTTTGAGACAATTGAATTTTTGGGTAAAAAATACCGTCTAAATATATAATATTTTTTATGAAATAATAATGACCTAATAGTGATGTAATAAAATACTCTAAACATTATTTTCGGCCAATATATGTTTTACTAGTAAAATAATGTGATTTTAGGTTTGTTTTACTTTTTTACAAAGCCTTAGTGGACCCTTGAAGGCTTATTAAACATTTTATCTTTTTAAATTGATTTCCTTGAGAGTGTGACTCCCCTCCACATAAGAAACCCTATTATTTTAAGAAGTTAAGACATTTGCCTTATAAAATATTGTTTCCCACTCCCCTTTGGAAAAAACAATGGGAAAAACAATGGGCTGGTTTTCGGTTTTGATTATTTTAATGTGTGGTGTCCCAAACCTAAATAATAAAGAATTCCCTCTCCTTTCCAATATAAACCCACCCAAGATCCCACTTTCTCTTCACTCAAAGACTTTGGAGTTCGTCTAGCCTCTTACATCCTATATCTATATTCTTCCCAAGGTGCCCCAAGCATCCATGAAGTCTCTCTCAATACCCTCCCAAGCCTTTGGGATCACATTTCCAAGTAAGGATTCCTTCCTTTCTCATTTTAGTCCAGTTTCTTAATATTGTTATATCCTTTTATTTTCAATAATAAATGTTGGGGTATGATTTTTCACCTCCCCTATACTGCTCTATTTATGTTTGAATAATGATATACCCCTTTCTCTCTCATTAATTCCTCCCAAGTACACCCGTTACTATACCGAAATTCCATAAGGAATTTCTCTCCCCTCATTTACATTCAAGCAATTATTTTGTATTATGAATCTATGTTCCATTATATTTGTTGGGACATGTATTTATATGAACCCCTTAGTGTCAATTTCTGGTATATATTATGAGACACCCCTTTCTTTCTCATCAACCATTTTTATGAATTCTCACGTCACGCTGTTACGGTTCCGAAATTGCACCAATTTTCCAAGCCTATGTCATTATGTAGTGAATACCATGACCATTTCTATATCGAGGGTGTTAAAATTTATGCACATTTACTTATTGATTATAGATTCATGTATGTATTCGATATCCCTTTATTGTGGAAAAAATGATGATGATTGATTACATGTTGTATGATCCTTGTGGCACACTTAAACATGAAATGAATTGTTTAAGAAGGGTGTGCCCATATAGCGCTCCAATGCATTGGGTAAAGTATAGTATCATGATATATCATGTGCAATGAGTTTTTACAAATGATAATTCAAGTACAATGAGGGTTTACTCATGCTTCATGTGCAATGAGGGTTTATCATGCTCTATGTGCAATGATCCTTAGCTCATGCTAATTCCATGTTATGTGTTGTTACGACATTTAAATATTATGATTATCATGCTTTATCATGCCTTTATGTTCATGCTTCTATTGTGTTATATTGATATTTCTATTTTCAAACATGTATTGTATTCCTCATGTTATTCCATGTTTATTCCCTTACTGGGCATTATAGCTCACCCTTTTCTTATGCATGTCCTCAGGTTATCCTATGCAATGCTAAGTACGAGAGAGTGTAGTGGTCATAATGAGGGAATGCCTAATGCTGGACATCATTACCACATAGTCGAGGCCTCATGCCAAGTGAAAAATATTTTTTTTTCAAGGCCTTGTTCAATGACACTAGTTTGTCTCATGAGATCTGACATTGCCTCAAGGGGCTATAGCAGGACCCACCTATCAGTTACTAGGTCCACTTCATTCCTCATATGAAAATGTTGAAACGTAACATAAACATTCATATTAAAACTAGAATGAAAAATGTCAATAATTCAACCATAAACCATGAATGGTATGAAAATAACACATTCACAGTCAAACTTATCATAACTTATTCAATACAATATTGAAGATTGTATTTATAATAAATCAACCTCAATCAAGAATAATATCCAAAAAGAATGTTGACATAGTTGACAATAATCAGTAAAACCCTTTGAGAGAAATAGCATTTTTCTCATTAAATCATTTAAAACTCTCACAATTTATAAAGGAAGATGTTTAAAAGATATTTTTGAATCAAAGTGTTCCATACCACTTTAAATTTTTTTAAAGGAATTACATTTTAAAACATTCATGTCCATATAAATAAATCCTTAAAACCATTTTGAAAACATGGACATTTGTGAGAAAGATTTAGAATAATAAATATTTAAAACATTTAAAATGATTTTTTAGTTAAGGATTACCTTAAATTAATCATTTTTAAAAGTCTTTTATGAATCATGGACATGGATAATAAATATGTACTTGAAAATACTTACACATAAACAATCTCAGATGATAATGAGATTGAGGAATTAACCCTTACCTTGTACTTTACTTTAGTTGTGGGTACATTTAACCTCCTATATAATGACCAAAATATATTATTAAATTATAACAGAACCATATTATTATTTATTATATCATAAATTATTCATTTATGACTTTATACTTCCCATTAATAATAATTTCCATGTTAAAGTAACATTTCAGGTAATAATCGCTTTCTTTGTTGTATGTGTTTTAACTTGTTATTCTTGATTGTATCACTTAGATCATTATTTACAGACTTCCAGAATATATAACATGATTTATATATCATATATATTCATAATATAAAATTTTAAATCAGATATATATATGACATGGAAACACCATTCTTGGAGATAGTAGTCCGTACGTACACATGGACGTTGTTTTCGTTTTTTTATCGTATTGAATGGAAGTAAGTGATTGGGATATATGTATATATATATATATATATCCAATAGAATTATTATGTAATATATCATATACTTATTAATATTATCTGTTTTTATAATCATAATTTAATGGTTAATGTGGAAATAAATCTCATCACATCGTGGAGATGGTAAGCCATACGTACGCACGGGCAACGATATCATTTCCTTAATGATAAAATGGTATGGAATTGGATGATATATTAATTATACAGAAACATTAAAATGTTATATTTATTATTTACATCAATTATACTCATTATTATACCAATAAAAATAATTAAGTGTTGAATAACAAACTACACCATGACGTGGAGACGGTAAGCCATATGTATGTACGTATGGTGACTTTTCCATTCATAGGATGGATAGAATAATGAATATGATTTTACCATATTTATAATAACATAATAGTATTTATAAGGTACTTAAGTTATAATTTTTGTATTGAATCAACAAAGAAAGAGGAAGTGGAAGAAGAAAAGAACTTTGAAAGAGGTGATGAAATAATTACCTCTTCTTCAGGTGCTTTCTTTTGATTTGATCAAAAGGGATCCTTAGGTTGGATTTATGATCAAAATAATAAATATTAGTTTAATTTAGGGTATATGGGAGGATATTTGAGTAGGGGTTGGCTGAGACAAATGGATTTGGAGGTGTGAATTTGAGAGAAAGAGAAGTTCCCTTTTAAAAGAGAGGTGAGGGGCACTTTAGGGAAATCTTGAAATATTATTTTATTATAAATTTATTCTCGGTTTCTAATGACACAAAATGGATTTAATTCAAGGATAAGGTGTTTATGGGTCTAAAACCTCTCAACAAATATATTTTAGGCAAGTTTAGGTAACCATATTAACCTTATCTTTTAGATTTAACTCTTTGTTAAATAGTTTAACATTTACCATGTCTCCTTGTATTTTTATATTATATGGTTAATAAAATTACTATAAAATTCCAAGAGAACCTAAAGTGGTTCCTTAATGACATATCTATTCTTATATAAGTCTTTTGGACAAACTTTATATTTTTAGTATTATTATATCATTTAATAATATGGTATTTGTTTAAAAAACTCATTTATGTCAATTTTGACACTATTTGGTATTTGGTTTTTGCGAAAGTAATACCAACTTCATCACTTAGAATAAAATTTCTTTAATAAACCCTAACATTTCATATTAACCTTGAATTTTTTTTAAATTCATCAAAAGTCTCAATTTAAATTTATTTTAATATTTATAATATCAATTATCTTAATCATTCATTAATAAGGTAATTATTGCATCATCATTGTGTCATAAATAAATTTAATTATTTAATGTCTAAAATTTATAAATAAAATATCATATTGTAGGAAATATTTTTATGTTTCTAATTAATATTTATAGTTTAAATTATATTAATTATTTCCCTATATTGAAAATGTTTTAGTTATTAACATTTGAATTTAACACTTTGAACTATTCTGTAAATAAAATAATAATAAATTTACTAATCTAATAAAAGTGGATAAAGAGGATCATATTTTATTTATAAGGTTTATTTTTGTCGGAATAAACTTATCCAATGGAATTAGGAAATGTGTTAGGGTAAATATAATGTCATTTTTACCTTTAATTACCTTATTACCTTTTAAATGTGGTAAATAAAATTCAAAAGCTACTATTCATAAAAAAAATTTCATTCTAATGAACAAAATTTTACTTTATGATATCAACTGTGTCTCTTGGATTTTTGAAATTCAATTCAAAAAAGTGGTAAAATTATTTTTTACGTAAATTTGAAAGTGTGCCTAGAAGGTAGGTAAAAGACGTTAAAAGGTTCAATAAAATTTTATACATATAATTTTATTATAAAATGACTCCAATAAATTACATTTAACTTATATAGGTATTATATATCTATTTTGACTTAAAATAATTTTAAATAAAATAAATTATTATTTAAATAAAAAAATCGGTTTTAAACAATAATGTAGTGTTTTCACTATTCACCAAACTTTCATTAATGAAAATTCTTCTTGATCTAATTAAAAGACTTGTTATGTAAATTTTTTATATAAAATGTTCACTTCTTTGGTTTTTTTTGATTTTAAAATACCATTAAGAATTTTGACCATTTCTAATGTAGTCGTTGAAAAGTGATCAAATGATTAGTATAAATATAAATCTTTAACAAATCCAATTTAGTCAAACAAAGGAAGCGATGAACTCATCCAGTAGACTTGCCCCATACAAATCCCATTTTTCAGAGCTCAAAAAAAAGGTTGCGTCATTGAGCTTCACTCTTGACCAATCCTAAGCTGATCTTTAACATGTTAAGCTCGAACGAAACTGCCTACGAGAGAAGTGGAAGTTGATAGATATTACCACCTGAGCGATGTAATCCGAGCCACCCCAAGAGTCTATCACCATCGCACACCTTATCCTTCAGTCTGATGCAGGTGTTATAAGGGTTTATGTAACAAGACCCTATCACTATGATTATGTGCATTATTTTTGTATAAAATAATGAATATACATTCATTTTACTATTGTAACTCTGTAAATAATTTTTAAAGTAAAAATAGTATTTTTAGGTAATTTTCAACTAAGAAATCTATTTTGATAAATTAATGGATTTTTGAGTTAAATAATATTTCAATAAAATATAATTATTATAATTAAATTACTTTTATTAAGTATAAATGATTATATAATTTTTATGAATGCAATTTTAATTTTTTATTAAGGTTTGAAAGCTGTTTTTTTCAGAACACATGATTTTTTGATAAATGTTGGTTTTTATTTTAAAAGTGAAAATTCACATATTTATAAAATTATTTAGATAAAATTAATATTATTTTTGGAATTAGTATGTCAAAATTATCCAACGGTGAATTTTTCAAAATTTTCTAAGAGAATCAACTTTTGGGTAAAAATTAAATACTTTTTAAATATATAATATGTTTTATGACATCATAATGACCCAATAGTGATGTAATAAAATACTATAAACATTATTTTCAACCAATATATGTTTTACCATTAAAATAATGTGATTTTGGAGTTGTTTGATTTATTTTACCAAGCTTTAGTGGACCCTTCAAGACTTATAAAACATTTGGTCGTTTTAAATTGTTTTCCTTGAGAGTGTGACTCAACTCCACATAATCAACCCTATTATTTTAAGAATTTATTCCATTTTCCATATAAAATATTATTTTCCACTCCCCTTTGGCAAAAAACATGGGCTGGTTTGTGGTTTTGATTTGTTTAATGTGCGGTGTCCCAAACCTAAATAATAAAGAATCCCTTCTCCTTTCCTATATAAACCCAACCAAGCTCCCACTTCCTCTTCAATCAAAGCCTTTGGAGTTCATTCAACATCTTCCATCCTCTCTCTAGAATTCTCCCAAGGTGTCCCAATCTCTCAAAAAGTCTCTCTCAATCCCCTCCCAAGCCTTCAGGACCACATTTCCAAGTAAGGGATTCTCAATTTCCTTATTTATATCCAAGTTTCCTTATATTGTTATGCCCTTTTTTCAATTATAAATGTTGGGGTATGATTTCAAACCTCCCCCATACTTCCCTATTCATGTTTGAATAATTAGATATCCCCTTTCTCTCTAATTAATTCCTCCCATATACACCCATTACCATGCCGAAATTCCTTAACGAATTTCTCTCTTCTCATTTACATTCTAGAAATTATTTTGTATTACGTATCGCACATGAGCCTTAACCCAGTTGGAAAGGTCTCTGTTGGTGCATCCAAGTGACTAGGGATCAAATCTAAGTGGAGGAAGAATTTCTGGGGGTACTGTAGCAGCACTTCAGCATATACTATAGGAGTACTTTAGCAGGTACTGTTGCAGTACTATAGCAGGTACTGTAGCAGGAACTGTGCATCACTATAGCAGGTACTGTAGCAGGCACTGTTTGGCACTGTAGCAGCTGTGAATATACCCCCGTTTGGGCCTTTAGGCCTCCGATTTGGTCTCCATGTCCTTCATAGGCCTTCAGGAACCCAGGCCTTTGGGTCAGTTGGGCCTTCTGGCCATCTCAAGTCCTTCTAGCCACCTTTTTATAGATGCAAACTAGACAAAAACTATAAGGAACAAGATCTACAAGGAGGACAAGCAAGGAGCTTTCACCACAGCATAAGGTAAATGAATTGCAGGAATGAGAGGGTATGGAAACTTCCATCGGGACAAGCCTGTGCATGCACGGGTGTGCCTAGCCGAACAGCCATGCGAAGGTGGAGAGCTGATTTCACGATGAAGATGCTAGGGAGGGGCAGTTCCAAGTTGTTAAGTCTGGGTTGTATGTAATGTTTGTGCCTACGGGAAATGAATTCCTCTATGGCCTATGGGCATGTAATCATTCACCTACGGGCATTGTAGGGTTCCACCTCATCCCTTGAAAGGTGGTTTATCAAAAATCAATAAAAAATGAAGGCCTTCGGGCCATTGGATGGATTTTGTATTACGTATCTAAATTCCATTAAATTTGTTGGGACATGTATCTATATGACCCCCTTTACTTTCAATTTCATGTACATATGATGAGACACCCATTTCTATCTCATCAACCATTTTTATGAATTTTTTTGTCACGCCGTTATGCTACCAAAATTACACTACGTTTTTCCAACCAAGATCATTGTGTAGTGAATACCATACCCATGTCTCTATCAAGGGTATTCACCTTTATGCACATATAAATATTTAATGGTACATTCATGTATTTATTCCACATTCCTTAATCATGGAATAACTTATTATGTTGATTTATTCCATGTTATATGATCCATTTGGCACACTTATACATGAAATGAAATGTTTAAGAAGGGTGCACCCAAATAGCACTACAATGCATTGGGTAAATTATAGTATCATGATATGTAATGTGAAATAAGTGTTGACTAATGCTAACTAAAGTTCAATGAAGGTGTACTCATGCTTCATGAGAAATGATGAATTACTCTTGCTCCATGTGAAATGAGCCTTGGATCATACTAATATCATGTTAAATGTTGTTTCCACATCTCCATGTTATCATTATCATTATTTATCATGCCTTTATGTTCAAGTTTATATTTTTCTCCATTGATATGACTATTGTCTAACAAGTATTGTATTCCTCATGTTATTCAATTTTTATTCCCTTATTGGGACCTATAGATCACACTTTTCTTATGAATGTCCTTTGGTTATCTTATGGAATGATAAGTACGAGGGAATGTAGTGGTCATGTAAAGAATGTTTTCAATAAGATGTTACATTGTATTCTTTAAGTTGTTATATAATTTTCCTAATCCCCAAATACAATAGACCTATTGATATTCTTTGTTGTATCAAGTGATGGTTTTATGTCATAATTCATCTTTAAGTATGTAATAAAGAGTAGGGTTGTTATAGTTGGAATCAGAGGATAGGTTTAGTTATTTTTGAGATTAGGATTAGAAAAACTAGTGAAGCCTTAGTAAAAAGACTAAGTATAATAAAAAAATTCCTAAGTTTTGGTGAGTATTGAGTAAGTGGTTTATCAAGAAAATACATCCCTATATAGATAGGAGCAGGTAGAGGAAGCTCTAGAAAAGATGTACCTTGGAGTGAAAACTCTGACAATGAGTTTTAGGCTCGACCCGGGGTATCTTGGTACACGACAATAGCCCTTACAGTACTCTTTTTTATGACTCTCTCGGGGGATATGATTCGGTAAATTAACAATCTTAGTATGAACCATTATAAAATGAATTTAAAAAAACATGCCTCTAATAATACATGTTAGAAAGTAGATCATGGATAACATAGATTGAAGCTTATAGATTCATAAGTTAAGGAAGTAAAAGTAATTTATAAGGCTTATTTTTTTTGTCCTTGGACTACCCTTTATGTGTTACCCTTAAAATTCCTTTTATTCCAGAAAATGGACTATAATAGGAGGGCTCGGGATAACAACCGATGTCAACATCAATGTGATGACTTTGCTAATGAGATGCCCAATTCGATGGGAGTGGGAATCACGAACTTTGTCACAATAATCTCCGAGTTAACTCCAGAATTGAATAGAAAAATGGGTCAATAGGAACGTTCAACACCCCCTAATAAAGAAAAACTCGCTATCAAGAGCTTTATTTGACAAAGGCCTCCTACATTTAATGGATCATCCAATCCCTCAATCACCGAACAATGGATCAACTCTATTGAAAAGATATTCTCCATCTTTCATTGTTTTAAACAAGAGAAGGTTCTATTGGCTGCTTATTGTATGGAGGATGAAGCTGATCAATGGTGGACATTGATAAAAAATACAAAGCCTGAGGAGGATATTGAGGCATTGGAATGGAAGGATTTTCAGAATATGTTTTTTGATAAATATTTTTTTTTCACACACTCAAGCTTAAGATTGAAAGGGACTTCCTTGAAGTTAAGCAAAAATCTGATGAATTTGTCAGAGTGTATGAGGAAAACATCACAAGGCTTTCATGATATGCCTCAGGATTTTTCATTCCCCAAAAGAAAGGTTGAAAACTTCTTTGGTGGACTAAAACCTAGTCTACAGAAAGCCCTTTCCGATGGTTTTTAGCATAACTCTTCTGTTGAATTTGGGCTGCCTTGATATGATACTGAATGGTTTTCACCTTTTCCACAATTTCTTCAACCATTTCAAGTCCTAACAGCTTACTCTCACCAACTTTATCCCAACACACTGATGTTCTGTACCTTTTCCCATAAAGGGCTTCATATGGTTCCATTCGAGGTAACAACAACCTCCCCTAAGAAAGAACAACTCACTATCGAGAGATTCATGAGAAAAAGGCCTCATAATTTTAATGGATCATCTGATACCTCAATCGACAGACAATGGATCAACTCTATTGGAAAGATCTTCTCCATCCTACAATGTTCTGAACAAGAGAATGTTCTCTTGGATGTTTATCATATGGAGGGTAAAGCTGATCAATGGTGTACATTGATAAAAAAATATGAATCCTGAGGAGGAGATCGAGGCATTGGAATTGAAGGATTTTTGGAAGATGTTTTTTAAAAAAAAATTTCTACGCACCCTCAAACTTAAGATGGAAAGGGGCTTCCTTGCCCTCAAGAAAAAATAAGATGAATCCTTCAAGGTGTACGAGGGAAATATCACAAGGCTTGCATGATACACCTCTGTCTTTGTCATTCCCTCGAATGCAAGGTTGACCGTTTTTTTGGTGGGATGAAACCTAGCTTGCGGAAAACCCTCATCCACGGTTTTCTGTATAAGTCTTATGTCGACTATGGGCTTCCTTGATATGCTACTGAATGATTTTTAACTTTTACACCAGTTCTTCAACCATTTCATGTCCAAGCAGCTTACGCTCACTGACTTCATCCCAACATACTGGTGTTTTATACCTTTTCCCATAAAGGGCTTTATATGGTACCGTTCGGGGTAATGAAAAAGCTGGAGGCATATCATGCAAGCCTTGTGAATTTTTCCTAGTATAATCCGATGGATTCGTCGTCTTTTTTCTTGATAGAAAAAAGCCCCTTTCCATTTTATGCCGGATGGTGAGAGGAAAATATTTATTGAAAAACATCTTCTGGAAATTCTTCTATTACAACGCCTTTATCTCCTCATTAGGCTTTGTATTTTTGGATCAATGTCTACTATTGATTGGATTCACACTCCAAATGATAAGCGTCTAGATGAAACTTCTCTTGTTTGGAACATTGAAGGATAGAGAAGATATTATCAATGGAGCTGATCCACTGTTCGGAAATTGAGGGATCAGATGACCCATTAAAATTAGGAGACCTTTGTCTCATGAATCTCTTGATAATGACTCGTTATTTCATGGGGGGGGGGGGTTTAAAGTTCTTCTTGACCCATGTTTCTATTAAAATATTGAGTAAACTGAGAGAGTATCGTGACAATGTTTGCAATTTTTTCTCCCATCAGATTGGGAATCTCATTAGAACAGTCATCACAGTGGTATTCACATCAGTTGTTAGACCGAGTCCTCATATTACCGGCCATTGGCTAGAATAAAAGGAAATTTTAGTGTAACAAATAAAGGGTAATCCAAGGACAAAACAGACGACTTATAAATAGATTTTATTTCTTTAACTTATGAATATATAGGCTTCAATCTATGTTATCCATGATCTAATTTCCAACATATATTCTTAGGTTCTTTTTTTATCCCTTAATAATGGTTCATACTAAGTTTGTGAATTTATCAATGCATATCCCCCAGGAGTGTCATAACCAAGAGTGCAGCAAGACCCATTGTTGTGTACCAACATACCCCGGGTCAAGCCTGAAACATCTTGTCAGGGTTTTCACCCTTAGGTACATCTTTTCTTGAGCTTCCTCTACCTACTCAAATCCAGACCAGGATGTATTTTCTTGATAAACCACTTACATAAGACCCACCGAAACATAGGGTTGTTTTTATTATACTTAGTATTTTCTCTAAGGCTTCACTATGGTTTTCTAATGCTAATACCAAAAATAACTAAACCTATCCTCTGATAACAACTATAAAAACCATTATTTTTATTACACACTTAAACCTGATTTATTACATAAAATTTACTTGATAAAACATATAATATCGAGAGGTCTAGTGTATTTGGGGCTTAGGAACATTAATTAAAAACATAGAACATAAAACACAGAACATGTTAATTGAAAACTACCTTTACATGACCACTACATTACTTCATACATAGCATTGCATGGGATAACCTGAGGACATGGATAAGAAAAGGGTGAGCTATAAAGACCAGTAAGGGAATAAATATGGAGTAAAATGTGGAATACAGTAAATATTAGTCAATAGGAATATCAATGGATAAAAAGAGGAACATGAACATAAAGGAATGATAAAGCATGATTATCATAACATGGTAATGTGGAAACAACACTTAATGTGTGGTGTCTCAAACCCAAATAATAAACAATTCCCTATCCTTTTTCTATATAAACCCACCCAAGATCCCACTTCCTCTTCACTAAAAGCCTTTGGAGTTAATAAAACCTCTTCTCTAATCTCTATACAATCTTTTTAAGGCTCCCCAAGCTCCTAAGAAGTCTCTCTCAAGCCCTTCCCAAGCCTTTGGGATTACATTTCCAAGTAAGGGATTCCTTCCTTTCTAATTTTATCCAAGTTTCTTAATATTTTTATGTCATTTTATTTTCAATTATAAATGTTGGGGTATGATTTCACACCTCCCTCATACTTACCTTTTTATGTTTGAATGATTATAGACCCCTTAGAATAATAAAATGAATGTATATTCATTATTATATTAAAAAATAATGCACATAATCATAGTTCTCAGGTCTTCTTACATAACCCCTTATAACACTCGTATAAGACTGAAGGGTAAGGTGTGCGATGGTGACATACTCTTAGGGTGGCTTGGATAACATTGCTCGGGTGGTAGTCTCTATCAACTTCCACTTCTCCCGCAGGTAGGTCCATTTAAGATTAAAATGTTGAAGCTCAGCTTGGGATTGGTCAAGAATGAATCCCAATGACGCCACCTCCTTTCCGTGCTTCGAAAAATGTGCTTTCATACTGGGCAAGTCTATTGGATGAGTCCATCACTTCGTTTGCCGGAGTAAATTGGATTTGTTAAAGCCCTATAATTATACTAATCATGTGATCACTGTTCAATGACTATATTAGAAATAGTCACAATTCATAATGGTATTTTAAAATCCAAAATATAAAACCAAATAAGTGCATACGTTTTACATAACCATAAGAAGACATTTTAATATACCAAGTGTAATTTTCATTAATGATTTTTTGGGTCGTTACAATATTCCTCCCTTAAGAAATTTCACCCTTGAAATTTCCTTTTCCCACAATAAAATTGATGTGGGTAACTTTTCTTCATCACTTCCTATGATTCCCATGTTGCTTCTTCAAACTCGTGGTTTCTCCACAACACCTTGACGAGGAGAATTTTCTTATATTGTAGAACTTTTTCTCTACGATTTAATATATTCACTGGTTTCTCCTCATAAGAATAATCATCCTCTAACTGTACTACCTCTGAAGAGAGTACATGGGAAGGGTCTGGTATGTACTTTATTTATAGGGAAACATGAAATACATCATGTAATTTGGAAATGGTAGGTTGAAGTGCTAGTCGATTGGCCATAGCCCCGACATGATCAAGAATCTCGAAGGGGCCAATGTACCCAGGACATAACATCCTTTTATTTCCAAATATGATGGCCATATTCCATGGAGATATGCGTAGAAACACCATGTCTCCAACTATGAATTCAAGGTCTCATCGATGGCTATCTTCATAACTCTTCTATTGACTTTGGGCTTCCTTGATATGCTGCTGAATGATTTTCTCCTTTTCCACAATTTCTTCGACCATTTCAGGTCCTAGTAGCTTACGCTCACTAACTTCATCCTAACATGCCTGTGTTCTACACCTTTTCCAATAAATGTCTTTGTATGGTGCAATTCATATTCTTGGGTGGAAACTTCTATTGTAATAGTATTCAACCAGTGGAATATGTTGGTCCCACCCTAATTTGAAGTCCATAGAAAATAATCTTAACATGTCTTCTAGTGTCAGAATAGTTCGCTCAAATTGGCCATCAGTTTGAGGATAATAGGCCGTACTTAAGTTCAGTTCAGTGCTTAGATCATGTTGGAGACTTTTCGAGAACTTCGAGGTGAATCTCGAATCACAATAATATACAATAGATAGTGGTACTCCATGTATCCTTACCACTTCTTTGATGTAAATCTGTGCATGTTGATCCAATGATAAGTCCTCTCAAATCACAATAAAGTGAGGTTTCTTTGTAAGATGATCCATAATGACTCATATAGAATTGTTTCCTCTGTATGTCCTTGGAATTATAGTAAAGAAGTATATGGTAATGTTCTCCCACTTCCATATTGGTATGGGTAGTGGTTTCATCATCCACATAGACTTTTTCCTCTCAACCTTCACTTTCTGACATACCAGGCACTTTGATGTATATTAAGTAATATCCCTTTACATATTGTCCCACCAAAAGTTTTCTTGGAGATCTAGATACATCTTCGTGCTCCCCTGATGAATAAAGAAATTCAAACTATGTGCATCATCCGAAAGTTCCTTCTTCATCTCTGGACTAGATGAAACACATAGTCTTTTCCAAAATCTCACAATTCTTTCCTTGTCAACCATGAACTCTGAGGATTTCCCATTTCTGATAGCTTCCACCCCTTTTAGAATTTCCACATCCTTTCTTTGAGCATCCTTAATTTTCTCCAAGATGGATGGTTGAGAAGTCATTTGAGAAAGGACTGATGATGTTTCTCCCTTAACAATTCCCATGTCTATTCACTGCAAATCTAAGAAGATTTGATCCTTATCAATTCTCATCAATGAAAAAATCACTGAATCCTTTCTTCTTAAACAATTATCCACCTTGTTCACTTTCCTTGGGTGGTAATTGATTGAGTAGTCATAATCCTTGATGAGTTATATCCATCATTATAGGCACATATTAATCTCTTTCTATGTGAATATATATTTGAGGCTCTTGTGATCAGTATATATCTCACAATTCATCCCATTGAGATAATTCCACAATATTTTCAATGCAAAGATCAAAGCCTCCAACTCCAGATCATGCATGGGATAGTTTTTCTCATGGATTTTTAGGCGCCTTGAGGCGTAGGCTATCACTTTATCATTCTGCATCAACACACAACTCAATCCCTTCTTCAAATAATCACTAAATACCACAAATAGTTCTCCCATCGTGGGTAATGTGAGCATGGGCATAGTGATAATCCACTTTTTTAACTCATTAAATCTCTCTTTGCAATCATTACTACAAGAAAACATTACTTCCTTCTGACTTATCTTGGTAAGAGGGTTGGAAATAGTGTGAAATTTATCACAAATCGTAGATAATATCTAGCTAACCCCAAGAAGTTAGGGATATTTGTTACTGAGGTTGGCATTGTCCATTCCTAAATTTTAGTTGTCTTAGAGGGATCCAATGATATCCCATTTCTTGTGATGATATGACCCAAGAATGAGACCTCCTTCAACCATAACTCACACTTGCTGTACTTTTCATAGAGCTTCTCCTTCTGCAAAGTCTCTAGTATAGTTCATAGATTCTCCACATGATCCTCCTTGGTTTTGGAGTATATTATAATATCACTAATAAAGACTACCAAAAATTTGTTGAGGTAATATCTAAAGACTCTAGTCATCATATTCATGAATATTTCTAGAGCATTAGTGAGTCCGAAAGGCATTACTATGAATTCATAGTGCATGTACCTTATATGAAAGGCAGTCATGGGGATATCCTCCTACTTCACCCTTACATGGTAATATCCTAACTGAAAATCCACCATAGAAAAGTATTATACTCTATGCAGCTGATTGAACAAGTCATCAATTCTTGGAAGATGATACTAGTTTTTTATCATGATTTTTTTTGTGCTCATGGTAATCAATTCAAAGGCAAATTGACCCATCCATCTTCTTGATGAAGAGGACTAGTTCACCCCATAGTGAAGCACTTGGGCATATAAACCCTTTATACTATTTCTCCTATAGTTGTTTATTCATCTCTACAAGCTCCAAAACATCCATTCTATATAGAGTCTTGGATATTTACAATACCCTAGGTATAAGGTTAAGGGATAATTCAACATCTATTCTAGGAGGAAGACCAGACAATTTCTCGGGAACACTTCAGAAAATTCCCTCACAATAGGCATGCCATTAAGGATGGTTAATTCCATAGACTCCTGCATCTGAGCAAGATACACATGCTCAAAGGGTAGTAATATCCATGCATGTGATTATGGATCAAAAAAAACATTCATCTTCCTCCTTTCACTTGTATAGAATAGGGGGTCAATTCTCCACAAGGAGAGTGATTTCCCCCTCATGAAAATTTATGTTGGATCTATATAAGAAAATCCAATCCATACCGAGAATTGCATAATATTACACCAAAGGGAGTATGGAAAGGTTCACTGGGAAGTTCAATCAACATATTATGACATAGGATGAGTTATATTCAGGGGATGCAATGATTTCCCCATTTTTCGTACTCACTGACATCTTTACTTCCATGATTTGTTGTGGTGTTGGGATTGTTCTACTTAACTTTTGGGATATAAATGAATGTGTAGAACCTGAATCAAAAAGTACATTCACTAATCTTGAATGAATAACTTGCGTACCTATCATAACTTCATTGTCAGGGATCACTTAGGCGGTAGTGATGGGAAAATATCACCCTTGCAGCCTTGGAGGTTGTTGGTTTCCTCTGAAAACCCTTGGATTAGGGCACTGATTTGTAAGGTTCCATGGTTTTTTGTAGTTGAAGCAATGAACACCACTTTGAGGTTTTAATGGAACATTACTCTCTTATATTAAAGCCCTGGGTTTTTCTTGTCAGCAGTTAACAACTAGGTGTCCTTCTCTTCTACACCTAAATCATTTATTCATCCCCTTTAGTTAATTTCTGGGGTGCTTCTTTCTACACCTTTGGAAAGTGGGGTGTTGGATTTTCTTAGCACCATTGGATTTATCCACCTGACCTCTAGAATTGAAGTCCACCTTATGATTCTTATCCCCATGATACCCCTGAGATTATCCAATCTCCATTTTGACCTTGAGGGAACATCAAACAATTTACTCATAGCTATCGAAGTTAAAGATCACCAGGTATTTCTGCAAGCTAGGTTTCAGCCCACCAAAGAAGTGGTGAACCTTGAATTTAGGTTAACGACAAAGAAAAAGGCATATCATGAAAGCCTTGTGAAGTTTTTCTCATATTCTCTGATGGATCTGTCGCCGTTTTTCTTGAGAGAAAGGAGGTCCCTTTCTATATTAAGTCCGAGGGTGCTATGAAAATATTTATCAAAAACTATCTTCTAGAAATCATTCCACTCCAAAGACTCAATCTCCTTCTCAGGATTTGTATTTTTGATCAATGTAAACCATTGATCAGCTTCACCCTTCATATGATAAGCATCTAGAAGTACCTTGTCTTGTTTGGAACATTGAAGGATGGAAAAGATCTTTTCAATGGGGTTGATCCATTTTTCAGCGATTGAGGGATCATATGATCCATTAAAAGTAGGAGGACTTGGTCTCATGAAGCTCTAGATAGTGACTCATTCTTTCTTAGGGGGGTTGAATGTTCTTGTTGACCCATGTTTCTATTCAAATCATGAGTTAACTGAGAGAGTATCATGACAATGATTATGATTCCTGCTCCCATCAAATTGGGCATCTCCTTAGAAAAATAATCACATTGGTCATCACATCAGTTGTTTGCCCAAGTCCTCCTATTAGCGGTCATTGGCTGGAATAAAAGGAATGTTATGGGTAACACATAAAGGGTAATCCAAGGACAAAATTGATGACTTATAAATAGATTTTATTTCATTAAATTATGAATATAAAGGCTTCAATCTATGTTATCCATGATCTATTTCCCATCATTTATTCTTAGGGGAATTTTTTTATTCCCTTAACAATGGTTCATACTAAACTAGTGAATTGAAAAAATCATATCCCCTGAGAGCGTCATAACCAAGTGTACATAAAGGCCCATTTTCATGTACCTGGATACCCTGGGTCAAGCCTAAAACTCATTGTCGGAGTTTTCACTCTTAGGTACATCTGTGCTAGAGCCGCCTCTACCTGCTCGAATCCAGATAGGGATATATTTTATTGATAATCCACTTACTCAATACTCTCCAAAACATAGTGATGTTTTTTTATTATACTTAGTCTTGTATCTAAGGATTCACTAGGTTTTTTAATCCAAATCTAAATCCAAAAAATAACAAAACCTATCCTTTGATACTAACTATAACAACCCTGCTTTTTATTACACACTGAAACCAGATTTATTACATAAAGTTCACTTGATACAACATAAAATATCGAGAGGTCTAGTGTATTTTTGGATTAGTAAAATTACATAAAAACTTATAACATAAAACAGACAACATCTTTATTGAAAACTTCCTTTGCATGACCACTACATTCCCTCGTACTTAGCATTGCATTAGATAACTTGAAGACATGAATAAGAAAAGAGTGAGCTACAAAGTTCAGTAAGGGAATAAATATCAAATAACATGAGGAATATAGTACATGTTATTCAATAGGTATATCAATAGATCACAATAGGAACATGAATATAAAGTCATGTTAAAACATGATAATCATAACTTGGAAATGTGACAACAACACTTAACATGGAATTAACATGAGCCAAGGAACATTGCACATAGAGAAAGATTAAAACCTCATTGCACATGAAGCATGTGTAAACCCTTGTTGCACTTGAATTATCATGAGTAAACAATCATTGCACATGACATATCATGATACTATACTTTACCCAATGCATTAGAGCACTATCAGGGCCCACCCTTCTTAATCATTTCATTTCATGCATAAGTGTGCCACATGGATCATACAACATTGAATCAATCATAATGATTTATTACATGATAAAGGGATGTGTAATACATACATGAATCTTTATAATCATTAAATAAATGTTCACAAAGGTGAATACCCTTTATAGAGAAATGATAATGGTATTCACTACACAATGACATTGGCTTGAAAAATCGGTGCAGTTTCGGCAACGTAACAACGTGACGTAAGAATTCATAAAAATGGGTGATGAGATAGAAAGGGGTGTCTCATCATATGTACATGAAATTTACAGTAAGGTATTCATATAGATACATTTCCCAACATATTTAATGGAACTTAGATTCATTATAGAAAAGAATTGCTTGAATGTAATTGAGGAGAGAGAAATTTCTTATAGAATTTCGGCACAATAACGGGTGTACATTGGAATAATTAATGAGAGATAAAGGGGTATATATTCATTAAAAAATAAAGAGGGAAGTATGGGGGAGGTGATAAATCATAACCCAACATTTATAATTGAAAATAAAAGGACATATCAATATTAAGAAACGTGGCTAAAATGAGAAAGGAAGAAATCCCTTATTAGGAAATGTGATCCCAATGGATTGGGAGGGGCTTGAGAGAGTCTTATTGGGAGATTAGGGAGCCTTGGGAGGATTATAGAGAGTGTAGGGTAGAAGTTAGACGAACTAAAAAGCCTTTTAGTGAAGAGGAAGTGGGAGCTTGAGTGGGTTTATATTAGAAAGGAGAGGGAATTCTTTATTAATTCGGTTTGGGACACCACACATTAAACTAATCAAAACCACAAACCAGACCATAGTTTTTGTACATTTTTTTTACATAGGGGAATGGGAAACAAAATTTTATAAGGTAAATATCCGAAATTTTTAAAATAATAGGGTTGCTTATGTAGAGGTGAGTCACACTCTCAAGAAAATCAATTTAAAAAGCTAAAATCTTTTATAAGTCTTGAAGGGTCCACTAAAACATTGTAAAAAAAATAAAACTAACCTAAATGAACTTAATTTTAATGTTACAACATATATTGGACGAAAATAATTTTTAGAGTATTTTATTACATCACTATTATGTCATTATGATGTCATAAAATACATTATATATTTAAATGGTATTTAATTTTTACCCAAAACTTTTACTATCTCAGAAAATTATGAAAAAGTCACCATTGTATAATTTCGACATCAGGATTACAAAAATAATATTCATTTTATATAAATAATTTTATAAATATGTGAATTTTCACTTTTAAAAAAAACCCTATATTTATCGAAAAATCATGGGTTTTGACAAAAATAGTTTTCAAACCTTAATAAAAAATTACAATTGCATTCATAAAAATTATATGATCATTTATACATAATAGAGGTAATTTAATAATAATAATATTTTATTAAAATATTATTTAATTCAATAATACATTAATTTATCAAAATATATTCCTTAGTTGAAAAATAACTAAAAATATTATTTGTGCTTTTAAAAATATTTACAGAGTTAAAATAATAAAATTAATGTATATTAATTATTATATAAAAATAATAATGCACATAATCATAGTGCTAGGGTATTTTTACATAAACCCTTATAACAACCACATACAACCGAAGGGTAAGGTGTGTGATGGTGACTGACTCTTGAGGTGGCTCCGATAACATCACTTGGTTGAAAATCTCTATCAACTTCCACTTTTCTCGTTGGTGGTTTCCTTCGAGTTTAAAATGTTGAAGATCATCTTGGGCTTGGTCAAGAGATAATCCTAATGATTCTACCTCCTTTCTGAGCTATGAAAAATGAGTTTTGTATGAGGAAAGTCTACTGGATGAGGCCATCACTTCCTTTTCTCAGTAAATTCGATTTGTTAAAGACCTATATTTGTACTAATCATGAGATTGCTGTTCAATAGCTATATTAGCAAAGGTCACAATTATTATTGGTATTTTGAAATCCAAAATATAAAACCAAATAAGTGCATACATTTTACATAACCATAAGAATAAATTTAAATAGACCAAGATAAATTTTCATTAATAATTTTTTGGGTCGTTACAGTCTTTCCCCCCTTAAAAAATTTTACCCTAAAAATTTCGTTTTCCCACACTAAAACAGATATGGGTAACTTTTCTTCCTCACTTCCTCTGATTCCCACATCACTTCTTCAAACTTGTGGTTTCGCCACAACACCTTGATGAGGGGCATTTCCTTATTTCTTACAACTTTTTATCTATGATCTAAGATCTTCACTTGTTTCTCCTTGTAAGAAAGGTCATCCTCTAATTGTACTCCCACTGAAGGGGGTACATGTGAAGGGTCTGGTATACACTTCCTTAATTGGGAAACATGACTACATCATGTACTTTGTCCATGGTATGGGGAAGGGCTAGTCAATAATCTATAGCCCCGACATGATCAAGAATCTCAAAGGGGACGATGTACTAAGGACTTAACTTACCATTATTTCCAAATCCTATGACACTTTTCCACGGACATATGCGTAGAAACACCATGTATTCAACTTTGAATTCATGGCCTCATCGACAGTTGTCTGCATAACTCTTCTATAGAATTTGAGCTTCCTTGATATGATGCTGAATTGTTTTCACCTTTTCCCCAATTTCTTCGACCATTTCAATTCCTAGCAGCTTAGGTTCTCCGACTTCATCCCAACATGCCAGGGTTCTACAAGTTTTCCCAAAAAGGCTTTATATTGTGCTATTCAGATTCTTGAGTAGAAATTGTTATTGTAGGAGAATCAAACTAGTGGAATATGATAGTCCCACCCCCCTTTGAAGTCCATAGAACATGATTTTAACATATCTTTCAGTGTCTGAATAGTTCACTCATATTGGCCATCAGTTTGAGAATGATAGGCCATACTGATGTTTAGCTCAGTGCTTAGAGCATGTCGGTGACTTTTCCAAAACTTAGTGGTGAATCTCAAATCATGATAGGATACAATAGATAGTGTTACTTCATGAGCCTTACCACTTATTTTATGTAAAGAAAAGCAAGTTGATCCAATGAGAAGTCCTATCGAATCACGATAAACTGAGGTGTCTTTGTAAGATTATCCATTATGACCCATATAGAATTGTTTCCTCTGGATGTCCTTGTAACTTCAATGACAAAGTCTATGGTAATGTTCTCCCACTTCCATGTTGGTATGAGTAGTGGTTTAATCATCCCCTTAGACTTTTTCCTCTCAGTCTTCACTTGCTGACATACCAGGCAATTTGATGTATATTCAGCAATCTCCCTTTTCATATTGTCCCACCAAAAGTTTTCTCAAAGATCTCGATACATCTTTGTGCTCCCTGGGTGAATAGAAAAATTCAAACTATGTGGATCATCCAAAAGTTCCTTCTTCATCTCCATATATGATGGAACACATAGTCTTTTCCTAAATCTCAAAATTCCTTCCTTGTCAACCATGAACTCTAAGGATTTCCAATTTCTGATAGCTTCCACCCTTTTCAATATTTCCACACCCTTTCTTTGAGAATCCTTTATTTTCTCCTAGAGGAATGGTTGAGAAATAATTTGAGAAAGGATTATGTTATTCCTCCCTTAACGATTCCCATGTCCATCCTCTACAAATATAAGAATATTGGATCCTTCTCAATTCTAATCAATGAAAGAATCACATGATCATTTCTACTTAGGGAATTCACCACATTGTTCTCTTTCTTAGGATGGTAATGGATTGAGAATTCATAATCCTTGATGAGTTCTATCCATATTTCTTAGTGTATATTAAGCTCTTTTTGTGTGAATATATATTTGAGGCTCTTGTGATTAGTATATATCTCACACTTCTCCCCATAGAGATAATGCCACCATATTTTCAACGCAAAGATCATAGCAACCAACTCCATATCATGTGTGGGATAGTTTTTCTCATTGAATTTCAGCTGCCTTGAGGTGTAGGCTATCACTTTATCATTATATATCAACACAAAACCAAGGACCTTCTTTGAAGCATCACTAAATACAAAAATAGTTTCACCACTTGTGGGTAATGTGAGAATGGGTGTAGTGATAATCCTCCTTTTGAACTCATTGAAGTGCTCTTCACATTCATCACTCCAAGAAAACTTTACTCCCGAGTTAGCTTGGTAAGAGGGTTGGGAAATCATGAGAAATTTCTCACAAATTGTCAATAATATATAGCTAACTCCAAGATGATATGGATATCTATTACCGATTTTGTCCTTTTCCATCACTCAATTGAACTTGTCTTGGAGGGATCCACTAATATACCATTGATTGTGATGATATGACCCAAGAATGAGACCTCCTTCAACCAGAACTCACACTTGTTGTACATTTCATAGATCCTATCCTTCGGCAAAGTCTCTAGTATAGTTTTCAGATGCTCCTCATGATCCTCCTTGTTTTTGGAGTATATTAGAATATCATCTATAAATTTTACAAAATAAATATGTCGAGGTAATATCTAATGACTCTATTCATCAAATTCATGAAGATTTCCCAAGAATTAGTGATTTAGAAAAGAATTAATATGAATTCATAGTGCCCGTACCTTGTATGAAAGGCAGTCTTGGGGATATCATTCTTCTTCAACCTTACTTGGTAATATCCTGACCACAAATCCACCTTGGAAAAGTATTGTGCTCCACATAGCTGATCAAACAAGTCATCAATTCAGGGAAGAGGACACTTTTTATTTATCATGGTTTTGTTGAGATCATGATAACCAATTCAAAGGCACATTGAACCATCTTTATTCTTAACAATGAGGACTGGTGCACCCCATGGTGATGCACTTGGGTGTATAAACCCTTTATCCAGATTCTCCTATAGGTGTTTCCTCAGCTGCTCAAGCTCCACAATAGACATTCTATAGGGAGTCTTGGATATTGGAAATGTCCCAAGTATAAGGTCAATTGAGAATTCAACATCTCTTCTTGGTGGAAGACCAAGAAATCCCATGAGAAACACTTCATATAATTCCCTCACAATGGGCATGTCTTCAAGGAAAATTGCTTCCTTACACGCATGGATATGAGCCAGATACGTGTGCTCATAGGGAAGCAATATCCATGCTTGAGATGATGGAGCTAAAGAAGATTCATCTTCCTCCTTGAACTTGTATAGAATCGGGGGTTGATTCTCCACATTGAGAGTGATTTCCCTTTCATGGAAATTTATGTAGGATCTATATAAGGAAATCCAATCCATGTCGAAAATTGAATCAAATTACACCAGAGGGAGTATGATGAGGTTTTCCAGGAATTTTAATCCACAAATTATGATAGGCGGAGTTATATTCATGGGATGCAATGATTGTGTGATTTTCCATACTCACCAACATCTTTACTTCCATGATTTGTGGTGGTGTTGGGATTATTCTACTAAACATTCAGGATATAAAATAATGCATAGAACTTAAATCAAAAAGTACATTCACTATTCTTGAACGAATAACTAGTGTACCTATCACCACTTCGTTATCGGTGTTCACTTCAGCGGTAGTGATGAACAAAGCTCTCCCTTTCTTCCTTGGAGGTTGTTGGTTGCCTCCGAAAACCCTTGGATTAGGGAACTAATTTTCATGGTGCCCTGGATCTTTTCAGTTGAATAAATGAACAACACATTGAGGTTCGAACGGAGTGTTCCTCTCCTCTATCGCAGCCGTGGGTTTTTCTTGTCGGTAGCCAACTGCTTGGTGTCCGTATCTTCCACACATAAATCATTTCCTTTCCCCCTTTAAGCAATTTCTAGGGTGCTTCTTTCCACACCTTTGGAAAGTGGGGTGTTGGATTTTCTTAGCACTGTTGTATTTATCCATCAAACCACAAGAATTTAAGTCCAACTTATTCTTCTTATCCCCATGATACCCCTGAAATTATTCCATCTCCATTTCTACATTAAGGGCACATCGGAAAATTTCCTCAGAGCTGTCAAAGTCATGGATCGCCAGAGCATTCCACATGCGAGGTTTCAGCCCACTAAAGAAGTGGTCAACCTTGTATTCGGTGGTAATGACAAAGCTAGAGGCATATTGTGAAAGCCTTATGAATTTTTCCTCATATTCTCTGACTGATTCATCATCTTTTTTCTTGAGGGCAAGGAAGTCCTTTTCCATCTTAAGTTGGAGGGTTCATGGAAAATATTTATAAAACAAAATCTTCCAGAAATCCTTCCATTCCAAAACCTCAATCTCATCCTCAGGCTTCATATTTTTTATCAATGTCCACCATTGATCAGCTTCACCCTCCATATAATAAATATCCAAGAGAACCTTCTCTTGTTTGGAACATTGAAGGATGGAGAAGATCTTTTCAATGGAGTTGATCCACTGTTCGGCAATTGAGGGATCATATGATCCCTTAAAATTTGGAGGCCTTTGTCTCAAAAATCTCTCGATAGCAACGTTTTCTTTCTTAGGGGGTTTGAACATTAATCTTGAACCATGTTTCTATTCAATGCTTGAGTTAACTGAGAGAGTATCATGACAGAGTTTGGGATTCCCACTTCCATCAGACTGGACATCTCATTAGCACAATCATCACATTGATCTTCACATAGTTTATTAGACTGAGTCCGCTTATTACCAGCCATTGGATGGAGTAAAATGAAATGTATGGTGACACATAAAGGTTAATACAAGGATAAAAATGGATGACTTATAAATTACTTTTATTTCCTTAACTTATGAATCTATAAGCTTCATTCCATGTTATCCATGATCTACTTTCTAACATGTATTCTTAGAGGCATTTTTTTTAAATTCCCTTAACAATGGTTCATAATAAGCTTGTTAATTTATCATATATTATAACCTAAGAGTGTCATAACAAAGAGTACAGAAAGGCCCATTTTCGTGTACCAATATACCATGGGTCAAGCCCGAAACTCTTTGTCAGAGTTTTCACTCCTAGGTACATTTGTGCCAGAGCCACCTCTACCTGCTCATATCCAGACATGGATGCATTTTATTGATAAAAAACTTACTCAATAATCATTAAAACATAGGAATTTTCTTTATACATAGGCTAGTATCTAAGGCTTCACTGGGTTTTTCAATCCTAATCCATAAAATAACTAAACCTATCCTCGGATACCAACTATAACAACCCTGATTTTTATTACACACTTAATCCCGATTTATTACATAAAATTCACTTGATACAACATAGAAGATAGAGAGGTATAGTGTATTTAGGGATTTGGAACATTACATAACAACTTAGAATATAAAACATACAACATCTTTATTGAAAACTTCCTTTACATGACCACTACATTCCCTCGTGCATTGCATTGCATGGGATAACCTGAGGACTTGCATAAGAAAAGGGTGATCTATAAAGCCTTGTAAGGTAATAAACATGGAATAAAATGAGGTATACAATACATGTTATTCAATTGTAATATCAATGTATCACAAGAGGAACATGAACATAAACTCATGATAAAACAGGATAATCATAACATGTAAATGTTGTAACAACACTTAACATGAAATTAGAATGATGAAAGGCTCATTGCACATAGAGCATGATTAAACCCTCATTTCACATGAAGAAAGCAGATTTTTTTTCAATTGAATTAGAATGAATAAATACTCATTTCACATGACTTATCATGATACTATACTTTACCCATTGCACTAGAGCACTATTAGGGCACACCCTTCTTAAACATTTCATTTCATCCATAAGTGTGCCACATGGATCATACAACATGGAATCAATCATCATCATTTAATCCATGATAAAGTAATTTGGAATACATACATGAATATTTATAATCAATAAGTAAATGTTCATAAATGTTGTTAAACTTGATAGATAAATGGGCATGGTGTGTGACAGTGACAGACTCTTGGGGTGGCTCAGATAACATCACTCGGGTGGTAATCTCTATCAAATTGCACTTCTCTCATAGGCAGTTCTGGTTGAGATTAACTTGTTAAATCTCAGCTTGGGCTTGGTAATGAGAGAATCCCAATGACACCACCTCCTCTAAAAGCTCTTACAAATGGTCTTCGTACCGGGAAAGTATACTGGACGAGGGCATTGCTTCCTTTGTCTAAGTAAATTGGATTTGTTAAAGCCCTATATTTATACTAATCATATGATCACTGTTTAATGAATATATTAGCAATGATCATAATTATTAATGGTATTTTAGAAAATTATTTAGATAAAATGAATATTATTTTTCAAATTAGGACATCAAAATTATCCAACAGTGAATTTTTCATAATTTTCTAAGAGTTGAATTTTTGGGTAAATATTAAATACTGTTTAAATATATAATGTGTTTTATGAAATCATAATGACTCAATAGTGACTTAATAAAATACTATAAACATTATTTTCAGACAATATATGTTTTTCCAATAAAATAATGTGATTTTGGGTTTGTTTGATTTATTTTACAAAGATTTAGTAGACCCTTCAAGACTTATAAAACATTTTGTCTTTTTAAATTGTTTTCTTTGAGAGTGTAACTCACCTACACATAAGAAACCGAATTATTTTAATAATTTAGGCCATTTTACTTATAAAATATTATTTTCAAATCCCCTTTGGAAAAAACCATGGGCAAAAACCATGGAATGGTTTGTGGGTTTTATTAATTTAATGTTTGGTGTCCCAAACCTAAATAATAAATAATTCCATCTTTTTTCCTATATAAACCCACCAAATATTACACTTACTCTACACTAAAAGACTTTTGAGTTCATCCAACCTCTACCCTCATCTCTCTAGAATCCTCTCAAGGCACCCCAAGCTCCCCAGAAGTCTCTCTCAAGCCCCTCCCAATCCTTTGGGCTCACACTTCCAAGTAATGGATTCTCACTTTCTTTTTTTGTCCAAGTTTCCTTAAATTGTTTTGCACTTTTTTCAAATATAAATGTTGGGGTATGATTTCAAAACTCCCCAATACAGCTTTATTCATGTTTTAATAATGAGATATTCCCTTTCTCTCTCATTAATGCCTCCCATGTACACCTTTTACCATGCCGAAATTCCGTAAGGAATTTCTCTCTCCTCATTTACATTCAAGAAATTATTTTGAATTTAATATATAAATTCCATTATTTTTTTGGGACATGTATCTATATGACCCCCATTACTGTCAATTTCATTTACATATAATGATACACCCATTTCTCTCTCAGAAACCATTTTTACAAATTCTTATGTCAGGCCATTATGCCGCCGAAATTTCATCGTGTTTTTCCAAGCCAAGATCATTGGGTAGTGAATACCATACCCATGTCTCAATCAAGGGTATTATCCTTTTTGAACATATACATATTTAATAGAACTTTCGTGTATTTATTCCACATTCCTTAATCATGGAATAACTTATTATGTCAATTGATTCCATGTTATATGATCAATGTGGCACACTTTGCATGAAATGAAATGTATAAGA
The DNA here is from genome assembly GCA_963277665.1 of Viscum album. NCBI lineage: Eukaryota > Viridiplantae > Streptophyta > Magnoliopsida > Santalales > Viscaceae > Viscum > Viscum album. The sequence goes on along the minus strand of OY728156.1, from coordinate 1,466,152,993 downwards.
AGCGTGAACCCTAATAGCACTCCAATGCAATGGGTAAAGTATATTATCAAGATACATCTTGTGAAATGAGTGTTGAGTCATTTAAATTCAGGTGCAACGAGGGGTTAATCATGCTTCATGTGTAATAAGAGTGTACTCATGGTCCATGTGCAATGAGCCTTGGCTCATTCTAATATCATGTTAAATGTTGTTGCCACATCTCCATGTTATGATTATCTTCATTTATCCTGAATTTATGTTCATTTTTCTCTTGTGATCTATTGATATGCCTATTATTTAAAATTTAATGTATTTCTAATTTTATTCCTTGTTTATTCCTTTACTGGGCTTTATCGCTCACCCTTTTCTTATGCATGTCCTCTGGTTATCCTATGCGATGCTAAGTAAGAGGGAATGTAGTAGTCATGTAAAGGAAGTTTTCTATAAGATGTTGAGTTCTATGATTTATGTTGTTATATAATGTTTCTAATACCCAATAACACTAGAAATATAGATATTCTATGTTTCATAAAGTGATGGTTTTATGTAATAAATCATGTTTAAGTATGTAATATATAACAGGGTTGTTATAGTTGGTATCAGAGGATAGGTTTAGTTATTTTTGGGATTTGGATTAGAAAACCTAGTGAATCCTTAGATACAAGACTAATTATAATAAAAAACATCCCTAATTTTTGGTGAGTATTGATTAAGTGGTTTATCAAGAAAATAAATCCTTGTCTGGATACGATTATGTAGAGGCGGCTCTAGAACAGATGTACCTAGGAGTGAAAACATTGAAAAGGAGTATTGGGGTTGACCTGGGGTATCCTGGTACATGGCAATGGGCCTTGATGAAATCTTGGTTATGACACTCTCGGGGGATATTCTTTGGTAAATTAACAAGCTTAGTATGAACCATTATTAAGGGAATTAAAAAAATCCCTCTAAGAATAAATGTTAGAAAGTAGATCATGGATAACATAGATTGAAGCTTATAGATTCATACATTAAGGAAATAAAAGTAATTTATAAGTCATCTATTTTTGTCCTTGTATTACCCTCTATGTTTTACCCCTAACCTTCTTTTTATTCCAACTAATGTCCAGTAATAGGAGGACTCGGGCTAACAACCGATGTGAAGATCAATGAGATGACTGTGCTAATGAGATGCCCAATCCGATGGGAGTGGGAATCATAAAATTTGTCACAATACTCTCTCAGTTAACTCATTCATTGAATAGAAACATATTTCAAGAGTAATGTTCGACCCCCCCCCCCCAAGAAAGAACAAGTCGCTAGAGAGAGATTCATGAGACAAAGGCCTCCTAAATTTAATGAATCATCTGATCCCTCAATCACCGTACAATTTATCAACTCCATTGAAAAGATATTCTCCATCCTTAAATATTCCAAACAAGAGAACGTTCTCCTGGATTCTTATTGTATAGAGGGTGAAGCTGAAAAATGGTTGTTGTTGATCAAAAATATAAAGCATGAGGAGGGGATCGAGGCATTGGAATGGAAGGATTTCCAGAAGATGTTTTTTGATAAATATTTTCTTTGCACCCACCGACTTAAGATAGAAAGGGACTTCCTTTCCCTCAAGAAAAAATACGACAAATCTATTAGAGGGTATGAGGCAAAATTCACAAGGCTTGGAAGATAAAACTCCAGCTTTGTCGTTACCCTTGAATGAATGGTTAACCACTTTTTTGGTGGGTTGAAACCTTGCCTACAAAAATCCCTAGCGATTCGTGACTTTGACAGCTGTGAGGAAATTGTCTGATTTTTCCTTATGGTCGAAATGGAGATTGGAGAATCTCAGGGGTATCATGGGGATAAGAAGAGTAAGTTGGAGTTCAATTTTTGCGGTCTGATGGATAAATCCAACAATTCAAAGAAAATCCAAGACACCACTTACCCAAGGTGCGAAAATAATAACCCTAGAAATTTCTTGGAGGGGATGAGAAAATTATTTATGTGTATAAGATAAGGGCACCTAGTTGTTAACTGCTGAAAAGAAAAACCCACAACTGTGATAGAGGAGAGTAATGCTCCATTCAAACCTCAATGCATTGTTCATTGCTTCAAATTCAAAGAACTAGTGTACCTTGAGAATCAGTCCCCTAAGCCAAGGGATTTCGGAAGAAACAAACAACCTCCAAGGTAGCAAGGATGAGCTTTTTCCATCATTACTTCTGAATTGATCTCTGACAATGAAGTGGTGACATGTAAAATAGTTATTCATTCAATAATAACTAACATACATTTTTATTCATGTTCTATTCATTATTTTATATCCCTAAAGGTTAGTATAACTATCCCAACACCACCACAAATCATGGAAGTAAAGATGTTGGTGAGTACGACAATTGGGGAAATAATTATATCCCATGAATATAACTCCCCCCTATCTTAATCGGTGGACTGAACTTCCTGGATAACCTCATCATACTCCCTCTAGTAGAATTTTATGTAATTCTTGGAGTGGATTGGTTTTCCTTATATAGATCTAACAAAAATTTATGTGAGAGGGAAATCACTCACTATGTGGAGAATCAACCCCCAATTATGTATAAGTTCAAGGAGGAAGATTAATCTTATTTAGCCCCATCATATCAATAATGGATATTACTGCCCTATGATCATGCGTATCTGGCTCAGATGATTGAGTCTAAGGAGGCAACCATCCTTGAATATATGCCTATTGTGAAGTAATTCGTTGAAGTGTTTCCTGAGTAACTGCCTGGTCTTCCTCCTAGAAGAGATATTGAATTATCAATTGATCTTATACTTGGGAAATTGACAATATCCAAGACTCCATATAGAATGGATTTTTTGGAGCTTGAGTAGCTGAAGAAACAACTACTAGAGAATCTGGATAAAAGGTTTATACATCCAAGTGCTTCACCATGGGGGGCACCCGTCCTCTTCATCAAGAAGAAGGATGGGTTAATGTGCAATTGCATCGATTATCATGAGCTTAACAGAATCATGATACAGAACATGTATCCTCTCCCATGAATTGATGACTGGTTCGATCAACTGAGTGGAGCACAATACTTCTACAAGGTAGATTTGTAGTTGAAATATTACCAAGTAATGGTGAAGAATGAGGATATCCTCCAAACTGCCTTTCGTATAAGGTACGAACACTATGAATACATAGTAATTCCTTTCGGACTTAGTAATTCTCTAGAAATATTCATGTATTTGATGAATATTTTCTTTAGAGATTACCTAGACAAATTTTTGGTAGTCTTTAGAGATGATATTATAATATACTCCAAAACTAAGGAGGATCATTACAAGCATCTAAGAACTGTACTAGAGACATTGCAGAATGAGAAGCTCTATAAAAATTATAGAAAGTGTGAGTTATTATTGAAGGAGGTCTCATTCTTGGTTCATATCATCAAAAGTAGTGGAATATTAGTGGATACTCCAAGACAGCTACAATTGAGGGATGGATGAGGCCAACATCGGTAACGGATATTCATAGATTCTTGGGGTTAGCTAGATATTATTGACGATTTGGGAGAAATTTGTCATGATTTTCCAACCCTCTTACCAATACAACTCAGAAGGTAGTAAAGTTTTCTTGGAGTGATGAATGTGAAGAGAGCTTTAAGGAGTTGGAAAGAAGTCTTGTCACTACGCCCGTGATCACATTACCCACAAGTGGAGAACATTTTGTGGTATTTAGTGATGCTTCGAAAAAGGGCATGAGTTGTGTGTTGATGAAAAATAATAAAGTGATAGCCTACACATCAAGGCATCTAAAAATCCATGAGAAAAAATATCCCATGCAAGATCAGGAGATGGTGGCTGTGATCTTTGCGTTGAAAATCTGGTGGCATTATCTCTATGGGTAGAAGTGTGAGATATATACTGATCACAAGAGCCTCAAATATATATTTACATAGAAAGATCTTAATATGCACCAATTAATATGGATAGAACTCATCAAGTATTATGATTTCTCAATCCATTACCACCCTAAGAAAGAGAACAAGGTGGCAGATTCTATAAGTAGAAAGGATCCAATGATTCTGTCATTGATGAGAATTGAGAAGGATCCAATCTTCTTTGATTTGCAGAGGATGGACATGAGAATCATCAAGGGAGGAACATCATTAATCCTTTCTCAAATGATTTCTCAACCATCCCCCTTGGAGAAAATAATGGATGCTCAGAGAAAGGATGTGGAAATTCTGAAAAGAGAGAAAGCTATCAAAAATTGGAAATCCTCAGAGTTCATGGTTTACAAGGATAGAATTATGAGGTTTGGGAAAATACTTTGTATTTCATCAGGCCTAGAGATGAAGGCGATTTTTGATGATGCACATAGTTCAAATTTATCTATTCACCCAGAAAATAGAAAGATGTATCAAGATCTCTGAGAGAATTATTGGTGGGATAATATGAAGAAGGAGATCACTGAGTATACATCAAAGTTCCTAGTGTGTCAGCAAATGAAGGCAGAGAGGTAGAAGTATATGGGGGAAGATGCAACCATTGCCCATACCTACATGGAAATTGGATAACATCACCCAGTACTTTGTCATAGGACTTCCAAAGACATCCAAAGGAAACAATGCAATCTGGGTTGTTGTGGATTTTCTTACAAAGTCTACACAATTCATTGTTATTTAAGAGGATTTATCATTGGATCAACTGGAATAGATATATATCAGGGAAGTGGAAATTCTACAAGTAGTACCACTATCTATTGTATCCAATTGAGATCCAAGATTCACCTCTATGTTTTGGAAGATTCTTCAACATTCTTAGGATACTGAACTAAACATCAGTATGGCCTATCATCCTCAAACTAAAGACCAATCTGAGCGAACTATTCAGAAACTTGAAGATATGTTAAGATCATGTTCAATGGAATTTAAAATAGGAAAAGATCAACATCATCTTATGGTTGAATTATTCTATAATGAAATTATCAATTTGAGAATCTGAATGGAACCTTATTGAGCCCTGTATAAAAAGAGGTGCAGAACCCCAACATTTTGGGATAAAGTTGGTGAGAGTAATCTACTAGGACCAGAAATGATCGAAGAAATAGTGGAGAAGGTGAAAACCATTCTGTAGGATATCAAGGTAGCCCAGAGTCGCAGAAGAGTTATGTTGATAACCATCAATGAGACCTTGAGTTTAAAGTTGGAGACATGGTATTTCTACACAAATATCCATGGAAGAAGGTTATGAGGTTTTCAAAGAAGGGGATGTTAAGTCCTAGGTACATCGGCCCCTTCAAAATTCTTGATCGTGTCAGGGATGTGACCTATCGACTACCACTTCCACATACCATGACCAATGTACATGATATATTTCATATATCCCTCTCATGGAAGTAATACCAAACCTTTCACATGTACTCGATTCTAAGGTAGTACAACTACAGGATGATCTTTAGTATAAGGAGAAACCAGTGAAGATCTTAGATCACTGGGAAAAAGTTCTATGAAATAAGAAAATTCCCCTTCTAAAAGTGTTGTGGAGAAACCACAAGTTTGACGAAGTGACATGGGAATCAGAGAAAGTGATGAAGTAGAGTTACATGCATCTATTTTAGTGTGGGAAAATGAAATTTCGAGGGAAAAATTTCTTAAGGGGGGAATATTGTAGAGACCCAAACTTTCATTAATAAAAATTCCTCTTGAACTAATTAAATGTCTTATAATGTAAAATGGTTATATAAAATGTGAACTTATTTTGTTTTCTGTTTTTTGGATTTTAAAATACCTTTATGAATTGTGAAAATTTCTTATATAGCCATTTAACATTGATCACATGATTAATATAAATATAGGGCTTTAACAAATCCAATTTACTCAGACAAAGGAAGCGATGACCTCATCTAGTAGAATTACCCCGTATGAAGCCCATTTCATGGAGCTCGAAAAGGAGGTGGTGTAATTGGGCTTCTATCTTGATCATCCCAAGACGAGCTTCAACATGTTAAGCTTTAATGGAACTGCCTACGAGGGAAGTGGATGTTGATAAGGATTACCACCCGAGCGATGTTATCCGAGCCACCCCAAGAGTCTCTCACTATTGCACAACTTACACTTCAGTCTTATGCGAGTGTTATAAGGAGTTATGTAACAAGACCCTAGAACTATGATTATGTGCATTATTTTTTTATATAATAATGAATATACATTCATTTTATTATTGTAACACAGTAAATAGTTTTTAAAGAACAAATAATATTTTTAGTTAATTTTCAACTAAGGAATCTATTTTGATAAATTAATAGATTTTTGAATTAAATAATATTTTAATAAAATATTATTATTAAATTTATTTTATTAAGTATAAATGATCATATGATTTTTGTGAATGTAATTTTAATTTTTATTAAGGTTTAAAAGCTGTTTTTGTCAAAACCCATGAATTTTTGATAAATGTTAGTTTTTATTTTAAAAGTGAAAATTCACATATTTATAAAATTATTTATATAAAATGAATATTAATTTTGGAATTAGGATGTCTAAATTATCCAAACAATTAATTTTTTATAATTTTCTGAGACAGTCGAATTTTTGGTTTAAAGTTAAATACTGTTTAAATATATAATGTGTTTTATGACATCATAATGACCCAATTGTAATGTAATAAAATACTATAACATTATGTTTACCCAATATATGTTTTAATATTACAATAATGTGATTTTGGGGTTGTTTGATTTTTTTTACAAAGCTTTAGTGGACCCTTCAAGACTTATAAAACATTTTGTCTTTTCAAATTGTTTTCCTTGAGAGTGTGACTCACCTCCATATAAGAAACCCTATTATTTTAATAATTTCGGATATTGGCCTTCTAAAATATTTTTTTTTACTCCCCTTTGGAAAAAACCATGAGCAAAAACCAAGGGCTGGTTTTTTGTTTTGATTAGTTTAATGTGTGGTGTCCCAAACCTAAATAATAAAGGATTGCCTCTCCTTTTCAATATAAACCCACCCAAACTCCCACTTCATATTCACTAAAATCCTTTGGAGTTCATCCAACCTATTCCCTAATATATCTAGAATCCTTCCAAGGCAACCCAAGCTCCCAATGATACTCTATCAAGCCCCTCCCATGCCTTTGGGATCATACTTCCAAGGGATTATCACTTTCCTTATTTATGTCCAAGTTCCATTATATTGTTACCCTTTTTTTCAATTATTAATGTTGGGGTATGATTTTTCACATCCCCCATACTTCCATATTAATGTTTTAATAATTATATATCCCCTTTCTCTATCATTAATTCCTCCCATGTACACCCGTTACCATGCCGGAATTCTATAAGGAATTTCTCTCTCCTCATTTACATTCAAGCAATTCTTTTGTATTACGTTTCTAAATTCCATTACATTTTCTGGGAAATGTATCTATATGACCCCCCTTACTATCCATTTCAAATACATTTGATGAGACACTCATTTATCTCTCATCAATTATTTTTTATGAATTCTTCTGCCACATCGTTATGCTGCCGAAATTGCACAGTGTTTTTCCAAGCCAGGATCATTGTGTAGTGAATACGATACCCATGTCTCTATCAGGGGTATTCACCTTTATGAACATATACATATTTAATGGTACTTTCATTTATTTATTACACATTCCTTAACTATGGAATAACTTATAATGTTGATTGATTCCATGTTATATGATCCATGTGGCACCCTTATGCATGAAACTAAATGTTTAAGAAGGGTGCACCCTAATAGCGCTCCAATGCATTGGGTAAAGTATAGTATCATGATAATTCATGTAAAATGAGTTTTGACTCATTCTAATTCAAGTGTAATGATGTTTTACTCATTCTTCATGTGTAATTAGGGTTTACTTATGCTCCATGTGCAATGAGTCGGGGCTCATGCTAATATCATGTTAAATGTTGTTTCCACATCTCCATGTTATGATTATCATGATTTTTCATGCCTTTATGTTCATGTTTCCCTTCTGCTCCATTGATATGCCTATTGTCTAACATGTATTGTATTCCTCATGTATTTCCATGTTTATTCCCTTACTGGGATTTATAGCTCACCCTTTTCTTATGAATGTCCTTAGGTTATCCTATGAAATTCTAAGTATGAGGGAATATAGTGGTCATGTAAAGGAATTTTTCAATAAGATGTTATGTTCTATGCTTTAAGTTTTTATATAATGTTCATAATCCCCAAAGACACTAGACCTCTCGATATTTTATGCTGTATGAAGTGATGGTTTTATGTAATAAATCATTTTTATTATAAATATAGGGCTTTGGGGATTATGAACATTATATAACAACTTACAACATATTACTCAACATCTTATTGAAAACATCCTTTACATGACCACTACATTCCCTCATACATAGTATTGAATAGGATAACATGAGGAAATACATAAGAAAAGGGTGAGCTATAAAGCCCAATAAGGGAATAAACATGGAATAACATGATGAATTCAATACATGTTAGAAAATAGGCATATATATGGAGAAAAATAGAAACATGAACATAAAGGAATGATAAATCATGATAATCATATCATGGATATGTGGAAACAACATTTAACATGATATTTGCATGAGCCAATGCTCATTGCACGTGAAGCATGAGTAAAACCTCATTACACATGAATCACAAGTAAACCTTTATTTCACTTGAATTATCATGATTCAACACTCATTACACATGACGTATCATGATACTATACTTTACCCAATGCATTAGATCTCTATTAGGGCGCACCCTTCTTAAAAATTTCATTTCATGCAAAAGTGTGCCACATAGATAATTTAACATGGAATCAATAAACATAATAAGTTATTCCCTGATTAAGGAATGTGGAATAAATACATGAAGGTACCATTAAATTTGTATATATATTTATAAAGGTGAATACCCTTGATAGATACATGGGTAAGTTATTCACTACACAACGATCTTAGCTTGGAAAAACGCGGTGAAATTTCGGCAGCATAACGCCGTGACAGAAGAATTCATAAAAATGGTTGATGTGATATAAATGAGTGTCTCATAATATTTATATGAAATTAATAGTAAGGGGGTCATATAAATACATTTCCCAACAAATATAATGTAATTTAGATACGTAATATAAAATAATTTCTTGAATGTAAATGAGGAGAGAGAAATTCCATAAGGAATTTCGTTATGGTAATAGGTGTACATGGGAGGAATTAATTAGAGATAAAGGGGATATATAATTCTTAAAAAATGAATAGGGAAGTACAGGGGAGGTGTTAAATCATACCTCAACATTTATAATTCAAAATAGGGCATAACAATATAAGGAAACTTGAACATAAATAAAGAAAGTGAGAATCCCTTACTTGGAAATGTGATCCCAAGGGCTTGAGAGGGGATTGAGAGAGACTTATTGGGAGATTGGGGCGCCTTGGGAGGATTATAGAGAAATGAGGGGAAGATGTTTGACGAACTCCAAAGGCTTTTAGTGAAGAGTAAGTGGTAGCTTGTGTGGGTTTATAAAGCAAAAGTGAGGGAATTCTTTATTATTTAGGTTTGGGACACCACACATTAAAAAAATAAAAACCACAAACCAGACCATGGTTTCTGCCCATGATTTTTTCCAAAGTGGATTGGAAAAAAATATTTTATAATTACAATGTTCGAACATTTTAAAATTATAGGGTTTCTTAGGTGGAGTTGAGCCACACTCAAGTAAAACAATTTTAAAAGACAAAATGATTTATAAGTCTTGAAGGGTCCACTAAAGCTTTGTAAAATAAATCAAAAATACCTAAAATCACATTATTTTAATGGTAAAACATATATTGTCCAAACATAATGTTTATAGTATTTTATTACATCACAATCGGATCATTATGATGTCACAAAACACATTATATATTTAAATGGTATTTAATTTTTACCCAAAAATTCGACTGTCTCAGAAAATTATTAAAAATTCACCATTGGATTATTTCAACATCCTCATTCCAAAAATAATATTCATTTTATCTAAATAATTTTCTAAATATATGAATTTTTACTTTTAAATTAAAACCCGACATTTATCAAAAAATCATGGGTTTTGACAAAAATAGCTTTCAAACCTTAATAAAAAATTAAAATTACATTCATAAAAATTATATGATCATTTATAATTAATAAAAGTAATTTAATAATAACATTTTATTAAAATATTATTTAATTCAAAAATCCATTAATTTATCAAAATAAATTTCTTAGTTGAAAATTTACTAAAAATACTATTTGTGATTTAAAAACTATTTACAGAGTTACGATAATAAAATGAATATATATTCATTATTATATACAAAAATAATGCACATAATCATAGTGCAAGTGTCTTGTAACATAACCCCTAATAACACCCGCATAATACCGAAGGGTAAGGTGTGCGATGGTGACAAACTCTTGGGGTGGCTCAGATTACATCGCTCGGGTGGTAATATCTATTAACTTACAATTCTATTTTAGGAAGTTCTGTTTGAGCGTAACATGTTGAATCTCAACTTGGGATTGGTCCAGATCGAAGCCCAATGATTCCACCTCCTTTCTAAGCTCTGACAAATGGGCTTCGTACGACCAAGTCTACTGGATGAGGCCATCAATTATTTTTTCTGATTAAATTGGATTTGTTAAAGAATAATATTTATACTAATCATGTGATCACCATTCAATGACTATATTAGAAAAGGTCACAATTCTAAATGGTATTTTAAAATTAAAAACATAAAACCAAATAAGTGCATACATTTTCCATAACGAAAAGAAGACATTTTGATAGACCAAGAGGAATTTTCATTAATGAATTTTTGGGCTGTTACAATCTCCCCCCCCCCTTAAAAAATTTCTCCCTCAACATTTTATTTTCCCACACTAAAATAGATGTGAGTAACATTGCTTCATCACTTCCTCCAATTCCCACATCACTTATTTAATCTTTTGGTTTCACCACAACACCTTGACGAGGGGCGTTTTATGATTTAGTATAACTTTTTCCCTATGTTCGAAGATCTTCACTGGTTTCTCCTAGTAAGAAAGATAATCCTCTAGCTATACTACCTATGAAGAGAGTACTTTTGAAGGGTCTGGTATATACATAATTAAGAGAAATAAATGAAATACATCATGTACTTTTACAATGGAAGGTTGAAGTTCTAGTCAATAGGCCACAACCCCGAAACGATCAAACAAATCGAAGGGTCCGATGTACCTAGCACTTAACTTCCCCTTCTTTCCAAAAATCATGACCTTCTTCCATAGAGATATGCGTCAAAATACCAAGTCTCTAAATTTAAACTCAATTTCTTGTTGATAGTTCTTGGCATAACTCTTCTGTCGACTCTGGGCTGCCTTGATATGCTGCTGAATGGTTTTCACCTTCTCCACAATTTCTTCGACCATTTCTGGTTCTAGCAGTTTATGATCACCGACTTCATCCCAACATGCTAGTGTTCTGCACCTTTTCCCATAAAGGGTTTCATATGGTTCCATTCATATGATCAAAGGGAAAATGTTATTTTAGGAGAATTCAACCGGTGGAAGATGTTGGTCCCACACTCCTTTGAAGTCCATACAACTTTATCGTAACATATATTTTAGTGTATGAATAGTTTTCTTAGACTGGAAATTAGTTTGAGGGTGATAGGACATACTAATGTTCAGTTCGGTTCTTAGATCATGTTGGATACTTTTCCAAAACTTTGAGGTGAATCTAAAATCATGATCAGATACAATAGATAGTGGTACTCCATGCATCCTTACCACTTGTTTGATGTAAATCCAAGAAATTTGATCCAATGAGAAGTCCTCTCCAATCACGACAAATTGAGGTGTCTTTCTAAGACGATCCATAATGACCCATATATAATTTTTTCCTCTATATGTCCTTGGAATTCTAGTGACAAAGTCAATGGTAATGTTCTCCCAATTTCATGTTGGTATGGGTAGTGGTTGCATAATCCACTTAGACTTTTGCCTATCTGCCTTCATTTGCTGACATACCTGGAACTTGGATGTATATTTAGCAATATAACTTTTCATATTGTCCCACCAAAAGTTTTTTTATAGATATAGATACTTATTTGTGCTCCCCAGGTGAATAGATAAATTAAAACTATGTGCATCATCCAAAAGTTCCTTTTTCATCTTTGAACTTCATGGAACACATAGTCTTTTCCCAAATCTCACAATTCCTTCCATGACAACCATGAACTCAGAGGATTTCCCATTTTTGATAGCTTCCACCCTTTTCATAATTTCCACATCTTTTCTCTGAGCATATTTTATTTTCTCTAAAAGGGATGGTTCAACAATCATTTGAGAAAGGATTGATGATGTTCTTACCTTAACAATTCCCATGTCCATACTCCGAAAATCTAAGAAGATTGGATCCTTCTAAATTCTAATCAATGACAGAATCACTAGATCCTTTCTACATAGATCATCCACCACCTAATTCACTTTCCCATGGTGGTAATGGATTGATCATTCATAATCCTTGATGAGTTCTATCCATCTTTTTTGGAGCATATTAAGGTCTTTATGTGTGAATATATATTTACGGATCTTGTGATCAATAAATATCTAAAACTTTTCCCTATATAATAGTAATTCCCCCAGATCTTCAATGCAAAGATCATAGCCTCCAACTCTAGATCATGCGTGAGATAGTTTTTCTCATTGATTTTCAGGTGCCTTGAGGCATAGGCTATCACTTTATCATTCTGCACTAGCACACAACCCATGCCTTTCTTCGAAGCATCACTAAATACCACACAAAGTTCTTCACTCATGGGTAATGTGAGAACATGCATAGTGATAATCCTCCTTTTCAACTCCTTTAATCTCTCTTATCATTCATCACTCCATGAAAAATTTACTCTCTTCTGAGTTATTTTGGTAAGAGGGTTGGACAATCGTGATAAATTTCTCACAAATCGTCAATAATATCCAGCTAACCCCAAGAATCTATAGATATCTGTTACTGATGTTGGCCTCGTACATCCCTCAATTATAGATATCTTAGATGGATCCATTGATATACCATTTCTTGTGATTATATGACCCAAGAATGATACCTTATTCAACCAGAACTCACACTTTCTTTACTTTTCATAGATCTTCCCTTTCGTTAAAGTCTCTAGTACAGTTCTTAGATGCTCCTCATGATCCTTCTTAGTTTTGAAGTATATTAGAATATCATATATAAATAATACCAAAAATTTATCTAGCTAATCTATAAAGAATCTATTCATCAAATCCATGAAGATTTCTGGAGCATTAGTGAGTTCGAAAGGCATTATTATGAATTCATTGTGCCCGTACCTTGTACAAAAGGTAGTCTTGGGGATATCATCCTTATTCACCCTTACATGGTAATATCCCAACTGAAAATATACATTGGAGAAGTATTTTTCTCCATGCAACTAATAGAACAAGTCATCAATTCGTGGGAGAGGATATTTGTTCTTTATCATGATTTTGTTAGGGTCACTATAATCGATGTAAAGGCACACTGACCCATCCTTCTTCTTAACAAAGAGGACTGGTTCAAACCATGGTGAAGCACTTTGGTGTATAAACCCTTTATCCAGATTATCTTGTAGTTGTTTCTTCAGCTCCTCAAGCTCCACAACATCCATTATATATAGAGTCTTGGATATTGGAAACGTCCTAGGTATAAGATCAATTGATAATTCAACATCTCTTCTTGGAGGACGACCAAGAAATTTCTCGGGAAACACTTCAACAAATTCCCTCACAATAAGAATGTCTTCAAGGATGGTTTCCTCGATAGAATCAATCATCTAAGCTAGATAAACATGATCATAGGGCATTAATATTCACTTTTGAGATGATGGAGCTAAAAAAGATTCATCTTCCTGCACACACTTGTATAGAATCATGGGTCGATTCTCCACATGGAGACTGATTTCCCTCTCAGGGAAATTTATGTTGGCTTTATATCGAGAAAGTGGATCCATGCCAAGAATTTCATCAAATTCCATTAGAGTGAGTATGATGAGGTTCTATAGGACGTTAAATCCACCTATTAAGACATGGGAGGAGTTATATTCATGGGATGTAATGATTGCCCCATTTTCCATACTCACCGACATCTTTACTTCCATGATTTGTGGCAGTGTTGGGATTATTATACTAAACTTTCGAGATATAAAAGAATATGTAGAACCTGAATCAAAAAGTAAGTTCACTATTCTTGAATGAATAACTAGCGTACCTACCACCACTTTGTTTTCGGGGTTCAATTCGGTGGTAGTGATGGAAAAAGCTCACCCTTTCTGCCTTGGAGGTTATTGGTTTCCTAAAAAACCCTTGGCTTAGGGCACTGAGTTTCAAGGTGCCCTAGTTCTTTTTAGTTGAAGTAATTAACAACACTTTGAGGTTATAATAGAGCATTCTTATCATTTGTCACAACCATGGGTTTTTCTTGTCAGTAGTTAACAGCTAGGTGTCCTTCTCTTCCACACCTAAAGAATGCCCTCATCCCCTTCATGAAATTTTTGGGGTGCTTATTTCTTCACCTTTGGAAAGTGGGTGTAGGATTTTCATAGCACCATTGTATTTATACACAAGACCACCAAAATGGACGCCCACCTTATGCTTCTTATCCCCATGATACCCCTGAGATTCTATAATCTCCATTTCAACTTTGAGGGAACATTAGACAATTTCATCATAGCTTTCAAAGTCATAGATCACCAAGGCTTTCTACAGGCTAGGTTTCAGCCCACCAAAGAAGTGATCATCCTTGAATTCTGGGGTAATGACAAATCCAGAGGTGTATCATGAAAGCCTTGTGAAGTTTTCCTCATACGCTCTGACAGATTCAGTGTCTTTTTTTCTTGGGCATCTCATTACCATAGTCACCACATTGATCTTCAAATCGGTTTTTAGCTTGAGTCCCCCTATTAACGTCCATTGGCTAGAATAAATGGAAAGTTAGGGGTAACAAATAAAGGGTAATTCAAAAACAAAAGAAGATGACTTATAAATTAATTTTATTTCCTTAACTTATGAATCTATAAGCTTCAATCTATTTTATCCATGATCTACTTTCTAACATGTATTCTTAGAGGCATTTTTTAAAATTCTCTTAATAACGATTCATAATAATATTGTTAATTTATCAAAGCATATCCCCCAGAAGTGTCATAACCAAGAGGGTATCAAGGCCCGTTGTCGTGTACCGGGACACCCTGAGTCAAGCTCAAAACCCCTTGTCAGATTTTTCACTCCTAGGTACATCTGTGCTAGAACCGCCTCTACCTGCTCGTATCCAGACATGGATGTATTTTCTTAATAAACCACTTACTAAATACTCACCATCACATAGGGGTGTTTTTTTGTTATAATTAGTCTTGTATCTAAGGATTTACTAGGTTTTATAATCATAATCCCAAAAATAACTAAACCAATCTTTTGATACCAACTATAACAACCCTGCTCTTTGTTAAAAACTTAAACATGATTTATTACATAAAACCATCACTTGATACAACTTATAAGATTTAGAGGTACAATTTATTTGGGGATTAGGAACATTATATAATAACTTAAAGTGTAGAACGAAACATCTTATTGAAAACTTCTTTTACATGACCACTACATTCCAACGTACTTAGCGTTGCATAAGATAACATGAGGACATGCACAAGAAAAGGGTGGGATATGAAGCCCAGTAAGGGAATAAACATGGAATAACATGAGAAATACAATACGTGTTAGACAATAGGCATATCAATGGAGCATAAGAGAAACCTGAAAATAAAGGCATGATAAAGCATTATAATCATAACATAGAGATGTGGCGACAACATTTAACATGATATTAGCATGAGCCAAGTCTCATTGCACATGGAGCATGAGTAAACCCTCATTGCACATTAAGAACGAGTAAACCCTAATTGAACTTGAATTAGCATGAGTCAACACTCATTGAACATGAGATATCATGATACTATACTTTACCCAATGAATTGGAGCGCTATTAGGGCACACCCTTCTTAAACATTTCATTTCATGCATAAGTGTGCCACATGGATCATATAACATGGAATCAATCAACATAATAAGTTATTCCAAGATTCAAGAATGTGGAATAATTAAATTAAATTAACATTCAATATATATATGTTCATAAAGGTGAATACCCTAGATAGATACATGGGTATAGTATTCACTACACAATGATCTTGGCTTGGAAAAACACAGTGCAATTTTAGCAGCATAACAGAATGACATAAGAATTAATAAAAATGGTTGGTGAGAGAGGAATGGGTGTTTCATAATATGTACATCAAATAAAAATTAAGGGGTTGGGGTTCATATAGATACATGTCCCAACCAATGTAATGGAATTTATATACGTAATACAAAATTATTTCATAAATGTAAATGAGGAAAGAGAAATTCCTTACGGAATTTTGGCATGGTAACAGGTGTACATGGGAGGCATTAATGAGATAGAAAGGAGATATATCATTACAAAAACATGAATAGGGTATTATGGTGCAGGTGTTAAATCATACCCCAACATTTATAATTGAAAAAGGGTATAACAATATTAGGAAACTTGGACATAAATAAGAAAAGTGAGAATCCCTTACTTGGAAGTGTGACCCCAAACGCTTGGGAGGGGCATGAGAGAGAATTTTTGGGAGATTGGGTCACCTTGGGAGGATTATAGAGAGAGTATGTAAAAGGATGGAGGAACTCCAAAGGCTTTGAGTGAAGAAGAATTGGGAGCTTGGGTGGGTTTATATAGGAAAGGTGAGGGAATTCTTTATTATTTAGGTTTGGGACACCACACAATAAATTAATCAAAACAAAAAAACAGACCATGGTTTTTTCCAAAGGGGAGCAGAAAAAAATATTTTATAATTCCAATGGACAAGCTTCTTAAAATAATAGGGTTTTTTATGTGGGGGTGAGTCACACACTCAAGGAAAATTATTTAAAAAGACAAAATGTTTTATAAGTATTGAAGGGTCCACAAAAGCACTGTAAAATAATCCAAAAAAACCCAAAAGCATATTATTTTAATTGTAAAACATATATTGACCGAACATAATTTTTAGAGTATTTTATTACATCCCTATTGGGTCATTATGATGTCTTAAAACACATTATATATTTTAATGGTATTTAATTTTTAACCAAAACTTTCACTATCTCAAAAGATTATAAAAAATTCACCATTGGCTAATTTCAACATCCTAATTCCAAAAATAATATTAATTTTATCTAAATAATTTTTTAAATATGTGAATTTTCAGTTATAAAATAAAAACTGACTTTTATCAAAAAATCATGTGTTTTGACAAAACCAACTTTCAAACCTTAATTAAAAATTTCAATTGCATTCATAAAAATTATATGATCATTTATACTTAAAAATAGTAATTTAATAATAATAATATTTTATTAAAATATTATTTTTATTCAAAAATCCATTAATTTACCAAAATAGATTCTTTAGTTAAAAATTAACTAAAAATACTATTTGTGCTTTAAAATTTATTTATAGAGTTACAATAATAAAATGAATGTATATTCATTATTATATAAAAAAATAATGCACATAATCATAATGCTAGGGTCTTGTTACATAAACCATTATAACACTCACAGAAGACCAACATGTAAGGTGTGTGATGGTGACAGACTATTGGGGTGGCTCGAATAACATCGCTCGGGTGGTAATCTCAGTCAACTTCCACTTCTCCCGTAGGCGGTTCCGTTTGAGCTTAACATTTTGAAGCTCAACCTGGGCTTGGTCAAGAGCATATCCCAATGATGCCACCTCCTTTCCAAGCTCTAAAAAATGGGATTCGTATGGGGAAAGTCTAATGGACGAGGTTATCGCTTCCTTTGTCCGAGTAAATTGGGTTAGTTAAAGCCCAATATTTATACTAATCATGTGATCAATATTCAACGACTATATTAGCAATGATAAAAATTATTAACGGTATTTTAAAATTCAAAACATAAAACCAAATAAGTGCATAAGTTTTATATAATAACATAGAACATAAAACGCAAAACATATTTATTGGAAACTTCCTTTACATGACCACTACATTCCCTCGTACTTAGAATTGCATGGGATAACCTGAGGACATGTATAAGAAAAGGGTGAGCTATAAAGAACAATAAGGGAATAAACATGGAATAATAGGAGGAATACAATACATGTTAGTAAATAGTCATATCAATGAATCAAACGATGAACATGAACATAAAGTCATGATAAATCTTGATAATCATAACATGGAAATGTGGAAACAATACTTCACATGGAATTAGCATGAGCCAAGGCTCATTGAACATAGAGCATGAGTAAACCCTCATTGAACATGAAGCACGAGTAAACCATCATTTCAATTGAATTAGCATGAGTAAACACTCATTGAGAATTACGTATAATGATACTATATTTTACCCAATGAATTGGAGAGCTATCAGGTCACACCCTTCTTAAACATTTCATTTCATGCATAAGTGTGCCACATGGATCATACTACATGGAATTAATCATCATCATTTATTCTAGGATAAAGGTATGTGGAATAAATACATGAAGATTTATTACCAATAATTAAATGTTCATAAAGGTGAATACCCTTGATATAGAAATGGGCATTGTATTCACTAAATAATGATATTGGCTTGGAAAATTGGTGAAATTTCGGCGGTGTAATGACGTGACATAAGAATTCATAAAAATAGTTGATGAGAGAGAAAGGTGTGTAACATCATATTTAAATTAAATTTATTTCGATGGTGTCATATCGATACATTTCCCAAAATTCTAAATGGAACTTAGATTCATAGTACAAAAGAATTTCTTTAATGTAAATGAGGAGAGAGAAATTACTTACAGAATTTCTGTATAGTAATGGGTGTACATGGGAGGAATTAATGATAGATAAAGGGGTATATAATCATTAACACATAAATAGGGAAGTATGAGGGGGGGGGGTTAAAAATCATACCCCAACATTTAAAATTGAAAATAATAGGACAAAAAAATATTAAAAAACTTGGCTAAAATAAGAAAGGAAAGAATTCCTTACATGGAAATGTGATCCCAAAGGCTTGGGAGGTGATTGAGAGAGACTTCTTGGGAGATTTTGGAACCTTGTAGAGATTATAGAGAGATGATTTTATAGACTGGATTAACTAAAAAGGATTTTAGTGAAGAGGAAGTGGGAGCTTGGGTGATTTTATATAGGAAATGAGAGGGAATTCTTTATTATTTAGGTTTGTGACACCACACATTAAACTAATCAAAACCAAAAACCATCTTATGTTTTTGCACATGATTTTTACCAAAGAGGAGTGGAAAATAACATTTTATAAATATAATGGCCGAACTTCTTAAAATAATAGGGTTTCTTTTGTGGAGGTGTGTCACACTCTCAAGGAAATCAATTTAAAAAGCTGAAATGTTTTATAAGTATTGAAGGGTCTACTAAAGCTTTGTAAAAAAAATCAACCAAACCAAAAATCACATTATTTTAATTTTAAAACATATATTGGCCGAACATAATGTGTATAGTATTTTATTATATCACTATTGCATCATTTTGATGTCATACAATACATTATATATTTAAATGGTATTTAATTTTTACCCAAAAATTTGACTGTCTCTAAAAATTATGAAAAATTCACCGTTGTATAATTTCGATGTCCTGACTCCAAAAATAATATTCATTTTATCTAAATAATTTTCTAAATATGTGTATTTTCACTTTGAAAATAAAAACTGACATTTATAAAAAAATCACGGGTTTCGACAAAAACAGTTCTCAAACCTTAATAAAAAATTACAATTGTATTCATAAAAATTACATGATCATTTATAAATAATAAATTTAATTTAATAAAAATAAATTTTTATTAAAATTTTATTTAATTCAAAAATCCAATAATTTATAAAAATAGATTCCTTTGTTGAAAATTAAATAAAAATACTTTTTGTGCTTTAAAAACTATTTATAGAGTTACAATAATAAAATGAATGTATATTCATTACTATATAAAAAAGTAATGCACATAATCATAGTTCTAGGGTCTTGTTACAAGACCTCTTATAACACCTGTATAAGACCAATGGGTAAGGTGGGAATGACACTACTATAAATATGGCTTTTAACAGCACTAAAAAAGGCCTTTAACAGCACTAAAAAAGCAATATTAATGCCGGCGAAGATAAGGGGGGGGGGGTCCCCTTTATCATCTCTCCAAAAAGCACTGATAAAGACCCCTTTTATCAGTACTTTTTTTAGCGCTGATAAAAATAAAAAAAATTTAAAAAAATTAAAAACAAAATACTGCCAATCTCAGGGGGGATTTTTACAGCACTTGAACCCCCTTTTATCAGGGCTATCCTGCACCTCAAGCACTTGCACGCACCACATACACCCTTTATCAGCTCTAGACCCTCTAAATAAACCTTGCGCGCTCGCCCCTACCTCCACCCATATTTGATCTCGAGACCTCCCCCCTGCGCACCAAAAGCCGTTAGCACTCCCCTATATTGATTTGTTCTCTTATTTATGATATATCTATTTATTTATATATATATAGTTATATATATATATATAGTTATATTTATTCGTATAGTAATATATATTTATATTAATATATATATAGTTATATTAATATATATTTATATATAGTTATATTAATATATATATATATAAATAAATATTCATATGTTGGTATTTTAAATAAAATGGATATAATTTATTATTTAGATAAAGATAATATATTTTATATGTAAATATGTTTAATTATTTATTTAAAAAATTTAATTTTTAGGTGTGAATATATAAAATATATGTATATATAGTTATATATTTGATTATAACTAGCAGTGCAGTATAAAAAACAATAAAATTTCAAAGATATAATATCAATATGAATGTAATAACTTGGAATAAATTCAGTACCCACCAAAAAAGCCAACAATACCCCCTTAAACGAGGCTGAAAATCCACAAAATGTTTAAAAAATTGGGGTACCCCGACTAAAAACTCAGTTTTGGAGGCCTTCTAGGCATATTTTGGCCTCGAAAGAACATTGACTAGGGTTTCCCCTAGTTGTTTTGATGTAGAGATCGTCACATGCTTTGATTTGATATGTGGTAGAGCTCAAATGGACACCCGGATCAAAAGTTATGGCCGTTTGAAGTTTGTGTTGCGTTTTCCACAAATTTTGGAACTTTTTTTTAGTCTTTAAATTGTTATTAAATGAAAATTACTCCATAATAATTAGAAAATTATTAATTAATAATATTTTTTTTAATCTTTTTATAACCCATTCTCACTAAATATCTTTTATATTAAGTATAATAATTGTAAATGTATATTTATACTTATCTAAAGTATATTTAAAATTATATATTATATTTATATCAATATAACTATATTGATATATTTATATATTAATATATTATTTTTAAATAAATGTTTTTTTGAAGTCGAAACCTTTATCAGTGCTTTTAAAAAAAGCACGGATAAAGGCCCCCCTTTATCAGCGCTACTAAAAAAAGCGCTGATAAAGGGGGTCCCTTTATCAGCGCTAAAAAAAGCTCTTATAAAGGGGGGAATTTATCAACGCTAAAAAAGCACTGATAAAGGGGTACTTTTATCATCACTTTTTCTAGCGCTGATAAAGGTACCCCCCTTTATCAGCACTTTTTCGATAGCGTTTATAAAGGGGTGGCGCTGGCCTTGCCCATTTTTGTGGTAGTGTGGTGACAGACTCTTGGTGTGGCTCAAATAACAATACTCAGGTGGTAATCTCTATCAACTTCCACTTCTTCCATATGAGGTACCATTCAAGATTAACATATTAAATCTCAGCTTGGGCTTGGTCAAGAGCGAAGCCCAATGAAGCCACCTCCTTTCTGAGCTCCGATAAATGGGCTTCGTATGAGGAAAGTATACTAGATGAGGCCCTCAATTCCTTTGTCTGAGTAAATTGGATTTGTTAAAGCACTATATTTATAATAATCGTGTGATCATTGTTCAATAAATATATTAGTAATGGTCACAATTCTTACCAGTATTTTCAAATCCAAAACATAAAACCAAATAAGTGCGTACATTGTACATAACCATAAGAAGACATTTAAATAGACCCAGAGGAATTTTCATTAATGAATTTTTGGGTCATTACAATCTTCCCCCTTTAAGAAAATTTTCCCTCATAATTTCCTTTCCCACACTAAAACAGACATGGGTAACTTTTCTTCATTATTTCATCTGATTCCCACATCGCTTCCTCAAACTTTTTGTTTCATCACAACACCTTGAGGAGGGGAATGTTCTTATTTTGTAGAAATTTTTCTGTACTCTCTAAGATCTTCACTGGTTTCTCCTTGTAAGAATGTTCATCCTATAACTGTACTACCTCCAAAAAGAGTACATGTGAAGGGTCTGGTATGTACTTCCTTAATAGGGAAACCTGAAACACATCATGTACTTTGGCCATGGTAGGTGGAAGTGCTAGTCGATAGGCCACAACCCTGACACGATCAAGAATCTCGAAGGGGACGATGTACCTAGGAATTAACTTCCCTTTATTTCAAAATATCATGACCTTCTTCCACAAAGATATGTGTAGAAACACCATGTCTCTCACTTGGAATTAAAGTTCATGTTGATAGTTGTCTTCATAACTCTTCTGTAGACTTTGGGCAACCTTGATATATTGCTGAATGATTTTCACCTTTTCCACCATTTCATTATCCATTTATGGTCCTAGCAGCTTACTCTCACCAACTTCTTCCCAACAAGTTGGTGTTCTGCACCTTTTCCCAAAAAGGGATTCATATGGTACCATTCAGATGCTCGAGTGGAAAATGTTATTTTAGGAGAATTCCACAAGTGGAAGATATTGGTCCCACCCTTCTTTGAAGTCCATAGAACATGATATTAACAAATTTTCCAGTATCTGAATAGTTCGATCAGATTGGCCATCAGTTTGTGGTTGATAGGTTATAATGAAGTTCACTTCATTGCTTAGAGCATGTTGGAGACTTTTCCTGAAATTCGAGGTGAATCTCGGATCACGATCAGATAAAATAGATAGTGGTACTCCATACAGCCTTACCACTTCTTTGATGTAAATCCGTGCAAGTTGATCTAATGAGAAGTCCTCTCAAATCACAATAAAGTGAGGTGTCTTTATAAGATAGTCCACAATGACCCATATAGCATTGTTTTCTCTATATGTCATTGAAATTCTAGTGACAATGTCCATGGTAATGTTATCTCACTTCCATGTTAGTATGTGTAGTGGTTACATCATCCCCTTAGATTTTTTCCTCTCTGCCTTCACTTTCTGACATACTAGACACTTTGATGTATTTTTAGCAATCTCTATTTTTATATTGTCCAACAAAATGTTTTCTCAGAGATCTTAATACATCTTTGTGCTCCGTGGGTGAATAGAGAAATTCGAACTATGTGCATCATCCAAGAGTTCTTTCTTCATCTTGGGACTTTATGGAACACATATCCTTTTCCCAAATCTCACAATTCCTTCCTTGTTAACCATGAAATCTAAGGATTTATTATTTTTGATAGCTTCCACCCTTTTCAAAATTTCTACATCCTTTCTTTGAGCATCCTTTATTTCCTCCAAGAGGGACGGTGGAGTAATTATTTGGGAAAGGATTGATGATGTCCCTCCCTTAATGATTCCCATGTTCATCCTCTCCAAACCTAAGAAGATTGGATCCTTCTCATTTCTCATCAGTGATAGAATCACTGAATCCTTTCTACTTAGATCATCCTGCAGCTTGTTCGCTTTCATAGGGGGGTAATGGATTGATCAGTCATAATCCTTGATGAGTTATATCGATCTTCATTGGCGCATATTATGATTTTTCTATATGAATAGATATATGAGGCTCTTGTGACCAGTATATATATTACACTTCTCCCCATAGAGATAATGCCTATATATTTTCAATGTAAAGTTCATAGCATCCAATTCCAGATCATGCGTGGGATAGTTTTTTCTCATGGATTTTCAGCTTCCATGAGGTGTAGGCTATCACATTATCATTTTGCATCATCACCCAACCCATTCCATTCTTCAAAGAATCACTAAATACCAAAAAATGTTCTCTACTTGTGGGTAATGTGAGAATGGAGAGAGTGATAATCCTCCTTTTCAACTCCTTGATGATATCTTCGTATTCATCACTCTAAGAAAACATTACTCCCTTCCGAGTTAGCTTGGTAAGTGGATTGGACAATCATGAGAAATTTCTCAAAAATCATCGATAATATCCAGCTACCCCCAAGAATCAATGGATATCTATTACTGATGTTGGCCTCTTCCATCCCTCAATTGTAGTTGTCTTGGAGGGATCCACTGATATCCCATTTCATGTGATGACATGAAAAAAGAATGAGATCTCCTTCAACCAGAACTCACACTTTCTGTACATTTCATAGAGCGTCTCCTTCCGCAAAATATATAGTAAAGTCCTTAGATGATCCTCATGATCCTCCTTTGGTTTGGACTATATTATAATATCATCTATAAATACTACCACAAATTTTTCAAGGTAATCTCTAAAGACTCTATTCATCAAATCCATGAAGATTGCTGGAGCATTAATGTGTTTTATGACATCATAATGACCCAATAGTGATGTAATAATTTTTTAAAAGGGAATTCCCCTATGTCACCTTTTTGAACCCTCCACAATTGGAAACCCCCCTCCCCCATGAAGAGGTCACTCCCCTGAGGTAGCGCCCCAACCGAGGAAGGAGCCGTTGCTAGCCAAGATGGCAGAGCGTCCTGGAGGGTGACAGCCCGACACCGACGGTCCGTCAAGCAATCCGTCAGCGATTGGGCCACACCAATAGTGATGTAATATAATACTCTAAAAATTATATTTTTCCAATATATGTTTTAACATTAAAATAATGTGATTTTAGGTTTGTTTGATTTTTTTACGAAGCTTTAGTGGACCTTTCAATACTTATAAAACATTTTATCTTTTTAAATCAATTTCCTTGAGAGTGTGACTCACCTCCAAAAAAGAAACCTGATAATTTTAAGAAGCTCGGCCATTTTAATTATAAAATATTGTTTCCAAATTCCCTTTGGAAAAAACCATGAGAAAAAACCATGGGCTGGTTTTTGGTTTTGATTAGTTTAATGTGTGGAGTCCCAGACCTAAATAATAAAGAATTCTTTCTCTTTTCCTATATAAACCCACCGAAGCTCTTACTTACTCTTAAATAAAAGCCTTTGTAGTTCTTCCAACATCTGAACTCCTATCTCTAGAATCCTCCAAAGGTTCCCCAAGCTCCCAAGAATTCATTCTCAAGCCCCTCCCAATCCTTTGGATTAAGATTTCCAAGTAAGGTATTTCTTCCTTTCTCATTTTAAATAATTTTCTTAATATTATTATGCCCTTTTATTCTCAATTATAAATTTTTGGGTATGATTTTTCACCTCCCCCATACTGCCCGATTTATGTTTTAATGATGAGATACCCCTTTCTCTCTCATTAATACCTCCCATGTACACCCGTTACGATGCCAAATTTCTGCAAGTAATTTCACTCTCCTCATTTACATTCAAGAAATTATTTTGTATTATGAATATAAGTTTCATTACATATGTTGGAACATGTATCTATATGACCCCATTACTTTCCATTTCATGTACATATGTCGAGACACACCTTTCTCTCTCATCAACCATTTTTATGAATTCTTACGTCACACTATTACGCTGTCGAAACTGTACCGATTTCTAAGCCAATGTCATTGTGTAATGAATACCATGCCCATTTCTCTATCAAGGGTATTCACTTTTATGAAAATTTAATTATTTATTATAAATCTTCGTGTATGTATTCTATAACTCTTTATCTTGAAATAAATGATGATGATTGATTCCATGTTGCTTGATCCATGTGGCACACTTATGCATGAAATGAAATGTTTAAGAAGGGTGCACCCTAAGAGTGCTACAATGCATTGGGGAAAGTATAATATCACGTTATTTCATGTGAAATGAGTTTTTTACTCATTATAATTCAAGTGCAATGAGGTTTTACTTGAATTTCATGTGTAATGAGGGTTTACTCATGCTCTATGTGTAATGAGCCTTAGCTCATGCCAATTCCATGTTAGGTGTCGTTTCCACATTTCAATGTTATGATTATCTTGATTTATTATGCTATTATGTTCATGATCCTCTTGTGATCCATTGAAATATCTATGGACTAACATATATTGTATTCGTCATGTTATTCCATGTTTATTCCCTTACTGGGCTTTATATATCACCCTTCTATTATTCATGTCATCAGGTTATCACATGAAATGCTATGTATGAGGGAATTTAGTGGTAATGTAATTTTTTTTTTCATTAACGATATTGTGTGTTTTATGTTCTAAGTGGTTATGTATTGTTCATAAGTCCCAATGACAGTAGACCTCCCAATCTTCTATGTTGTATAAATTTAATTTTATTATTATGTGAAACATATGCACTCATTTGGTTTTATGTTTTGGAGTTTAAAATAATGTTAAGAATTGTTAACATTGCTAATATAGCCATTGAAAAGTGATCACATGATTAGTATAAATGTAGGGCTTTAAAAAATCCAATTCAATCAGACAAAGGAAGTGATGACTTCATCCAGTAGACTTTCCCCAAACGAAGCCCATTTATCGAAGCTCAGAAAGGAGGTGTCTTCTTTGGGATTCACTCTTGACCAAGACCAAGCCGAGCTTAAAAATGTTAAGCTCGAACAAAACCACCTACGAGAGAAGTGGAAGTTCATAGAGATTTCGATCCGAGCAGTGTTATCCGAGCCACCCCAAGAGTCTATCACCATCACACACCTTTCCCTTCGGTCTTATGCGGGTGTTATAAGGGGTTATGTTACAAGACCCAAGAAATATGATTATGTGAATTATTTTTTTTATATAATAATGAATATACATTCATTTTTTTATTGTAACTCTGTAAAAAGTTTTTAAAGCACAAATAGTATTTTTAATTAATTTTTAACTAAAGAAATATTTTTATAAATTAATAAATTTTTTAATTAAATAATATTTTAATTAAGTATTATTATTATTAAATTAATTTTATTAATTATAAATGATCATGTAATTTTTATGAATGCAATTTTAATTTTTTTATTAAGGCTTGAAAGTTGTTTTTGTCTAAACCCATGATTTTTCGATAAATGTACATTTTTATTTTAAAATTGAAAATTCACATATTTAAAAAATTAATTAGATAAAATGAATATTTTTTTTGGAATAAGTATTTTGAATTTATCGAATAATTAATTTTTCATAATTTTATGAGACAGTCGAATTTTTAGGTAAAAATTAAATACTGTTTAAATATATAATGTGTTTTATGACATCATAATAACCCAATATTGATGTAATAAAATACTCTATGCATTATTTTCGGCCAATGTATGCTTTACCATTAAAATAATGTGATTTTAGGTTTGTTTGATTATTTTTACAAAGCTTTAGTGGACCCTTCAATATATATAAAACATTTTAGCTTTTTAAATTGATTTCCTTGAGAGTGTGAATCACCTCCACATAAGTAACCTTGTTATTTAATGAATATTGTCCATTTTCCTTATAAAATGTTTTTTCCCACTCCCATTTTAAAAAGACAATGGATAAAAACCTTGGTCTGGTTTGTGGTTTTGATTAGTTTAATGTGTGGTGTCTCAAAACTAAATAATACAGAATTCCTTCTCCTTTCTTATATAAACCCACCCGAGCTCCCACTTCCTCTTCACTAAAATCCATTTGTGTTCGTCCAACCTCTTTAATACTCTCTATAAAATCCTCCTAAGTCACTCCAAGATCCCCAGAATTCTCTCTCAATCCCATGCCAATCCTTTGGGATTACATTTCCATGTAGAATTCCTTCCTTTCTCATTTTAGCCATGTTTTTTAATATTGTTCTGTCCTTTTAATTACAATTTGAAATGTTGGGGTATGATTTTTCACCTCCCCCATACTTCGATATTTATTTATTAATGATTATATACCCCTTTATCTCTCATTAATTCCTCCCATGTATGTCCGTTACTATTCCAAATTCCTGTAAGTAATTTCTCTCTCCTCATTTACAGTCAAGCAATTATTTTGTATTATGAATCTAAGTTCCATTAAATATGTTGGGACATGTATATTTACAACCAAATTAATGTACATTTCATGTAAATATAATGAGACACCCCTTTCTCTCTCATCAACCATTTTTATGAATTCTTACATCACACTGTTATGCTGCCGAAATTGCACAGATTTTCCATGCCAATGTCACTGTGTAGTGAATACCATTCCCATTTCCCTATCAAGGGTATTCAGCTTTATGAAAATTTACATATTGATTATAAATATTCATGTATTTATTACACATCCCTTTATCATGTAATAAATGATGATGATTGATTCCATGTTGTTTGATCCATGTGGCAAACTTATGCCTGAAATGAAATGTTTAAGAAGGGTGAACCCTAATAGCTCCAATGAATTGTGTAAAGTATAGTATCATGATACAATATGTGAAATGAGTGTTTACTCATGATAATTCAAGTGCAACGAGGTTTTAATCATGGTTCATGTTCAATGAGGGTTTACTCATTATATACATGCAATGTGGCTTGGCTCATGCTAATTACATGCTAAGTGTTGTTGCCACATTTCCATGTTAGGATTATCATGATTTATCATGACTTTATGTTCATGTTACTCTTAGAAAACATTGATATGACTATTGACTAACATGTATTGTATTCCTCATGTTATTCGATGTTTATTACCTTACTGGGCTTTATAGCTCACCCTTTTCTTATGCATGTCCTCAAGTTATCCCATGCAATGCTAAGAATGAGGGAATGTAGTGGTCATGTAAAGGAAGTTTTCAATAAAGATGTTGTGTGTTTTATGTTCTAAGTTGTAATGTAATGTTCCTAATCCCCAAAGACACTAGACCGCTCGATCTTCTATGTTGTTTCAATTTAATTTTATGTAATAAATCAGGTTTAAGTGTGTAATAAAAAGCAGGCTTGTTTTAGGTATTACTAGAGGATAGTTTTAGTTATTTTTGTGATTAGGATTAGAAAACCTAGTGAAGACTTAGATACAAGACTATGTATAATAAAAAATAATCCCTAAGTTTTGGTGAGTATTGAGTAATTGGTTTATCAAAAAAATACACCCCTCTCTGGATACGAGCAGGTAGAGGAGGCTCTGGCACAGATGTACCTAGGAGTGAAACCTCTGACAAGGATTTTTGGGCTTGACTCTGGGTATCCTGGTACATGACAATAGGCCTTCCTGCACTCTTAGATATGACACTCCCAGGGGATATGTATTGGTAATTTCACAAGCATAGTATGTACCATTATTAAGGGAATAAAAAAATTCCCATAATAATATATGTTACAAAGTAGATCATGGATAACATAGATTGAAGACTATATATTCATAAGTTAAGGAAATAAAAGCTATTTATTAGTCATCTGTTTTTTCCTTGGATTACCCTTTATGTGTTACCCATAACTCTCCTTTTATTCCAGCCAATGGCCGATAATAGGAGGACTTAGGCTAATAACTGATGCAAAGACCAATGTGATGACTATTCTAATGAGATGCCCAATCCAATGAGAGCCGGAATCACAAACTTTGTCATGATACTCTCTCAGTTAACTCGATCATTGAATAGAAACATGGGTCAAGAGAATCATTCCCCCCCACCCAAGAAAGAACAAGACTCTATTGAGAGATTCATGAGACAAATTACCCTACTTTTAATGAATCATATGATCCCTCAATCATCAAACAATGGATCAAATCCATTGAAAAGATCTTCTCCATCCTTCAATGTTCTGAAAAAGAAAAGGTTAAATTGGTCGCTTATCGTATGGAGGGTGAATCTGATCAATGGTGGACATTGATAAAAAATACAAAGTCGGAGGAGGATATCGAGGTGTTAGAATAGAAGGATTTCTAGAAGATGTTTTTTGATAAATAATTTCTGTGCACCCTCTGGATTAATATAGAAAGGGACTTCCTTGTCTTCAATCAAAAATATGAAACATTTGTTGGAGCGTATGAGGAAAACGTCACAAGGCTTTCAGGATATGCCTCTAGATTTTTTGTTACCCCCGAATGAAAATTTGACCGCTTATTTGGTGGGATAATACCTAGCTTTCAGAAAACCCTGGTGATCCATGAATTCAACTGCAATGAGAAAATTGTCTGATATGCCTTCATGGTCAAAATGGAAGTTAGAAAATCTTAGGGGTATCATAGTGATAATATGCATAATGTGGACATCAATTCTGGTGGTCTGCTAGAAAAATCCAACGGTGCTAAGAAGATCCATCACCCCATTTTCCAAAGGTGCGGAAAGAAGCACCTGGGAAATTGTTTGAAGGGGATGAGGAAATTCTTTAGGCGTTGAAGAGAAGGACACCTATATGTTAACTGATGAGAAGAAAAAACTATGGCTGGGATAGAGGAGAGTAACACTCCATTCGAACCTCAATGCACTTTTCCTTGCTTCAAATTCAATGAACAAGGGCACCTTGGAAATAAGTTCCCTAAGACAAGGGTTTTAGGAGGCAACCAACAACCTCCAAGGCAACAAGGGAGATCTTTTTACATCACTACCACCGAAGTGAACTCTGACAATGAAGTGGTGATAGGTATGGTAGTTATTCATTCATGAATTGTGAACATACCTTTTGATTTAGGTTCTATGCATTATTTTTTATCCTAAAATATTAGTAGAACAATCCCAACGCCACCAAAAATCACGGAAGTAAAGATGTCAGTGAGTATTTCAAATGGGGCGATCATTGCATCCTATGAATATAACTCCTAACTTGTCATAATTTGTTGATTGAACTTCCAGGAGAACCACATCATACTCACTATGGTGGAATTTGATGAAATTCTCAACATAGATTGGATTTCCTTATATAGAGCCAACATAAATTTCTGTGAGAGGGAAATCACTCTCCATGTGGAGAATCGACCCCCGATTTTTTACAAGTGCAAGGAGGAAGATGAATCTTCTTTAGTTCCATCATCTCAATATAGGATATTTCTACCCTATGAGAATGCGTATCTTGATGAGATGATTGAGCCTAAAGATGCAACCATCCTTGAAGACATGCCAATTGTGAGGGAATTCACTGAAGTGTTTCCCGAGAAATTTTCTGGTCTTCCTCCTAGAAGAGATGTTTAATTCTCAATTGATCTTATTCCTGGCATGTTTCCAATATTCATGACTCTATATAGAATGATTTTTGTGGATCTTGAGGAGATTAAGAATCAACTACAGGAGAATCTGGATAAAGGGTTTATATTCCCAAGTGCTTCACCATGGGGTGCACCAGTCCTCTTCATCAAGAAGAAGGATGGGTCAATGCACCTTTGCATCAATTGTTGTGAGTCTAACGAAATCAATATAAAGAACAAGTATCTTCTCCCACAAATTGATGACTTTTTCAATCAACTGTATGGATCACAATACTTTTACAAGGTATATTTGTAGTCGAAATATTACCAAGTAAGGGTGAAGAAGGAGGATATCCCCCAAACCGCCTTTCGTACAAGGTACGAGCACTATGAATTCATAGAAATTCATTTCAGACTCAGTAATGCTCCATTAATATTCATTGATTTAATGAATAGAGTCTATAGAGATTACCTATAAAAATTTGTGGTAGTCTTTAGAGATGATATTATAATATACTCAAAAACTATGGAGGATCATGAGGAGTATCTAAGAATTATACTAGAGACATTGAGAAAGGAGAAGATCTATGCAATTTTCAACAAGTGTGAGTTATGATTGAAGGATGTATCATTATTAGTCCATATCATCACAAGAAATGAGATATTTTTGGATCCCTCCAAGATAGATGCAATAGAGGGATGACCGAGGCCAACATTGGTAACAGATATCTGTAGCTTCTTTGGGTTAGCTGGATAGTATCGATGATTTGTGAGAAATTTCTCATGATTTCCCACACTCTTACCAAGATAACTAATAAGGAAGTAAAGTTTTCTTGGAGTGATGAATGTGAAGAAATCTTGAAGGAGTTGAAAAGGAGTCTTATCGCTACACCTGTGCTAACTTTACCCACAAATAGAGAACTTTTTGTGGTACTCACTGATACATAGAAGAAGGGAATGGGCTGTGTGTTAATGCAAAATGGCAAATTCATTTCCTATAATTTAAGGAAATTGAATGTTCATGAGAAGAATTATCCAACACATGATCTGGAGTTGGCTGTGGTGATATTCGCTTTAAAAATTTAGAGGCATTATCTCTTTGGGGAGAAGTGTTAAATATATACGGACAAAAAAAGCCTCATGTATATATTCACATAGAAATAGTTGAACATGCACCAATGAAGAGGGTTATAGATGATCAGAGACT
Source organism: Viscum album (assembly GCA_963277665.1). Classification (NCBI taxonomy): domain Eukaryota; kingdom Viridiplantae; phylum Streptophyta; class Magnoliopsida; order Santalales; family Viscaceae; genus Viscum; species Viscum album. The sequence continues at coordinate 1,466,120,471 of OY728156.1, read as the reverse complement.
ACGACTGATCAATCCATTACCACCATGGGAAAGAAAACAAGGTGGATGATGCTCAAAGTAGAAATGACCCAATGATTATATCATTCTTTATAATTGAGAAGGATCCAATCTTCTTAGATGCGATGAAGATGGAAATGGGAGTCATAAAGAAGGGAACATCATCAATCCATTCACAAATGATTTCTCAATCGTCTCTTTTGGAAAGGATAAAGGATGCTCAAAAGAATGATTTGGGAATTTAGAATAAAGTGGAATCTATCAAAAAAGGGAAATCCTCAGAGTTCAATGTTAATGAAGAAAGAATTGTTAGATTTGGATAAATACTATGTGTTCCATCAAGTCTAGAGCTGAAGAAGGAACTTTTGGATGATTCACATAGTTCAAATTTCTCTATTCACCTAGGAAACACAAAGATGTATTGAGATCTCCGAGAGAATTACTGGTGGGATAATATGAAGAATGATATCACTGAGTATACATCAAAGTTCCTCATGTTTCAGCAAGTGAAGGAATATAGGCAAAAGTCTAAGGGGATGATGCTACCATTGCCCATACCAACATGAAAATGGGAGAACAACACTATGGAATTTGTCACTGGACTTCCAAGGACATCCATAGGAAACAATGCTATATGGGTCATTGTGGATCATCTTATGAAGAAACCTCAATTTATCATGACTCGAGAGGACTTATCATTGAATAAACTTGCACGTATTTTCATCAAAGAAGTGGTAAGGTTGCACGGAGTACCACTATCTATTATATCCGATCGTGATCTGAGATTCACCTCGATGTTCTGGAAAAGACATCAACATGCTCTGGATACTGAACTGAACTACAGTATGACATATCATCCTCAAACTGATAGAAAATATGAATGAAATATTTAGAAATTGGAAGATATTGTTAATATCATATTATATGGACTTTATAGGAGGGTGGGACCAACATATTCCACTGGTTGAATTCTCCTACAATAACAGTTTCCATTCGATCATCTGAATGGCACCATATGAAGACCTTTATGGTAAAAGGTGCAAAACATCAACTTGTTGGGATGAAGTCGGTGAGTGTAAGACGATAGAACCTGAAATGGTCGAAGAAATGGTGGATGGAGGAGTCTTCAATATGCTTTGGACACTGAAATGAACTTTAATATGACCTATCATCCTCAAACTGATGGCCAATCTGAGTGAACTATTCAGACACTGAAGGATATGTTAAGATAATGTTCAATGGAATTTAAAGGAGGACGGGATAAATATATATTTTTTTTTGAATTATACTATTATAAGAGTTTCCACTCGAGCATCCAAATGACACCTTATAAAGCCCTGCATGGGATGAGGTAGAAAAAACTGACATACTGGGTTGAAGTCAGTGAGTGTAAGCTGCTAAGACTAGAAATGGTCGAAGAAATTGTAGAGAAGGTGAAAACCATTCAACAACATATCAAGTCATCCCAAAGTCAACAGAAGAGTTATGCAGAAAATCATCAAAGAGACCCTGAATTTAAAGTTTGAGACATGGTGTTTCTATGCATATCTATATGGAATAAAGTTATGAGGTTTGGAAATAAGTGAAAGATAAGTCCTAGGTACATTATCCCCTTCGATATTCCTGATCGTTCCAGGGCTGTGGCCTATCGACTAGCACTTTCACCTCCCATGGACAAAGTACATGATGTAATTCATGTATCCCTATTAAGAAAGTACATATGAGACCCTTCAACTGTACTCTCTTTAGAAGAATTATAGCTAGAGGACGATCTTTCTTATGAGGAGCAAGCAGTGAAGATCTTAGATCATATGGAAAAGTTCTACGAAATAATACAATGCCCCTTGTGAAAGTGTTGTGGAGAAACCACATGTTTAAATAAACGACATGGAAATCAGAGGAAGTGATGAAGAAGAGTTACCAGAATCTGTTTTAGTGAGGGAAAATGAAATTTCGATGGAAAATAAGGGGGGAAGATTGTCACAACCCAAAAATTCATTAATGAAAATTCTTCTAGGTATATTTAAATATCTTATTTTGGTTATGTAAAAAGAATTCACTTATTTGGTTTTAAGTTTTTGGATTTTAAAATACCATTAATAATTTTGACCATTTCTAGTTTAGAAATTGAACAGTGATCACTTGATTAGTATAAATATAGGGCTTTAACAAATCAAATTTACCCAGACAAAGGAAGCGATGATCTCATCCACAAGAGATGCCCCATATGAAGCCCATTTTTTAGATCTCAGAAAAGAGTTGGTGTCATCGGGCTTCACTCTTGTCCATGCCCAATTCGAGCTTCAACATGTTAATCTTGAACGGAATTTCCTACAGGAGAAGTGGTTGTTGATAGAGATTACCACCCGAGCGATGTTATTCGAGCCGCCCCAAGAGTTTGTCACCATCGCACACCTTACCCTTCATTATTATGTGAGTGTTATAAAGAGTTATGTAACAAGACCCTAGCACAATGATTATTTTCATTATTATTTTCATATGATAATGAATATAGACACATTTTATTATTGTAACTATGTAAATAGTTTTATAAGAAAAAATAATATTTTTAGTTAATTTTCAACTAAGGAATATATTTTGATAAATTAATGGATTTTTGAATTAAATAATATTTTTATAAAATATTATTATTATTAAATTATTTTTACTAATTATAATGATCATATAATTTTTATGAATGAAATTGTAATTTTTTATTAAGGTTTGAAAGCTGTTTTTGTCAAAACCCATGATTTTTCGATAATTGTCGACTTTTATTTTAAAAGTGAAAATTAACCTATTTAGAAAATTATTTAGATAAAATGAATATTTTTTTTGGAATCAGGACATCAAAATTATCCAATGGTGAATTTTAATAATTTTATGAGACAATTGAATTTTTGGGTAAAAATTAAATATTGTTTAAATATATAATGTGTTTTATGACATCATAATGACCCAATATGCTATAATAAAATACTATAAACATTATGTTCGTCCAATATATGTTTTACCATTAAAATAATGTGATTTTAGGTTTGTTTTATTTTTTTACAAAGATTTAGTGGACCCTTCATGACTTATAAAACATTTTAGCTTTTTAAACTGATTTCCTTGAGAGTGTGACTCACCTCAACATAAGAAACCCATTTATTTTAAGAAGTTCATTCATTGTCTTTATAAAATATTGTTTCCCACTCCACTTTGGAAAAAAAAAATTTAAAAACAAATGGGTTGGTTTGTGGTTTTGATTAGTTTAATGTGTGGGGTCCCAAACATAAATATTAAAGAATTCCCTCTCCTTTACTATATAAACCCACACAAGATCACACTTACTCTTCACTCAAAGACTTTGGAGTTCGTCCAACCTCTTTCCACCTCTATTTATAATACTCATAATGCACCCCATGCTTCATAGAAGTCTCTCTCAAGCCCCTCCCAAGCCTTTGGGATCACACTTCCAAGTAAGGGATTCCTTCCTTTCTCATTTCAGCCAAGTTTCTTAATATTGTAATGTCCTTTTATTTTCAATTATAAATATTGGGGTATGAATTATCACCTCTTCCATACTGACAAATTTATGTTTGAATGATTATATACCCCTTTATCTCTGATTAATTCCTCCCATGTATAGCCGTTACCATATAGAAATTCCGTAAGGAATTTCTCTCTCCTCATTTACATTCAAGCAATTATTTTGTATTATAAATCTAAGTTCCATTAAATATGTTGGTACATGTATCCTTATGAACCCTTACTATAAATTTCATGTAAATATGATGATACACCCCTTTTTCTCTCATCAACCATTTTTATTAATTCTTATGTCACGCTGTTACGCTGCCGAAATTGCATCGATTTTCCAAGACAATGTCATTGTGTAGTGAACACCATGCTTATTTCTCTAAAAGGTTATTCAACTTTATGAACATTTACTTATTGATCATAAATCTTAATGTATGTATTCTACATTCCTTTATCATGGAATAAATTATGATGATTGATTCCATGTTGTATGATCCAATTGGCACAGTTATGCCTGAAATGAAATTTTTAAGAAGAGTGCACCCTGATCACGTTCCAATGCATTGGGTAAAGTGTATTATCATGATACGTAATGTGAAATGAGTGTTGACTCATGATAATTCAATTGAAATAGGGTTTTACTCGTGCTTCATGTGAAATGAGGGTTTACTCATGCTCCATGTGAAATGAGCTTTGGCTCATGCTAATATCATGTTAAATGTTGTTGCCACATCTCCATGTTATGATTATCATGATTTATCATGACTTTATGTTCATGTTCCTCTTATGATACATTTATATGACTATTAAATAACATGTATTGTATTCCTCATGTTATTCTAGGTTTATTCCCTTAGTGGGATTTATAGCTCATCCTTTTCTTATGTACGTCCCCATAGTTTCTGTTTTTAGTTTATCCGGGAAGTACTAAGATGTACATAGATCTTCGGGAGTATTACTGGTTGGATGGAATGAAGAGAGAAATTATTGAATTTACTATGAAGTGTTTTACTTGTCAAAAGGTTAAAGAAGTTAGGAAATTACCGAAAGGTATGATTCCATCTTTATTGGTAACATAGTGGAAATGAGAAAAATATATCCATGGACTTCATTGTGGGATTACCAAAGACATATCGAGGTAATAATGAAATCTGGCTTATAGTTGAACAATTGACTAAATGTTCTCATTTACTTCCTATTTTAGACACTTTATCTCTAGATCGTCTTTCCTCATTGTATGTTAAAGATATATTCAGGTTTCATGGAGTTCCCCTCTCCATTGTATCTGATTGTGATCCCAGGTTTACTTATAACTTTTGGAAAGGCCATCAGAAGTCATTGGGTACCGAATTAAATTTTCGTACAACTTTTCATCCTCAATCTGATGGGTAGTCGGAATAAACAATTCATACATTAGAAGATATGCTATATTCTTGCTCAATGGATTACCAGGAAAGTTGGGACTCATATCTTTCTTTGGTGGAATTTTATTATAATAACATTTTTCATTCCAGTATATAGATGGCTCCATTTGAGGCATTTTATGGAAAGATATATCGAACTCTACATTTTTAGGATGAAGTAGGTGAAAGGAAGTTGATGGGGATAGAATTATTAGAAGAGATAGCAGAAAAAGTTCAGTTGATTCAGAAGCACATGAGAACAGCTCAGAGCAGGCAGAAAATTTATGCGGATAACTGGAGGGAGGATCTTTCTTTTGAGGTAGGTGATCATGTATTTCTAAAAGTTTCTCCATGGAAAAGTGTGATGCGTTTTGGAAATAAGGTAAAGTTGAGTTTGAGGTTCATTAGACCTTATGAAATACTAGAGAAACTTGGATCAGTTGCATACAGAGTGGATTTATCTCCAAGTTTATCCTAGGTACACAATGTTTTTCATTTTTCGATGTTGAGAATGTATACTCCAGATCCATATCATGTTTTGAGCCCAAAGATAGTTTAGTTGGAAGAGAATCTCTCTTATGAGGAAGAACCAATCCAGATTCTTGACTGAAGAGGGAAAGTGTTGCAGAATAAGGTAACTCATTAGGTAAAGGTTTTGTGAAAAAACCATATGGTTGAATAGGCAACGTGGGAATATGAAAATGATATGAGGGATAAAAAACCCCCACTTATTTGATAAGTGAATAAAAATTGCGAGGACACAATTTCCAAAATGGGGAAGGATGTAACATCCCAAGTAAATAAAAAATAATACATTTTCATTTTTATTAATATTTGGGAATTAAATATTAATTTTAATTTAATGGGGATGATATATTCGATGGTGTACCTGATACGCAACAACAAGATTCTTTGAAATCTTAGTTTGCTCACAATGCTGAGTCATACTAAAAAATAATAATATAATATTAGTTTAAATGGTAGATAATGCCAAGACGCTGTATTGGCAGGAATGAATAGAAATAACTACAACATTATTATACATGTTTTTTAAATGTTTCTACATTTATCCAATAAAAGTTATCGGCTTAAAATGCGAATGAATCTAATTTTAAGCACAAATAGTATAATATTATTTAAAAGGTCGATTTACTGTATTTTGATGGAAAACCATCTTTTAATCTAGTTTTGGTCACTTTTATATGTTCTATTTGAAATAAATAAAAATATTCTTTAGAATCGGGACATCAAAATTTACTTCGGGTAAATTTTTGGTATTTTTCTGATAAAGTTCATTTTTAATGAATAGTGAAAAAGAATGTATTTTAATTTAAAACTTCCTTTTAATATAGTTTATTTATATAAGTATATTATCTTTTTTATGGGTTTTAAAGTGTAATTAGATAATATTTTTACCATTTAATCCATTGTTAGTCATTTTAAGTAATTTCACTTTGAAATTGGATATAAACAAGTTTCAATCTTTTGATAGTTATTATTTCTTAAAAAACACTTTGTTTGTTTTGACAATGAGAATTAATTTATACAACTTCAATGTTTTGAATTTGATAAAATATACATCAATTTTGAATTCAGAATATCAAATATAAATTTGGATGAATTTTTGGTATTTTTCTGAAAAACTTCAATTTTTGATTAATAGTGAAAACACTAGGTGGTAGTAAAAAAACCGACTTTTCATTTAAATAAAATTTTACCACGTTTGTGAATTTAATTTCTAAAATAAAAAGTACATGGTTGTTATTAATACGTAAAATGTTGTTCAATAAGATGAAAATAGTTTTTGGTGAATAGTAAGTTTTGACTTTTATTTTCCACGGTTAAAGTTAAATAGGGTAATCCAAGGTAAAAATAATATTATAATAATATTAAATTACCCTAACATGTTTTCTAATACTATTGGTTGATACATTTCCGGCCATGGTAATCCTTGGGTCTATTTAGGGACCCCATGGAGCCATTTAAGAGTGATAATGACAATCTATATTAATTAATTTAAAGTAAAGACAAAAATGATGTAAACATATATCTTTTAGTAAATCAATTTTTACATGGGGTTATATAGATTATCTCTGAGAATTTAAATATTCATTTGAAAGATAAAAATATTTACTACATCATGGTATTTTGTTTTATAATTTTTTGACATGAAATAAATAAAATTATTTATGAAACAATAATGATGTAGTGTTTACCTCATTAATGAATGATTTAAGGAAATAAGATTATACAAATTATAAAAATATCCAAAACATATATATTTCTTATTGGATAATTTTATTTCAAAAAATAATCATCTTATCTATGAATTTAATGAGTTTTGGACTTTTAGAAACTGAAAATCATTATATTATAAAATAATATTTTCAAACTTTCCTAAAGAGCCCCTCCCCCCTTATAAAAACCCCACACCTATAACCCATTACTCACACCTCTCAAGCCCATTGGATCATCCAAAATCTTCCCAAATAAGCTCTAAATTTCCTTCTCTTCCATCTAGAAGCCTTACCTTAGGCATAAGTAAGTTCAAAAAATCCTTTTGGTTCAAACCAAAGGGAGTTACCAGATTTAAAGGTAATGTCTTCTCTTAAGATTTTTTATTTTATTTTACTTCTCCAAACCCCTAAAATATTTTTATTCCTTTATTTTATAATAAAAAAATATCCTCAATATAGTAGGTTTTTAATATGAGAAGGATTATAACTACACTTACACACACCTCTGTCTACTTTGTAATGAACATACTATTTATATGGACAACGAACTACTGCCTCACGAAACGATGATTGTTCAATCTTCTCCTACCACCTATTATGGTGGCCATTAATACGGAACTATATTTACATGTGATATATATTATATTTATATTGTCTCTATACTTATTTATTTTTCATTTATATCATACCTTTATGGTTTCTATAATGGAAAAATATGATAATTTCATTTGAGGAAGTGCGGACTACAGCCCCATCAAAGTGATATGAATCGTTCATGCCATAAGTGGAACATATAAAGCATGGAGTTAATTAAATTACATAACATAGATATTATACTTTAATTATAATATACCTATGTATTATTAATATTTCATTCCTTTAAATATAAAATTGAAATGAAAGTAGCGTTTATGTGTAAGTACGGTTTACCATCTCCATGAATGGTGCATTTCATTTACAAACTACCAATGATATGGAATATTATAAATACATATACACATGATATATATGATATATGTGATATATTAATCATGAATTTTATTTTTGAGATAATGGAATTTTGACCACATGGAAAATTTTAAATTATAACATGTCCTTTTTTGAACTCAAATTCCGAACATCAACAAAATGTCCGATATGAACTCAAATAATTAATAATTGTTATATAAAGGTAAGAATTGGTATAAAATGAATAATAAACTTTAACAATGTTCAAAATTAAGTAGAAATTTTCATAATTGTATTATTCAGAAAAAACACGGAACATACGAATCAAGTTGGACATAAAAAATACAATACATGTTATTCAATAGACATATCAATGTATCACAAGAGAAACATGAACATAAAGGCATAATAAAGCATCATAATCATAACATGGAGATGTGGCTACAATACTTAACATGTAATTAGCATGAGCCAAGGCTCATTGAACATAGAGCATGAGAAAACTCTCATTTCACATGAAGTACAAGTAAACCCTCGTTGCAATTGAATTAGCATGAGTAAACACTCATTGCACATGACGTATCATGATACTATACTTTACCCAATGCATTAGAGCACTGTTAGGGTGAACCCTTCTTAAAAATTTAATTTCATGCATAAGGGTTCTACATGGATAATATAACATGGAATCAATTAACATAATAAGTTATTCCACAATTAAGGTTTGTGGAATAAATACATTAAAGTACCATTCAATATGTATATGTTCATAAAGGTGAATAAACTTTATAGAGACATGGGTATGGTATTCACTACACAATGATTTTGTCTTGGAAAAACACACTGAAATTTTGGTAGCATAACGACGTGACAAAAGAATTCATAAAAATTGTTGATGAGAGAGAAATTGGTGTCTAATCATATATAAATGAAATTTAAAGTAAGGGGGTCATATAGATACATGTCCCAACATATGTAATGGAATTTAGATATGTAATACAAAATAATTCCTGGAATGTAAATGAGGAGAGTGAAATTCCTTACGGAATTTCAGCATGGTAATGAGTGTACATGGGAGAAATTAATGATATAGAAAGGGGTATCTCATCATTCAAACATTAAGAGGTCAGTATGGAGGAGGTGAAAAATCATACCCCAACATTTATAATTGAAAAAGGATATAATAATATAAGAAATCTTGGACGTTAATAAGGAAAGTGAGAATCCCTTACTTGGAAACGTGATCCCAAAGGCTTGGGAGGGGCTTGATAGAAACTTATTTGGAGCTTGGGAAACCTTTGGAGGATTATATAGAGAATAGGCCAGAGGTTGGATGAAATATAAAGGCTTTTAGTGAAGAGGAAGTGGGATCCTAGGTGGGTTTATATAGGAAAGGAGAGAGAATTCTTTATTATTTTGGTTTGGGACACCACACATTAATCTAATCAAAACCACAAACTAGACCATGCTTTTTCCCATGATTTTTTCAAAAGGGTAGTGGGAAACAATATTTTATAAGTCCAATGGCTTAAATTCTTAAAATAATAGGTTTTCTTTTGTGGAGGTGAGTCACACTCTCAAGGAAATCAATTTAAAAAGCGAAAATGTTTTATAAGTCTTGAAGGGTCCACTAAAGCTTTGTAAAAAAAATCAAACAAACCTAAAATCATATTATTTTAATGGTAAAACATATATTTACGGAAAATAATGTTTACAATATTTTATTACATCACTATTGGGTCATTACGATGTCATAAAACATATTATATATTTAAACGGTATTTAATTGTTACCAAACAATTCGACTGTCTAAAAAAATTACGAAAAATAAACCATTGGATAGTTTCAACATTCTGATTACAAAAATAATATTAGTTTTATCTAAATAAATTTCTAAACATGTGAATTTTAACTTTTAAAATAAAAACTCACATTTATCGAAAAATCATGGGTGTTGACAAAAACAGCTTTCAAACCTTAATAAAAAATTAAAATTGCATTCATAAAAATTATATGATAATTTATATATAATAAAACTTATTTAATAATAATAATATTTTATTAAAAATATTATCTAATAACAAAATCCATTAATTTATCAAAATATATTCCTTAGTTTAAAATTAACTAAAAATACTATTTGTGCTTTAAAAACTATTTACAGAGTTACAATAATAAAATAAATGTTTATTAATTATTATATACAAAAATAATGAACATAATCATAGTTCTAGGTTCTTGTTACATAACCCCTTATAACACCCGCATAAGACTGAAGGTTAAGGTGTGTGATGGTGATAGACTATTGGGGTGGATCTGATAACATCGCTCGGGTGGTAATCTCTATCAACGTCCACTTCTCTTGTAGGCAGTTCCATTCAAGCTTATCATGTTGAAGCTCAGTTTGGGCTTGGTAAAGTGATAGCCTACACATCAAGGCAGCTGAAAATCCATGAGCAAAACTATCCCACGCATGATCTAGAGTTGGCGGCAATGATCTTGACCTTGAAAATCTGGCGGCATTATCTCTATAGGGAGAAGTGTGAGATATATACTGATCACAAAAGTTTCAAGTATATATTCACACAGAAAGAGTTGAACATGTGCCAATGAAGACGGTTAGAGCTGATCAAAGACTACGATTTCTCAATCCATTACCACCCTGGGAAAGCGAACAAGGCAAAAAATGCTCTTAGTAGAAAGGGCCCAGTGATTCTATTATTGATGAGAATTTAGAAGGATCTAATCTTCTTAGATTTGATGAAGATGGACATGGTAATCATAAATAAGGGAACATCATCAATCCTTTCACAAATGATTGCTGAACCATCTCTTTTGGAAAGGTTAAAGGATGTTCAAAAGGATGATGTGGGAATTCAGAAGAAAGTGGAAGCTTTCAGAAAAAGGTAAATCCTTAGAGTTCAATGTTAATGAAGAAGGAATATTGAGATTTGAGAAAAGAATATGTGTTTTATCATGTCCAGAGCTGAGGAAGGAACTTTTGGATGATGCACATAATTCAAATTTATCTATTCACCCAGGAAACACAAAGATGCATTGTGATCTCCAAGAGAATTATTGGTGGTACAATATGAACAAGGAGATCGCTGAGTATACATCAACGTGCCTTGTGTGTCAGCAAGTGAAGGTAGAGAGGTAGAAGTCTGAGGGGATGATACAACCATTTCCCATACGAGTATAGAAATGGGAGAACATCACCATGGACTTTGTCACCAGACTTTAGAAGACACCCAAAGGAAACAATGAAATATGGGTTGTTGTGGATCATCTTACAAAGTCTTAACACTTCATTGAAATTTGGGAGGATTTCTCATTGGATCAACTGGCAGAAATATATGTCATGGAAGTGGTAAGGTTTCATGGAGTACCACTATCTATTGTATCCGATCGATATCAAAGATTCACCTCTAATTTTTAGAAGAGTCATCAACATGATCTGGATACTGAAGTGAACATCTGTATGGCCTATCATTCTCAACCTGATGGCCATTCTGAGCGAAATATTCAGTCATAGGAAGATATTTTAAGATCATGTTCAATGGAATTTAAAGAAGGATGGGATCAAAATCTTCGTCTGGATGAATTATCCTATAATAACAATTTTTACTCAAGCATCTGAATGACAACTTTTGAAGCCCTATCTGGGAAGAGGAGAAGAACACTAGCATGTTGGGATGAAATCAGTGAGCGTAAGCTTCTAGGTCCAGAAATGGTCAAAGAAATGGTGGAGAAGGTGAAAACCATTCAGCAACATATCAAGGCATCCTAGAGTTGACAGAAGAGTTATGCAGATAACCGTTGATGATACCTTGAGTTTAAAGTTGTAGACATGGTATTTCTACGCATATCTCTATGGAATAAGGTCATGAAGTTTGGAAAGATGGGGAAGTTAAGTCCTAGGTACATCAGCCCCATCGAGATTCTTGATCATCTTGGGGATGTGGCATATCAACTAAAACTTCCACCTACCATGGCCAAAGTACATTATATCTTTCATGCATCCCTCTTAATGAAGTACGTATGAGACCCTTCACATGTACTCTCTTCATAGATAGTACAACTAGAGGATGATCTTTCTTACATGGAGCAACCAGTAAAGATCATAGATTTTAGGGAAAAAGTTCTATGAAATAAGACAATTCCCCACGTGAAAGTGTTGTGAAGAAACCAAAAGTTTTAAGAAGAGATGTGGGAATTGGAGGAAGTGATGTACTATAGTTACCAACATCTATTTTAGTGTCGGAAAATGAAATTTCAAGGGTGAAATTTTTTAAGGGGGAAGATTGTAACCACCCAAAAATTCATTAATAAAAATTGATCTTGGTATATTTAAATGTCTTATTATGGTTATGTAAAACATATGCACATATTTGGTTTTATGTTTTGGATTTTAAAATATCATTAATAATTTTGACCATTGCTAATATAGTCATTGAACAGTGTTCACATGTTTAGTATAAATATAGGGATTTAACAAATCCAATTTAGTCATACAAAGGAATAAATGGCCTCATCTAATAGACTTACCATGTATGAAGCCAATTTTTTAGATCATGGAAATGAGGTGGTGTCATTGGTCTTCAATCTTGACCAAGCCCAAGCTGAGCTTCAACATGTTAATCTCAAACAGAACCGCCTATAGGATAAGTAGAAGTTGATAGAGATTACCACCCGAGTGATATTATCTGAGACACCCTAAGAGTCTGTCACCATTACAAATGTTAACCTTCAGTCTTATGTATGTGTTATAAGGTGTTATGTAATAATACCCTAGAACTATGATTATGTGCATTATTATTTTTATATAATAATGAATATAAATTCATTTTATTATTATTACTCTCTAAATTGTTTTTAAAGCACAAATAGTATTTATAGTCAATTTTAAAATTAGGAATCTATTTTGATAAATTAATGGATTTTTGAATTAAATAATATTTTAATAAAATATTATTATTATTAAATTACTTTTATTATGTATAAATGATCATATAAATTTTATGAATGCAATTGTAATTTTTTATTAAGGTTTGAAAGCTGTTTTTGTCAAAACCCATGATTTTTTGATAAATGAAGGTTTTTATTTTAAAAGTAAAAATTCACATATTTAGAAAATTATTTAGATAAAATGAATATTATTTTTGGAATCAGGAATTCTAAATTATCCAACGGTGAATTTTTCATAATTTTCTGTGTCATTCGAATTTTTGGGTTAAAATTAAATACCGTTTAAATATATAATGTGTTTTATGACATCATAATGACCCAATAGTGATGCAATAAAATAATATAAACATTATGTTTGACCAATATATGTTTTACCATTAAATTAATGTGATTTTATGTTAGTTTTATTTTTTTACAAAGCATTAGTGGACCCTTCCAGACTTATAAAACATTTTAGCTTTTTGAATTTATTTCCTTGAGAGTGTGACTCATCTCCACATAAGAAACCATATTATTTAAAAAATATCATTCATTTTCCTTATGAAATATTTTTTTCCCACTCCACTTTGGAAGAAACATGGGAAAAAACCATGGGTGGGTTTGTCGTTTGGATTAGTTTAATGTGTGGTGTCCCAAACCTAAATAATAAAGAATTCCCTCTCTTTTCTTATATAAACCCACCCAAGCTCCCACTTCCTCTTCACTAAAAGCCTTATAAGTTCATCAAAACTCTTCCATCCTATATCTAAAATCCTCCTAAGTCTTCTCAATCTCCCAAAAAGTCTCTCTCAAGCCCCTTACAAGAATTTGGGATCACATTTCCTAGTAAGGGATTCCTCCCTTCCACATTTTAGCCAAGTTTCAGAATATTGTTATGTCCTTTTATTTTCAATTATAAATGTTGGGGTATAATTTAGTACCTCCCCATACTTCCATATTTATTTTTTTAATGATTATAGACTCATTTATCTCTCATTAATTCCTCCCATGTACACCCGTTACTATGCCGAAATTCCGTAAGGAATTTCTCGCTCCTCATTTACATTCAAGAAATTCTTTTTTATTACGAATCATAGTTCCATAACATATGTTGGGAAATTTATCTATATGAACCCCTTAATATCAATTTCTTGAACCTATTATGATACATATATTTATCTCTCATCAACCATTTTTCTGAATTCTTACATCACACCGTTACGCTGCCGAAATTGCACCGATTTTCCAAGCCAATGTCATTGTGTAGTGAATACCATGCCCATTTCTCTGTTAATGGTATTCTACTTTATGAAAATTTAATTATTGATTATAAATCTTAATGTATATATTAAACATGTCTTTATCATGGAATAAATGAAGATTATTGATTCCATATTGTATGATCCATGTGGCACACTTATGCATGAGATAAAATGTTTAAGAAGGGTGAGACCTGATAGCACATCAATACATTGGGTAAAGTGTAGTATAATGATTAGTCATGTAAAATGAGTGTTTACTCATGATAATTCAAGTGAAACAAGGGTTTAATAATGATTCATGTTCAGTGAGGGTTTACTCATGCTCGATGTGCAAGGAGGTTGGGCTCATGCTAATTCCTTGTTAAGTGTTGTTGCCACATTTCCATGTTATGATTATCATGATTTATCATGACTTTATGGTCATGTTTATCTTCTTCTCCATTTATATTCCTATTGTATAACATGTATTTTATTCCTCATTTTATCAAATTCTTATTCCCTTACCGGGCTTTATAGATAACCCTTTTCTTATGCATGTCCTCAGGTTATCGTATGCAATGCTAAGTATGAGGGAATGTAGTGGTCATGTAAAAACAGTTTTCTATAAGATGTTGTGTTATATGACTTAAGTTATTGGATGATTTTATTTCTAACAAGATACATCTTATATTTAACTTTAATAAGTTTTGGACCATTAGAAACTGAAAAAGATTATATAATAAAATAATATTTCCAAACATTCCTAAAGAGCCCCTCCTCCCCCTTATAAAAATCCATCAACTCTAACCCATTACTCACACATCTAAAGCCCCTTGGATCGTAAAAACTCTTCTCAAATAAGCTCTCAGGATCCCTCTCTTCCACCTAGAATCCTTACCTTTGGAATAAGTCACTTCAAGAAATCTTTTTGGTTCAAACCAAAGGGAGTTACCCGATTTAAAGGTAACGTATTCTCTTAAGTTATTTTCTTTTATTTTACTTATCCAACCCCCTAAAATCATTTTATTTATTTATTTTATAAAAATAATAGTATAATAAATATAATAAGTTGTTAATATGGGAAGTATTTTAACTACACTTTCACACACCTTCATCTAATGGGTAAATAAATACTGTTTCTGTGGGCGGCAAACTACTGCCTCACGAAACGATGGTTGTTCAATATTCTACAACCACATCTTATGGTGGACATTATGATGGAACTGTAATTATATATGATATATATGATATTTAATTTTATCAATATTATTCTTTAAATATCATATATAAAATACCTTTATGCTTTTCATGTTGTATAAATATGATAATTTCATTTGAGAAAGTGCGGACTTCCTCCACCTCAAAGTGATACGAATCGTTCATACCATATGTGGAACATATAAATGATGGTGTTAATGAAACTATGTAACATATATAAAATATGATATGATAATGGAATTATAATATACCTATGTATCATTATGTTCTTATTTCTTTAAAAAATAAAAAAATGAAATGAAATTAGCGTTCATGCGTACGTACGGCTTACCGACTCCATAAATGGTGAATTTAATTTCTTATGTACAAATGTTATGGATTATTATAAATACATATATACTAGATATATATTATATCTAAATCCTGAATATAATTCAGGAGATAATTTACTTTTTACCACTTGTACAAATTGAAATTATAACAAGTTCATTTTTTACTCAAATTCCGAACATCGACAAAATGTCTAATATGAACTCAAATAATTAAAAAATTGTTATTGAAAGGTAATAAGTGATATAAAAATAATAATAAAATTGAAAAATGTTATTAATTAAGTATAAATTAACATATGTTTATTATTCAGGAAGAACAATGAACAAACGAGTCAAGTCGGACATGAGGTAAGGGGTTTTCATCTCACTTTTTATTCCCGTGAGATTAATGCTATATTTGACACTATTTCTACTTGTGTGGTGTATGAACAACCCATTATTGTATTCATTGTGTAATATAATTTAATTTATGGTTATTTTAATCTTTATTTTATGATCCTTCTTTCATGGGGTGTATGTTTTGTAACATACCAAATCGGTAAGGGAACCCTTAACTCTTCTCTTCAAATCAAAGACTTGTTTTATGTTATGTCTTTTAAATTTACATTTTATTATGTTGGGATATTTTATGGTATATCCTTATTGCTGTAAATTTTATATCCATGTGATTAGATACCATTTTATCTCTCATCATCTAATTTTCTGAATTTTAAAGCGACGCTGTTAGACTGTCGAATTTCTATAAGAGAACTTCTTAACCCAGTTTCAATTCTTTGGGTTAAACTTCTAATTCTTGATTATGTCATGATATGAATATTTATGAATGACTTATGATAGTTTTAAACTTAATGTCCACTTATATTGGGTGTATTATTATTTTTCGCACATAATTATGTCATTAATTTTTCCTTAATCTAGGGATATGATCTTTTGCAGGGGACTTTGCCTCAATTTACATTCCATTGAGACTTATTTGTTGTTATACTCCAATTCTCTTTTATATGTTGTATATTATACCCCTTGACATATTATATCATGAATCTCTTTATTCTCATGATATTATAATATTTTATTAAGGTTATTCCTCAATTAGTTTATTCAATCATCCCTCATTTTTTAATAACTCCTTAACTATAATATTGTTTTATAGATTTATTCTTCTAAATATTTCCCATTAATGTCCATGTTTTAAAATTGGTTTTAAGTATTTAATTATACGGACATAAATGTTTTGAAATTAAAATTTATTTCAAAAGTTTCAAAGTGGTATGGGACACTTTGATTCAAAAATATATCTATTAAATGTTTTAAATGGTTCTGAAAATGGTTTGATAAAGCATTGATTAAGCCAATATCTTGAAATGATATATTGTTATTTCAATGTGGAAATTTTATCCTTCCTTTTTCTTGTTATATGTGTTATGAATATGTTATGTTTATTCATCATTGTTTACATATACGGGTGGTTCCATGATAAACCAAGGGCGGGTGAGCCCGAGATAGCTCTCCAATGCCTTGTGTAACATGTCAGAGGTAAATGTTAATGTTTATCCTAAGAGATTTATGTAATATACTTTGATGGGTATTCCAAATGTAACTCCCTATGTATTTGTGAAATATATAATGTAAGTATGTTATATATGACACAAGTTACCTTTATGATTTATTATTTCTTTTTGTTATTCATAAATTTATGATTTTGTGAGGTACGTTAAGCGATTATGTTTATGATTGAAAAGTATGACTTAATTGATTTGTTTATATTTTTTCCTACACTTAGACTTATCCCTAGGGTTCTCACTAATGTTTTATACTACTAATATACAAAAATTACTAGACCTTTGTTTAATACCAAATATAAAAACCCATATTTATAATACATTTTATTCCATGATGTTTTACATAAAGATCCATACCCTAAAATCCAAAAAATTGAGAGGCCTAGTGTCTATGAGAAATTATATACATACACCATTATCTTGATATAAAAATATAATATAATAACTTAAAACTCTATAATGTGATTATAGTTTTTTTGATCTCTTAATTTTATATGGGATAACCTAGACACTTACATATGGAAAGTGTGATCTATAAATCCCAATAAGGGAATAATAAAATTGTCTCATGAAGATAAATAATACATGTGACTAAAGAGGTATATTATTACAACATAAAGTGGTAAGAGTCATACATACTCCTATGGAATATTGGAATGAGAAAAGGAAATCATAAAATCATGTTATCATAGGAATGTGGCAACAATGTATAACATGACATCATAATAATAAATCAAGGATAACCACCACAAAATCATAACATAGTTTCCTTAATATAACTACCCATGAACCATAAATGGTATCTCATTATATGAAAACATTACCTAATGCATTGGAGTGCTATCAGGGTGCACACTTCATATGTCCAACTTTACACGTTCTATATCAATCATATAATATAAGATTTTATTTTATCATTTTAATCCAAATATTATAGAATTTGGATTTCATGAAAATAATTACCCAATCAATGAATGATTTTTATATCTATTTTAATACCCTTGAATAAAAATATGGTTAGTTATTTACAATAAAATGGTATGAAATAGAAACCAAGGGATAATTTCAGAAACATAGTGGATGTTCATAAATGTTTATGGGAGAGATGAATAAGAGAAGAAGGAGGTATCTAATTATTTGGGAAACATTTTGAAAATAAAGTAATGTTAATAAACACAAGATTAAATAATAAATTGGGAATAAAAATCTTTATTACAAAGGAAGTGTTCAAATGGAAGAGATGAGGGATAGTGTATGATCTAGAACATTTTAGAGATGTCTCATGATCATTTTCTGGTATACATCTACCATTAAATTAATTATAATTTAGTTGGGTTTATTTGGGTTTATTTGGGTGAATTTATAGAAATTTGGAAGCCCATGGGGATGAAACAATTGGCACATGGTTAGAGAAAGTCTTGTGGTTTTCCCCAGGAAACTGTACAACCCTTTTTAGAGCCAAAGGAGGTGGCACATGGTTTGATAAAATCATGTATCCTCTATACTAAAACTGTGAAACCTTGGATAGAGGGTGTTTTCATGGTTGAAACATTTTTTGTTAAACCATTCAACCACTTAGTAAAAAACATACACCCCAAATAGTAGAGAGATAAGGTTAGGGCACATCGTTTGGAAAACCTTGTGTCCCTACCCATGAAATCATGCACACAAAATTTAAACCCACATAAAATTTTATAATAAATTCTCAAAACTATAGTTTATACCCATAATCATCCCATATTGGAGTAACAAAAATTATTGTTCTCTTGGAGGCTCCTGGGAGGATTCCAAGAATCCTAAAACCCCTTTCTTAGCGAATCAAAGATCTGGTGGAAGAAGATTGTGTCTCCAATAAGATATTTATTTCTTATTTAGATTCATCTCTCTCCCATATTTATTTTACATGGTATTGATATGTATTTTACTAAAATTAATAATTTTTTAGGTCTATGTTTTAATGAATCTTGTTTCATTGGATCTTGATCATAGTTTTTTATTCTAGATCTCATCCACTGCTGTTATTTCTTAATTCTATACCGATTTGGGGTTTAAGATACAGAGAACGTTCATCACTGCTCTTGATGTAGGTGGTATAATTTTAAATTCCCACAGTCTTGATTATAATTATGAATATGTAATTATTTAATTTCATTTCCACTTTTTTCATTTTCACTTAAATTAAGAATGTAAATTTAATTCAATGAAATTTGGGAACCCTTCAGAGACACCATTCAACCCGTTGGAGATTATGAGACCATATTTGATTGAAAAACATGGGGTGTTTCAATATATTTGAAACGATGACTATGAAATGTGGAAATGAGGGAATAATGGGTTATTGTATTTTAATTAAAACTTTTTTTATGTTAATAATGATAATTAAAGGGTTGATTGACTTAAACTTAAAGGGTTGATAAATTGTGAGATTAAAAGTTGATAATTGGATTAATGATGAATTGTCCATGTTATTACTTGTTATTAATGTAAGAACCATAATTTTTTTTTCTAAATTAAATGGTGAAATGTGATGAGAATGATTGAATAAAAGGTTAATGATCTTGAACCTTGAGATGAATGTGATATCAGTGACATTTTTGAATGGTTGAATAATGAGTTGGGGGTTAGGGACTACCGCTCAAAATACTCACAGGGTTAAAGTCTACCACTCTAGGTCCCCAATATATATATATATATATATATATATATATTCATGTTATCACTGAGTTGTGGGTTAGGGACGACTACTCCAAATACCAATGGGGTGACAAACTACTGCTCTAGGTCCCCAATGTATGAATGAAAAATTGTTTCTAAATTAATAATGAAATATCATGAATGAATGATCTATTGAATTCCTAGGGTGTATGGTCATAATTCAGCATGGGATGAAGTAGGTATGATGTAATTGATTAAATAATTAATTAAACATGGAACCCGTTTTCTTTTTATTTATTATTTATTCTTTATTATAAGTTCATACAATATTATAGACATTATTTTTCATTATATTGCATTGGTGGTGGAATAATAAGATGTACTCACTCCCTACTCAGGATGCCTGATAGGAACCCAAATATATTTCATGTTTTTAGGTCAGGATAAGGGAAATATCCCCATATTAGATTTTTGAGTTGGGATTCGGTATGTATCATAGATAAGGGAACAAAACATAGTGTTTTGACCTTCTTGGGAGTTCTCATTGAGTCTTTTTTTTGGATTATAATTATACACTTAACACTTATATGGAATGACATATTTACTACTTTTTTTGTGGTCATTTTTTCATATTTTGGTATTATCATGTAATGTTGGTATTTGTTGATTATGGTATTATTCTAGTTATTATTTATTATTATTTGGTTATTTCTAATTGATTTACAATTTTATGGTTCTTTGATTAAGATGGTATAGTCTCCCCCTATTACATATTATAACCTCATTTCATGTTGGAAGCCTCTTGCATATTGGGAGGTATGCTTGTGGTTTTTTAATGAACTGACTCAAGGAACTAGTATTTGGAACCCATTTTGCGATGTCCCAAAATGGAATCAAAGTAGTTTTATTTTATTTTAAGTTATATTATTATTTTGGAAACGTATATAGTAGAATAAGATGATCCAAGAATTGTTCATAAGCTCATGCATGGGAGTAGATAATCCACGAGTGGGGTAAATAACATGTACACATGGTGAGATTGTTTTTATTAATGTTTTTTTTTACAGTTGAATGTTATTTCTATTTGGGTGATGAAATTGCTATGTGATGTTATTTTTTTCTAATATTTTCCTCTTGTACGGACATGTAATGAGATTGTATATAAATTCATCATTATAGGCACTCATTATTTTACGTAACATGAATATTTTTATGCACACACAGAAAAGCACGTTTTGAGTGTGTTTTGGAAAATAAAAAATGATTTTTCTTAACTTGTGAAATTTAAAATAAATAGTGACTAATGAAGAATTTAAATGATAAAAGTGATACTAAATGTGGTAAATTGAAATGGATAAAATGGGATTATAACGAAAACCTTTTAAATATGAATGTATTTTACCCTAAATTGTTGATGACCTAGGTGAGGGATAATTGAGGGTCGTGATAGTGCTTTGGTTCTGACCATGTGGAAGAGTATGGGGGATGAATTGTTATAAACTTAAGTAAATAACTCTTATGTAAATGTAATAATTATATGTTATGTGTCCTAATATATGTGTTTATAATTGTAGAGATATTAATCCACAATGAATCTTATGGATAGGATGACGGGTGGACATGAAAAGAAATGTTCCTCCAGTTATGAAACCATAGGCTCCAATAGTTCTAGGGGAAGGAACAGGAGAGAAGTTGTTTGATAACTTCACTCATTTTAGGTGTTTTATGGAAATAGACCCAGAGTGGGATGTTCATAAAATTTCTAATATAAAATGAGAGTTACAATTACATAACCCTCTGAACTTAAATGGAGAGGTTGGACTTGAGGGATCTGAGTTCTAGATTGAGTCTATCCTGATGATATTTTACCATTTAGAGACTCTTTCTAAGAATTTGTCCAAGTTAGATACTTATATATTGATAAAATTAGTAAAGCACTGGTGGGATATTGAGGATCAGGATGTGCATTTGGATAATATGGTATTTATGGACTTATAGGAGAATTTATTGGAGAAATTTTATCCAAATACACTTAGGTAGGAGATAACATCAAATTTTATGTGACTGACCCATGGGAGTATATCTGTGATGAACTATGATAATTGCTTCACCAATTTTTATCAATTTTCTTTAGTGTTAGAAGAATATGATGAAACTACATAGAAAATTTTCTAGTACAAATTTAAATGTGAGATTAAGTCCAAGGTTAATATGTTTTGAGAGAAGAAGTTTGCTAAGGTAGTGAATTAGGACATCATTTCTGAGGAAAAACTAAATGAGGATTCTAGTGAAATGCTGGTGGTTTATAATGGATGACCGGGAGGTACATCTTCTAAGAGTAGGAAGAATCTCTATGAGAAAATCAACTCAGGAAATAGAAAATAGAGTGACCATGGAGATAGATTAGTTACTTTGAGTAGTACCTTAGTATACTGCCACTATTTTGGTAGGTTGGGTCACATTTATAGCCAGTGTCCATAACCATCGGTGGAGTACCAAGATAACAACAAGATGGGTAATTACATAGGTACTGTAGAAACCCACAACTGATTGGTAATGATGGGGGATACATGATGTATTAGAGTACTATAATGGGGTATTCTTCCCCATATGATTTGGGAAATTGGAGTTCTCCTGATCATGGTGGTTGAGGTAGGATGCGATAATTTGGTGCAAGAGTGATTATATTAGTATTGTGGTGCAACTTAGGGTAATTAGACTCCAATATTTGGAAGAGGGAAAGGATAGTTGCATGTAGTTAAACCAACAGTTATGGATAGTGAGGTTGGGCCATCAATAGTCAGAGAAACTATTCTTTTAGATTATATGCTTTTTAGTTCCTTATTTAATACAAGAGCCTCTCATTATTATATATCTACAGAAATTTTTAGTTGTTTGAGTTTGATGGTGGAGTTTTTTAGGAGGGTTATTGTTATCGACACACTGTTGGGAGTGTGTTTGGGGGACATCTGTTTAGGCAAGGGGTGTTTTTTTGAGGTTGTTGAGTATTGTTTCCTTTGAAATATTTTCATACATGATATATTAGGTTTTTAATTGATCTTGTCTATGGGTTGGATGATATATTAACAATCTAAAATCAATTGATACCAAAGGATAGTGACCTTTACATCTCCTAGGGGTTTAGTTGTGTTCATTTTGGATAATGGGCTATCGATGTTGGATGAGTAGGTCCAATCCATCAGCAATTGGGAGAGCGCACTACCCAATTTTCAAGTATTTTTCTAATGATTGGGGTGTAACGGATTATATATTTCCACTCACAGTGGACCGATTTTAGGATGTTTTTACTGGGAATTTACTAGGGCTTCCACCTGGGAGATATGTTTAGTTAACTATTGAAACAATTCCTAGAGCTAAACCAGTTTCCATTTCACCTTAACATATAGAACCAAAATAACTTCAAGATATTAAGACTCAACTGGAAGAGTTGATGGATAATGGATTTATTAATACAAGTGAATTTCCTTGGGGTTCTCCAGATTTTTTTTTCTAATAAGGCTGATATGATGTGGTGTTTATTTTTGGATTATCGGAATTTGAACTGGATAATAGTGAAGAACTGGTATCCTCTTCCATGAATCAATGATATTTTTGACTAGTTTTGATGATCTTGTGTACCCTCCCTGATTGATTTGAGATCCAGGTATCATATGAAAAGTGCTAAACCTTTTTATATAACAAATAATGACTTCCCGAGTAAGTATGGAATATAAGAGTTTTTGGTGATATCGTTTGGGATGAAGAATGCTCTATTTTCATTTATAGCCTTGATGAAATGAATCTTTCACCCATACATGGATCAGTTTATGTTTGATTTTGTGGATGAAATCTTGGTGTACCCCATAACTCATGAAGATAATGCACAATATCTTTAAATTATCCCAAGTACACTGAGAGAGCATCAACTCTATGCTAAGATATTAAGTTTCAATTATAGATTGATAGGGTACATTTCTTGGGCCACATAATCTAGGAGCAAGGTGTGTTAGTGGAACCAAATAATATTTAGGTAGTGGTTTCTTGGGAGCATCCCAAGAATTTTTTTGATACCGAAAGATTTATGGGATTAGTGGGTTATTATCGGAGGATTATCCATGAATTTTAATATTTAGAAGAACCAATTTCAAGATTGACCAAGATGGGGATATAGTTTGAATGGTCTGGATCATGTGAGAATTCTTTCAAATGATTGAAGAATAATTTGACTACTGAATCAATTTTGATTCTACCTGATATGGCAGAGGATTATAAATTATTTTGTGATGCATCTAGAGTCAGACTTGGAGTAGTGTTGATGTATGGGGATCAAGTAGTGGTGTATGGGTCTTGATAGTTGAGTCCACATGAATGGAATTTTCCAACACATAATCCTGAGTTAATTTCTATGGTTTATACCTTGAAGTGTTGGCAGAATTGCATGATAGGTGAAAATTTTATTGTTTATACTAACCATAAAATCCTGAAGTACTTATTTTTGAAGTGATATTTGAACCTATAAAAGTGAATATGGGTTGATTATATTTAGTATTTTTACTTTGAGCTAGATTATACACTACATAAGGGAAACAATGTTACTAAAACATTTAGTTGGAAGACATAGACTCTGGCAGTTTAAGAATCCAATTCTAAGTAGAAGATGATGATCTTGCCGGATGAGATGCATATTGAGGTTCAAGAGAGATATAATCATATGAACCTCATAACCTTATCAGTTGATTCCACACTTTTTAGTGGGATTAGAGGGAGGCATTATGAGGATCTGGAGTTTTTTTCTTTAAGGGAAATCCTTGAAGGTGGGAATTCACAATCCCATTAGAATATATATGAGGATGAGATCATATATGTCCAGAACCATGTTGTTATGCCTACATGAATGTGTGAGGAGATGATTCATGAGTTTCATGCCTCTAATTGGGTGGTTCACCTTGGTTTAACCAAAATGTACTGTGAAATATTTCAACAATATTGTTGGATGAGCATGAAAAGGGTGATTGTAACGCCCCAACCCTAGTTACCCAAAGTCGGTGTATTATTATTTAACATTGGCATGATCACAATATATCAAGTCTCGAAAGGCCGATTAGTTTAGTAGCCTTGAAAGTAATAGATACATTCTTAAGGTTTACATTACATCATAAAATGGAAAACTACAACAACATTGTTTCCATATACCAAACTCAAATCCCCTCAGAATATCCCTGTAGGTTAGTCATAAAATACTTCTTCACATCCTGGGAAAAATAAAAAATAGAAAGTGGTGAGCTTAGATGCTCATTAATGAAAAAAATATAGTAGAAACTTTCATAAATAAGCATAAACATTTAAGTCAATGTATAAGACTAAAACAAAAGCCTTTTAAACTTTATCTTCAACAAAATATGGAAAATATAAAATCAAATAATGCTATTTACTTACTCACATTGATATTATACTAGTCGAGTAATCACATGCAATATCAATATCCACTTTCCACTCTTGGAAATTTATGGTATAGCCACAGTTTCAAACTGTGGCTATAAGCCCAAAAATCACAGCTATAGGTTATAGCCACGGTTCAATGGACCATTGCTGGTATTGGCATGACTATAGGGCAAGACATATAGCCACAGTTTCCAAACGTGGATAAAGGCCTATAGTCACAGTTCAAATTATGGATAAAGGGATATATCCATTGTTCAAAACCATGGCTAAAGGACTATAGCCATTGTTTGAAACCGTGGCATAACAATAAGCCATAGAGGTTCTATGGCCATAGTTCAGAATCGTGGCAATATGGTTTTTGCCACAGTTTAAAACTGTTGCAATAGACCTATAGCCACGATTTGAAACCGTGGCTCTAGGCCTCCCCATTTCATAAAAAACCCACATCCCTCCCTTGAACACCCCCCTGCACCCCCATGACCCACCTGGACAACCCCCCTGCACCCCCTTAAACATCCGGCCTGCACCACCATGCACTGCCTGGACAGCACCCCGGCAACCCCTTGAATATCCCCCCCGCACCCCCATGACCCCCTTGGACAGCCCCCTTGCACTCCCCTGGACAACCCCCTTGCACCCCCACTAGACCCCCATGCCCCCCTGGACAACCCCCTTGAACACCCCCTTGAGAACCCTCTTGCACCCCCTGGACAACCCCCCCCCCCCCCCCAGACAGCCGCCTTGAACACCCCCCTACACCCCATGCCCCCCTGAACCCCCATGCCCCCTACACCCCACTGGACAGCCCCCATGCCCCCTAGACAGACCCTTTCACCCCCACTGGACAGCCCCATGCACCACCTGGACAGCCCCCCTACACCCCCTTGAACATCCCTCCTGCACCCCATGCCCCCTGGATAGCCCCTTGCACCCCTTGGACAACCCCTTGCACCCCCACTGGACCCCATTCCCCCTGGACAAACCCCTTGAACACCCCTTGGATATCCCCCTTGCACCCCTTGCACCCCCTGTACAACCCCCTTGAACACCCCCCTGCACCCCATGCCCCCCAGACCCCCATGCCCCCCTTCACCCCATTGGACAACCCCCATGCCCTCTTAGACAACCCCCTGTTCACCCCCACTGGACACCCCCTCCCCCTAGACAACCCCCTGGACTCCCCTCCCTCCCCCCAAGACACCCCCATGGACCCCCCCCCCCTCGGGCAGACCCTAGATATCCCCTAGATAAGAAGACCCCTCCTCACCCCCAGGTGCATCAATTATTTCATTAAATATAGAAACAGATGGCTTGGTTGATGTAGCATGGGATTTCTCCAGACTGTTCAACAATTGTTTACAGCTTGGGTGTGGAAAAACTACCTAGTTAACCATCTCTTTTGAACCGGGAAAGGAGCTGTTGAATTGGTATTGGACAGCCAAGGGATGTATTGAAGAGTCTCTGAAAAGGGCCAGAGAACTGAGAGCAGTCCTTGCTGTTGAAAAAGAACTCTGCAGAATCCTAGGGTATTTCCAAAGGGCTAGATAATGGTTTCACTCATACAAATGATCTTCTCGTGTATGATAACACTAGTTTCATTAGTGTATATCTTAGAATTTTACACATCACTCGACGGATGGAAATTGATGTAAGACATCATCACCCCCATGGAGACCCCCTCCCCCTGCACCCCCTGGACACCCCCTCTTAGACACCCCACCTGCACCCTCCCCCTACCCTGCAGACCCCCCTGCAACCCCCCTTCCAGGTCTCACCCCCTCCTGGACACCCCCTTGAACCACACCTGACCCCTCCCCACTGCCCTGAAGACCCCCTGCACCCCCACCAGTATCCCCCCTGCCATGTACCCCCCTCCTGGACACCCCCTTGCACCACACCCACACCACACCCGCACCCTCCCCCCTTACACCCCCACCTGCAGACCCCCCAGACAACCCTCCTAGACACCCACCTGCACCCTCCCCCCTTCCCTCAAGAACCCCCTGCCAGGTCCCCCCTCCCCCTCCTAGACACCCCCTTGCACCCTCCCCACAACCCTGCAGGACCCCCCCAACAGTATCCCCCCTGCATGGTCCCCCCCCACTCCTGGACACCCTCTTGCACCGCACCTGCACCCTCCCCCCTTCCCTACACCCCACCCCCACCGGAACACCCCCTTGCACCGCACCTGCACCCTCCCCCTGCCCTACAGGCCCCCCGGACAACCCTCATAGACACCACACCAGCACCCCCCACCAGTATCCCCCCTGCCAGATAATTTTTTCCCATCCCTTTTATTCAAGGAAGGATCTAGCTTATATGTTCATATATATTCATTTGTGTTGCACCATGAATTAAATTAATAAAATGATCTCTAACTCAGGTGGTAACTCTCTTGGTTCATAAAATATGTAATGAAATTCAAAAATAATGTATTCTATTTTCTACTGGTTTTCTTCCCAAGGATGGTTTTTCTCGGTAACAAAACATTTAAATTTAGTTTTCCAAAACCAAAACTGTAAAAGAAGAATCCATGGGCAAAATGTTTGTTTTAGTTTCAGTGGAATTTGTATCTCCTTGTCTCCCCATGTACGCTAGAAGGGAGGGTTGTATCGTTACTGTTTTTCTCCAGGATACAGAATCCAAGAGTTGGAAAAGTGCAATTAATCTGGAGCGATGGAGAGACGAGATAATTTCTTGGGTGAAGGGGTACACATATGTGAAGTCGAGTCAAATTTTTTTGGTGCCAAAGATAACATAGGAGAAATATATTGGAAACTCTATCTGTCTCCTGCAACACTAACAGTACGTTAGAGAATGTGTTAATTGTTGCATGAATAGGGTGAAAACTAGAAATCATTTTCTTTTAAAGAGAGAAAATGAATAGCATATGAGGTGGATGACAGTGGAAGTAAGAAGAGAGGGATTCTCAGATGTTTCTTGTGATGTTCCTACTAAATACATGTTTTTGGGAACTAACCAGTGTGTTGACCTGATTTTGGATTACCAAATAAAAGAAATGAAGAAATTTTTAATAGTGTTGTGGTGCGGCACAAGTGACTGTGGAAAATATACATTGTTGGCATTGCTAGTCAATAGGCTGGGCGTCAAAACTGTAATTTCCATAGTTTCTTTTTAGCACATGATGATTGTGTTAGCATAAGAAAATCAAATTCCTCTACTGAGGCCTTTAACATATCATACTAGGAAATTCTTGGACGGCAGTGTTGTTGAAAAGGCAAAAAGATAGAAAGAGATTTGAGGAGGAAAAGGTACAAAATGATCCCACAAAGGGGAACTTTGACACCAAGAACCCAGAGTCACAACAACAAGAGGGTGCTGAAGAAATGGGCAACGCAGACAAGAACACTATGGGAAACTACTTAAACAATCGTAGATCGAGTCTGGAAGAACAAATCATGATGAGTGTAGGGAGAAAAGCTCATGGAGAAAGTAATGGAGGTTTTAAAGATAAAATTTGCGGTGTTGTTGTGTTTACAATAGAGCCTGGCAAAGAGAAAGTGAGGTAGAAGTTTTCTCAGGATTTTCAAGAGCAATGAAACCATACTATATAAATGATGGAAGATTTTCCTACGGATTCTGTGACATGGGAGGACAACAACTATAAGGGCAGTGTAGCAATCGGGTTACCAAGGATGAGTGGTTTACCAGTAGGGTTTGTGTCTAATATGTGCAAAAACTGTGATGTATTAACATTCATGGCATTGAATTTTTCCCAAACCAGCTCAAAGATGAGGAAATCATCACTGTCCAGGCACATCAATTTTCATTTAAGTCTCTGGTAGTGTTTGATGTGAGGAACACTGTAGTTCAATTTGATGGGGTTCCCTACCAACTTGGCCAGCCCTCTGCCTTGGTTGTCAGTTCAGAAAATCAAAATGTAGGTGTGTCAATGTTCATAACACATTTTCTTAGACGAACACCAGAAATCACATCTGCAAACTGCCCCGCTCGAGCTCATGGTGATGGGGTTGGCAAATTCATTAGCCATTATAAATCTCTCTGTCTGCATCTGGTCAGTTTTCCTTACAACTTCAAATCTTGTGAAGGGGTTTCTGATGTGTTCTATGAAATCGTTCACAAAAAATGTAACACATTAAAGTAAAATCAGTTGTGATGAAGCTTTTCTATAGCTCTCTAGTTCAGAATGTCCAAACACTATTCATCAAGACTCTGTTTCAAAATTTTCTCATGCAGGGAAATTTTCAGTCAGTTAAATATTGGTAACTAAGGAACAAAGATGAACCGGATCTGTTAAAGGATCATAGAGAACCTAGAGAAAAATCACAAGCCTCCTTGTTTGGTAGCACTGAATTTTCATCTCCAATGCTTAGAGGATGGACAAGGGATACCGATGGGAGTCAGGGGAATGGTTCAGAACCAACTGGTAATTTCTGCCCGTCAAGATAAGAAGATCGATGGCTTTGTTGCACATACACTCAGGACAGGATTCAAGCAAAATAATGACAGAAACAGTTATGGCTTCAATGTAGATAGATTTGGAGAGGGTTTTTCTGAAGCTGATGCAAGTGTGCAACCATCTTCAGGGGGCTACCATTTCAGTGTTTAGGAAGTCGTGTCATGATTTTTGGAGTTCTACATGAACAAGGTAGTTTTTAAGGTAGGGGGAATGTTAGGAATGCAGGGGCTGGCTGGAGCTATCTGTAGGAGAGTGTGAGTACTACCAAAGACAGATTTTTATTTTGATTTAGTTAGTTTTGGCAGGGGCAACTTTTTAATTTCTTATAGTTAGTGGTTGGGGGTCGTTGGCTGGCAGGTAGGAAAATAAATAAGGGATCACTAGGTTAGGGAGGGTTAGGGACTCATTTTTTGAATTTCAGCAAGGTTGTTGGGGTCTTGGACGTTGGAACATTCTGGCCAGCTCTTGGAGAAGTTGTCTTCTCCTGCGGTTCCTCTCTCTCTCTTCTTCTTCATATTCTCCTTTTTCCCTCCTCCTTACTATAATTCCTATTTTTTATTGGTTTTATACAGTGATCAAATCTATATACTACTTCTTGTTTATTCTCTCTCTCACTTAATATTTATATAACTTGCATTTCAGATCCTCCTTTAGCTACTAAATTCATTCCTCTTGTTGTGTGGTTCAGGGTGTTCAATTAATATTTTGGTCAACAATCATGCCTTGTTATGTGGATCGTGAGTCACCACAATGATCCCAATCTCTGGTCTAAGTCCACCCATAAAAATACTGATATACCATTTTTTAGTGAAGTCTGTTACTCAAAATTTCATCCACTCAAACTCATCAATATAGTCATCTATTTCCCCGACCTATCGCAAACATTTCAAGAAAATCATTGAATCCTCCTCTTGGGTTAAAAGATGCGTCTCTACCCCAATGTTCTTGGTGAACATTAATGGCAGTTTACATGGATAATTTTTGGGGAAAAGAGGACCCAAGAAAGGGGATCCGCTTTTGCCTTTCCTTTTTGTGATTTGCATGGAGTTTTCCTCACGCAACCTGGAATGCATGAGGTTGAGGGCTGGTGCGGTGGATGGTGCGGGCTGGAGTGGCCGGTGCGGGTGGGAAGGTAGGCGGAAGGAGGATGGTAGGGGGCTGGTGCGGGCTGGAATAGGTGGAAGGGGCTAGTGTGGGATGGATTGTAGGTGGCTGGGGGCTATTGGGCATGTGGTAGGGGCTGGTGTGGGCTAGGATGTAAGAGGTCGGGGCTTGGTGAGGGCTGGAACTGGTGGCCGGGGCTGTTTTTTCCGGTGGCAGATGGCTGGCATGAGTGTTTTGCAGGAGGCTGGGGGGTGGTGGCTAGTGTGGTGGCTGGTTCGGGATGGATTGCAGGTGGCTGGGGGTTGGTGTGGGCTTGAATGCTGGTGGAAGGGGGCTGGAATGCTGGTGGAAGGGGGTTGGTTGCAGTTTCTGGGGGGATGGTGTGGGCTGATTTGAAGGTGGAAGGGGGGCTGTTGCAGGCTGGAATGCTGGTGGCAGCAAGCTGAAATGAAGGAGGAAGGGGGCTGGTGTGAGGTGGATGTGGATGGAGAGGAGCGAAATCACGAAAATACTGTGGCGTGACTGCGGTGTGACTGAGGCGTGACAGCGGCGTGTTAGCCTGGTCCGGTGACATTCACGGGGCAACATCTTCCGGATAGGAGCGAAGGGAGTGGGAGGAGGATGTAATGCTGGTGTAAGGGGGCTGGTTGGAGGTGTTGGGGGATGGTGTGGGCTGATTCGAAGGTGGAAGGGGGGGATGGGGCTGTTGTGGGCTGGAATGCTAGTGGCAGCAGGTTGAAATGAAGGTGGAAGGGGGCTGGTGTGGACTGGATGTGGCTGGAGAAGGGCCAAATCACAACATTAACATGGCGTGACTGTGGTGTGACCACGACGTGACAGGGGCGTGACCGCGGCATGACAACGGCATGACCGCGGTGTGTTGGCCCAGTCCAGCGACACCCGTGGGGTAGCATCTTCCATCCAGGAGTGAAGGAAATGGGAGGAGGCTGGAATGCTGGTGGAAGAGGGTTGGTTGCAGGTGCTGGGGGATGGTGCGGGCTGATTTGAAGGTGGCAGGGGGGGGGGGGGGGGGCTGTTGCAGGCTGGAATGATGGTGGCAGTGGGCTGAAATGAAGGTGGAAGGGGTATGGTGTGGGCTGGATGTGGCTGGAGTAGGGCCAAATCACGACATTACCACGGCGTGACTGCGACATGACCGTGGCGTGACCGCGGCGTGACCACGGCGTGACCGCGGCATGTTGGCCCAGTCCAGCGACATCCGTGGGGCAGTATCATCCAACCAGGAGTGAAGGGAGCGGGAGGAGGCTGGAATACAGGTGGAAGGGGGCTGGTTGTAGGTGATGGGGGGATGGTGTGGGCTGATTCGAAGGTGGAAGGCAGGCTATTGTGGGCTGGAATACTAGTGGCAGCGGGTTGAAATGAAGGTTGAAGGGGGCTGGTGTGGGCTGGATGTGGCTAGAGCAGGGCCAAATCATGACATTACCGTGACATGACCGCGGTGTGACAACGGCATGACCGCGACATGACCGCGGCATGTCCGCGGCATGACCGCAGTGTGACCACGGTGTGACCGCGGCGTGTTGGCCCGGTCCAGCGACATCCGCGAGGCAGCATCTTCCATCCAAGAGAGAAGGGAGCGGGAGGAGGCTACAATGCTGGTGGAAGGGGGCTAGTTACAGGTGCTGGGGGGATGGTGCAGGCTGATTCGAAGGTGACAGGGGGGCTGTTGTGGGATGGAATGCTGGGGGCAGCGGGCTGAAATGAATGTGGAAGGGGGGTGGTGTGGGATGGATGTGGTTGGAGCAGGGCCAAATCAAGGCATTACTGCAGCGTGACCGCGGTGTGACCACGACGTGACTGCGGCGTGACCGCGACATGATCACGGCGTGTTGCCTAGGTCTAGTGACAGCCACGGGGTAACATCTTTCATCCAGGAGCGAAGGGAACAGGAAGAGGCTGAAATGCTGGTGGAAGGGGGATGGTTGCAGATGCTAGGGGGATAGTGCGAGCTGATTCGAAGGTGGAAGGGGGGCTATTGCGGGCTGTAATGCTGGTTGTTGTGGGATGAAATGAAGGTGGAAGGGGGATGGTGTGGGATGGATGTGGCTGGAGCAGGGCCAAATCACGGCATGACCAGAGCATGACTGCGGCGTGACCACGACATGTTGGCCCGGTCCGGCGACATCCATGGGGCAGCATCTTCCGGCCAGAAGCGAAGGGAGCGGGAGGAGGTGGGGAAACATTCCGGCCATTGCCCCGCCGGGAGATGATAGAACAGATCATCTATTTAATATGCTATAACAAGGGATCGCCAGAGAAGGTTTTAGCAAGAGACACAATAACACAACATCTAAAGGGAAACAAAACGATGGAAAAGAATTATACACCCTACACAAACCATTTACAAATTCATTCACTTTTCCTAAGCATGGATTTTTTTTATAATATTCAAAGCGTGGAAAGGAAAGTGTCATGGTCAGGGCATATGCCTACTCGGGAAATGTCATTTGAGTTAAACAAGTATGATAAGCCAATTTATATTATTCAATGAAAACAAAAAATAATTATTCACAAAACAAACACTAACAAGAGGCATATGAAAGACTCAAACCAAATCTAAACATGATACAAATAACAATCACTACTCTTTGGTTTATAAGACAGCGCACCTCCGTTGGAGGGGTTTTATTATAAAATCACGGCATTTCTTTATCACACAATTCATTTAATTATATTTAACATATATTCTAAAACTAATTCAGCACAAATCAAATGCAATAATTTAAGAAACTAGATCAACATAACTATCACTATGAGTTTTCACAGAGAGCATTCCTCCCTTGGAGGGGATTTATTATAAAAAATGACTTTATTTATCAAATGAAACAATTATATTAAATAACACTTATTCAAGATATGAAATTCAATATAATTATGCAGAATTAAGAAAGAAGCTAAATTCAATTTAAAGCATTCTTGAATTAAAGAGGCTATAAGAGGGATCCTACCTCAAGGTGGAACCAATCCATCCACTTCGGCTCTTGGATCTTTCTAACTAAAATTTGCTTCTCCCCCACTGGGTATACGCACCTTCACACACATGCAAGGATACCTAGCCCCTATGCACACACCCGCATGGCCATGAGCATGTGCAAGGGGATCCTTGCACATATGCTTATATGCATATACCGGTCTCCACTCACATGTGTATTCATTTATATATATATACATGGGCACACATAGCCCCATACATGCATAATCACTTCCATGGTTGACTATACACGTAATGGGGGAACCCACATACATATACTTTCTCACCTATGTACACGCAGGTGAGTCACCCTTAACTTGGCTACTCAAAACCATCGAGCAGGGATCAACACACTACACAAAGGATATTAGGAACATTAAAACACATAAAGGATGCTACATAACCAGTGAGAAACCATCCAATGACATTAAATTCTTACCTCGATTGGGAGAACCAAATCCACCCTAACCAACACGAAATGATCCAACGCCCAACTGAAAACCTAATATGGAGTCAAAAACACTGAAATCCACAAATACATGAGGTGCGAGACAAGTAGTAACCATACAATCTTACCTCGGATCAAAGAAGGTGGACTGAATCAATATGAACCCCATTTTCCCCCCTTAGCAGAATATAATTACCCTTTGTCCACAAAAAGAAGTAAAAGACCTAAGTGGCCAATGCGATAAAGAAAATAAAATAAAAACTATACTAAAACATACATATCTCTTATGACTATAAACATCACTGCCCAACATATAAGAACCACAATGCCCCATGGGTCAAATTGTGTTCCTACAAGCAAGGGAGAAATAGATCCATGGTTCAAAATGATACTATCAAATAGTACATTCCTATTAATTAACAATTATTATTCCTGTTAATAGTATATAATTAGTTTGGCTCAAGTATCGGCTTAATTTGGTTTTTTCTGATACATTTCTTTATCCCATCTGATAATAAAAGTTTACTAGAGGACACAATTTCTAATCGAATAGGATATATCATAACAAAAAATGGATCCACACCTATGAATAACGTTAAACCTGATATGAAAGAATGTTTGATCATATAGTCTGATGAGTTATAAAAGGATAAACCAAACAAATGAAAAACATTGAGAGTTCACTAATTGATCAAGTGAATATGCAATTTTTAATCAATAATAAACATGTGAAAGAAGATAAAACCATGTTTCCTCAACAAAAATGTTTAGAATGTGAGAAAAAAGAAAGCGCAAAGAAAATCAAACAATTTTGAGCTACAAAGAAAAGTGCTCCAGTGTTGTGAAAAAAGCCTAATAACATAGAAGTTGATCAACCATGGAAGAAATTTTAGATGAAGAAATATTGACCAATAAAAAGAAGTACAAGTAGTAATTGGTGAATCAAAATAAGAGATATATTGTATTGATGTTTTAAAAATCCATATGTAGCTTGGAAAACTAAATCTTATAGAGAACTAAAACTTTTTTTTGAAACTTATGAGAACCCACCATTGGTGAAGCACTATATTGTATTACACCCTGCAAAATTAGTATGAATATAGTGAAATGTGAAACTATAGAGCATAGAAAAATGATACTGAGATGCTATAGAAGAGAAAATTCCAGATGCATGATTCATCAGGAGCTGGATTAATCTATACTTAGGGAACATTTCTACCCTCTTGTCTATTTCTACGAAGCAACAATAAGATAGATTCTTAAAGAATATAGCAAGCTTCAGTGATGGTGAATGGAAACACGAAGTGAGTACAAGGATTTCTTCATTGAGGTAAATATCATAAGAGAAAGATAATACCAGGAACACCTAGAGGAGTGGAGGGGAACTGAGTGATGGAGGGAGATGTCGACTGGGGTAGGCGGGAAATCTAGCATGACAGGAGATGATAATTGATCAGGAGGAGAAACTGAGGGAAATCGATACTTGGTGTTGATGTGAAAAAAATTATGGAGCCAGAAAAGGAAGGCGGTGTCACAGTCAACAGAGGGAATTAGGGTTGATTGATGTGAAGGATGGTATTGGAGTATGATGGTGGAAATAGTACCTGAGAATCCGAGGAGTGGATGTGAACTAAGATTAGGAGGAAGATGACGACTGTGGTCTGTGGGGACCATAGGTCGACAGGAGAAAAAGCGCGAGCGTGGGGAGAAATTGAGGGAAACCACGTGTGGAAGAGGGAGTGAGGAAAAATAAATTGTATGACGCAAATTAAGAAAATGAACCCTAGGTCAATAAGAGATGAACCTTGAGATGGAGCAGAATCCGAGGTAAACCTCATGCCAAAGAGGGAGGGAGAGAGAGGAAGGGATTGACGTGAAGAAGGTGCGTGGAAATCAAGAAAAGAATGAAATGTGGGTTTCTGAATGTTGGACACATGGAATGGATAGGAACCCATGATTAGTATATTTAGTAGATACTATGTCACCACTATGTTTTCTTTCAATAATATTTATGAAAGTAGTAAGTTGAACATGTTGAAGAACCTCAATTCAATCTGACATGTTTAGAGGTTTAGTTTCATAATTATAAAATTACTTATCATTTTTAGAAAAAAATATACTATTCTTGATAACTTTAGGTAAAGAGGAAGATGTAACATTTAAAATTGTCTTAATGGGAAGAATATCATTGGGCCCATGTCATCACATAGTGGCTTCAATGATGGTAACTTCATTATCACTATTAAGAATTTTAAATCTAATAATGATGAACTACCAAATAATAATAACTGGTTAAATATTCAATTTTATCACTATAGGATAGATCTGTAAATTCCATGTTCTCACCTTTAGCTTGGGTATGATTCTAGAACATCTATATTTTTAAATATAACACCAAAATCTGATCAATACTGGAAATGGACAATTTACCAACGTTTTTAACCATTGGGAAAGCCTATAGAACCGCTGGTATATCTTATACCAATGGTTCTGAAAATCATTGGTAAGTAAGCCGTTGGAAAAGCTTTTACCAATAGTTTACACAAAACCGTTGGGAAAACCAACTATATGAATCCCTATCCCAACGGTTTGGAGAAAACCATTGGGAAAGACCTATCCTAATGGTTTTCAAAATGTTGGGATATGTCGTTCCCAACGGTTTGAGGAAACCGTTGGGATATGTAAATATATAAAAAAGAGTTCTAGTGGAGGTTTGAACCCACAACCTCCACGTTATAAATCAATGACTTTACCACTATCCTAGAGTATCCTTTATGAATATATTTGGATATATATATATATATATATATATTTAATTTATATATTGATTTATTTGATGATATTCGACTAATGTACTCATAAAAAATAAGGGCACCTATCCCAACGGTTCTCAAAACTGTTGGGAAAGGCCTTTCCCAACGGTTTTGACAAACTGTTGGGAAAAGTGGCCTCAAAGTGGACTTTTCCCAATGGTTTGGCCAAACCATTGGGAAAGCCATACCTATTCCAAACAGTTTGGCCAAACCATTGGGAAAATGGCCACAAAGTGGACTTTTACAAATGGTTTGGCCAAACTGTTGGGAAATCCATACCCTTTCCAAATGGTTTGGAAATCAAAGTGGGATTTCCCAATAGTTTGGGCAAACCATTGGGAAAGCCATACCCTTTCCCAATGTTTGGTCCAAACCATTGGGAAAAGTGACCTCAAAGTGGGCTTTCCCAACGGTTTGGCCAAACCGTTGGGATGGGGACCTATACCAACGGTTCTTACAAACTGTTGGTATTAAAATGTTGGGAAAGGTCAGATTTCCAGTAGTGGATCATGATACATCTTGGTCATGTTTTCTCATACCTTAATCCAAGAAATATTAGAATAGTATTAACATATAATCTATAATAAACATTTTTGTGTGAATATTTATGTAGGGAATCAACCATGAT
This sequence comes from Viscum album, assembly GCA_963277665.1. Taxonomy (NCBI): domain Eukaryota; kingdom Viridiplantae; phylum Streptophyta; class Magnoliopsida; order Santalales; family Viscaceae; genus Viscum; species Viscum album. The sequence continues at coordinate 1,466,082,541 of OY728156.1, read as the reverse complement.
AAATAATAATCATGCTAGTAAAAATATACTATATCAATTGGTATGTTTTTTTGGGTAAAGATATCAAAATATAAGAAAGAATAAGATCACATAAAATCATGGTTAAAGATGAAAATGTGGATGTTTAATGTCATTGAACCACATTCTATGAGGGAATGGTGACAATGTAATGATTTCATCAATGACAACTTTAATAAATAAGAAATAATTGAAGTATCTAACATAATGAGAAAAAGAAATCAATTCTTCTATGTGCCACAATATTTCTAACACGTCAATGGATAAATAAATTTTGGAAACATCACATTCTCATGTGCCACGATAAGTCTTGGTGAAATCAGACACAAACCATACCCTAAAAAAACTAAATATTAAAAGATATAAATAAGAAAGAATAATGGAGGTAGAAGAGGAATACTTACCTCTATCCATTTAAAGTAGAATAACCCCATAAGGAATTATTAGAGGTGGAATCCAAAAATAACTAATTTGTAATCCTTAAAAAACAATACCCATCCCTACTGGGTAACGAATCCACCTCCACTGTGTACTTGATGGCCCTTATAAAAGGTCTACTACACTTTCCAGCCCACCGAGTACCTGGTACCCCTCCATCGGGTACCTTATAAAGGCTGTAGTTTTTTAGAAACCCATTAAGAGGCACCTAGTGCCTCCCAATCAAATACCCAATAACTACTGCAATTTTTTACGGTTAGCCACTACCCTAATATTTGGAAACCAACCCTCTAAATAACCATTAGCCTCAAATGAAAACACATCCCAGAGATGTATGAACTCATGAAATTCTAATTCATATCCCAATTTTCAAAAATTTCCCTTCTTCCGGCAAAAAAAAATAAAATTTCCTCTAAAATTACCAAACCTCTAATTGTGTGGGCCATTAAAAACTCCCAACCATAAGAATTTAAATCCTTGAGAAGTGTCCAGGGTGATCCCCTGATTCCCAATTTAACCATCAAAATTTCATACCATCACTTTTTAACGATTCCAATTTTCCATAACTCCACCATACAGATTCCGAATCTAGACTAATTGGTTCTTCACCAAAAACCACTTCTCCCCCACTCCACGCATATCAATTATAATTAGAATAATGTAGCTAATTCAAAAACCTCTTTACCATACTCAAACATGTGAAACTATTCCAGTTTACTTATACACACTGATAACAACATAATGAACATATAATTGTTCATAACAAGAAAGAGGAGGATCACCTGGAGGGGGTTGGCTGCGTCGGAGTAATGCTGGAGGAGGTGGGGAGGCCACCTAGGAGCATCGTCGGCGGGGGAGGTGAGGTGTCCCGTGTTCTGTGGCAGCGGATTGTAGTGGGGTTGCCTTGCTCGATGTCAGCGATGGGAATTGTCATGAGGGGAACCGTCGGTGGAGGAGGATCGAGGATAGGATAGGTCATGATGGGTCAGGGAAGGAGGGTCGCACGCAGTGGGTATCGGGGAGGATGGCGCTGCAGTGAGAGGCGTCAGGGGTTCGGAGGGTCGCGAGGGGCACCATCAGTGGAGGGGAATCAGGGAGAGGAGAGGCCGCGATGGGTCGGGGAAGGAGGGTCACGTGTAGTGAGAGACATCTGGGGTTTGGAGGGTCGCCAACATAAGAGACAGAGTTCGGAGGGTCACAATCTCTGGAGGATGAAGGAGGAGCCCGGTGCAATTTGGAAAATAAAAAAGCGATCGGGGGAGAATAAAGGAGGAGCCTGATGGGATTTGAAAAAAAAGCGCAAATTTTTAGTAACGTCTGTATATACTAAATCGTGGCTATAAATAAGCTATAGAAACAGATCTATAAAACCATGGCTATAGATCTTTTCTATAGGTTAAATTTCTAGTAGTGTTCATAATTTTGGAATGCATAATTCCAGACTTTCATAACCACATAGTCAAGGACTTGTGCCAAGAATACAAATAAGATTTTTTCAAGGCCCTGTGCCAAGACACTAGATTGTCTCATGAGACCTACCAATGTATTGAGGAGCTATAGCGGGCTCCACCTGTCACATACTAAGTCCAATGAGTTCCTCATATGAAAAGGTTTAAACGTAACATAAACATTTGAATTAAAAATATCATATGAAATGTCAATAATTTATCCATAAACCATGAATGGTATAAAAATAACACATCTATATTCAAACATATAACAAAACCTTCAATATAATAAGGAAGTTTTGTATCATAATAAATCAAATTAAAATAAACTAAAAATCTATCAAAGGATGTTGACATAGATGAAATCAAAACCTTTTTTTAGAGAAATATCTCTTTCAATTTTGAAATCATTTACAATTCATATAATTATAAAAAAAAACATTTATTTTGGAAATGTTCTTATAAGCTTGTAAGGGAAGCTATGAAGATGTTATAACAACAAAAAATAGCCGCACCCGCTGTATAATTTAAAAAAACATTCTTACCTTAAATTTGTCGAAAAGGTCCAAAAGTGCCTTGTTTAGAAAACGACGGAAAGATTCAATTCAAACCATTTTATAAAAAATCAAAAAATGGTATAAATGAATTTAACCCATAATTTAGTAAATAGTAAAAATGTTTTGAAATACATTTTTAAGAAACATGGATGTGGATGATAATGAGGTCCCAGTAGATAATTACATATAAACAACCTCGGATAATGAAGAGATTGTGAAATTAACACTTACCTTGTACTTTTCATTGGTTGAGGGTAGGTTAACTTCGTATATAATGGTGAAATAATTGTTATTAAATTATACAAGAATCATATACATTAAAATGATATCATATATGATCTTTTAACATTTCTTTTTTAATAATATATTAGTAATATCGTCATTTCGGGTGTTAATGGATTCGTTTTCCTTTTAATTATTTGTTATTTGAGTCATATTTGTTATGGATGGGATGTATATTATTTATATATAGAAAGATATCAAGCCTTTAAACATTATTTTAAATAATATAATGAAAATTAGTCTTGAATGGATACGATGGGGAATGAATCTCATCGCGTTCCTGGAGACGGTAATCCGTACGTACGCACGAGCGACAATATCATTATTTTGATATTAAAATAACATATAATTGGATGGTATATCTTATATATAGAATAATTATCATGTTATATTTATTATTTACATCAATTACACATCATTATTATACCCATCCAAATAATAATTTATTGAATAACAATTACACCACGACGTGGAGACGGTAAGCTGTAGGTACGCACGTATGGTGACATGTCATTCAAAGGATGGATAGAATAATGAATATGGTTGTAACATATTAATAATAACATCACAGTATATTGAAGATCCTGGTATTATTATTTTATAATGTAAACAACAAAGAAAAAGGAAGTGGAAGAAGAAAGGAACTTGAAAGAGGTGATGAAATATTTACCTCTTCTTCGGGTTCTTCCTATTGATTTGATCAAAAGGGATCCTTAGGTTGTATTTATAACTAAACTAAGGCCTATAGGATGAAGTAAGGATATTTGAGAGGGTATTTGGGAACAGTTTGTCTGATCTAAATGGCTTTTATGGTGTGAATTAGAGAGAAGGGAGAGTGAACTTTTATTAGAGGGGTGAGGGGAGCCTTAGGAAAAGATAGAAATATTATTTTATAATAAAATCATTTTCGGTTTCTAATGGATCAAAAATGGATTATTTAAAGGATAAGGTGGTTATGGGTCGAAAACCACTCAAACAATAGGTTTTAGACAGGTTTGGGTCACTATATTAACTTTATCTTGGAGATTTAACTCTTAGTTAAATAGTTTGACATTTAACCTGTCTCTTTGTATTTTTGTATTATATGGTTAATAAACTTATTATATACTTCTATGAGAACCCAAAGTGGTTCATTATTGGTACAAATATTATTATATAATTATTTTTTCCAAACTATAGATTTTTAGGAATATAATATCAATTTATAATATAATATTTGTTTTAAAAACTATTTTTTGTCAATTTGGACACTATTTGGTATTTTGTTTTTGTTAAATTTATAACAGCATAATTACTTAGAAAAAAATTCATCTAAACAACCCTAATATGTCATATTAACCTATACAATTAGTGTAATTTACAAAAAGTCTCAAATTACATTTATTTTTATATTTATACTACCAATTATTTTAATATTTCATTAATTAGATAATTAATGCTTCATCATTGTGTCATAAATAAATTAAATTATTTAATGTCCAAAAAATATAAATAAAATACAATTATGTATGAAGTCTTTTTATCATTATAATTAATACTTATAGCCTAATTTTTCTTTTTTATAACCCTATATTAAAAATGTTTTAGTTATTGAACATTGATTTTAACTCTTTTAACTCTTCTTGAAAAATAATAACAATAAGTGTTCTAATCTAATCTATATGGACCTAAAGGGTCATATTTTATTCCTAAGGATTTTTTTGGTCGAATTGAACTTATCCAATAGAATTAGGACATGTTTTAGGGTAATAATAATATCATTTTTACCCTTAATTACACTATTTACTTTTAACCGTGGTAAATAAAATTAAAAGTTACTATTCAAAAAAATTTATTTTCATCTTATTGACCCATATTTTACTTAAAATTATCAACTGTGTCTCTCATATTTTTGAAATTCCACTCACAGAAGTGGTAAAATTATGTTTTATGTGAATTTGTAAATTATCCTAGGAGGTGGGTAAAAGACGGTGAAAATTTCAATAAAATTTTTATATATAAAAATGTATTATAAACTGACTCCAATGAATTAAATTGAACTTATATAGGTATTATATATCTATTTTTACCAAAAATAAATTTAAATAAAAATTTGGTTGTAAACTATAACTCTATGTCTTTCACAATTCATAAAAAATTAAATGTTTTCAGAAAAATACAAAAAATTCACCCTAAGCTAATTTCGATATTCCGAATCCAAAAAATGAAGTCCATTTTGAAAGATAAAATTTATAAAATTTCAAAAAGTGGGTATTACAATTCATAAAGGCTAGTTTGATTGGTTGTGGTGTGTTAGAACTTGAAGTTGCGTACAACACACGCTACTATGTTATTCAAAGAGAAGCGTACCGCAGAAGCTTGGGGTGTTACATTCTCCCCTCCTTCAAATAATTTCATCTTCAAAATTTCTAGAATATTACTACATAAAAATACTCGGGTAGTGCTTCATCATATGTTCCTCGAGTTCCCACATTTCCTCTTCCATATTATGGTTTCTCCATAGAACTTTTACCAGATGAGTCATCCGGTTTTTCAGCACTTGTTCTCTTGTATCAAAAACCTTGACAAGATCTTCACAATAAAACAGATCTGGTTCCGGTTCTAATTCCTCATAGGTGAGTACATTCATTGGGTCAAGCTGGTATTTTCACAACATTGATATGTGCTACACATCATGAACTTTGGAGAGACTTGGCGGCACTGCCAACTGGTAAGCTACAACCTGAATTCATTTTAGAATTCCAAAAGGTCTAATGTACCTGGGACTTAATTTTCTCTTTTTACCGAAACGCATAACACCCTTCCATGGAGATACCTTTAAGAAAACATGATCTCCTACAAGAAATTCCAAATACTTCCTTCAGTTATTAGCATAGCTCTTCTGTCTACTTTGAGCTTCTTTGATGCAGTTTTGGATTACCTTTACCTTTTTTATCATTTCCTCCACTAGTTCTGGGACTACGAGTTTTCGTTCACCAACATCATCCCAATGGGTTGGTGTGCGACATCTCTTTCTGTATAACACATCATATGGTGCCATCTGAACACTTGAATGGAATCTATTTTTATAGGAAAATTCTATCAGAGTCAAATATTGATCCCACATACCTTGAAAGTCAAGTGATCATGATCTCAACATGTCTTCTAAGGATAGAATAGTCCGTTATGATTTTCCATCAGTTTTGGGGTGGTAGTCAGTGCTCAAACAAAGTTCAGTATCCAGGGACTTTTGAATAATTTTCCAGAATCATGATGTAAAACATGGATCACGATCAGAAATGATCGATAGTGGTACTCCATGAAGTCTTACAACTTCATTAACATATTTTCTGGATAATCATTCAAGTTGTAAATATTCTCTTGTAGTAAGAAAACATGCTGACTTGGTAAGATGATCAAAAATGACCCATATTGCATGATTATTTCTAGGAGTCTTTGGTAGTCCGATGAAAAAGTCCATCGTAATATTATCCCATTTCAACTCTGGTATGGGAAGAGGTTGCATGAATCCTCCAGGCTGTTTCCTTCTAGCTTTTACTTGTTGAAAAACCATACATCTTGACAAAAAATCAGCTATCTCCGTCTTAATGTTGTCCCACCAAAAATGTTCCTTCAAATCTCTATACATCTTAGTGCTTCCAGGGTGTATAGAGAAATTGGGACTATGATCATCATCCAACAATTTCCTTTTTAGATCATATATATCGGGAACATAAAGTCTCTTCCCAAATTTTAAAATTCCATCTTTATACACAAAGTCACTCAATCTCCCATCATTCAAAGATTTAATCTTCTTTTGAAACTCTTCATCACCGGTCTGATAACTCTTTATCTTTTCTAGTAAAGATGGTTCTACAACCATTTGAAAAAGCATTGATGCTTCACCTTCCATGGTTATTACCATATCCATCTATACTAAATCCATGTATATAGGATCCTTTTCAAATCTCATCTTATTCAAAACTCTATTATCCTTTCTACTCAAAGCATCTGCCACCTTATTTGACTTCCCCAGGTGGTAGTGTATAGTGAAATCATAATCCTTGAGTAGTTAAATCCATTGCCTTTTCCTCATGTTGAGTTCTTTTTGTGAGAAAATATACTTTAAACTCTTGTAATCGGTATATATCTCACATTTTTCACCATAGAGATAGTGTCTCTAAATCTTCAAAGCAAAGATTACAGTTTCTAACTGAAGATCATGAGTAAGATAGTTTTTCTCATGAATTTTTAGCTGTCGTGATGCATAGGCAATAACCCTGTAATTTTTTATAAGGACACAACCAAGTCCTTTCTTTGAAGCATCACTATAAATAACAAACCCATCATTCCCTAATGGTAGAGTCAAGATATGATCATTGAATAATATTCTATTCAGTTCTTCAAAACATTATTCACATTATTTTTTACAAACAAATTTCACCCCTTTTCGTGTGATCTTTGTTAATGGGTTAGCCAACCGGGAAAACTTCTGGACGAAACGTCGATAATAACCTGCTAAACCATTAAAACTGCGTACCTCAGTTATACTTGTTAGTGCTGGCCATTCTTGGATTTCCTTGGTCATAGAAGGATCAATAGAGATTCCATACTTGGAGAAAATATGTCCAAGAAAAGAAATATCCTGAAGCCAAAATTCAAACTTTCTAAACTTACCATATAATTCAGGCCTTCTAAGAGTCTTCAGGATAATGCACAAGTGATTTTTATGATCTTCATAGATTTTGGAGTATAACAAGATATCATCAATAAATACCACTACAAAAGTCCTCAAGATATTCCTTAAAAACTATGTTTATTAGATCCATGAAAATAGAGGGTGCATTAGTCAATCCAAAAGGCATTACTGTAAACTCGTAATGCCTATACCTAGTTCGAAATGCTGTTTTCAGAATGTATTCCTTCTTCACACAAAAATGATGATATCCAGATCAAAGTTCAATCCTTTAAAAGTATTGAGCTCCATGAAGTTGGTCAAATAAATCATCAATGTGAGGTGGGAGATACTTTTTCCTTATTGTTATAGCATTGATCTCTCTGTAGTCAATGCACAACCCCAAATATCCATCTTTATTATTAAGAAATAGGATAGGGGCTCCCCATGGAGAAAAACTATGGAAAATAAATCCCTTATTACTCAATTCCTCTAGTTTTTTCTTTAGTTACACTAATTCCACAGTGTCCATTCTATAAGGGGTCTTTGATATGGGCCTTGAACCACGAATTAAATCAATGAAAAACTCAATTTCACATTCTGGAGGATGTCCAGGTAATTATTTTGGAAACACATCAACATATTCTTTCACAATAGGTACATCCTATATTTGAGCATTCTTTTCCTCACCCAAAGTTATTTCATTATCTTCCTCCCCAATAATTGGATTTAGTTGAGCTTCTGGGGGGTGGATCTAAATAAGAATCAGGTGGTGACGATTCAGCTCTAAAGATAAGGTGTTCTTTATCATCGTCATCAAAAATAATAACCTCCTTCTTCTTACAATAAATTTTTGCATCATGTTTAGAAAGACAATCCGCACCGAGGATTATATCAAATTCAATCATGGGTATGATGACAAGATCAGCAGATAAAGCGAATTTATATGCCCTAATGGGAACTGATTCACAAAAATTTGTTGTGATGATACTTACCTTAGGAGTTTTTAATGAAAAACACCTTGTTAAATTAAATTGGAAATATATAATTTTCTTAGAAAACTGGGAAGATATGAAACAATTTGATGATCCAGAATCAAATAAATAATTTTCTAAACTTGAGGAAACCATTAAATTACCTGTCACCATGTCTTTCAGAGCTTCTACCTCAGCAGTAGTGATAGAATAAGCTTGGACTTGATCCATTGTACTTTTTTGAGGTAAGTTCCCCTGATTATTAGGAGATTCATTTTCATAATGACCCCTTTCTCTATAATTGTAGCATTCAACATCGACAGCCTCTTTCTACCCCTTGTAATCCCGATCATGGTGGCCTTTTTCACCACACTTGTAACTGACTCCCATTCTCTTCAGGAAAGTACCAGGGTGTTTCTTCCCACATTTACCATAGGATGGATATTCAAATTTTCTCTTATTCCCCTTATTTACATTTCCAGAGTGTTCTGTAGATCTCTTCTTCTCTTTCTTTTCTTTAATGTTGTAAGACTTATAGAATTACTTTTCTATCTTGATTGCACATGAGACAATATCTTTGTATGATGATAAGGATTGTGAGACAAATGCTTGATGGATAAATGGTTATAACCCATAAAAGAAATGATTAATATTACTTCTTGGGTTACGTATATAATCTCCAGCATGCCTCATTAACCTTGTAAAGTTAACTTCATAATTTTCGACATTCTCATCCTCCTTTTACCTCAGACTCAGAAATTGACTTTCCATATCCGCTCAATGGTCACGAGGAAAGTATTTTTATATGAAAATATATTTAAAATCTCTATATTCCATATTGGATACTTAATTATATTCCTGTGTGTTTTGAATCAATGACCACCATTGATCAGCATCTTCAGTGAGGCGGTAAACTGCCATGAAAACTTTTCCCCTTTCACTACTCCCCAAGGCATGGAATATTTTCTATAAGTAATTTATCCATTTCTCAGCTACTAATGGATTTTTACTCCCATTGAATGTTTGTGGTTGTTTCCTCATGAATCAGTCTAACATTGATCCTCCACGTTGTGGATCAGGGTGCTCCATATGGGTAAGATTATTATTCATAACCGGAGTGAGTTGTCCCGGTATAGTGATAAGCTGATCAGCACCAGTTGTATCACCAGATCCACTATAATTATCTTGAGCAGGAGGTTAATGCCTACATGGAGTGTGTGCATTGATACAATTTAAATTCCTTCCACTGGGAGCCATTTCTAAACAATGGAATAAACTAGATCATTTTATGAATCAAAATACATAATTTAAAACTTGTAAAACACTTAACAAAAATTGAACAGTTTATAGATATAATCCATAATCATAAAAAATGTTTTCTTTGAGGAATTATATACTCATAAACCCTTCATAATGGTTTGTAAAGAAAATGAGAATCATCCTAAGCATATCCCCTGGGAGTGTAGTAACCAAGAGTGTAGCAAGGACAGTTGTCGTGCACTAGTTCTCGTTCGAGTCTAGCTCAAAGCGGTGTTTTCAGATTTTACCCCTAGGTACATCTATTCCAGAGCCATATATACCTGCTCGTATCTAGACAGAGACTTATTTCTTGGAAAACTCACAAAATCTATACTATACCAAAATTCTAGGAAGTTCTTATATACTAATCCTCAAAGTCTATCTTAAGGCTGTGTGATCTAATCAAAGTTTATCTAAATCTAGTTTCCAAGGTTTGTACTAAACTTCCTATGATATTAACTATAATGCCCTAAACCTAGTTACCCAAAGTTTGTGCATTATTACATAACATTGGAATGATCACAAAAGATCAATTCTTGAAATACTGATTAGTTTAGTAGATTTGTAAGTACTAGATACATTCATAATGTTTACATTACATCATAAAATGGAAAACTACAACAACATTGTTTCCATATACCACACTCATATCCCCTCATACTATCCCTATAGTTCAGTCATAAAATAATTCATCGCATCTGGAGAAAAATAAAACATAGAAAGGGGTGAGCTCAGATGCTCAGTAAGGATAACAATATAGAGGAAACTTTCATAAATAAGAATAAACATTTAAGTCAATGTATAAGACTAAAAAAATCCTTTTAAGCTTGAACTTCAGCATAATATGAAAAAGAAAAAATAAAATAATTCCATTTAATTACTCACATGGATATTTTACTATTAGAATAATCACATGAAATATCAATAGCCACTTTCATAATCATGGAATGCATAATTCCAGACTTTCATAACCACATAGTCAAGGCCTTCTGCCAAGACTACAAATAATACTTTTTCAGGGCCTTGTTCCAAGACACTATTTTGTCTCATGAGACCTAACGATGCATCGAGAAGCTATAGCGGGCTCCACCCGTCACATACTAAGACCAATTCATTCCTCATATGAAAAGGTTTAAACAAAACATAAACATTCATATTAAAACTAGCATACGAAATGTCAATACTTTTTCCATAAACCATGAATGGTATAAAAATAACACATCCACAGTCAAACATATCAGAAAACCTTCAATAAAATATTGAAGTTTTTTATCATAATAAATCAACTTCAAATAAACATGAAATCTATCAAAGGATGTTGACATAGATGAAATCGAAACCTTTTTTAGGGAAATATCTCTTTCTATTTTGAAATCATTTAAAATTAATATAATTATAAAATAAAACATTTATTTTGGAAATATTATTATAAGTTTGTAAGTGAAGATTTGATGATGTTATAATGATGGAAAATATCCGCACCCTCCGTATAAGTTAAAAAAACATTCTTACCTTAAATTTGTCGAAAAGGTCAAAAAGTACCTTGTTTCGAAAACGATGGAAATATTCCGTTAAAACCATTTTATAAAAATTAAAACAAGGGTATAAATGAATTTAACCCATATTTTAGTAAATAGTAAAAATGTTTTAAAATACATTTTTAAGAAACATGGATGTGGATGACAATGGGGTCCCAATAGATAATTAAATATAAACAACCTCGAATAATGAAAAGATTGTGAAATTAACCCTTACCTTGTACATTTCCTTAGTTGAGGGTAGGTTAACCTCCTGTATAATGTTGAAATAATTGTTAATAAATTATACAAGAATCATATACATTAATATGATACCATATATGATCTTTTAACATTTATTTGTTAATAATATCTTAGTATTATCATCATTTCGGATGATAACAGATTCGTTTTCCTTTATATTTGTTGTTGTTTGAGTCATATTTGTTGTGGATGGGATGTATATTATTCATATCTAGAATGATATCAAGTATTTAAACATTATTTTTAATCATCTAATGAAAATTAGTCTTGAATGGATATGATGGGGAATGAATCTCATCTCGTTCGTGGAGACGGTAATCCGTACGTACGCACGAGCGACAATATAATTCTTTTGATATTAAAATAATATATAATTGGATGGTATATCATATATAAAGAATAATTATCATGTTATATTTATTATTTACATCAATCACACATCATTATTATACCCATCCAAATAATAATTTATTGAATGACAATTACACCACGACGTGGAGACGGTTATCCGTACATACGCACGTATGGTGACATGTCATTCAAAGGATGGATAGAATAATGAATATGGTTTTACCATATTTATAATAACATCATATTATATTGAAGATACTGGATTTATTATTTTATAATTTAAACAACAAAGAAAAAGGAAGTGGAAGAAGAAAATAACTTGAAAGAGGTGATGAAATATTTACCTCTTCTTCAGGTTCTTCCTTTTAATTTGATCAAAAGGGCTCCATAGGTTGTCTTTATAACAAAAGCAAGGCCTGTACGATTAAGGAAGGATAGTTAAGAGGGTATTTTGGTATATTTTGGCCGATCCAAAAGGCTTTTAAGGTGTTAATTAGAGAGAAGGGGGACTGCCTTTTTATAAGAGGGGTGAGGGGCACCTTAGGAAAAGCTAGAAATATTATTTTATAATAAAACCATTTTAGGTTTCTAATGGCTCAAAATTTATTATTTAAAGGATAAGGTGGGGATGTGTTGAAAACCACTCGAAAAATAGGTTTTATATAGGTTTTGGTCACTATATTAACTTTATCTTTTAGATTTAACTCTAGTTAAATAGTTTGACATTTACCATGTCTCTTTGTATTTTTATATTATATGGTTAATAAACTTACTATATACTTCCAAGATAACCCCAAGTAGTTTATTAATGATAAACCTATCATTATATAAGTACCTTGTCCGAACCTATGATTTTAAGAAATATAATATCAATTAAAAATATAATATTTGTTTTAAAGACTCTTTTATGTCAATTTTGACACTATTTGGTATTTTGTTTTTGTTAAATTCATAAGAGAATTATTACTTCGAAACAAGTTCATATATATATCCCTAATATGTCATAGTAACCTAAAAAATTAGTGTAATTCATAAAATTTCTCAAATTAAATTTATTTGGGTATTTATAATATCAATTATTTTAATATTTCATTAATTAGGTAATTACTGCAACATCATTGTGTCATAAATAAATTAAATTATTTAATGTCTAAAAAATATAAAGAAAATACCATTATGTAGGAAATATTTTTATATTTCTAATTAATATTTATTTTCTAATATATCTTATTTATAACCCTATATTAAAAATGTTTTAGTTATTAAACTACGATTTTAACTCTTTTAACTCTTCTTTAAATAAAATAATAATAAGTGTCATAATCTAATACATGTGGACCTAAAGGATCATATTTTATTGATAAGGTTTTTTTTGGTCGAATTACACTTATCCAATAGAATTAGGACATGAGTTAGGGTAATAATAATATCATTTTTACCCTTAATTACCATATTTTCTTTTAACTGTGGTAAATAAAAGAAAAAAGTTACTATTCACCAAAAGTTATTTTCATCTTATTGAACCAAATTTTACTTAGTAATATCAACCGTGTCTCTCAGATTTTTAAAATTCCACTCACAGAAGAGGTAAAATTATGTTTTATGTGAATTTGTAAATTCTCCTAGGTGGTGGGTAAAAGATGGTGAAAAGTTCAATAAAATTTTTATATATCTAAAATTATTATAAACTGACTCCATTGAATTACATTGAAGTTATATAGGCATTATGTATCTATTTTTATGTAAAATAAATTTAAATAAAACAAATAATTATTTAAATAAAAGTTTGGTTTTAAACTATAACTCAGTGTTTTTCCTTATTCATCAAAAATTGAAAGTTTTCAGAAAAATACCAAAAATTCACCCTAAGCTAATTTTGATATTATGAATCCAAAAATGAAGTCAATTTTGAAAGATAAAATTTATAAAATTTCAAAAAGTGGGTATTACTATTCATAATGTCTAGTTTTATTGGTTGTGGCGTGTTAGAACTCGAAGTTGCGTACAACACACGCTATTGTATTATTCAAAGATAAGCATACCTTGGAAGCTTGGGGTGTTACAACGATTGCAGGTTTTGTGAAAAAATGCTACACTTTTTAGAAAATGGAGGCAAATCATTAGTGACTAGGTGGTTTTTTATATCCATTCACCATTTCATAATGGAAATGGGATGAAGTTACTTTAGAAATTTGGTGGGTCTTTTAAGTATTCATTGTAAAAATTATTCTATATGGGTGGTTTTGGACCGATTGATGAAGGTAAACCGTTTCTTTCCAATCAGTGAGACTTAAACAATCAACTAGCTCGGGGATATGTATGTATGAGACATAGTTAGTTTTCATAGGGTTTCAGAGAAAATAGTTTTAAACCATGAATCATGTTTTACATCATACTTCTAGAAATTCTTACAAAAGGAATTGGGTACCCAGGTGATTCTGAGTATGGATTTCCACCCACCGACAGATGGAAAATTAGAGCGTACTATCTAGGTGATAGAGGATATGCTAAGAGAATGTGTTCTAGATTTTTTTATGTAAGGGTAAAATCATTTATCTCTCACTGAGTTCTCCTATAACAATAGTTATAGGGTGAATATTTAGATGGAACCATATGAAACACTTTATAGAAGGTGATAAATGTATTTTATGCATATATTTTATGGTATTTTAATTAATTTATTTTTTTATTTAAATGAATTATATTGCCAATTTTTTAAAAGTATAACTTATTTATTTTTTATGGAAGGATACTAAAGATAACTAAAAAATGAGAAAAAAGACACTTCATGCTATGAGTGAAGTGAAGTGGCATGACATCAAATTTTTGAGGATGATCATGGAGCACTTTTGGGGCATAAAAATGAAGAACCGAGAAAAAATGAGGCTTTAAAATCATAAAAAATATAAATAAACATAGTTTAATAATTACACGATGTGTATCAGTGCATGTGGTGAAAAGAAGGACATGACATGAAGAAATTTAAAACATCATTCAAAATTAAACGTGCTATAAAATTCCTACATGTGATTTTAACACCCAGATTCACCAAATTTTTATTTTTTGACCAAATCTTCAACATGGGACCCACCTTGGAACACTATTGGTAATTCATTTATATAATTCATTAATTACAGAACCCATGTAAAGCCTATTAATAAAGATCTATCCTACTGTAGTTGGAGGGATCCAGATCAGCTGGAGACCAAATCTTGGAGCGAGAAGCTATATTGTGTAGGGCCATCCCAGAGTTTATCACCATTTCCTTTATTCTTTATTTGTATTTTCTACTTCCCTATTATTATATCATCACATGGATGAGGGGGTAAAACCACGTTCTGTTAGGGTAATGTAGTATAAGGGTAAAGGTGCGTTGTATTGATTTATTTTAATTATTCGTGTATTTGGTTTGTCAAATTTACTCTTAAACATACAATACCTTTATTTTTCTTATATAATAAGTATTGATTATAGAATAAAAAAGTAATATTAAAATTTAACAAATGAAAAACCTAAATAATGCATGAGAATTTTAATCTTTAAGTAAAATTAGGTTTAAATATGGTATCGAGACAAACTCAATTTGGTAAAACACCTAAATTATCAGATCAAGGGAAACAGTGTATTTCCTTGTTGAGGAGGAAATATCATGACCATTTGATCTTCCACATTTATATTAAAAAAAATCTTGGATTAATAAATATATTTTCTAAAATCATATTGCACATGAACCCTAATATTACAAATAACCCTAGCATGCTTTCAAAACCTATCTTCAAACCAATCAATCAATTTTCTTTCTTCCATTACTTTCCTTAAATAAATCAAACCAATATTTTATCATATCATTATTCATACTAATAAAATTAAATCTTTTGAAAACCTAAATAAACTATTTTATCCATCTCTGTTGATTAATCTCGACTTGTTTCTACACTCATTTTAATTAATTAAGAAGCATAGTTTTTGTTTTTAATAAATTGTTTTTCATAGACCAGTAGGGAATTAAAAACACCCTCTAGGACTATCAGACTGAAACAATTTATAGGGATGATTTCTTTTTTATGTTTTTATTTTTTTAATTTTAATTTTGTTTCTTTATTTGAATTCTAATTTTTATTTTTGGTATTTAGTGCTTCATTTCTCAGATTAAAATCATTAATTAACAACTACCAAACTCTGTCAAACATAAAAGACATCATAAAGTCTAAAAACCATTATGAACCTTGAATTGAGAGTAAATACACTACAACCATGGAAGGTGCTAAGAAAAACCAACCCGTTGAGATTCTTCAAAGAGATCTCGGAAGGTGGAACCTCGTAGACTATGAGAAATTATCAAACACAAGATTGCAACTGAGAATCCTAGAACCCCATTGCTGCAAACCACTTCAATATCAAGACTTTATTCATTTAAATGATATCAAATAGTGTGATATTCCCCAAAATTTTACATGAATATCCAAAAAAACATTTGGGAATCTTCCTTGAGCTTTGTGACACATTCCAATTCCCTAATGTCTTAAGCAATGTGGTAAGACTCTGTCTTTTTCTATTTTCATTATGTGAGAGAGATCAATATTGGATTAAAATCATGGCCACACATTCCATCACTACACGGGATGATTTGGAACATAACTTCCTCACTTGATTCTTTCAACATTATATGTACATGAATATATGGGTAAATATTCTAAACTTTTTTCAATTTCAAGATGAGAAATTTTATTCTACTTGGGAATTATATATATATATGAATAAAATATTTCCCCAACATGGAATAGATCTATGGATGCTAATCCAAAATTTCTATAAGGGTTTTTTCATTAGAAAACTTTTCAATTTTTGACACTACAGTTGGAGGATCATTAATGAATAAATTTCCTAAAGTGATCCACAACTTGTTGGATGAAATGAAGAGAAATTGATTCCGGTGGAAATGAGAAGGAGAATAATGGAATGATGTTCTTACTATCAACGAAATTGACTAGATAGTGGAACAACCATATTTAATAATAAATAATATGGACATTATGATGGTCCATACACAAAACCTCTAAGGAATGTGTATAGAACATGAATATTATACGAATAAAAATCATGGAAATCAATTATTGGGATGGAAAGCACAACAAAAACAAGGGAAAGTACTTCAAAAAGGATAAAATGTGTACTGATAAAAATCACCCAAGGGTTCACACTAATGATCTAGGTCCATACATTGGAAGAGACACTGAATTCATTCATGACTGCTTCTAGGGCTACTCTCAATGAAATAAAAGAATAATCAATGAACCAAAAGGATGTGTTAAGGAATCTATATAATCAATTGGGACAAATTGATAATCATCTTAGAGAGATACCTAGAGGAACAATGACAAAATTCCTTTAAGTATGAACATGTGAATATTTAAAAGATTTACAACTTAGAAGTGGGAAGAAAGAAAAAGTAAGTGGTATATAATTTTCTTGAAAATAACTAGTGGATGTAAGAGAGGATGAAGATGAATGTAATACAGAAAAAGTAGGTGAAGAAGAAGAAGAATAACCACCACAGTACAAGCCATGAATTCCTACTATATAATTATTGGTGTAATTAAAGAAAAATGTCTAGAAAGGTAAATTTATTGAACACTTAAAAAAATTCATATTAATATAGCTTTTAGAGAGGATCTTGTATACATGTTGGAAGATAAAAAATTGATGAAAGAGACGGTAAAAAACAAGAAGAATATGAAATAGATTGGCACCATTCCACTAACACAAGAGTGTTTTGGTAATCATATCTAAGGACCAAAATAAAAAGAAAAGAGATTTAGTTATCATTTTAATTCAAATATTTGTTAGAGCTAACAAATGTGAAAAATATTTTTATGGCCTAGGTGCGAGTGTCAATATCATGATGTACACAAAATTCAAGAGTTTGGGACTGGATGGATTGAAGACCACAAGAGTACTTCTTCAATTAGATGGTTCAATAGTGAAATACCCAAGACTATTCATCAAATATATCCTGAACAAAGTTGAAAAGTTCATCTTTATAATCAATTACAATTTCTATATATAGAATATGAGAGAAATAAACTAATTCTAGGAAGACCATTTTTAGCCACTGGGCATGCACTGATTGATATTAAAAGAGGAGAACTCTATCTGAGAGTTGGAAGGGATCAAGTAAGTTTCAAAATACACTAGGAAAATAAGAAACATAATGTGAAAGAGTAAAATGATTTTGGATAAGTAAAAACACATGAAGTTGAGGGTGTCCTTGGAATTGAAGATGTGCATGAATTTGATGTTATTTTGTAAGATGATGCTCAAGTGAAGAAGAAATAGAAGATATAGAACAAGACCACTGAAACTAGAGGGGAGATTGAATCCACTAAATTTGAGAAAGGTAAAAAGGTATTGATGGTACATGAGCATCTATTTAGTTCATAAGGATTGAGAAAGAAATTGTTGATCGATCCAAAAATGTTAAGCAAGCATTACCATCAGGAAGAATAAATATTTTCAAATAAGAAATAATGATGCCAAGATACTTGGATAAGACACAACTAAGACCATTTACAGACCCTAAATAAGTAAAATAAAATTCTATCTTCCATCATGTGAGATGAAGCTAAAGGAGGTATGGTTAGGACATTGATGATAAACAAAAGTGCTTCATGGAGGCAACCTAAGTTTTTTTGTTTTTCTTTATTATTTTATATTTTTAGACGCTCATATGCTCTCACTCAAAATATTTCAAAATTAAATTATAATGGACTATTTTTAACCTATTTATTTTGAATTTTTAGGACCATCAAGACCCAAGGTAAAAACAAGAAGAAAAATCAAAAGAAAAGGATACAAAAAAATGACACTCCTTGAAGGGCATTTACAAATCATGAATCTAGAGCAGCCAAAACATTCATATCCATGATTAAAGAAAAAATTACAAGGGGAGTAAGAGCTTCAATTATATATTTTTCTAATATTTTTTATATATTTAATTAGAGTTTTTACTACCAATTTAATGACCCATATTTGATTCTTGCTTCATTCAACTAAACTGAGACACTTAAAATTATTAGGATAAATACCATTCCTTGAAATTTTATATTTATTTTTCAAATAACATTAATGAGAAAAATGTGAAAAGGAAATAGTAGAGACCATAATGTAGATTTTAATTTAACAAATCATTATTTTAGGAGAATGTTGATCATTTTGGATTAATTTTTTAAGATTTTTCCATGTTTGGAGTTTTTGATATTTTTATTAATGGATTTAATTATTTCTGTGCATTTCCACGAGTAATTGTCCCAACCATTCATCTCATTCTTGATACATCCATTGAGCCAATATTTTCCATTCTTTTTTGTAGTATATTTCCCTAGAAACTAGGGAATGATTTATTATAGAACTTTCTTTAAATATTATTGAATCTATGACTGAAAAAATCACTTTTAAAATGATTAAGGCATTGATTTAGTTTTCCCTTATTCTTAGACCCAATATAAATGAATATTTTTTAATCCTGTATAACCCATGAACAACCTTATTCATAAATGAGCCATGTTACAAGCCTATATTAAACTTTCCTAACATCCTCTAAATATTTTTTTATGATTATCAAACATAAGTGTGGGGGATATTTCATGGGATTTGGGGGAGGATCATTCATTTTATTCATTTCACACTCTCTTGAAAAAAATGGGTTGTGTCTAGGGAAATTTAACAACCACCATTTACTTTACTGGTGATTTTTTTATAACTATTACAAATAGTTTCATGAGGATATCATTAGGGGTTTGGTGGTGGATGTGAGAATTATCCCCAGCAAAAATTTTGAAAGAAAAAAAATTAAAGGAAAAATAATAATAAAAGAGTGTGTTTTAATTATTTCATTTCATCTCTTTATGATCCTGCTATGAGATACTAGGAGAAAATGATACTTACATTAAGATGTTTTTTATTATCATGAAATGTAATTTAAAGTGACACTCATTTTTGAGACTTACTTAATTTACATAATTTCAATACCTACCCTAATCTTCATAGTCATTTGATCCTAAATGGAAAATCCATCATAATTAAGTTTGATATCTATCTTTATGAAGTGAAGATGTTATATGCCTTTCAATCCTATGGTAAGTAACATATTCTTAATGTTTGTGCATCAATCTATTCATTCATACCCCGATGATGAGTGGAAAAATTCAAAGTGATGTAAATTGAGAATAGAATGTATATTAATAATGAATTAAGAAAATAAAATGGGTGGTTGAAGAAATGTGGATATTTCAAAATAGGATAAGTAAAATACATGGTTTATTTTTATTCTTTGAAAAAAAGGCATTGATAAATTTCCTACAAGTGATGCTTAACATTTTATTTTCTATTTGATTAATTACTTTTATTGAAATTGAATTTTAATTATTGTAATATGAACGTCCTTTGTAGAATATTCATATTTCATCCTTTAGGATAAGTATGAATTTAAGTGTGGGAGAATTTGATAGCACTATTTTATGTATATATTTAATGGTATTTTAATACCATGATTTCTGTATTTAAATGAATAATATTTCAAATTTTGGAATTTTTTAACTTGTTTTATATTTTATTGAATGATACCAAAGACAACTGATAAATGATCAAAACAACACATTAAACCGTGAGTGAATTGAAGCAGCAAAACACAAGATTTTTAAGGATGATCATGGAGCACTTCTGGGACATAAAAACAAAGAAAAAAAGGAAAAATGATGCTTCTAGAGAAAATAAATGGAAATAAACATCATGTAATCATTACACGACATGTACTAGTGTAAGAAGTGAAAATAAATACAAGCCATGAAGTAATTAAAAACGTCATTCAAAATTACATGTGGTGTAATTATTTACACTTGGTGTAAATTTCCTACATGGTTTTTTAATGCCCAGATTCACCAAATATTGATTTTTTGACCAAATATATAAAATGAGATCCTCCCCAAACTACTGTTGGACCATTCATTTACGGAATTACTTAATTCAATATCCCAAATGAAACCTATAAATTCAGATATAGCCTTTTGCTATTGGAGGGATCCAGATCAGGTGAAGAACAAATCTTGGAGCAAGAAGCTGTGTTGTGAAGGGCCCTCCTTTATTTCATATCCCTTTACTTTATACTTTTTTTATTTTATCCTTACCGATTATTTTCTCATGACTAGGATGATGGGGTAAACCCGCCTTTTGTTAGGGTAATTTAATAGAAGGGGGAGGTATGTTGGATTGATTTATTTTAATTATTCATGTATTTGGTTTGTGAAATTTATTCTTAAACATTAAATCCATTTATTTTTCTTCTATAATTTCAATTTATAATTGAATAAAAATGGAATATTAAAATTACACAACTAAAAACCCTAAATAAAGTGTGATCATTGTAAACTTTATGGGAAATTAATTTTAAATACGGTATCAAGACAAACTCGATTCGGTAAAACCCTAAATTACCAGATCAAGGGAAATATGTTATTTCCACATTAACAAGAAGACACCATGACGATTGGATATACCTATTATTTACTCTTACACCAATCATGAAGTACTCAAAATATTTTCTAAAATCCAATCACACATGAACCTTGAAATTACAAAACCCTAGCACGCTTTAACAATCCTTTTAATCAAACTAATAAATAAATTTTCTTTCATTATTTTTTATAATTAAATCAATAAAACCAATATTTTCTCATCTATTTCTCCAAATTTATAAAATTATATCTTTTGGAATCCTAAATAAACTAATTTATCTATCTCTTGGGATTGATATTGACCTATTGCTAAACTCAATTTAATTAATTAAGTAGCATAGTTTAAGTTTTTTATACTTTTTTTGAATATAACTATAGGGAATTAATGAAGCCCTATGGGCCTAAAAATAGTCCATGGAGATCACCTTTGTTTTGGATAGAAGCATCTGAGTCGGATTTTTTAGTATTGAGTCTCATGTGGGAGACTTCAGAGTAGGTTCAGCTAATTCAAAAAATATATGGCTATAACCTAGAGTAGTTATAAGTGATATAATTATTGATGTTGTAAACATATTAAGTTTAGAGTGGGTGATCATATATTCCTTTGGGTGTCATGGAGATTGGGTCACCATATGATTTAGAGGAAGGGAATGTTGGTACCCAAGTTCCTTGAACCATTTGATATCATGGAATGATTTGGATTGGTGGTATATCAAATGGATCTTCAAAAAAGGTATAGTGATATGTAAGATGTTTTCCATGTGTCACAGCTTTAGCAGTATCACTCTGATCCTTCTCATGTGATTGATGCATATGATTTTGAGTTGGAGGCTGATGATTCCTTTGAGGATCATTCAATTCATTGTGTGGATCGTATTGACCAAGTGATGCGGGGAAAGAATGTATTGTTGGTTAGAGTGTTGTGGTAACACGACCATACTTAGGAAGAAACATGGGACATGGAAGTAGAAATTTGGGCTTAGTGGCCCAGACGTTTTACCTTATAAGATTATTGTTTCATGGCAATATATCTTGAGGATGAGCTTTTATAAGGTGGGGATATTGTAAGATCCTAACCTTTTTGGAGATGCATCAGGGTTATTTTTAGGTATTCTTTTACCCTTTTTTTGATTATATCTTGGTTGCGATTTTCATTAGGGTTGATTTAGGTGAATTTAGATAAATTTTTAATCCTATGGGGATATGCACAGCTGGCACGTAGTTAGAAAATACAATACAATTTTCCTAGGAAACCGTGTGCCCCTTTTTGGATCCACAAGAGGAGGTGCATGATTTTGACAGACCATGGGGAATCCCTACCCAAACCGCACAACCTTAGATAGAGGGGTTTTTCATAGTTTGAACATGGTTTGTCAAACTATGTACCCACTTAGTTGAAATCATTAACCCCAGATAGTAGAGGAACATAGTTAGGGAACATGGTTTGGAAAACTATCTGGCCCCACCCAGAAAACCATGCATGTGGAAATTAAACCCCCTGAAAATTTTAAAAAAAATTACTGAACCCATGGTTTATACCCCTAATCATCCCAACTCAGCCTAACATGAATTAATTCACCATTGGAGCCACCTAGGAGGATTACAAAGCATTTAAAATACCTTTCTTGGTATTCAACGATATGGTGAAAGAAGATTGGATCTTCAGAAAGAGATTTATTCGTCATTTGGATTCATCACTCTCTCATATTTCTTTTCCATGGGAGAAAGATAGATTTTACTACATTAGAAAATAGTTTAGATATAGGTTTTAATTAATCTTATTTCATTGGATCTTGATCGTAGGTTTTGATTCTAGATTTCATCCACCATTGTGATTTTGATCATTCTACACCAATTTTAGGATTATGATTTGGAAAGAGTTAATCAACGATATTGTGGTATATAGTATAATTGTAAATTTTCACACTCTCGATTATAATTTTGTGTATATAATTATGTAATTTTATTACTATGTTTTACAATTTTATTTAAATTAATAAGTTTAATTTAATTAATGAAATTGGGGGACCCTTCACATATCCCATTGGACTAATTTGAGATTTTGTGACTAGATTTGATGGAAACACATGGGGTATTAAAAAATATTTAAAATGATGTTTATTTAAAGTGAAAAGGGTGGAATAATGGGTTATTGTAATTAAAATAAAACATTTTTCATGTTTCTAATGTGAATTAAATGTTTGACTAGATTAGCCTTTAAGGGTTAATGATTTTTGAGATTAAATGTTGATAATTGGATTAATGTTTATTTTTTCATGTTATTCCACATGATTAAATTAAAGAACCATGGTTGTGTTTAAAAATTTAAATGGTTAAATATGATGAGAATTATTGAATAAAAGGTAAATGATATTCAACCTTTAGATGAATTTTATATCATTGATATTTTAGAATGGTTGAATAATGAGTTGTGGGTCAGGTAATACTAATCTAAATACCCATGGGGTGACTGAATACTAGTCTAGGACCTCGAGAAAAATATATTTATTTTCATGTCATCACCGAGTTATGGGTGAGAGACTACTACTCCAAATACCCAAGGGTTTTCATACTACTGCCCTAGGGACACAATGTATGAATGAGAAATTGGAATTAAATAAATAATTAAATCCTATGAAAGAATTATCTGTGAAATTCCTATGGTGCATGGTTCAAACTCTAGCACGATTGACTAGTAGGGGGATATATATTTGGGATATTTTATATTTTCATGGGGTTCCATAACACATAGTTTCAACCTATGAATCACATTTTACATGAAACATCTTTCATGGATTACAGAAGGTTTTGGGTACCCAAGTGTTTTTGAGTATGACCTTCCACCCATAGATAGATGTCAAATAAAAGCATACTATCAGGGTTATAGAGGACATGACAAGACAAAGTGTCTTAGATTTTGGTGGTTTATAGAAAAATAATTTAGTGCCTATTGATTTTGTCTATAAAAATAGTTATTAGGATACTATTTAGAATTTACAATATGAGGTACTTTATGGTAAGCCGTGTGGATCACATTTTTGTTGGATGGATGTTGGTGAGTTTGAGTTATTTTGATTGAGTTACATAAAAGAGAAATCAGAGAAGGTTTAGATGATTCAGAATATATGGATATGTAATAGAGTAGAAAAAATTCATATTATTATCAATGATGTTCACATATTAAGTTTACAGTGGGTGATTTTTAATTCCTTTGGGTGCTACCATGATTGTGTAACCATAGAATTCAAAGGAAGGTAAATTTGGCTCCTAGGATTTTTGGACCGTTTTAGATTGTGTAAAGAGTCGGATTGGTGGTTTATCATTTGGATATTACATAGAGGTATAATTCTATGCACTATGTTTTCTATGTATCATAGCTTTAGAAGTATCACCTCGACCCTTCTCATGTGATCGCTGCTGATGATGCTGATCTGGAGGATGAATCATCCTTTGAGGATCACATGATTCATGTTGTGTATTATAATGAGAATGTTTTTCAGGGAAAGTCTCTGACATTGGTAAAAGTGATATAGTATAATGATCATGTTTATATGAAAAAATGGGAGAGGGAAGAAGATATGTGGGATTAGTAGCCATACCTTTTTACCTAGTAATATTAGTGATTCTTAGGAGTACAACTTGAGAAAGATCTGTTATAATGTGGAGAGATTGTAAGATCCCGAAATTTTTGAAGATGTATCATGCTCATTTTAGGTATTCTTTTACCACTATTTTGATTATAATTTGGTTGTGTTTTTTGGGGTTAATTTAGTTGAATTTGGAGAAATTTATAATCCCATGAGGTTATGCATAGTTCGCACATATTTTGGGAAAAAAATGGTTTTCCCCAAGAAACCATGCACTGATTTTTGGAGCCATAGGAGGTGGTGCATTGTTTGACCAAACAATGTGGCCACCCTCCCCAAAAGTGCACCCTCAGACAGAGGGGGTTTTCCTGGTTGGTGAAACATTTGTTAAACTATGTTCCCACTTAGTATAAACCATGCAACCTAGATAGTAGGGGCACACAATTAGGGTGCATGGTTTGGAAAACCATGTAGCCCCACCCAGGAAACTATGCATATGGAAATTAAACCCCCTGAAAATTTTATAAATAATTCCACAAACCCAATTTTATACACCTGACAATCTTGAATCATCAAAACATGAATTAATTTTCTCTTGGAGAATTTTAGGAGGATTTTACGGAACTTGGAACCCCTTTCTTAGAAAATTAAAGATATGGATGGAGAATATTGACTATCCAATAAGAAATTTCTTCATTATTTAGATTCTACTCTCTCCCATATTTCTTTTCCTTGGGAGATATATGTATTTTCCTTAGTTGTAAAATGGTTTAGATCTATGTTTTAATGGATATTATTTAGTTGGATCTTGATCCTAGGTTTTGATTTTAGATTTCACCCCCCATTGTGATTTTGATCGTTCTACAGTGATTTGAAGATTACTATTTGGAAAGCGTTCATCAATGATCTTGAGGTAAGTGGTGTAATTTTTAATTACCATAGTATTATTTATAATTATGTGTATATATTTGTTTAATTTTATTTCCACATCATGTAATTTCATTTAAATTAAGAAAGAGAATTTAATTCAATGAAATTGGGAGACCCTTAATAGATCCCATTGGACCTGTTGAAGATTGGGAGACTAGATTTGACTGAAATACATGGGGTATGCCAATATATTTGAAATGAAGATTATGTAATGTGAAAAGGGTTTAATAACGGGTTATTGGAATTGAATTAAAACCTTTTTCAAGTTGATAATGGGAATTAAAGGTTCGATTGGATTAAACATGAAGGGCTAGTGAATTGTGATATTAAAAGTTGGTAATTGTATTAATGATCAATTGTTCGTGTTATTACATGTTATTAAAGTAAACAACTATGGTTTTATTTGATAATTTAAATGGTTCACCATGATGAGAATGATTTAATAAAAGGTTAATGATGTTCAACCTCAAGATTAATGTTATATATATGATATTTGTGAATGGTTGAATAATGAGTTGGGGGACATAGACTACCGCTCAAAATACCCATGGGTTTCCAGAATAATACTATAGGCTCCTAAGATATATATATATATATATATATATATATATATTCAAGTGATTAATTAGTTGTGGGTCAGGGAATACTTATCTAAATACCCATGGGGAGCTAGACTATTGCTCTAGGCCCCCCAATATATGAATTAAAAATTTGGAATTAAATAAATAATCAAATCCCATGAAAGAATGAATTGTAAAATTATTATGGTGTATAGTTTATATTCTAGAACAAAATGAAGAAGACATGTTGTATTTGACTAAATAATTAATTAAACATGAAACATTTTTACTTGTCATTTATTATTTATTATTTATTAAAACTGCATACACTGCTATAGAATAAATATTGATTTAGATGCTGTAGGTGGTGTCTTATTGAGTTTTAAGAACACCCTACTCAAGATTCCTTATTTATACCAAGATAAATTTCATGTTTTTATTAAATGATAAGTAAAATATCCCTATATTTTATGGTTGAGCTGGAATGTGGTATTGAGCATATATGTAAGAATTAGACATGGTTCTAGGACCCGTTTGGGAGTTTTCAGTGTGTCTTTTTTTGGATTTTTGTTAGAAAATTGACAATTATATGGAATGACATATCTACTACTTGGTTTTTCATCATTTTACCATGTTTTTTGGATTATCATGTCATGTTGGTATTTATTTATTATGGTATTATCCTAGTTAATATTTATTTTTATTTATTTATTGTTCATTGATTTATGCTATTGTGCTTCTTTGGTAAAGAGGGTACAATATCCCAACATTACATATTATTACCTTACTAATAGTTGGTAGCCTCTGACATATAGGAATGTACCATTGAGGTCATGTAACAAGTCGTCTTGGGGCACCTATATGTGGCACTCGGGTCAGCACATCCCAGATAGAATCCATTACCTTTAGAAGTTTCTTCTTAAAGCTTATGATGAGATCCTTATCACCTTATAAAATAATTTAGAGAGATATAGATATGGAAAATAAGAGTAACATCATTATTAAAGAATTTAAAATGAATATTAATGGGAGAATGGGTGAGTATTTATTGCAAAATAGAAAGGATTTTTTGTTAATTTCAAAATTACGCTATCGAAACCTAGATAATTAAAAATTAAACACCATTGTCCTTACCATGGATTTTCCATGATATTTTCTAAGGATGATTGGTTTTAAATATTTTATTAGTTTAAGAACCCAACAAATTAAAATAATATCATTTACAATGTGAAGGTGAGTCAAATTCATAAAAAAATGTTTTTAAAGTGATAAATATATTATAGGTTTTTTAAGAGTCATTATAGGTTTGTAAAATTAGTATTCATACTTTAAACAAAATATATTTTAATGGAAAGCCCGGTTGTTATTCTATAATACCTCTATGGTTTTTTTAAATCACCTTTTGGACTATAATGTCGTAATACGTATCAAATATTTTTTCCGCATTTATTTTTTACCAAAAAATAAAAATAACAAAAAAAATTATGAAAAAAATACCATTGGATAATTTAGAATATTTATTCCCAAAATTAAATCTATTTTATGAAAATAATTTTTTAAATATGACAATTTCATCTTTTAAATAAAAATTCTTATTTATTGAAAATATTAGTTTTTATGTCATCAGCAACATTATGACCCTTATAGAAATTATATGGGACCTCATTAAACTATATTATCATTAATATTTAAATAAATAGTGTTTTATAATACTATTTGATGAAAATAAAGTTTATTTAAAATTCTTGAGTTTATCAAAAAATAGTTTTAATTGAATTTATATATAGTTTCAAAAAAAATACAAATTGGTTTCTTTGTATCAAAATCTAGTTTTTATCAAATTAATTATATATTCAAGGATATATAAAATAATAATGATAAAGGGACCAATAAAACTATTATCTTATTTTAAAAAATAAAATTTACATATTCATACTACTAGGTTCCAAATACATAACCTTTTATTAATCTAGTGTATCCCATAAGGGTAATGTGCGCGATGGTAGAACTTTCTTGGGGTGGTTCGATGGACATAGTTTGTGAAGTGATATTTATAAGCTTTAAATTTTATCTTAAAGCGTTTGGTTAATGTTTTAGTTGTTGAATCTAAGATTGATCTTGGTCAAGGTAAAATAAAAGAGATTCTACCCCCTTGGAAGCTTTGATAAATGAGCATGATAAGGAATGATCCTACTGGTTGAGTCCATAATTTCATCATTCTACAAAAATTATATTTTATTCTAAAATTTAATATATAATAATCTTAATAGTCCCTGTATAATGGGTATATTACAATATTTCATGACCCTTAATTGTCTTTATGCCAATAGTCATATTATGACTATATTTTATAATAGTCTAATATAATAATGAAATAAAGTGAATGAGTTTTACATAAATAAATAAATAAATAAATAAATCATATATTAATTCAAAATAAAATTTCATTTATAAAAGTTCAATACATTGCATTCTTCCCCAATTTATAAATTTCACCCTTTAAATTTCATTTCCTACCCTAAAAGAGATGAGTGTACTTCTGTTTCATTGATTATTCTATTTCCCATGTTTCCTCCTAAAAATTATGGTTCATTCAGAATACTCTGTATAGATGAGTAGTCTTGTTTTGTAAAAAATTGTATTTATGATTTAATATGTTCATTTTATGGTCCTCCTAAGAAAAATAATTCCCTAATAGCACCACCTTTTGATTTAGTACATGTGAGGGGTTTGGTGTGTATTTCTTTAAGAAGGACATGTGGAGCGTGTCATGTACTTGATGTAGGTTAGGTGGGAGTGGTAGTCGATAGGCCATAGTTATAATGTGATCAAGAAATCTAAAAGGGTCCTATGAATCTATGATTATTTTTCCCTTATTCCCAAGCCAAATGACTTTATTCCATGGTGATGTATAAAGGAACACATTATCTCTGACCTGAAACTCTAGGTCTTGTCAATGATTGAACTTGTATATTTTCTACTGAATTTTCATAGATTTAATATGATGATAACTAATTTTAACCTTTTATATTATCTCTTATACAAGATCAAGTACTATCATCTTCCTCTATCCAACTTCATCCCAACATGTTGGATTCTAACACCTCTTCCCATATAGAGTCTTAAAAGGTTCCATTTGAATGATATAATGGAAATTGTTCTTATATGATAACTATACCATGGGAAGGTAATGATTCCAATATCCTTACAAATCCATTAAACATGATATCAACTTATCCTCTAGAGTTTAAATGTTTATTTCAGGATGAATATCCATTTGAGGCTGATAAGTAGTACTGAAACTCAACTCTATATCCAACTATTACTGAAGGCTTCTCTAGAACCTCAAGGTAAATCTCATATCTCGATTAGATACAATGGAGAGTGGTATCCCATACAGTCCTACCAATTATATTATATATATCTCATTGAGTTGTTCAAGAGATAAATATTCCTGAATAGTAATAAAATTCATATACATAGTAATATGATCAAATACTACTTAAATTGTGTTATGGAATTTGGATGTCTTGGGGGGTCATATGAAAAAACAAACAGTTATGTTTTCCCATTTACTTACTAGTATGAGAAATGGTTGAACCAAACTCTTATAATTTGAACATTCAAACTTAAATTTTGGTATACCAAGCATCAAGGTACAAATTCTACAATCTCACTCTTCATGTTATCACACCTTAACTTTTGCTTTATATATCTATACACCTAAATGAACATTAGATGAATAGAAAATGATGATATATGTGTATCATTGAGAGATTCTATTGTAACATCCTTTATAGAAATATATCAAGGTTACAAAAATTATAACTTCATCAATAGAAAATTTAAACTCCATAATATTTGATAGTTTTTGCTATAACTCCACATAATCTTTTTGGGAATCCTTGATCTTCTTAAGAATGAATTGTTGAGAAGTTATTTTATAAATTTAGGATGATATTCCTTTTATGATCCCCATTTTCATCCGTTTCATATACAAAAATATTAGAACCCTTTCAACCCTAACATAAATAGGGTTTCAATATCCTTTCTACTTAGAACATATTTCACATATTCACCTTCCTGGGATGGTAATGGATTCAAATATCATAATACTTGATCAGACCTAACTACATTCATTGTCACATATTGAGCTCATTTGGTGTATCTATATACTTTAGGCTATTTTGATTAATATATTTGTCAAAATTATCTCTGAAGAGATAATTTCATCAAATATTCAATGTTAATATTACTATATCCAACTCCAAATGATTCATTAGATAGTTATGCTCATGGATCTATGATTAGAGGTGGGAATAAGCTATCCATTTTTTTTATTTTTTTATGTGTAAACTACCCAATCCTTTCTTTGATGAATAATTTTAGATAAACAATACTTCCCCACTTGTGGGTAGTGTGAGTAAAGGTGTGGTTATTAGCCTCTTCTTTATCTCTTTGAAGCTTTTATCACATTCATCAGCCCAATAAAATCTTACTCCCTTACAATTAATCTTGGTCAGTGGGTTTGAAAATCATGATAATATTCTCAAAATCAATGATAGTACCAAAATAATATAAGAAAACTCTGGATATCTATTACATATGTTGTTATGGGTTATTCCTCAACCACATGTTTCTCTGAAGGATCCAAAAAGATCCCTTTATTGGTGATAACATTCCATAAGAGTTTCACTTTCTCCATCTAAAATTAAATTTACTATACTTCACATATTAATTCACCTTTCTCGATGTCTTCACCATATTATTCAAATTATCCTCATGTTACTTATTAATTTTTGTTTATATAAGAATAATATTTATAAATACTACAAAAAATTTATCAAGGTAATATTTAAAGACTATATTAATCAAATCCATGAATATGGTTAGAGTGTTAGTGAGTTACAATGGAATTAATATGTACTGATAGTGTCCATATCATTTACAAAAACAAGTCTTGGGAACCTAATCCTTTTTTTCCATTACATTATAATGTTACAACCAAAGTTCAACCTTAAAGAAGTGATGCGATCCATGTAGCTCATCAAATATGTCATCAATCATTAGTAGTTGATACTTATTATTTATCATGATCTTTCTGAGTCCATGATAGTTGATGTAGAGATGCATAGACCCATCCCTTTTCTTGAAGAATATAATTTATTGACCCCATAGAGAGAAATTGGGAAAATAAATCCTTTATCTCTATTACATTGTAATTTATCCTTTAGATATTTAATCTTAATAGTGGATATTATATATTGAGTCTTTTATATTAAAAGGGCTTAGAGTATAAGTTCAATTGAAAAATAAGCCTATCACTTAGGGGGAAGACCATGCAATTTTCCACGAAAAACATTCACATACTCTCTTACAATGGGTATGTAATTAAGGATGATAATTTCATTAGTGTAAATTATTTGAGCTATATATGCTTTCTGATAGGAAATATTATCTATGATTAAGAAGGGGACTTCAAATTAGACTCATCCTCCTCCATATAATTGTGTAGGATTATGGGTTGATTTGGGATACAAAAAGTTATTTCCTTCTCATAATAATTTATTTAGGTTATATACAAGGACAACTGATCCATGACTGGAATAATATTGAATTACGCTAAAGGGAGTATTACAAGGTTTGTTAGGAAATTCATCCCACAAATATTTATTGGGGGGAGTTATATACATAGGTTGAAATAATTTCCCCATTTATCATTTTCATAGATAATTTATCTAAAATGTTGTGAGGTGGTGTTTTAATAGTTCTACTAAACTTGCGTGACATTAATGTTATTTAAAAATAGAACCAAAGAGTATGTTTTATATTCATGAATGAATAATTATAATAACTATCACCACTTAATGTTTTGGATCCACTTCCACATCTGTGATAGAATATGATTATACTTTCTCTCTATGACTTGGAGGTTATTCTCGTATGTTATCTTTGAATACCCTTATCTTAGGGAATTATTTTTCATATTTTCCATGTTATTTACAGTTGAAACATTAGACCATGGGATAAGGATCAACTTGAACCTTACTTTATTTTATTATTTAAGTGGTTTTCTTTCTATCCCTTTGGAATTCATTAGAATTATTCCCTTCCTTTCTATAGTTGTAGGATTTTCTTATTCCCTTCAGAAAATTTTTGGGTTTTTCTTCCTAAATATTTGACACACGGGTAGTTATAGTTTCTTAATACCATTATATTTATTTATTTCTCTAATGGAATTAAAATCCATTCTTCACTTGTCATCTTCAATCCTGTGAGACCCTTGAGATTCACTGATCTCCATTTCAAAATTGAAATCACATCAAAATATTTATTTATAGTTGTCAAAGTATAAAATCTACAAAGCTTTTTATAGAATCATATTTAACCCACTAAAGAAGTAGTCAACTTCAATTTTTGGGATAATGAAAAATCCAAAGGTGTATCATTCAATACATGTGATGTTTTCACCACATAAACCAATGGATGTATCCTCCTTTTTCTTAAGTCCTTGGACTTGTATCTCCATTTTGAAAAGTTGAGTGTGAGGAAAATATTTAGTGAAAAATGTTTTCTTGAATTCATTACAATCTATAGACTCAAATTATTACATGGGATTTGTACTATTTATTAGCATCGAAAACATATCAACTTCTCTCTCTAAGTGATAAACGACCAACATGACCCTATATTTTTCAAACCATTTGAGTATATAGAATATCTTCACAATGGAATTAATATATTTTTTATGATTAAGGGGTTAGAAAATACACAACATTTGAATGTTCTTTTCACATACTGGTCTCAACCACAACTTTATCATTCTCAATGGGAAGTGGGAATTCCACCTATTTAAGAATATTATACAGAAATTGAGTCAGTTGAGAAAGAACTACCTTCATGTTCTCAACTAATAATCCCATTAGGTTAATCATATCATTTGGGAAATAATCACATTTCTTACCACAATGGTCATTGACGTGGTTCTTCATATATCCTACCATTTTGAAATTAATGAACCTTAGGGATAACTACACTTAAACTAATAAGGAAAGGGTGTGATATAAATCCCAATAATTTAATAATCAAAGGATAACATGATAATAAAAAATATATGTGAGTAATTTTGATTATCATGATAAAAAAGGGTTTATAATCATACATACTCACATGGAAACATGGTATGAGAAAACAACATCATTAAATTATGTTAACATAGGAATGTGGAAATAATATAAAACTTGACATCATAAGCATAAATCGAGGATAACCAAAAAGAAATCATAGTATAGTTCACTTAGGATAACTACCCATGAACCATAAATGGTATCTTATGAGATTAAATCATCACCAAATTCATTGCAGTGATATCATGGTACACAATTCATATGTATAACTTTATATGTTCCAAATCGATCATATAACTTAAGAACATATTTCATTATTTCAATCCCAAGATTAAGGAATGTGGGTTTCATGCATAGAATTACCAAATTAATGAAGGGTAGTTATATCTGGATGAATACACTTGAATAAAAATGAGGTTTGGTATTCAAAATATAAAGTAATGGCTTGGAAACTCAAGATATAATTTTGGAATCATAACAGATGTATATAAATGTTTATGGAAGCGATGAATGGGAGAGGAATGTAACATATAATTATTTGGGAAACATTTTAAAAATAAATAAATTTCAATAAACACAATAAAAAATAATTAATTCAGAATAAAAGGATTATTAAAAATGAAGTGCTTGAATCTAAAATAGGAGGGAGAGAATCCCTTACCTTGAGAGGCTACTTTTTAAAGCTTGGGAGGAGCTCCTTATCAACTCACTCAAAGAACTATAGAGAGGTAAAATGAGAGGAACTTCATGATTCAAGTATCTGGTGTTAAGATTAATGGGATAATGGGTTGGTGTTTATAGAAAAATATAGGGGATTGTTTAATAATTTTCAAACATAGTCCACGAAAACCAAGTTAATAAAAAATAAAAAACCATTAGACATACCATGGGTTTTCCCCATTGTATTTTATAAGTAGGATTTGTTTTATTCATTTTATTAGTTTAGGAACTGAAATCATTAAAATATTACAATTCATTATTTGTAGGTAAGTCATGTTCATAAATAATATGTTTTAAAATATTAAAATATATTATAGGTTTTAAAATATTCATTATTGGTTTGTAAAATTAATCGTATTACTTTGAAAATAGATTATCTTAATTAAAAACCCCATTTTTAGTTGATAATTCATTTATGGTATTTATTACACCACTTTTTGGTCTATCATGATGTTACAATATGTAATGTATATTTATACCATATTTATTTTTATCCAAAAATTCTATTTTCACAAAAAATTACGAAAAATATGGCAATGGATAATTATGATGCGCTAATTTCAAAAATGAAATTTCGTCCATAAAATAGTTTTCTAAATTTGTTAATTTCCTATTTTAAATAAAAATTATTATTTATTAAATAACACTAGTTTTAAAGTAATAATAGAATTCTGACCGTGACACCCTCTGGGTTTGTCTACACTCTCTTTTTATGGTTTAAAAATTGTCACATTGGGTGCCAAGTTTTTGGAGGTAATTTGGAGTTTTCCTAGGTTTCTATATGAAGCTACACCATGAAGGGTATGAGATAAGACATAGAGTTGGATCACTATGGTGTAGTCCAATTGGATATGTTGTAATGTCATGGAGGAGAAGATTTTTTTCCACTTCTATATTCAGTAAGGCTACACTATAGAGCAAGGGCTGTGATATAGGCCTTCTACTCAGTGGATCCCTATGGTATGGAGGTAGAGGCTATGGAATTTGAAAAATTTGGGAGAATTTTGGTCAATTATTTTCAAAATGTGGTAACCTAGTTTTTGGGAGTTGGTTTTGATGTATCCCCTCTTTGACAGTGGGGCTCTAAAGTGTGGTGGTCTCAGCTACGTTGTATCCCCCTCACCTGAAAAATAGGATCTGTGACATGTAAAGGGTTATGGATATTGGAAACAGTGTTTACTAGAAGGGATTCAGTGTGGTATCAAGAATTTATCGTAGTCCCTCTTATGTCAACCCTTACTTCACTATAGTCTGGGAATCCTACACCATAGTTCGGAAGGAAAGACTGTGGTTTAGGAGACTTCTCCATGGTTTTCTATTTTACAGAATGCCTATAAATACCCAAACTCTCCAAAAAAAATATCTTCTTTTCTAAACTAACTCCTTAAACACTTATGTTCCCAAGATATTTATTTAAATTAATTTTAAGTAATTGTTGATTGTATTAAACCCTAGGCTTTGGGATATCAATTCTTGGTGTTTTATCTCCATTCTTGAGGTTTGTGTCTCAATAAAAAGGTTCTAATTCTTGAATAACATGATGTTCTTGTTCAATTACTTAGTATGTGTTATGAAAGATTTTATTTTATATCAAGGTGGATCCTCTTCATGAGATCTATTTTTTAAATAGATTTAATTTAAAAATATTTTTGGACAAAATACATGTGGATAAAATTCCTTAAAGTTGGTTTTGATTAAAAATAGGTTTTAAAGAATTAAAGTAGAGATTATTAAGTGTGAAAAAACAATTTATGAATTGCGATCAAGGTTTTAAAATGGTTTTTCGAAATCCTGGAACTTTGGGGGCCTTAGGTGCATTAGAATATGGACATTTCATTTTACTATGTGTAACTCCAATAGAGGTTTTGTGATATTGAATGACCATTATAGGAATCAATATCAGTTGGATTTAATTTATTCTTTGTTTAGGATTCTCTTAAATTATATTATATATTCCCATAGGTTATACCCCACTCTTGTGATATTCAATTTATTCTTAGTTTTTCACGTGATGGTATATTTCAAGTTTGGATTTATTACTTATTTATATTATAATATATCCATGAATGGTTATTATTATGCACATGATTTCTTATATATAATTTTTATATTCCTTATTGTGTAAAAATGAAAGTTTTTATGAAGATAAAATGATTTTTTGTTTTAAAAAATAATTCAACTCCCAAAAAATTCATTATAAACTGGTTTTGTTTTAAAGCTATAACTAATGGTTTTCTAAATATTAGACTTTATATAGATTGTTTTGTGAAATAATAATGGTATTTTTTTTCTCTAGCATTACTTTTGACTTCGGTAATTTCTTGATGGGTGTTTTCAAGAAACATATAAAT
This sequence comes from Viscum album, assembly GCA_963277665.1. NCBI lineage: Eukaryota > Viridiplantae > Streptophyta > Magnoliopsida > Santalales > Viscaceae > Viscum > Viscum album. The sequence continues at coordinate 1,466,045,955 of OY728156.1, read as the reverse complement.
GGAAGTGTGTCATGTAGTTCACTGAATTTTCTTGGTTGTTGATACTTTCATCACATGGATAGTTCGGTGGTGACAGATAGTCACATGGATCTTTGGTATTTGGATCATCTTGGTTGACTTTTTGTTTTTTCCCTTTGAAATTTACATTGTATATATCATGTTTTAAATATCTTTATTCCACTATATATTCTATTAGTTTTCCTTCTTTTGGTTATACATGATATATTTTTTTCTTTCTTTATTGCACTCACCATGTGGTAGACCTTCTTGGGTGAATTATTATGTTATGCTCGGTTGGTTCACTTTACAGACCCTTTTAAAAATCACATGGGAATTCATTAAATTATATTATCATTCATATTTAAATAAATAGTTTTTTATAATACTATTTCATGAAAATAAATTTTATTTTAAATTCAAGAATTTATTGAAAAAGTGTGTTTTAATTAAATTATTTATATTTTAAAAAACAAAATGTTGGTTTCTTTGTATCAAAATATAATTTTAATCAAATATATTCTATAATAAATTGTATATAATATAAAAATTAGAAAGAGATAAATATAAAAATTATCTTATTTATAAATATAAAATTTACATATTCATACTAATTGGGTCTAGATATATAGCCCCTTATTACTCCCGTTCACACCCTAATGGTAAGCTGTGAGATGGTGGAACTTTCTTAGGGTGGTTCAAGAAACATAGTTGGGATAGTGATATCGAAAAGCCTTAAATTATCCTATAAATGGTTCTTATCAAGTTTTATTTGTTAAATATTATCTTGGGATTGGTGAAGGGTGAAGCCTATTGATGCAATATCCGTTGTAATCTATGATAAATGAGCCTGATAATGTATAGTCTTACTAGTTGAAGTCATTATTTATTCCTTATGTATAAAGTAGATTTTATTATAACCATTAATTTAAACTTATATTAACGGACACTGTATAATGGATATATAAGTAAGGTTCATGAACCATAATGGTCTTTATGCCCAACAATCACGTTATGGTTATATTTTATAATAGTCTAAAATAATAATGAAATATAGTGCATGAGTTTTATATGACAACATTACTTAAAAAGTATAATATTCATTTTAAGTAAATTTCATTTATCATAGATTATGTAATTAAAATGTCTATCTCAATTTTAACTAAAAAAGGCAGATGATGCCTTTGGTAATGAATATTGGATATGGTCTATGCAAGAAAAGTTAAATAAATTAGAATTGAATCAAGTTTCTTTAATATGGTCAAGCGTTGTAAAAAACTTTGACAATAAGAGAAAAATTGGGTTTTAATAACAAGAGATATGAGATTTGAAATATAGTAAGGAATAAGTAAAGACTTATTGCAAAAGGTTATTTTCCATAATAATATATAGACTATGGTGGGACTTTTGTATTAATATCTTGTAACGATTTGAAATTATAGACCTTATAAAGATGATGTTATGTTTGATAACATGCATTACACATGAAACCTAATGTAAATGAACCACAAGACATTAGAATAAAATTATTAATAGATCTACAATAAATAGTAATATGTTAAACCATCAAAAGATATTACCTTTGGAAGATAAATAATTAATCGGAATTAATATTGAAAAAAGTTTCAATAAAAGGTGTTTTCTCTATATTATGATTTTATTTCGAAAAATAAATTTAAAATTTTAATAATTAAATTTTTTTAAATTTCATTTAATTTTTAACATAAATATTTAATTGTTATGTTTTTTTGAGTTTTTTGTAGAAAGGATGATTTATAGTCGAAAAATATCGGTTTTTTAAAAAGTTTAATTTATATGATTTTATCATTATGTAAGTGTCTTATTGAAGATTAAAAAAAATTAAGTATTAAAATATGTTTATAATGAATAACATTATATATCTTAAAATATTCTTTAAACTTATAAATTTCATGTTTAATATTTTTATAACTAAATTAGAATGTTACTTTAACCGATTTTTTGGTCTTTTCTTATAATTAAACATTTGGATGGGGAAATTCAGTTTTGGATTGATTTAAAAGCCACATAACTTTCATTTTTTTATTATATAATAATTTATTTCATAAAAATCAGTATCTATGATAATCTTATCTTGTATATAAATTTTTAAACTTAAAAATGTAATTTTCCTAAAAAACTATTATTACACATTACGTGAATTTGTTTTGAAATTAACATTTCTAACCCTTAAAATTTTTAATTGGTAAAATGATTTAAAAATTTAAAATCGAAAGGTTCAAATAAGGTAAATGTACTAATCTTAAATATTTTTCATTAATATTAATTTCTAAGGTTAAAAATAAATTACCAAGGTAACAGTTATAACACCCCAAACCGAACTAATGGGTCCAAACCCAGATCCCACAAGACCTCATGTGCACCTCCTCGTACACAAGAGGATGCTATCAATAAGAGAGGGTATTAGTCCGTCATAGAAGAGATTATAATCTCACTATCAGTTCATATAACAAATAACAAATTAATAGATAATATATTAAATAATTATATTAATCTTCAGAAACTAAATGATGGAGTACATGTGCTACAAAAAAAGATAATGGTATCTCATGGTGGAAATATGATCAGAGTAAAGTGAAATAGGAATATGAATAAGTAAATCATGGTGCCTCCTAAAATTTTTCCAAGTCATTCCATCAGCTCCATTATCTACTGCTCAACCATCAGCCACATGCACCTTGACCTTACTCGGATCCCTATACATGAATTCTATATGCGCATTAGAATGAACATGCAGTGTGTGAGTAATAAAACCCACTAAGACACCACCAATGCATCCTTACAAATTGTACACCTGTATAACATGTTTATTTAATGAAAATATTAAATGTGAAAGAAATAAAAAAATATAAAACCAAGCACTTGTGTGCTAATGAAGACACCACAAGTCTCAACCATACCTAATCTTTCTACATGTTATAATGATGATCCCAAATGTCAGAAAAGATCAGAACTAGAATCAATTATATCTATATGTCACTTGTAATCTATAGTGAGTTGACTTGACACACTACTTGGAATCCACAAGGCTTCGAGTTGACAAGATACTTGGAATCCTAAAGGCATCATGTTTTGACATGCTCCTAAAAATCCTCAAGGCATTGAGTTTGGTGAGGCCATAAGGCTATCATGCTCCACCATCACCAACATTTCACTTCACACCCCCCACCATGGGATAATCATACCATGACAGTCACCTATCACATGTTCTAAATACCAATCCTACAAATTTAGTATAATAAACAAGATGATAAATCATGATAAACACACATATTGTGGAATTATGAGAAATATAGTAGTATTGTTGAAATAGTGGGTGCCCTAGACCCAAATTTTAAGTGCTTTGGATTACCATATCGTGTATACAATTAGTTATGCATGATTCCATCTTACCATTATAGTATAGACTTTTCGGCATCCACTATTGAAATGGTAATGTCCGAAGATTAATTATTGAATCGAAGGGTTATAGAAGTTCCAAATATATAACGAGAACTTCTAAATTCTAATAAATTAAACTCAAATATATGTTATATGGTCTAGATACATGTTACTAACTGGATATAGTTGATGTTTGAATATCAGGTTCTGGGGGCTCATAAGCATTGAGGCTTCTTCTCATGAAGTTTTCACTTGGTGATATCTAGTAGTGAGATCATGAGGACTAACCCACCAATAAGAACACCACATGTTTCAGATTTCATTGGATGTTCCTATCTATGATCATGTGTAATGATATGCTGATGTGAGATCATTACAAATGTATTTCATTTGACTGTTTACGTTGATGCAAGTCGAAAACCATGGAAATGAAGTAGTGGCAAGGTAGTTTGTGTTGGGTGCGTCATTGGAGGCATGAAATTTGTTGAATGGTCAAGAAAGGATTTTTTTCCTCCATGTTTTGGAAGTAATATATCTCATTCCATGTTGATATGGATGGAAGTACCTTTATAAGACCATGGCCATGGCTGTAGAAGGTAAATCCATCCAGTTAAATCAACAAAAAATAAAGCAAGAAAAGGATGATGACACGAGAGTGCGTCCTGATTTATGATATTTTACAGAAAAATAGATTATATTACAACATTTTTGTTTGTAGGTTGGTTGTCACTACTGTAAAAATCCTTATCTCTTCAGGGGCCATGATGGGTTGCAAGATCCCACTCTTGGTCTGTGAATACTTTTCACTGCTGTCGAGATAAGGGCCTAGAGGGTCACACACAATATCGTATTCAATAATAAGCTCTATTCAGTTGAGTAAGTTTTTGGACATGGTGGGCCCCACTACTAGGTTCTGGGATTTGCCAAGGTTAAACTATCACCAATGAAATAAATAAATTCATATTATTAATGTTTAGAATAATATGTATTGAATTTATTTATTAAATGTATTTATGAGTTTTATGTAAATACATAAAAAGTATTAATTGAGGAATATTAAATATATTCAAGGTTCAATTAATATTTATGGGAACGACCAGTCAAGTTTTGGACTCAATTATTGTCATGTAATATATTTAATACATTACAAGTAAATGATAATAATATTTATGACCCACTTTAGCAGTCATAAAATGTTGTTAATAGTGACTAGATTATTCGGGGGCTTGGATGGAATTTCTTGGTAATTACATGAAAATATAAATATAAGAAGAGTGGAGATTTAAAAACACTATTCATGGTGCTTCTCTCTCTTATCCTCTCTCCCATGATCTAGAGAGAGAGAGGCTCAGGATCTAAGTAGCTCAGATTGAGCACTCTCTCACGCATCGCCAACGAAGCGATGTAGTGATCATTGGAGCATTGAAGGTGTCCCCAGAATTACGTGATAGAACCTATATTATGACGAACACAATCGTGTGGATTCCTTAAAGAATGTGTGGATGATCTAGAGGAATTAGACTTCAGATTCTTCGAGAAGCAATCACCAAAGACGAGAAGAGGTTGTGTATGGCTTTAGATTAAACCATATATTTTTATAGTTTAATTTTGTTTTTAAAACCCTTCATGCATAGTCTTCGACTTTGAATGGGCTACTCTGGACCAACGTTAACAAGTTTATGTCTATTTTTGGTGGAAAATTTTTAAAATCCTGCTTATTTGGGGCTTTTCCTACATGCTCGATTCCAGCAAGTATCACAAAAATCATGTGAATCACATCAAGGATGGAAATAATATTCTCATAAAAAACTAGTGGATCAAGGATCATATATGGGTAACATGAAACCACACACACCCATAAGAAATCACTATCAACGGAGGACTCAAACCATTATAACAGATGAATAAAATCAAAGAAACAAGTGAATACAAGATCCCCAAATGGAAATGATCTTCCTACTTCAGGTTTATCAATTTCAATGTCAAGGTTTCTCAAGGAATCATCAAGTAATCATTACTCAAACCACATACATGTGTTCATTATCTCAAATATCATTCCCTAAATTCCTAGAATTGATTATATTATTTTGTTTTTTTAAAAATAAAAATAAAATACCACATGAAATAATAATTTTCTATCTATTGGATAATCCATAATAAAAATGATAATTCCACATTACCCTTCTTGATAATTCAAAAACTTTTCTTAGGGAATAATTAAGATTCCACAGGTGATAATAACTTTTTTGATCCAAAATAATATTAGATAGGGAAGAATAATTATTATTATTCTTTCCCACCATTCTTGGTTATTTATCATTTTAATAAGTATTTATCATTTTCTATAAATATTATATTTAATCCAACCACTTCACTAGAAATATTATTTTATGAATTACACATTAAATAAGTATAATAGAAGATATAAACTACAACATGTACTTTATATCTTCCAAGAATTTCACCTTGGAGGAGAGAGAAGATTATAATATGCTTGGAAACCAAATAAAGAAATTGTTATGGTCAAATAATACATCACATATCTCATGTAAATAATTTTTTGGACTACTTGAGCTCAAATTAATATGAATAAAAAAAGAAGGATAAGGTTTAGGTATTTTTAAAAAGTAAGCCACGTATATGTTCATAACCTTAAATCCCATAAATTAAACAAACCATTTAATTTTATTTAACCCGAATCTTGAACATTTAGTATTTTAACTCATTAATAAAGGGATTAAATCCTTTAAAAGAGTCAAAGGAATTAATTCCCATTATTTTTTGTCTTTAAAACCATTAAAAATAATTACAAGTTCATGCTAGGAAGAAGAAAACAAAAAACAGGGTTGGTAAAGTTATTTCACCCAAAATTTGAACTATATATGGGTGATTTGTTTCACCTTTACACAGATCATATATGTGACACAATGGTAGATGGTTACCCATACACATTAATTGAAAATGAGAGGTCACCCTTACATAACTCACTCTACCTTTACATAGTGTTTTAGCTACCATTACGCAACCTTTGTAAATGGGAACTTACCCTTATGAAATGTTCAACTTACCCTTAAATAGTTCATATACAATGAAAATTACCATAATGTAGTTCAAGGGTTACCCTAATGAAACTCATATAAGAAGATATCTACCCTCACACAACATCTTGTTTACCCTTACGTTGGACATGAAGACATGGGATTATAATTACACAGGTCAATCCAACCCTTACATGGTGAGCATAAAAGTGAATATACCCTTACATAACATAAATAAAATATCTAATTCTCTTACACAACCTTTTTAAAATATAAATTTCCCTTATTAAAGGCATATGTTCTATGTAAGGGTAACAATAAAAATGAATGTGTTTAATTTTTCATAGAAGAGGCCTATAAAATATAAACAGAAGATGGTTTTAAGAACATTTTAAGGTTTAACACTTTAAAATCCCCCTTTATAATTAATTATTGTCCTTGAGAAGTGTCTCTAGGGTTTTTTGTCAAACAAATCAGGACACTAAGATTGAAAATCTTACCCATGCTTAAACATCTCCTCCTAGATCCATCCATGCTGCCACATGATCCAGAAAAGTGGAACATTATTACCTCACAATGCCTTATCTCTATGGTCTATAATATAAAAAATATTCTATTTATATGATGAATCAGGATCCATCTAAAATTCCTCACATTCTATGACATGTGAAGGATTGGTTATATTCTTCTAGATTTGAGACACATGAAACACATCATGCATACCTTGGTAATGTGATAGAATATCCAGATGGTATGCCACTGTCCCAACCCATTTGGTGATCTCAAAGGGACCAACAAAATGTGAGTCAAGGTTGGATTACTTTCTCCATATTTTATTACCTAATCGATAATTAAATCTTAGGAAAACCTGACCTCCCATAAAGAAATACAAAGGTCTCCTCCTATGGTTGGTATATGATCTATACCTATTTTTAGTGGAGATCAACCTCTTCTAAATTAGTTTCAATATATCCGAGGTCTCTTAAACCAAACTGGCCCCCAAAACTACTACCTCTCCATATACAAAGTAATAGAGTGGTGAACAACATAGCCTCCTGTAGAGATCCTCTTAAGGTTCCATCTAAATCTATGCTTAGTAACTATTGTTGTATGTGGACTCATCCAAGTCTAGGTGATCATACCAATATCCACTATAGTCCAGGATAAAATATTTAAGCATATATTCGAGTATGTGAATCATCCAATTCGATTTTCCATCTATTTGAGGATGATATACTATGATCAATCTCCGATAAGTCCCTATGGATTTTTTCATGCACTTCCAAAAGCATGATGTGAAATGTGCATCACTGTTAGAAAACATTCCAAAGGAATCTCTATATAAGCATACTATCAGATGGACATTAAACTTTCCCAGCTCAACCACTAAATGTGTCTCTCATATCAGTAAAATATGAGAAACATTTGTTATCCTATAAAAAATCAATTAGGTAATGTCATGATTCCTATAGGTCCTAAGTAACCCCTAAGAAAAGTCCATCATGCTTTCCTCCCACATCAACATGGTCATTGGAAATGGCTGTAGAAAATCATCGAACACTGATTCTTGACCTTTACCCTATGATAGGTAAGGCATTGGGAAATAAATATAGAAATGTCTCTCTTCATCCCTAGGAACCATATCTATTAATTTAAGTGGGGTAACATATTAATAACACTAGGATATAATATCTATATATATGTATGGAATACCCTCATCAACCCCACTCTGATGGAAGCATGGAATACTACTCTCCCATGTACATGGATAACATTGTCATCGTCTAATGACCACCCAAGTATCGAGTCACCTCGAGCTAGTTTTTCCCACAACAAAACAAACTCTAGGTCAGTATCTTTTCTATATTTTACCCACTAAACTAGAGAAGTTGTGATCAATAAGGTAGTACAATCCATAAATCCCCAATCCATAGAAGTATCAACCCTCTAATCGGATAACAAGGTCATCAGGTGCCACTAATCCTTAGAAGGCCACTCAATAAGCTCATGATCAACCTACACATTACGACTGAGAGAATAATACATGAAATTAAATTTCCATGGTCCGTATTCTATCTTGAAGACAAAAATCTACAAGTACTCAACCATGTGACTCAACCTTAGATTTAGGTCCCTCTGTGTGAAGATATAATGAAGAATTTTGTGGCTAGTATAGACAAAAACCTCATAATAAAGAGATAGTGTTCCAAAAGAATAAAAGAGTGGTCCACAACTAATGATTCTAAGGCATGAGTGGAGTAGTTTCACTCATGGGGTGACAACTGATGTGACCTATATTCCATCACCTTCTCCCTCAGCATCAACAAAAATCCCATAATAATGTTCAATGCATCAAAGTATACAGAATAACCAATTATAGGATCAAGAAGTATTAGTAATGCATTTGTAGTCAACCTCCTCTAAAAATCAATAAATTCCTCTTCACATCTGTTCAATCAATAGGTATTTAATAATTTCTTCACTAGTGTAGTCATAAGTCGTAATATATGAGAGAAATCATAAAAATAAATGATGCTAGTATCAAAATAAACCCAAAAAACACCTAATATAAAAAAATTCAAGAGTTAAGTCTAAGATATCACCACTGATACTTTGTATGGGTACATGAATATATCTATCTCAGACATCACATACCATAATAAATTAACATATTTGAATCCAAAAGTTATAATTCAACATCTTGGCATAAATCCTACATACTAGAATTGAAATATAAAGTATCTAAAGATTTTTGGAATGATTCTCCTATGTTGGTGAGTAGATGAGGATGTCATCAATGAGAACCATAATGAAGGAGTATAAATATGGGTGGAGGATTTTGTTCATGAGATTCACGAACATTACTGACACATTATTCAAAACAAACATCATAATCAGATAATCATACAAACCATACCTAATTTGAGTTGTCACCTTCAAAATTCCCTCTACTCTAACTCTTAGTTGGTGGTAGCCTGATTAAAGATCCGTCTTTGAGAATAACAGAGCTTCCCAAAACTGATTGAAAAGATCATCAATCTTGGGAAAAGGATACCTATTCTTCATCATCACCTGGTTGAACTTCCAGTAATCCATGTAAAGTAGAATTCTACTATCCTTTTTCTTAGAGAATAAGAATGGTATACCCCAAGGTGATGTATTCAACCAGATTAAGAACTTATTCTTCAAGTCATCAAGATACATATTGATATCCTTTAGCCTAGATTGTTCCATTTGAAAAGGGGGCTTAAAAATGGGATATGCACTTGGGAATGTCTCAATCACAAAGTCAACTTCTTATCAAGAGTAAGTTAAGTGATTTAATCAAGAAATAAATCCTGATAGAGATCCAAAATAAGAGGATGAGTTAAAGGGTATACCACTGACCCTACTAAAAGAGAAAATCTCTCCATTTGTGAAGTGATCCTATTGACCTGTCTTAAGTCTAAACCAACTCTTCCTACAACTAATTCCAACTCTCTAGTCATTAAGAACCACTATCACTTTGGTGATGTAATGGACTCCTATATCTAATAGTAATTAATGTGATATCGGAAGATGCTCATTCACTCTATTTTGAGAATCACAATGAATCTTATCATCTCTAGAATCATAAATTCCCACATATGTCCCTAGCTGGTGAAAACTATAGGAAAATATTGGCATCATTGAAGATAATCCACTTTTATGAACAATTGAGTGTCAAGGGAAAGTAACTCAGATGATAACTTGAATGATAATTCAAGGAAAAAAACTACTTATGTTGATATGAAAGAATGATAAGAATAAATATATAACAATGAAGTAGACAAAGGATAGGTAGTCAAAACCATACCTTATATATTATACAGTCCCTCAATACCATCTACTCGATATTGTTCCACTATGTAAATATGAAACAACTCAACTCTAGGAACCTATCCCTAAGATGTATAACTGTTCTAATTCATCGCCTAAGTATGCTACTAATGACCCTAGAAAGTGTCAAAGATCATATCTGTCCTCTACCTATACAGAGCCACATCGTTGAATCCCTGGAGAAAAACTAAAAAATATTCCCCAATTTTATGCCCTTCTAACACATGCTCTGAGGTGTTGTACCAAACATAAAATAATGTCTGACATTTCCATAGTTGAAGCACTATGAACTCTTACTGAGGGGGATGATGAAGCCATACTCTACTCAGCCTATGTGCCACTATCCTGCTTCACATCCCCAAAAGTTCTCTTCCTAATGAAAAATGTGTCACTCCTTGAAATATTATAAGGTCCACTAATCTGTGTAACTAAAAGTAAAAGGAATCAAACTACTCATTCCTCTTCCATACCCTTCTTTATCACTAGGTATTTGTGAATAACCTGATTATAAGTCATCAGATAAAAGTTCCTAATCTACCATATCAACTCTGGTTGAAGATTAATATTGAACTTCCTAGATTTTTCCACTTCATATCAATCTAATAGAGGATCAATGTGAATAAAATCTATGAATCATGCTGAGTAAGACAATTTTTTATTGCCTCGTAATAATGCTCTATGAACTCTTCTTCTCAGTCCAGATTCATCATACCTGGAATGAACTCCTCAAAGACGAGGTCCTTGAAAATATCCCATTTGATAACCTCTTTAATTCCACCCTAGATCATAATATCCCCCTAATGTCTAGAAATACCAACAACATAAAGGTAACCAAATCCACCCTTCAATTCATTGAAGTCTATATTGTGATGAAGATCCTCTTGAAAATCTAAATCTTGTCCTCATCATCCTAAGTGCCTTCAGTACCCTCGAAACATGGTGGATACTAGAGTTTAAAGCATCTAGAATAGTCAACCATAATACTAGTTACTCTCACTCAGTGGATGAAAACTAGGTGAAAAAATACATGATGAAATGGTCCTTCTACTTGAAATATTAGATTAGGTGTGGGAGCATGTTCTACAACACCCTTTTTTTAGCAGACAGTCCCACCAGTTGTATACACGTTGGAATCTTCTAAAACATGAATATAAGCATTAAGAAATAAGACGTTGTATCCTATCCATTCTAAGGGATCACACAAAGTTTTCCCTAGGAGTCTACCCATAACCTATGGTATAACCCTTATAGTACTAACATGATTTATCCATCCCTATATATTAGTCATGGTCATATATATACAAAAAATATAACATCGCGCTCAATTTAACAAATTAATTAAAATAAAGATACATAACACAATAAAAAATATAGGTCTATCCCGAATAGATATCACACATCAAGAAATTAAATTTAATAAATAATATTCCACACAGCCCCAAGTATATATATGGAATGTGAACCTACATGACTAATCATGATACAGGAATGAACACAAAATATCATAAAAATAGTAACAACAATCCCATCAAGGGAAACTGGGAGGTTCATTACACATGAGTTGGCCATGCACATGGAAACATTCTTACTTGATTCCTATATAACTATATCCTTTTTACCATGTCCCATGTTGATCCAAAAAATAATGTATAAAACTATCCACTGATACCATTTTGAAACACCTCTACCCAAACCATTTAGTCCAAACCAATGTGCCACAAAATCTCATTAACACTACCCCTATACTGAAGAGGATTATGACTAGTAGTGGGAGTATAATTCCCTTAGTGGGGATATTATACCATCAATTTCATGTTAAATTACCAATAGTAAATAAATAAAAAATATAATAAATTTAGATTAATATGTGAAAATAGAAATATGGAATACATATCATACAAAAAAATATAGTGGGATCCCAAGGTGGGAATCCAATACAAAATATAAATACAAAGTAGGTAAATAGATAAGTAAATTTGCATGTTTGTAACAACCTAGGATTTTTAAATGATTATTGTTTTCTAAAAATGTGTGTTATATTATTTTATTAAAAAAACCATTTATTTTTTAATGATGTGAATATATAGGGAAATGTGACCATTTGGATTCGACTATTATATGACCATTTTCCAATTATGATCACTGGGAACTACTCACTTGATAATAACTTTTACATTATCATTAGAGTTTACATGAAAAATTTTGACAAAGGAAAATTGATACAAAAATAAGAGTCGATGGTCTCAAATAGTAGTGTAATTATATTTGAAGCCCATCTATCAGAACATAGAGGGAGGTATCATAACTGGGGATCACCCTTGACTAATCCCAATACTAGTTTCAATATGTTAATATTGAATGAAATCTCATATGGTAGAATTTCAAGTTAGTGAAGATTATCACTCGATCAATGTTAGCGGAGGCACCCCACAAAACTACCACCATTCAAAACCTTACTCTTAGGGCGTATACAAGTGTAATAATGGGTTATGTGTTGAGGCCCTAGTTAATTAGAGTGTAATTGCATTGTATAAATAAAATTTTTATTCCATCATTTCCCTTTTCAGAATATATTTTCTTAATAAAATTTAGATGGAATTTGATAAATTGTTTTTTCGGATAGAGATAATAATTTTTAGAAAAGAAATAATTATAATAATAGACTAAGGTAATATTAATTTCATTTAAAAGGGAATTTCCTAGATATGGCCTTTTTGAACCATCTACACCTGTTAATCCCCCTCCCCCTGAAGCGAATACTCTGAAGAGAGCCCCAGCTCGGAAGGAGCCCTTGACAGCCGAGATGGCAGAGCATCCCAGAGGGTGACTGTCCGAGTGGTGAAGGTTCAACTCAATAATAAAATATGGTAATATGAATAATTTTTATTTTAATTAAATAATATGATTAAAAAACTCTTATTTAAAAATAAATGGTAAAATAATTTTATTTTTTTCTAAGTGCCATAAATTTTACTATGCATTTTTAATCTGCTTTTACTTTTTAATAAATAAGTTTTTTTTTTGTAAAAGTTAAAATTATCATATTTAGAGAATTATTATGATAAAATAAATATCATTTCTATAATCATCATATCAATAATATGTTAGGATGAATTTTTGATAATTTTTCGAAATACTTTATTTATTAGTGAATAACAAAAATATAGTTTAAGTTTTTTGATAGGTTAATGACTTCATAATTATTTCATAGTGATGTAATAACTAATTAAAAAAATACAAAACTTCAAATATGTTATTTTATTAATATAAATTATTTTAATATAATTTTTTTAAATTTCCAAATGTATAATTTACTTTCCAAATTATAAAATTGAAACTTTAACTTTAAAAATATTATTTTGTGGAAACATTAATTTTCCTTTCCAAAATAATTAATATAAAATTATGGTCAACTCTTTTGGAATAAAATAACATAATAGGTGTCCCAAGTGTCCAATACCATAGGGAAATACCATTGTGAAGCCCATGTTTTTTCATTTACCCCTACCTAAGTTTCTTGGGCCTTTATTTAGAAATTAATAAATAGATCCTCAACTTTTTGTATAAATACACACTAATTTTTCCATTTCATTCCTCTACTAATTATTACTATACAATGATATGATAGTTTTACCTCTTAAAGTGTCCTCCCAAGGTGTTATAAATCCCTAAAGTTCCCAATCCTCATGTTTTAGGAGTCACTCTTCAAGGTAAGAGAAATAAAAGCTTCTTTTTTTCCTTTCAAGTTACCTTTTTTTAAAATCACGATGCCTTGGTCAAAAGATAAAAGCACTAAAAATATATGAAGATAAATCAAGAAAATTTACAAAAGTATAAAAGATAGAAATTTATTACAATATTTTTCATTTAATGGGATGAGATCTGATAGGAGGTAATGCATCCATGTAATTTCTCTACTATCTTCTTTGTTGGAAAGACCATCTGTGACATGGTTTTCCTCATGGTAAACATTAGTGATAATATGATTGAAATCTATTAGATGTTAGAGTAAAATCATCCATCTTACTGTGAGGGTCCATTCTAGGTGAACCACTCTATGTCGATGTGCTTGAATGATGTTAGTGGAGCTGTTTTAAATCCATATGTTATTCCATCCTTTTTTCATGATTGGATCGATGAAAATAATAACCATGCTCATCTCTACCTATAAAGAGGAGGAAAAACCACACATTCCATAGTAGTATTCTATAAAATTCCCATTATGATTTCTAAAAACTACTCCAAAACCCACAGGGCCTGGGTTGACTTTTGAGAAACATCGACATTTATTTTAATCCAGCCAGGGAGTGGGGGCTACCAGAAGACTTCCAATATACCATTTGGATGGCTGAAATTTACTTTGATTCCAATCTAACAAAGGATTATAAGACCCCTAAAGGGGTCGCGATAGGTTCCTATTTGCATCATTTGATCTTCCTTGGTACTAATGTAGATCTTCACCTAAGATTCAAGAAATTTTAAAGTATTATTGTTCTGAAATACAGAATTTATTTCCTAGTAGATGACATGAATCATTTTGGAAATAATATTAATGAAGAGCTGTTCAATTTGAGAAGAGGAATCCATAGTCGTATATCTTTGAAGATGAAGCTGAATGGAGTCCAAACCTATCCATATGAGATCAAAAATTAAAAAACGTTTTAACATAACACATAGACAGTATCACAAGTTAGGAAAAAGTGTTCAACATCATCTCTATGTTGATAACACATACGACATTTAGAAAAAAGTTGAATACCAAATAATTGAAGAATGTAATCAGTGGAAACTCTATTGTGGGCTACTCTCTATAACAGTGTGATCCAGGAGGGTCTAACCCATTTCTTGTTAAAACTCTTAATCTAGGAAAATCATGGTAAGTATGGATGAAATTATGATTGTAGTATAGTTTAGAGTTTAAAACACCATTGTGCGCCAATTCTCAAATTTGTAAATCATTAGTGTGGATAAAAGTGTTGTCGGAAATAATAGTATTTATCTCATTATGTAAGTTCAAGTATTGAGAGTGCATGAAATAATTAATATAGATATTAATATTTGTAGATAAATGCATAGAATCAATCATAAAGATAAAAGGGAAACCGTTCCAGTTTTCCAGCCAAAATTTCAAGGAAGATTCTTTATTAAAAATCCATCTAGAGTGTGACATGATTTTTGAAAATGATTGTCTGATGGAAGGATAGATAGATGAGTCCATGTACGAAAAATTACCTTTTATGATATTTTTATTAAATATGATTCCCAAAAAGTCAAAGGCCTAGTAATTATTATTTATATTGTTCCAAGTGAGTTTACATTGAAGAGCTTCATTAAAGAGGCCAAGGTTCTTAATACCAAGGTCACTAGTGTTAATGGGTTTGCAACAGGTATTCCAAGTATTTGATACATGTTTCCTTTTAAGGGTGCTTCCACTCCAGATTTTTTTTAATTTTACTTTTAATTTTTTTAATTAAATTAATGGGAAATTGTAACGCCCCGACCCCAGCTACCCAGAGTCGGTGCATTACTTCGTAACATTGGCATGATCACAAATGATCAAGTCTCGAAAGACTGATTAGTTTAGTAGCCTTGGAAACACTAGATACATTCATAAGTCTTTCATTATATCATAAAGTAAAAAAACTACAATAACAAAGTATCCATAGTCCACACTCATATCCTCTTCTGACAATCCCTGCAGGCCATTCATTAAATACTTCTTCACATCCTGGAAAATATTAAAACATTGAAAGGGGTGAGCTCAGATGCTCAGTAAGGATAACAATATTGCAGAAGCTTTCATAAATAAACATTAACATTTAAGGCAATGTATAACTAAAACCAAAGCCTTTTTAAACTTGAACTTAAGCATAATATGGCAAAAGTAAAATGAAATAATGCCATTTACTTATTCACATGGATATTCTACTGGTCGAATAATCACATGAAATATCAATAACCACTTTCATAATGATGGAATGCATAATGATAGACTATCATAACCACGTAGCCAAGGCCTCATGCCATGACCACAAATAAGATTTTGTCAAGGCCTCGTTCCAAGACACTAGTTTGTCTCATGAGACCTACCGATGCATCGAGGAGCTGTAGCGGGCTCCACCCATCACTTATTAAGTCCAATGCATTCCTCATATGAATAGGTTTAAACATATCTTAAACCATAACATAATAGTATCACATAAAAATTGCAAAAGGAAACATAAAATTTCCACATTTCAATAAGATATCAATACAACACATTGATATAAAAAAACACTTTAAAAACCATTTTCAATACCAAAATAAAAGAAAATTATAACTTTGTATTTATTTTTCATTTAAAAAAAAGTATGGCTTGTAGAGGAAGCCGAAACTCAAATAATGGTCACGGCGGCGGAGAAGTCGTTGTTGCCACATACGTATGACAAGAAAAACATTCCTTTTTTTTTGTTTAGTAAAATGATTCATATAAAAAGATTCCTTTTTAATAAATGTAAAAGTCAAAGGGGTTTATACACTGTATAAAAGAAATTTGTGTATAAAACAAAATATGCCTCAATAGATGGTGATTGAGACGAAGTCACTCAAAAAGATCATTATTTTTTAAAATAAAATAGATCTATTATGTGTATTCACTATAAGTACACATAAATAAAGGAAAAATAAAAGATATGACATAATAATATCATGACATAATTTGAAAATAGGATATTAACCCAAAGATTGGAAATTGGGTTAAGAAATTCCCTTACCTCGTGTTCGAGTTGACTCGATCGTTCTTTAACTTCCTGAATAATAAACTAGTTAATTTATATTTTCTTAAGAACCTTTTTCATTTTCATTATTCCTTTTATATCACTTATTACCATGTTATGAACATTATGTAATTATTTAAGTTAATAACGGTCATTTTGTCGATCTTTGGTACTTGAGTCAAAAATAAACTTCTTATAATTACAAGTTGTTCTTGTGTCGAAATATCCATTATATCCAGAAATATTTTCATGATGTAGATATCATATATATCATATATATCCAATATATACATGCATTTATAATATTATATAACATTTAGAGGAAAGAAATGAAATGCACCGTTCATGGAGACGGTAAGCCGTACATACGCATGAACGCTACTTTCATTTCTATTTCATATTTAATGGAATGAAGATATAATTATATAAAGTTATAATATAATTCCAGTATAATAAAATGTATAATACCATTTACTCCATCTTTTATACATCCCACATATGGCATTAACGATTCAAATCACTTTGAGGGGGCGGTAGTCCGCACATCCTAAAATGAAATTATCGCATTTACCCATAATGGAAATCATAAAGTATGACATAAATGAGAAATAAAGAAGCATAAGGAAGACATAAACATAATATATATATCATATATGAAAATAGTGTCATCAAAATGGCCACCATTAGAGGTGTTAAAAGAATATCGAACAATCATCATTTCGTGAGGCAGTATCTCGCCACCCACAGTAACCGTATGTTCTTCAACCATTAGACGAAGGTTTCTGTAAGTGTAAACCAAATACTTATCATAAAAACATCCTAGTATATTTTATATACTGGTGATGTTACAAAAGAAAGGAAAAAAAAGTTTAGGGGGTTGGATAAGCAAAATAAAACAAAATAACATAAGAGAAGACATTACCTTAAAATTGGGTAACTCTTTTGATTTGAGCCAAAGGCTTCCTTGGAAAGAATTATACCCAAAGTGAGGATTCTAGGAGTAAGGGAAGAAAGTTGGGAGAGTATTTGGGCAGAGGTTGGCTGAGCCAAAAGGCTTTGAAAGTGTGAGTAAGGTGGTAGTGGTGGGGGCCTTTTATAAGTGGAGAGGAGGTGCACTCTTGGAAAGTAATGAAATATTACTTTACTATAAAATGATTTTCGGATTCTAAAGGTCCCAAACTTCAATAATTCTAGGATAAGGTGATAAGGGTTATAAATCTACCCATACAATAGTCTTTGTACAAGTGTATGCCTTGTAATTTACATTATCCTTCCATTTTATTAAAATCATTAATTAATGAGGTAATCGCTGCATCATCATGGTATCATAAATAATTTAATTTATTTAATTTCTAACAATTATAAAAAAAATATCATGATGTAGGAAATAGTTTTAGATTTCTAATGAATATTTATAGTCAAAAATATGACTTGTATAACCCCATTTAGAAATTGTATTAGTAAAACAACTTATGTTTGTGACATTTTTATTTTAACTTTAAATAAAAGTAATTTATGTCATTTTCCTACCACAGTGGCTCCATGGGGTCCCCTAGTTGACCCATGGATTATCTTGGTTGTCCATGACACATCCAATATGGGTAGTACAAGTGTAAAGGTATTTTTATATTTTTATAATATCATTTTTACCTTAAATTTCACTAATTTCCTTTAATCGCGATTAATTAAACCTAAAAGTTACTATTCACCAAAACTTATTTTAATCCCATTGAACCAAATTTTACTTCCTAATGACAACCATGTATGTCGGATTTTTGAAAATCAAATCACAGAAGTGGTAGTGTTTCATTTAAACGAAAAATCAGTTTTTTAACTACAACTTAGTGGTTTCACTATTCATCAAAAATTGATGTTTTTCAAAACAATGCCAAAATTTCACCCTAATCTATAATTGATATTCTGAATTAAAAAATGATGTATATTTTATAAAATTACAAACATATAAATTGCATTAATTAATTTTATAATTAATTCCCGCTGTCACAAAAAATAGCGTGTTTTTAAGAAACAATATATATCAAAAGATTGACAATTGTTTATGTCCAATTTCAAAGTGAAATTAATTCTAATGAACACCATTGGATAAAATTGTAAAAATATATTATAATTATACTTTAAAACAACTCATTAGTATAACTTATCACTATAAATTATTTTGATTAAAAAAGTTGTTTTAAGTATTTTTCACTATTCATAAGAAATTGGAAGTTCTCCGAAAATTACAAAAAATTCCACTTCGGATAATTTCGATATTACGAATACAAAAATGAAGTCCATTTTGAAATATAAAATTTCTATAATTTTAAAAATTGGGTATTACTATTCATAATGGCTACTTTGATTAGTTGTGGTGTGTGTTAGAACTCGAAGTTGCGTACAACACACGCTACTGTATTATTCAAAGAGAAGTGTAACGTGGAAGATTGGGGTGTTACAGAAATTTATAAATCGTCATGGAATATACCATTTTATAAATTATGGTGTGTTTAATATGACAAATTTGTTCTACCATCGATAAGGAATTTCCTTTCTAGCCAGAGAGGTGATTATTAATCAGGTCAAAAATAATGGAGAAATAAGTACATTTGGGATTTCCATAGAATATAGGAACTTCGAGGTATATGAAGGGGTGGGACTGATCTTTTATACCAAGATCATTTATAATATTGGATTTTTTTTGTTATAGGGAATATTTTTACAATATGTAATATTTGATATAGTTTATGAATTGTCTAGACACATGTTCGTAGTGAGAAAGGGTAGCTTTGAGATGTTGAGTATTTATTTTGTCCCCTTGGTGGAATAAAGTAATATCATATACATATAAAATATGAGGGGGAACATTCTGGTTCCTAGTGGCATTGATGGACTTAATTTTTCCTAGGTTAACCCAGTTGGTGATAAGTCTTCAAAGGTAGTCCTCATCAATGACAAAGAGGATGGCGGAGTGGGGGTCCCCCTATCTGAAACCATTAGTGCAATTGAAATATCTTTTAGAAGTACCATTAATCAAAACTGAAAAGTGAGAAGAAAAAAAGGTTTTTAATTTTGTTAACAAAGATTTCACTAAAGCCAAAATTTGTGAGGATATTGAAAATGAAGCTCCTGTCAATGGTGTAAAAATATTTTCTAAGATCTAGATTAATGGAAATGTTTCCTCCTCTATTTTTCCTTCTTTGAAAGTTTTTACTTTTAGAGCCAAGGAATATGCAGTCTTGAATATTTATTCCTTTGAGGAAGACAAATTGGTTCCAAGAGACAATTTTACTATGAATAGGAGCAATCCTATTAGCTAAGAGTTTAGAGATGATTTTATAAATTGTTTAAATAATGGAAATGGGTCTGAAGAGTTAAATTTTCAAAGAATTCTCTACTTTCAGAATAAGGGAAAGGAATTGAGAATTTATTCCATACGGAAGGTATCCATTATAAAAAAGGCATTAACTAGTATAAAAACATAATGTTGGATAATATGCCAATACTGATAGAAAAAAGAATTGGTAAAACCATCAGGACCCAGGGTACTATCTTTTTTAGTCTAAAAAAACACATTTGGTCTCATGCTCTATAGAAACACTAGTTATAAGAGTGTTATCATTATCACCCACTAAGATGAAGATTATATCTGATTTTATGTCCTTATTAAGATCAAGTCCATTAAATATATTGTTCATGTATGAGAAATCATGATTAACCCAACATTCCTCATTTTCTATGATGGTATCCCCATATTTAATGTAGTTAAGGGGCCTACAATATTTCCTCACTCTTTGTAGATCATTATAGAATTTAGAGTTTATGTCACTATCCTTAAGCCAGTTAATTTTGAAGGTCTATTTTTTAAAAATATCATTTATGGTGAGAAGATATTTTAGTTTAGTGAAATGATAAATTTAATGTTTAGGATCATTATAAAAGTAGTTATTTTCCATTTCAACTAGTAATTTATATTTTTTATGAGAAGCTTTAATTTCATGATATATAAAAAAACATCATTGTTGCAGTGCATAGAATTCCAGGTTACCTTGAAAATCTTTTCACAATCATCAATAGAGGTCTACCCATTATTAAATCTAAAAGGAATCATAGGTTGAGAAACTCTATTGTTGAGACTAACCAAAATTGGGTAATGATCTGAGTTAAGTCTACGAAGGGTAATGCTGGAAATAATACCCTAATTATCAAGGGCTAGACTGTTTGTGAAGGCTCTATAAATTTTACTAGACCCAACACTATTATAAATTCTTCTATACCATGTATATTTGACTCCAACTAGTTTTATCTTATCAAGGTTGTTTTACTCAATACAAGTATTAAATTCCTTAGAAGAAACATTAGAGTGAGAATGATCTATTTTTTTCAGTAGGTCAAAGTATATCATTAAAGTATCTAAATATGATCCAAGGGTCTTGAATAGTTCTTTTTAAGAAGGAATGATTTTTCCATAGAGATCTCCTATCTTGGAACTTATTATTAGAATAAATTAAGGTTCAGAAGAAGTGTGAGTTTTGAAAAGTCAGATCACATGTTATATCTTGAGATCCAATATTAAAAACCTAAACATTTCTTAGAGAAGAGTGAACAAAGATTCAAAGAGTATCCACAAAACTATTATTAAAAGTAGCACCAATAAAATTGTAACTAATTTTATTGAAGACAGTAAAACTAGAATCAAAGTTATTTTTAGTCTCAGAGATATAAAAAATATTTGTTTTATGAGTGAATAAAAATGTTTTTAATGTTCTGATGGTGTCAGGGATATCAATACCCTGACAATTCCAATAGAGGACATTCATTTTAACTGGTGTTTAGGTATGAGCCCACTTTATTTTGACCTCCAGGGTTATTATTTATTGTGTATTTCCTAAGGGGTTTGAAAGATGTCTCCTTTCTCTTTGGTGAGTTCCTTATGTGCCTGTTCAAAGAAATATTAGGAAAAATAATATTTTTAATATTACCTGGTTTATCTTCATCACCAATTTTTTTTTCTTGGGGTCATAATTGAGTTCACCCAATCTATAAGGAACCAAAATTATTACATACATAATATTGAATTTAGTCAATAAATCACTTACCTTACATTGAGGATCTTTTCAAGTTTAGAGATTTAGAGAATTGGGACATAACACATTCATGACATTACACATTATTACAGAGTGGATACCATAAAAACAATCTCTATTTTTTTCAAAAAACAAAACATTAAAACATAAAACATGATTCTTTGACAATTATTTATCATTAGACATGGCTTCCTTGTTTTTCTTACACATCCATTAACTTGTGAAAATAATTTAAAAACATGGGATGATCATAAAAGCTCAGTAAGGGATGAAAATGAAGTAAAGAGAACATTAGTCTATAAATACTTGTAATGTATGAAAGAATTTTAAAAATACATTCTTGTCTATCATATATTTTTACTTCATGTAAATTTATATTTAAAAACGATCCAAAAAACATGAGAACATTAATATAATCATACAGGTATCTTGGGGAATTACTTACATAACAATTTAACCGTTTTGGCTACCTTATAATTTGTAACCATCACGACTACCTTACAATTTGTGTAATCATCACAGTTACACATGGAGTAACCATACGACCAACCTCCAACTTACACATTACCAATGAATTGGAGAGAGATATAGGTACCAACCTTCATCATAAATAATCCCAATAACCAAAACATAATCATACAACATGAATAATTCCATAAAAACATTGCTTTGGAATTTCGTAATACTGAATTTTAAGAGGGTTTAAAAAACCCACTTATAAATTAAAGACAATTGATGAGAGGCTCAATAGATTGGATGTAATATGTATATATACTTTAAAAACACATAATAAAACATAATATAAACATAACCCATCACACAAACAATATAAATATCACATAAATAATGAAGTATAAGGTAACCCAAAGAATGGAAATCCAGTTAAGAATTCCCTTACCTCAGGCTTGTTTTACTTCAAACTTGTTTAAAATTCCTATATAATGGTTAAAAGAGTGTTATTAGTATTTTAAAATAATATTTTCTTTTTTATAACATCTTATATGATCATTTCATCACATAATTTCACCCTTTAATTGTTAGTATTTTTCTCCCTGCACTGTTTTTGGGTGAGTACATTACATGATTTCCATGATTGGTTCCTGATGGATGTTCTTGTTGATTGGAAGTGAAACTCAAGAATTGGAATGTAAAGTCATTAAAATATTTACAGTACCATAATTTATACAATTTATCAATTTTATGTTTTATATTTGGATGATACAAAAGATAAAACATTAATGATGTTTTTTAGATCATTTTAGTGGATCTTTGATGATAACAACCTCGTTTGGTCTTATAAATTAAACCATGAGTACAAACGAATTACAAAATAATTGATGAAATATAATACATATATTATAACCTATTTAAACCATAAAAATGATTTTATGATTAGACTTTAATGAATTAATGTAAATTGAAATCATATCATCCACGATGTCGGTAATTCGACACATCATGAACAATGTTTTTGTTCCTTGAATAAGTGAGAGAGGAGAAGAATAACGATGATGAATTTTCTGTGAACATGAGAAAATATAGAATATACTTGATTCTAGATATTTCATGCCGATTGTTTAGGAGGAGGTTAGGATAGAAGAATAAAATAAAGGAATCTTGAAATAAAAGAAAACTTGATAAATTTGTAACGAAAATTCGGCTCCCTAATGACGTCTCAAAAAATTTCATAAAAATAGTTTAATGAGAGAAAAGGATATCTAATAACTATTACATAATATAGGCATTAAGGGGGAATATGGAATGAAATATCCCAACATAATCCAAAGGAAAGGAATATAATAGCATAAAATGAAAGAAAAGAAAGAAAATAAAAGAGGATGTTTATCTCTTGATATCTTCTCCTTGAGATCCTTCTTAAGGGCTTCGGTATTGGTATTTTGGTGATACTAGTAGATATAGGACGTTAGAAAGAGCCTTGGGAGGAGTATTGGGTATAACGTAGGCATGGATAAATGCTTGAGAGGTGTGGTAAGAAGAGGGGAGTGAGGGTGGTATTTATATTGGAGGAGATGGGGTATTTTTCATTATTTTAATCATTATTATAATATTTTTACCCATAATTATGAATAGTCATTGTCCATGTGACCTCAAATAGTAATAATGGCATGTGAGTTCGAACCAAGTGTCCTTGAATCACTTATGATGTCATAAAGGGTGAATTTTATAGATAATTTGATTATACGGTATTTTATCCTATTTCACTATTCATAAAAAATTAATGAATTTCATAAAAATCCCCAAAATTTACCCTAACCATTTTTCAATGTGGAGAATTGAAAAATGTAGTCCATATTTTAAAAATAATTTTCTAAATATTTTTAATTTAATTTTTAAATAAAATCATACTTAATTCAACAATTTACAATTTTAAC
The DNA here is from genome assembly GCA_963277665.1 of Viscum album. NCBI lineage: Eukaryota > Viridiplantae > Streptophyta > Magnoliopsida > Santalales > Viscaceae > Viscum > Viscum album. The sequence continues at coordinate 1,466,021,410 of OY728156.1, read as the reverse complement.
TCTATAACTACTTCTATATCACGATGTAAAATTAACCAAGATGTTATTATCTTTAATACTTAAGAAAATAAAATAATAATAAAATTTACTATTCATTTGGGTCATATTACTATTCATATTACTATTCATAAGGGTATATTACTATTCACTATAAAACAAGTTAGTTTCATCAGACTCCAAATAACTTACTGAACACAATTGTTGATGACAGTTTCTTGAAATTCAAAATATATTAGTGGAAAAATTATTTTTAAAGGATTTTTATAAATATCGACTTTAAACAAAGTTCCATGAATTTATATTTATGTTTAGAGAAACTTGGGATGTTACATTATCCCCACCTTCTAGAAATTTTGTCCAAGAAATTTTATTTACTTATTAAACAACAGAGGGTACTTTTCCCTCATAGCATTTTCAGACTCCAATGTTGCTTCTTCAACCATGTGGTTTCTCCAAAAAACATTTACCTGGTGGATTACCTTATTCTGCAATAATTGTTCCCTTCGATCAAGAATATTAACTAGTTTCTCTTCATAAGAAAGGTTCTCTTCCACCTGTACTACTTCTATGCTCAAGACTTGTGATGAATCTGACACATACTTTCCCAACATCGAAACATGAAAAATGTTGTGTACCTGAGACAAACTCAGAGGAAAAACAATACGGGATGCCACTGTTCCAACTTTCTAGAAGATTTAAAAAGGACCAATGAACCGTGGACTTATCTTCCCTCTCTTACCGAAACACATCACAATTTTCAAAGGAGAGATTTTAAGAAAAACATGGTCACCTACCTCGAAAGACAATTCTTTCCTCTATTATCTGGATAACGTTTCTTCCTACTCTGAGCTGTCCTCATGTGCTGCTAGATCATCCTCACATTCTCAGCCACTTTTTCTTCTAATTCTGGCCCCATCATCTTTATTTCACTGACTTAATCCCAAAACACTGGAGTCCAACACCGCTTCCCATACAATGCCTCAAAAGGTTCCATCTGAATACTGTAATGAAAACTATTATTACAAGAAAACTCATCTAAAGAATTATGTTGATCCCAACTTCCCAGGCAGTCCATTGAAAAAGATCGAAGAATATCCTCCAATGTTTGAGTCATTTTTTCTGACTTCCCATCTGATTAAGGATGAAAAGTTATACTGAAATTTAACTCTGTTCCCAAAAACATCGGAAGTCCCTTCCAAAATTTATAAGTGAACCTGAGATCTCGGTCAGATACAATGGAAAGAGTAACTCCATGTAACCTGACATTCTTCTTGAGGTACAATCAAGAAAGTTTATCCAAAGAAATTATATCTCGAATAGAAATAAAATCTGTAGATTTTGTTACCCGATCAACAATAACCTAAATCACATTGTTACCTCGAGAAGTCTTTGGTAGTCTCACCACAAAGTCCATGGATACATTCTCCCATTTCCACTCTTGCACTGGAAAAGACTGAAGCATCCTCTTTAGTAAATGCCACTCTGCTTTAACCTTTTTACATGTCAAATATTTCATGGTAATATCATCAATATCTCTTTTCAATCCATCCCACCAATAATACTCCCAAATGTCTCTGTACATCATAGTACTGCCCGGATGAATAGAAAATGGAGAACTATAAGCTTCACACAACAATTCTTTCTTCAAATGGGAATCACAAGGCACACACAACCTTTTACCAAATCTCAAAACAAAATCTTTATCAAGATTAAATTATGGAAACTTACCCATTTTAATCAATTCTATCTTTTTTCTATAGCTCATGGTCTTTTTTCTGTGCGTGCTTAATTCTGTCTAACAATGAAGACTGCACTGAAATCTAAAACAAAAAAGAGGTATTTTCTGCACCAACAACTTCTAATCCAAAATTCATCAAATTATTAATCAAGGGATCAAGTTCCAAATGTAGCATAGTTAATGATGCATGATGTTTTTGACTTAAGGAATCAGACACTTTGTTCAATTTTCCAGGATGGTAATTAATCATGCAGTCATAATCCTTTATCAGTTGTAGTTATTTTCTCTACCTCATGTTTAATTCCTTCTAAGTGAATATATACTTCAGACTTTTATGGTCATTATATATTTGACATTTGGCTCTGTATAAATGATGCCTCCGAATTTTCAAATAAAAAACCATAGTTTCCAATTCATAATCATGTGTGAAATAATTTATCTCATGAGGTTTAAGTTGTCTCGAAGCATTGGCAATTACCTGATGATTCTACATCAAAACTCAACCAAGTCCCTTCAAGGAAGCATCACTGTAGATGAAAAACTCACCATTCCGGGAAGGTAAGGCAAAAACTGGAGCATTCACCAATCTCCTCTTCAGTTCCTGAAATAAAACATCACATTATTCTGTCAAAACAAATTTAACCCATTTCCATGTTAACTTAGTTATTGAGCTAGATAACTATGCCAAGTTCTTAAAAAATCGTCAATAATAACCTACTAACCCAAGAAAACTACAATTCTATATAACATTTGTGGGTCTTAGACATTATTCAACCACCTTTGTTTTGGTAGGATAAACTATTATCCCATCCTTATTTACAATATTTCCAAGAAAAGAAATTTTTTGCAACTAAAAATCACAATTGCTGAATTTTCCATACAACTTATTTTCTTTTAAGGATTGTAAAACAACCCTTACATGTTTTTCATTCTCCTCTTTATTTTATGAAAATACCAGAATGTCATCAATAAATACAACTACAAACTTTTCCATGAACTCATGAAATAATCTATTCATAAGATTCATGAATACAACAGGTGCATTATTTAACCCAAAGGGCATAACAACAAATTCATAATGCCTAGATCTAGTACGGAAGACTGTTTTTGGGATGTTATCCTCCTTCAACATCAGTTGATGGTATCCTAATCTCAATTCAATCTTGGAAAAGTACTAAGCTCCCTGGAACTGATCAAACAAGTCATTGATATGAGGCAAAAGATACTTGTTTCTTAATAGTGATGCTATTGAAAGATCTATAATCAATGCAAAGTCGCATGGAACCATCTTTCTTTTTAACACAGAAAATAGTAGCACCCCATGGTAATGTGCTCGGATGAATGAAGCCTTTATCAAGTAAATCCTGAAATTGATTTCTCAATTCAATAAGTTTTATTTGATCCATATGATAAGGTGGTTTTGAAATTATCTTAGCATTAGGAACTAAGTCAATTGTGAATTCAACTTCCCGATCATATATGGAACCAAGTAACTCATCGAAAAAAATATCAAGGTATTCATTTACCACCGACACATTATTCATCTGAATAGTTCCCCTGTTTTCCCCAATATGAGCGAGATAAAATTCATTTTCTTCTTTCAATAGTTTCTCAGCTTCCTAATATGTTATCAATTTTATGGGTCCATTCCAGTATAAAAACTAAAACTCTTTCTGAAAACAACTTTTTTAGATCGAGATTCAATCTTTGAATGATAATCAGAAAACCAATCCATCCCCAGAATAACATCAAACTAGATTAAGGGTAAAACAACAAGGTTTTCAGGTAATGACTTCCCAAATACCACAACAGAAAGATTATTATAATTCCTCTTTGCAATAATATTTCCCCTAGTATTTTAACAACAAGTTCGGTTCTCATTTGTTGAGGTGATATTTCTTATTTACCAGAAAATTTCTCAGAGATGAAGAAATGTGTAGACCCTATATCAAACAAATCTTTAGAAAAATCTGAGTGAATACAAAAAGTACCTGATACAACTTCATTATATGTCCTGACATCTGATGACGTAGTCGTAAAGGATTTCACTATACCTTTCATCATGTATTCTATCTTCTTTGCATCATACATATCTCTCTTGGGACATGAATTTGCATAATGACCCATCTCACCACATTTAAATCACTTTATAGTATTCTTATCAGGATTATTCTTAGGATCATTTCCATTGCAATCTCGGTCCACATGTCTAAAATTACCACATTTTAAACACTTCTCAGTTTGCTAAGACATTCCCCAAGGTGTTTCGTGCCAAACTTTTCACAAACTGAAAATAAGATTTTCTTACCATCAGATTTATTTAGTAGATTCTTACCCATTGATTTCCATATGGACCTCTTATTCTCTTTGTTGCAAAAATGAAAATGATCATCAAAAAACTTCATCTCTACCCTTTTTTCACATCAGACAAGTTTCTCATTACTTTTGAATTCACAGGAGGCCAATACCCTTTGATACCTTGGCTTCAATCCTGAGTAAAATCTATTGATTTTGCTAGCAAGATCCAGAATAATATTTGGAGAATACCTCACCAGTTGAGTGAAGTTCACTTCATACACAACCACTGAATCTTCCTCTTTCTGTTTCAATTCAAGTAATTGCTTCTCCATTCTACATCTCACCACCATAGGAAAATATTTTTCAAGGAAAATACTTTTAAATTCATCCCAATATAAGGAATAAAAATCCTCTCTACCCCTGTTATTCCATACCATTGACCACTACTAATAAGCTTCCCCTTCAAAACGATAAATGGAAAGACTTACCTTTTGATTGTTTGAACATCCCATAACATCAAATATCTTCTTAAGGGCTTTGATCCGTCCCTCAACTGCTACTGGGTCAGAATATCCATTGAATGTAGGAGGGTGTTTTCTCATAAAATGTTCCACTACTATCATGTTCCATTGTGGTACCTCTATTGTTTCTATTACATGGATTCCACCACCATTTATTGCCTACATTAGCTGAGCCATTACAATCACAAACTGTTTGGTTCCAATCCCTACCATTCCAGGCTATAGATTCAGAAGGATGTCATTCTGTTGGTGCATCTCTTCTTCAGCTTCCCTGTTCTTTATATGGACAACCATTCTGAACAATGATATCTAAGATGAAGCAACATGGTAATATTTAAATGCTAATTTTTTTAAATTAATCATGGAGTAAAAATCATTTACGGTATTCTTTTGACATCACCCTAACCCCTAAAGTTATCTAAACCATCCTCTGATACCAATTATAAGCACCCGACCTTATTACATACATATTCTTGAATTTAGTAAATAAAACACTTCCTTTACATTAAATATATTTTAGATTTTAGAGCTTCTGAGAATTGGGACATAACACATCCATGAAATTACACATTATTACAGAGTGGATAACATAAAAATAGTCTCCATTTTTTTCAAAGTATAAAACAATAAAACATAAAACGTAATTCTTTGAAAAATGTTCATCATTTAACATGGCTTACTTTTTTTTATTAAACATCAATTAATCTTTGAAAATCATTTAAAAACTTGGGTTGAGAACAAAATCATAGTAAGGGATTAAAAATAAGGAAAGAGTACATTAGTCCATGAATACTCATAACGTATGAAAGCCTTTTCAAAATATATGCTTGTCACTGATATATACTTACTTCGTTTAACATGAGATTTACACAAGATCGAAAAAACACATGAGAACATAAATATAATCATAAAGGTATATTGGGGAATTACTTACATAATATTGTAACCCTTACAACTACCTTATAATTTGTAACCCTCATCGCTACCTTAAAATTTGTGTAACCATCGCATTTACACATAGATTAACCATACGCCCGACCTCCAACATACACATACCCAATTAATTGGAGGGAGATATAGGTCCCAACCATCATCATAAATAATTCCCAAGAACCAAAACATAGTCATAAAACAGGAATAATTTGATAAAAACATTTCTTTGGAATTTCGTAAAACCAAATTATAAACGAGGATTAAAAAAAAGCCACTTATAAATTACATACAATTGAAGATAAGCTCAAAATAGTGGATTTAGAATGTATATATAATGTAAATAAAAACAATAAAACATAATATAAATATAAACCATCACAAAAAAAATTTTAATAGCGCATAAATAATGTAGTGCAAGGTTAACCCAAAGAATGAGAATTGGGTTAAGAATTCCCTTTCCTCAGGGTTTTCTTACATCAAACATGTTTAAAATTCCTGTATAAAGGATAAAAAAGTGTTATTAGTATTTTAAATATATATTTTCATGTTTATAATATCTTATATGATCATTTCATCACATAATTTTACCCTTTAATTGTTAGTATTTTGCTCTTTGCACTGTTTTGGGTGAGTTCTTTACATCTTTTCCATGATTGGTTCATGATGGATGTTCTTGTTGATTGGAAGTGAAACTCTAGAATTGGAATGGAAATGTATTTAAATATTTATTGTCCCATAATTTATACAATTTATCAATTTTATTTTTTATATGAGGATGATACATAAGTTAAAACATTAATGATGTTTGTTTAGATCATTTTTGTGGTTCTTTGATAATAACAACCTCATTTGGTCTTATGAATTAAACCATGAGTACAAAAGAATTCCAGAACTATTGATGAGAAAAAATACATATATTATAACCTGGATCAACCATAAAAATGGTTTCATGACCAGACATGAAATAATTAATATAAATTGAAATCACATCGTCCACGATGTCGGTAATTCGACACATCAAGAACAATGTTTTTATTCCTTGAATAAGTGGGAGAGGATAAGAATAATGGTGATAAATTTTCTGCGAATATAAAAAAATCCAGAATATACTTGATTCTAGATAATTCATTCCTCTTGGTTAAGATAAGGTGAGGAAATGAGAAGAAAAAAAGGAATCTTGAAATAAAAGAAAACCTAAGAAATTTATCATGAAAATTCGGCAGCCTAATGACGTCTCTTAAAATTTCATAAAATTGTTTGATGAGATAAAGGGATATCTCATCATTATTACATAATATTTACATTAATGGGGAATATGGATTGAAATATTCCAACATAATACAAAGGAAATGAAGAGAATAACATAAAATTAAAGAAAAGAAAGAAAATAAAAGAGGATGTTTACCTCTTGATCTCTTCTCCTTGAGATCCTTCTTAAGGGATTCATTTTTGGTCTTTTGGTGAGAACAGAAGCTCTAGGATGTGGGGAAGAGACTTAAGAGGAGTATTGGGTAGAACATAGTCCTGGCTCAAGGCTTGAGAGGTGTGAGAAGAAGAGGGGAGTGAGGGTTGTATTTATAGAGGAGGAGATGGAGTATTTTACATTATTTTAATCATTATTATAATATTTTTGCCCAGGATTATGAATAGTCTAAGTTTATGTGACCTAAAATAGTAATAATGGCATGTTAGTTCGATCCAAGTGGCCTCGTATCACTTATGATGTCACAAATAGTGAATTTTACTGATAATTTGATTATACGGTATTTTATCGTATTTCACTATTCATAAAAAATTAATGAATTTTAGAAAAATCCCAAAAATTTACCCTAACCATTTATCAACTTATAGAATTCAAAAATAAATTCATTTTTTTGAAAACAATTTTCTAAATATTTTTAATTTAATTTTTAAATAAAAGCATATTTAATTAAAAAAATAACAATTGTAATTCTATAACTACTTCTATATCACGATGTAGAATTAACCAATATGTTATTATCTTAAAGCCTTAAGAAAATAAAATTAAAATAAAATTTACTATTCATTAGGGTCATATTACTATTCATAAGGGTATGTTACTATTCACAAAAAACAAGTCAGTTTCATCAGACTCCAAATAACTTACTGAACACAATTGTAGATGACAGTATCTTGAAATTAAAAATATAGTAGTGGAAAAATTAGGGTTAAAGGCTAGTTATAAATATCTACTTTAAAAAAAGTTCCTTGAGTTTATATTTATTTTTAGAAAAAACATGGGGTGTTACACAATCATTGTTCATATTTGAAGTCTAGAGGAGTCCCTTCTATAGGTAGCGCATCCTGGGGGCTACAGTTCCTATCATGATAGGGAGTCTCCAAATTTTCCCACATGTTTTTTAATCCATATTCCTTATCATTAAGAGGCTTGAGAGATTTCTCCATGAGCATGGGTGAGTTATTGTATTTATGATTTTCCAATTGCTTGTCATCATCCTACATATGTTCAGTGTTTTTATTCTTGTCTTCTGTCATGGGAATGTTGCAAACAAGTTTTTGTATTGGATTATTCATCTCCCATGTTATATTGTTCTTTTTAGGATTTCCTTATCTAGGCCATTCACACTACTTGCAGGTGGTGCAGATGGAGGAACTACATGAAGAGAATTGGAGTCATGGGAAGGGGGAAGATTGAGGGTTTTAGTAACCTGTTGAGAGGTGATGCCTTCTGTTATAGTAGGAACAAGAGCATCAATAGAGGTAATGTCATGGAATGTCATAGAAGGTTGGGAAATATCATCTTCCATCTCACGCTATTGTATAGTGTCCAAAACCGTAGAATTTATTTACTAAGAAAGACCATGTTTTTAATTTTGAATCTATTCCTTTTCAACCATATCATCCAATGATTTCCTAGTGGGGTATTTTGAGGAAGATGGGTCACCATATTTCTTTATCCATTTTTACTCCCTTTTCAGGGATGGTTTAGGTTTCTCAACGGAAGTATTCTTTTCCCTTTTATTTCTCTTTAAATTAGTTCATTCCTTATCTTGAAGATGTTATTTCTTTTTTAAAACTCTACAATTCACAAAATGGTGGCTGATGCTCATACTCTATCCTTACCTCATTCCTATAATATTTTTCATTGAAATCAATAGCAGGAGACATTTTTCCATCAAGATTTACTTCAACCATGATTCTTGAATATAGACCCAAGTCACCATTCAAGGTTCATTGGTCAATTTTTAAATGGACTCCTATGAAAGAGGTGAGATCATTCAATATTTTTTGGTGAAAAAAAACCAAATAAGACCGTGTAAACAAACCCAAATATGAGCCATAGAGTTTCTATGTGAAACCTGATAGGAGTAAAAGTCCCAATAAGAAAAATAAAGAAAACCAAGATTCAACTGGATGCTACCTTATTTCCAAAAATTTTCTAATTCCTTCTGAGAATGTAGGATTTTTTGAAAGTGCCCTTGGCCGATTGGAATGATTTTCCAATTGGTTGATCGCCAGAAATGTGTGATCCTTGGTTTCAGCTCCTCCACTGGCCACAATATTTCACTTTTAAGATAATAGATTTAACCGAGGATAGATTAATTACACATTTTCTTCCTCTGATGAAACTCTTTGGGGTCTACATCAACCGTAAATCCTCCATCATCTAGTTTTTTAAACATTGTGGTCTTCATTGAGGAAGGTATTTGGAGATCCGAGACCTTAAGAGATTATACAAAGGATATCCATTTGATTTCTTGGTGAGGAGATTTAAATTAATATTCAAGGAGAGATTTATCTTCATATAAAATAGGTGTAGGTCACTCGATGGATTTCTCCCAAGCAGTATCAAAATCGGCCATATGGAACCAGATCTATCACTCTGGAATATAGCCATCACCGATCTTCAGTGAGGTCATAAATTTTTATGTAGAACATATTTTAAATTCCAAAATATGTTATTATTTAAAATTTATTTTATACCTTTATTTTATTAATATTATTGTACTAATTCAATACCCTTCCACCCTACCTTTTTACCATTTTATAAAACCATGTTTCATACCTGTTAGGCTGCCGAATTTTCTTCTCAAAATTTCTCTATTTTCATAATAAAATTCTCAATTTTTTATTTTTGTGATTAACCTAATATCTTAATTTTACAAGGATATTAGTCTCTATAGAAGTACCGTGTGTTTACTGTAGCAGGCACTATAGTAGTCACTATAGTAGGTATTGTTCGGTACTATAACAACAGGAACTATTCACATTTGGCCACCAGTATGGGCTTGGAGTCCTTAAGGCCTTTGGTCCACCCAGGCCTTCAGTTCAGTAAGGCTTTCATACCACCTTTAGGGCCTCCAGGCCACCTCATGGCCTTCAGGACAAATGATCAGTGTAGTTTCCCTAGACATGCTCTACATGAAAAGAGAATCCTTAGAAGAGGATTCAGAGCAAGTTCACTCACCAGAGCAGAACCGAATGGATTTTTCAGAATGAGAGGGTATGACTATAACATATGGCCCTACTTATGCTTTCATGGGAAACCTATCCAGAAATATATTTGAAGGTGGAGAGATACTATCACAATGCAAATGACGGGGAGGGGTTGTTCCTTGTAAATAGAATGGATGAATTCCCTAAGACCCTTGAGCCATGTAATCTATTAAGCCTATGGGCCATGTAATCTCTAAGCCTACATGAATTTTAATGGTTTACCCTCATCCCTTGAAAGGGGGGTTATCAATAATCAATAAAAATAAAGGCCTTGGGGCATTCGGGAAAATTCCATGATTTTTATATGAAACCCATTTCTTCTATCATCTATGGGTTATTTATGAAATGTTTTATTTTGATATATGTGGATAAAATTAATTAATATATATTAATGGTGAACCCTAATATAGTTACAATGTATTGGTTAACGAGTTTAATCTCTAGAGATGACATATTTTACTATACCTCACTAAATAAACTAGTAATTTTTATTACACCTCAGTGACAAAACTTAGTGATATTATTAAGAATGAATCATTTAAATGTTTTAGCAACATTTAGATGTTACTATTAATTATCTTTTTATTATTACATTCCCACTTTTCTTTTTCTGATTCCTTTATTATATTCCTCAAGTTCTTATTTATATTTTCAAGATCACATGTATACTGTTTTCCTTGCTTTCCCTAACTAGGCCTTATGCTCACTGTTTCCTTTTATATATGTCTTTAGGTTATGAAATATAGAAAATATACTTAGGATTAACCAATTAAGAATCCTTTCACATTTTTTTAAAATAATGTTTGATGTTTTCATGCATTATTTTCCTTTTTTCAAGAAACTAAACATTAAAAAATCCTTTGTTTTGAAATATTTAATGATTTTTTTGTAATAAAATGGTGGGATGTCAAGTTGGTATCAAAGGAAGGTTTAGTTATTTGTTAAAATTAGGATTTTAAAACATTATTCATAACCTTAGGGACAAGTAGAGGTATAATAAACATTTTGGTATTTTTTTGAAACATTATGTAAGTGGTTTTTAAGAAAATAAATGCATGTATGGATACGAACAAGTTGATGTGGCTCTAGAACAGATGTATGTAAGAGTAAAAATAAAAAAATTAATCTAGACTTTAATGAGAACTGTTTCATGATAATGGTCCTTGCTACACTCATGGTTTGACACTCTTGGGGGATATTTTTGGTTAATCACAAGCTTTTTATAAACCATTATGAATTATTTTTAGAAAATGTAATTGTTGTTAAAGAGTAACATATTTATGTATGATGTTTTAATACATAAAATTACTTTATAATTATAACATTATTAAAATAAACATGTTTCTCACTATATTTTATTATTTTATAAAATGGTTGGAAATAAGAGGAACTACATAAATGGTGAGTGCAATGGACCATGCACTAACAACCCTCTGATGGAAGCCAGAATAGAAAACTTTATGAGGATGGTGAATCATGTAACTCAAGTTATGATCAATAAATTCAATCAAGATGAGATAAGGGATTCACATTTTAGGGGGAAACTTCTTGTTTAGTCCTTTATGATTTAATTAACGCCTTATTTCAGTAGATATACTAACAAATTTATTTAAAAACAATGGATAAGATCTATAAAAAAAATTTCTATACTCTATTGTTCAGAGTAAGAGAAAGTCACCCTAGATGTATATCACTTAAAGAGAGAATTTGATTAATAGTGGAAGCTGGTTAAAAATAAGAAGCCAAGAAGGGAGATTGATGTTATGGAGTGGGAAGAGTTCTGGGGAACCTTTTCAAAAAAATATTTCCCCGTTTGATGTGAAAAAATGTAGAAGGAATTCCTAGAGCTGATGTAGAAGGAAAATGAATCTATGGGAAGATATGAGATGAACATTACAATGATTTCTTATTACACCTTTAGTTTTTTCATGTATCCGAATGGAAAGACAGATAGATTCTTCGGTGGGCTAAGACCCAATCTAAGGGAGAATATTTCCAATCTAGACTATAAATGCTATGAGGAGATAATGTGAAGTTCTATAAAGGATAAAATGGAGTTTAAAGAGACAGAATGGTCACATAGATAAAATTAAAAGAACAGATCAATGGATCCAAGATTAGGGAGGAACTTTGATCACGAAATAGGAGGAAAGAAAGTGAAACTTACCATATGAAATAAAGGTGGGAAGAAGCATTCAGGTAACAACTTACTCAGGAGCGAGAAATGTTTCAATTGTGGAAGAGATGGCCATATTTCTTAGAACAATCATAGTGAGGTGAATATTTATTTTCTCAATACTAAAAAAAAGGGAATATGGTGCAGGCCCAGCCTAAAGTCTAATTCTTCAAGTGTATACAGCTTAGGAGATTTTCTAATCACTATCTAAATATAATGATTGTAGTGGGGAATCACCATCAACCTCATAATAAGAGAGGGAAGAAAGTTCATTTTATTCTATCATGATGGCTGATGTTGAAGCTCAAAATTATATGATGGAAGGTAATCTCATTGTTCTCTCAAATATATCAAGTAATTTGTTTGATTCTAGTTCTATGAATTCGTTTATTTCCTCCAAGTTTGAAAATAAAATAGAATCAATCCCAAAACTTCTTTCAGTAGAGTTATCTATCAAGACTCATGGAGGGATTATCCAAGAACTAACAGTGTATAGAAACTCTAGTATTGACTTTGTTGAGCATAATATCGTTGCAAATATTGTAGTCATTCCCATGATGGAATTTGACATTATACTAGGGATGGACAGGATATTAGGGTATAATGCTAAGATCAACTACAAAATAAATGAAATCTGAGTAGTCTTAAATTTGAAACATATAATTTTTTTCAAAGGAGAGATATATAGATCAATTATTTTTCTATAATCACCTCCCATAGATTTATTTATGGAAATGATCGGTGAAGATGTAGAAGGAAAAGAATGTATACATACAAATAACATCCCCATTGTTCAGGAATACATTGATTTTTATCATGGGGATTTTCCTAGAACTCCCCCAAAAAGAGAAGTAGAGTTCTACATTGAACTCATTACTAGATCCAAGATGATATCAAAGACCCATTATAAAATGGATAATGTAGACTTGGAGGAATTAAAGAAACAACTTCATGATCTTTTGGAGATGGGGATTATTTGACCAAGTTTTTCTCCTTGGGGATCACCTATTCTTTTTGTGATGAATAAGTATGGATCAATGATGTTATTAATTTATTATAGAGAAGTTAATGGGATCATAGTGATGAACAAGTACCCTATTCCAAGGAATGATGATTTATTTTTCCAGCTTAATGGGGCTCAATTCTTCTCCAAGATTGATCATCAATCTGGTTATCCACAATTAAGGGAAAAGAAATATGATATTCTAAATATTATTTTCCAATCAAGATATGGTAATTAAGATTTTATTTCTATTACCTTAGATGTGACTAATTCTCCCACTATATTTATGTATTTTATGAATAGAGTCTTTAAAGACTAACTTAATAAATTTTTGGTAGATTTTATTGATGATATTCTAATAAATTCTAAAAGTCATGAGGAGAATGAGGATCATCTAATATTTATATTGAAAACTCCAAGGTAGGATAGTAATTTGGAATGTTCAGTAGATATGAATTTTGGTTAAAAAATGTTTCTTTATTGGGGACTATTGTGACCAATAAAGGAATCTCAGTTAACCCCATGAAGAAAAAGGTTATGGAGGAGTGTCCTTATCCTAAAACAATAACTAATATTAGTAGATTCCATAGTTTAGAATAATATTATAGGAGGTTAGTAAAAAACATTTCATGACTTTCTAATCCACTGACCAAGTTAACTTGAAAAGGTTCCAAGTTCATTTGGATAAAGGAGTTTGAAGAAAGTTTCCAGGAGATGAAGAATATATTGGTTACTTCATCTGGGTTATCTCCACCATGATTCTGAGAAAGATTCATTCCTTTTAGTGATGAATCTATTAAAGGGGTTGGGTGAATCCTCATGTAAAATGAAAATGTAATTGCTTATACATCTTGATATTTTAAGCCTTATGAGATAAATGTGGATGCACTATCTTTATTGAGAGAAATGTGATATATACACAAAACACTCATGTTTTAAGTATATTTTCACACAAAATAAATTGAACATAAGATATAAGAGATGGTTGGAACTTCTTTAAGACTTTTATTTTTCAATTCATTATCACCCTGAAAGAGAATAAAAATCTTTTGATGTATTAAGTAGGAAACTATTGTGCTATAAATGTGAGAATTCAAGGAGATCTGTTGATCAAATACATAGTAAAACTGGACTTGAGAATCATAATGTATGGAGAATTATCAAACCTATCCCAAAGTAAGAACAACAAATATCAAAGAGATGATCCTTTGTTACATAAGAGGATAATGGATTTGAAGAATGGAAAGTTTCCTAAGATTAATATTGATTGACAAGGTGTGATGAGTTTTTTTACAAGTCTATGTGTTTTAGAAATTATAGAAATATAGAAGGATTTGATGGATGAAGCTCATAGCTCTAGATTATCTATACATCATGGAAGAACTAAAATTTATAGGGACCTTCATGATCATTATTGTTGGGTTAACATGAAAATAGAGATTTCTGACTACACAACAAGGTTTATGGTGTTTAAATAAGTGAAGGATGAGAGAATACTTTCTAAAGGGGTATTACAACCATTATCCATACCAAAATGAGCATGGGATAATATCACTATGGACTTTGTCACTAGTCTCCTGAGAACATCCAAAAGAAAACAATTTGATATTGTTTTTATTGGGCCATATCACCAAGACTACCCATTTTATTTATATTTTGGAAGACTTATATATTGATCAACTAACCATGATTTATGTAAAGAAAGTGGTGAGGTTTCTCAAAGTACCAATTTCTATAATTTTTTATCATGATCCAATGTTCACATCATAACTTCATAGAAGTATTGAAAATGATTTGAATATTAAATTGAATTTTAGTATGACCTATCACCCCTAAACCAATGTCCAATATAAAATAACTATTTAGACACTCGAGGACAGGCTGAGAACAAGAAAAATTGAATTTAAAGGTGGATGAGATCAATTTATCCCATTAGTTCAGTTCTCATATAATAATAGATTCTATTACAGTATTCAAATGGAACCCTATTAAGATATATATGGTAAGTGATGTAGAACAATTAATTTTTGGGGTAAAGTGGGTGAGATAAAGTTTCTTTGGTCCGATCTTGTGAAAGAGATGATAGAAAAGGTTGATGCCATTCAACAACACATAAAGGATTCTCAGAGTTAGTAGAAGAGATATGATGATAACCATAGAAGGGACTTGGAGTTTGGTGTTAGTGATAATGTTTTCCTCTAAATATCACCTCAGAAGAGAGTCATGTAGTTTGGTATGAAAGGAAATCTTACCCTTAAGTACATTAGACCCCATGAAATCCTTGATCACAAGATAGTAATAGCCTATCATATAAAACTTACACTAAATATAGATAAAGTTCATGATAAATTCCACTTGTCTCTCTTGAGAAAGTAAATACCTAGTCTTTTACGTATATTGGGTCCTAAGGTGGTACAACTGGAACATGACCTCTCTTATGAGGATCAACCGGTGGAGATCTTGGACCGTAGAGAAAATTTTCTATGAAACTAGTCTACCCACCTCATAAAAGTGTTATAGAAGAACCTTTGATATGAACAAGAAAAATTGGAACTATAAGAGGAAATGAGGAAGAAGTACCTACACCTTTTCTCAAATTTTATGATGAGTCGAAATTTTGGGGACAAAATTTCTTAAAGGGGGAAGAATGTAACGACCCAGAATTTTTGAATGACAGTTGTTTAATGAAAATGTGTGTTATATTATTTTATTCACAAAAAACAATATACTTTATTAATGGAGTGAATATAAAGGGAAATGTAAGAATATATATTTGACCGTTATATGAATTTTGGTCAATATGACCATTGGAAATTATACAGTTGATAAAAATT
The DNA here is from genome assembly GCA_963277665.1 of Viscum album. Lineage (NCBI taxonomy): Eukaryota > Viridiplantae > Streptophyta > Magnoliopsida > Santalales > Viscaceae > Viscum > Viscum album. Next base: position 1,466,005,428 of record OY728156.1, on the reverse strand, counting down.
TTAATGTCATCATAGAAATTTACAAGTAATATTTTGAAAAATAAAAATTGATACAAAAAGAAGATTCAATGAACATAACTAGTAGTGTCATTCTGTTTGAAGCCCATCTATCAAAACTTGGGAGGGAGGTATCATAATTTGGTTTTGACCATGAAAACTCCCAATCCAAGAACCAACAAGTGAAGTTTGAATGAAATATCCTACAGGAGAAGTTCATGTTAGTAGAGAATACCACTCAGTCAATGTTAGCTGAGCCACCCCGTGAAACTACCCCCATTTTACACCATACTTTTAGGGAACATGAAGGTGTAATAAGGATTTATGTAACATGGAACTATTTACTTAAAGAGTAATTCCATTGTATAAATGAAATTTTTATTCCATCATTTCTATTTTAAGAGTATTTTTTCTTAATAAAATTGAGATGGAATTTGATAAATTTCCTTTTCGAATAGAGATTATACTTTTCAGAATAGAAATAATTATGATAATAAATTAATGTATTATGAAAATTTTTATTTAATTAAATGGTATGATTAAAATACTCTAATTTAAAAAAAAAATTAAAATATTTTATTTGTTTTCAAGTGTTAGAAATTTTATTATGAATTTTCAATTCATTATTATTTTGAAAAAATAATGATTTTTATATTTAAAAGACAGAATTATTATATTTATAGAATTATAATTATAAAATAAATATCATTTCTAAAATCATCATGTCAAAATTAGGTTAGGGAGAATTTATGAGTAATTTCTAATATACTTTATTTTTTTATGAATATTGAAAATACAGTTTGATTGTTTTAAAATATTATTGACATCATAATTGTGTTATAGTGATGTAATTACTAATTAACCACAACCCAACACTTAAATATTTTATTTTATTACAAATAATTATTTTATTATATTTTAATCAATTTTAAAATATATAAATTACTTTCCAAATTGTAAAAATGAAAACATTAACTTTAAAAATGATATTTTGTGAGAAATTTAATTTTCCTTCCCAAAATAAGTAATATAAAATTATGGTTGAATCATGTAGATTAAAATAAAATAATTTGTTTACCAACTGTCCAATAACATGGAAAAATACATTGTTAAATCCCATGATTTTTTATTTACCACTACCTAGGTGTCCAAGGCCTTTATTTAGAATTTAATAAAAAAATATTCCACATTTGTTAAAAATAACCACCCATTTATCCATTTAATTTAACTCACAATTCATCCTACATGAATATATGATAGTTTTACCTCCCTATAAGTCCTCCTAGGGTGTCCTCAATCCCATAAGGTCCCAATACTCATGTTTTAGGAGTTACACTACATGATAAGGGAAATCTCAACTTCTCTTTCCTTTAAAGTACCCTTTTTTATGTGGCATGCCTTTAAAATTTAAAAATTGTGATCTTATACCCAATTTATTTTTTCCTTTTACTTTATTAATATTATTTTATGAATTATAACCCTTTTAATATCTCTTTTTACCATTTTCTAGAACCATGCTTCATACCCATTATGCTACTGAATTTTCTTCTCAAACTTTCTTCCTTTTCTTAAGAAAATTATATTTTTGTTTTTTTTGAAAACTCAAACCTATTTATTTTTTAGGGGTATTAAAATATATGTAAAAATGATCTATTTTATTCATTAATTTATATACATAAAAACCTTATTCACTTTCCCTGGGTAATAAATTACATAATGATCTTATCTTTAAACAGATTTTAAAATGCGATGTGTTTTATGGGAAACCTATTTCTTCTATTTTACACGGGTTATTTATGAAATGTTTTTATGATATAAGTTTATAAAATTAATTAATATATATAAAGGTTGTTCCTTGATAGATCTCTAATGCATTGTGTAAGGAATTTAATCTTCAGAGAAGACATGTATTATGATACCTTAGTGAATAACCTGTGTAATTTTTATGACACCTCAGTGAAAAACATTGATGATATTCTTAATAATCTCTCATTTAAATGTTACATCTGCATTTAGATATTATTATTCATTATTTTTTTATTATGACATGTCGCTTTTTTTCTTTTCTCATGCCTTTATTATATTCCTCCAGTTCTTATTGATATTTATCAAGATAACATGAAAACGGTTTCCCTTGATTTCCCCTACAAGGACTTATACTCACCCTTTCCTTTGATGTATTTCCATAGGTTATGAGATATAATAAAATTAATTAGGATGAACCAATGAAGAATCTATTCACATTTGTAGAATAATATTTAGGTTTTCATGTATTATGTACCTTATTTCCAAGAAACTAAACTATAAAAGATCATATATTTTGTACAATGTAATGAAAATTTTATGTAATAAAGAGGTGATATTCCATACTATCTTCCAGAATATATCCTGGTCCTTCCATTAGCTACATGCTTCACTTATTACCCATCGTCTACAAGACCCTTTCCTTTATTTATATCCCTATATGTGAATTCTACGTAAACATCGGAATGGACATGGAGAGGGTGAATAATAAAAACCAGTAGGAAACCACCAATTCATACTTAACAAATTTTTATATGTATAAAAGGTGTATATGATGATAATAATAAATGTTTAATCAACACAACAATCCTAAACTAAGAATCCATGTTCTAACCTAGACCGCATGAGTCTCGGCCATACTTGCTTTACCTCCATGCCAAAACAATTATCCTAGATGTCATAAATGACTAGAAATAGACTTAAAGATGTAAACATGTCACTTATAATCAACATGGAATGGAGTGTACTTGATACCCGAAATACAGAAAGCATCGAGTTGATAAATTATCTAGAATCCATATGGCATCGAGTTTCAGCTCAATCATCAAAAATCCTTAAGGCTTCTAGTTCTATTTATACATGAGGCTGTCATGCCCCACCACACTTAGTGTCACAAATCACAAACACTCCTTTTATAATGGATAATCATACCATGATGGTCACCTTTCACATGTACTAGACACCAAACCTCCAAAGGTAGGATTCACAACAAGGTAAATCATGGTAAACAAGCATAACATAGAATCATGAGAAATATTATAGCATCACAAAAATCTAGTCAATCACATAAAAAATTTAAATAATATACTCTAAAAAACTAATTAATAAACTATTATATCTGGGTCACATAGAAACACACACACACCCATAATAAATCACAAATAACGGAGAACACAAACCATGCTACAACAAAATCAAATCAAGGAAAAAATTCATGTGAGAGACCAAAATGGAAAGGAACATATTAACTAAAGGTTATTGAAATATATATCATGGTTCACCAAGGAATAATCACGAATAATCACTTGATCCATGTTTATGTGTTCTTCATCTCAAACAGCTCGCCCAAGATTCCTAGGACCGATTCTATTATTTTATTTTCAAAATAAATAAAATACCACATGAAAAAAATTTCTATATTTTGGATAATATAGAAATTAACATGATAATTACAAATTATCCTTTTTCATAGTTCCATTTTATTTATTAGATAATAATTAAAATTCCATATGTGATAATAGTATTCTCTTTCCATAATAATCCGAGATAGGTAAGAATAATTCTAAATATTATTTTCCACAATTCTGGGTTATTTATTATTTTAAGAATTATTTACTATTTTACAAAAAAGTTATGATTTTATTAAACCATTTGTCCAAAAATAATATTTCATTAATTTCACATGAAATAAGGAGAATAAGAGATTGAAGCTCATACCTAGAATTTATCTCTTCCAAGTACTGCACCCAGAAAGAGAGAGAATGTTCTAATGTTCCTAGAAACTGAATGAAAAAAATGGTTTGGTCAAAGAAAACATAATATATCTCACATAAAGGAATTTCTAGACTACCATAGCTTGAAATAATATCAATAAAAAATTTAGGATAAGGTTCTTGTATATTTAAGAGAGAAAACCATTTATTGGTTTATAATATTAAACCCTACAAATAAAATTAACCATTTAAATTTTATTTTAGCAAAATCCAGAATAAATACAATTTTAAGTCCTTTATAAATGTATTAAAACATTTTAATGAGAAATGGGAATTAATTCCCATGATTTTTGGCCATTAAGATCATGAAAACTTGTTATAGGTGTAATATGTGAAGAAGAAAACACAAAAAAAGGCTCTTAAAATTATTTCTCCGAAAAGGGTGCTATGTATGGGTAATATGGTTTAACATTACACATATAATATGTGTCACATAAGGGTATAAGGTTAGCCTAAGAATTCCTTTGAAAATGATAAGTTACCCTTACACATGTTATCCTAACATTACACAACACTTTTGGAACCCTTATATAGACTTTGTAAATGAGACCTTACCCTTACACAATGCATACCTTACTCTTACGCAACTCATATACATAGGGTAATACCCTTAAAAGTGCTATAATTACCCTTCAAAACTCACATAAAAGAAATATACCCTCACAAAGTGTCCTTCTTACCCTTATGCAACACATGAATACATAATATTACCCTTACATGATACATGGAAATGTGCATATACCCTTTCACAACTTATGGAAAACCCCTCAACCCTTATGAATATTTTAAAAGACAAAAATTTTCCATATAAAGGGAATAATTATTTCATAACGGTAATAATAAAATTGAAAATTTTAAAATTTTCAAAAAATAGGGTTATAAAATATAAATAAAAGAGGGTTTTAAGAACATTTAATGATTAAAAATGTTTCAAAAGGAATTTTGGGTAGAAGTTAAAAAGATAAAATAAAAAGATTAGAAACACTTTAGGTTGTCACCAAAATTAGTGTATGAGGATAATATAAACCCATTTATACTTCCTCTACAATGTTTTTTTCAATTTTGGATCCACTAACCCTTGAATTGTAACAATACATTATTGAAAATGTAATGGTTATTTCCAAAACTACCCTTATCTCTGCTTATAAAAAGGTAAAACTTACACCACTTGAAGACTCACCTATCCTATTAATTTATTCTTTAAAATAAGCCACATTAATCCTCTTATACCCCTATCCCACATTCAAATGTTTTTGATTAACAATAGTTTTTTAATGCCCTTATTTTCAAGGAGTTTTCCAAGAGAAAACAAAACATCACAATGTGAGTATTACTTTTATGTGCTCTTTTAATTTTCTATAATACTTCATAAATAATCTCCAAACTGATTAAAATATTTAAATTAGTATCATTATTATACAAAAATTTTATTATATTAATTGAACAAAAATTATTCGTTACTTTCCACCCATTAATAGAGACTGAAACATTGATCGTGTGTATGTTTGGACTACCATCACCATGAAGCGATGTTGTTTGTTTTTCATAACCGCCTATCATGGATGAAATCACAGATGAATTTTGTGAATAAATACATTTTCAATGTCATAAGTAAAATTTTTAAATGATCATTTTTCATATACCATCATTCTGTCCATTCATTGAGAAATGAGATCATTAATCATGCATACAACAGACTTCTGCCACCATGAAAGATAGATTTAATTTTTCATCACCACCCAAAATTTATGGTTCATATAATAGATTTAATGAGGATATATTATTTTTATTTCATTTTTACACTTTTTATATTTCAATTATTAGTATCTAAATACATCCCCTTTCCCATTAAATAATTATAACACGTTACCAATTGGGTCGTTTTAACCTCTTATGTAAATGATGTTATGAAAATTATGATACAAATGATTATGGTATGTCATATAATGGTGATATAATTTAATAATGATATATTTAATATATTTTATTTATTTTTTAAATGTTTGGTTAATATTTAAAATATATATTAATATATCACCTTTCGATCATTAAACACGTGGCAAATTAGTTCATCACAATTTCTATTTTCACATGCTGTATTCATGTATTCCACATAATAAAAATGGGAAATAAGTAATAATTTAAAACAATGATAATTTTATCTTTAAAGATCTAGCAATGATAAACATGAAACTAGTTAGTGAGAATCAATCCAGTCTTTATGAAGTTTTTAATCAAAACAAACCAAAAGTTCTAACATTAAATGATGCAAATAAACTATAATTAGTTAATATATTTTTAATATATGGTTATAAAATAATTATAAAAGGAGAATTATATTTATCTTAATGAGTTGAGATAATTTTCTAACATATTTTTTATCCTTATAGAAGATTTTAATGCACATTCGAGTAAGTCAGAGTACATAGTAAGGGTTATTTTTGTCTCAAATTCTTCTATTTGAGAAATATTTTATATTATGAAACTAATTAAATTTATGTGGTGTGTATACCTATTATTTTAGATATTATATCTTGAATTAAATTTTAATCATGGTGATTTAAGTTTTATTTGAAGTTATTAATTTCATGAGTATTTGATTTAAATAATCCTTAAGTTGTAAGGGTTTCTTTGTCTCATTTTCAACTCCACGAGAACTGTTTGGTATTGTGCACCACAATTAATTTTACATGGTGAATTAATTATCAAAATTCCTTTCAATATGAAGATATATTCTCTTCCATGATATTTTAATGTAAATTTCATTATCTTCCTCTCAAGAACCTTTGATTCTTATGTTACCAATTTCAAAAGAGTTTCATTGACTCAATTTCTATTTTTTGGGTCATAGTCTTTATTAGATAAATATACCACTCAATATTTCATTCATCTCAATATTAACCTATTCGTATGGAATTTCATTTTCATGTGAAATTACTTCTCATAATAAATAACCACAAATTTGATTAAATCTTTGTTGAAATAAAATTGTGACGCTGGTAGGAATAACTTTCATTATTACCAATGAATATTTTCTTACATGACCATAATTTCCTTCCCATAGATTTTCTCCTCTATTTTTGGGAAAGAAAATATGGATTATTTTCTAGGATTCTCATAATTATATTTAACCATTTCCAAAAGTAAAATTATGTACTCTTTTTACTATGTGGGTTTTCAAATAAATAAATTTCAATTTTTTTAAAATGGTTTTCTATACTTTCAAAATTAAATGTTTTATCTTCCAATACACTTTTTTAATATATTTTTTTTTATTTTAAGTATTTATTATCAGAGTTTCATTTTCTAATGTAAAATTTTTCAAATTTTTCACTTCACCTTAATGAAATTAACTTTTTTGAATTTAACCTATAACTTATTATTTTTACAGTAATATTAAAAATGATTTCTAAAGAATCATTTTTTTCATCCATTTCAACAAATTTTTTCAAAATTATGTCATTTTATAGGAAACATTCCCTTTATATTTTCAGGGATTCTAAAATAAATTATTTTCTCCTAGTTCTATAAAATATTTATTTTTAAATTATTTCAAAAAATAAAAGATATTTCTTATTTACAAAGTGGATTTTCAACAACTCATAAAAACTATTTTTCATTTAATTCACTATCCATTGATTCTTATTATTATTGATTTGTGGATATTATTTAAATATTTTTATCCAATATCCTTCTCTAGATGGATTATTTAATTTTCTTTAAATTAAAATACATGATCCATAAGTACCTTTATCTATTATAACTATCCACCATGAATAGACATAACCTTTCATCAAATGTATTTATTTTATGAACACTATATATTTCCTAAATCTAATTGATGGATTTTAACCTATATTACATTCATATATTTGTTGGGGAAATTATTATCTTATCTGTATAACCGTAGTTTATAAAGTGTAAATACCATATTCTATATTATCTTTATTTAATTTTATTTACCTAGAATTTTACTAAATATATTTGGATACCCAATTATTTTTCATGGGTTTATTAAATTTATAATTTACTGATATGAATAAATTTTAAAAGGATATGAGAATAATTTTATTTCCATGGGTTATTTAAGATAAGTTAATAATATTATTGTGGCACTCAAAAGTAAGGATAATGATAAATATTATCCTATATCACCCTAAAATGTATTGGTTTAAGGGTTTTATTACATGAGATTGGTAATCATGTGTAAATTTTAGTTTCTCACAAAAACGAGAAGTAATGGTGCGATCATTAAAGTAATGGTTCCTATACTAATGTTTTTTCCATATTTTTAAGGCATCATAATGTTATTATCTCATAGATTATGTTTACTGCAAATGTTTACACACTTTGATTCATGACTTTTACCACATTTAATGATTTATTACTTATTCTTTATTGGGTATAATGCTATTATGTATCCAAATTATACCAATATGATCATCTTATGCTCTCTTATGACATTTTATTTTTATAACCCATGTTTACCCTTACCAAGAATCTTATATCACCAGTTTCATATATATATTTTCCCCCATGTTATGTAATATGTGTCTAGAAGGTTATATTATGTAAATAATTTTTAGGAGATGTTGAATACTAATTAGTTGTTTATATAGTGGAAAAACTTATATTAGTTATAAAATACTTGTTTTTTGTCAATTTTTTTCTAAATTCTAAAATCTCTAAACCTAAAAGGCCTTGGGTACAACACCCCATTATTTCATGGTATGTATATTTTTAATTTTATCCTCTTCTATATCTTACGTTTTACAAAACACGGAGCTTAAACAAATTATGATATACTATTAAATATTATAATTTTAACACTAACAATTATGTTGGTGGATATGAATAGGATTAACTAACTTATAAAAATATATTATTTAATTAATTTGTTACCAATTAATTATAAATAAATGTAAAAACCTATTAAATATAAAGAAAATGTTTTTATAAAAACTATTTAAAGGCGCAGAAGTGTGCTTTATACCAATAAAATAAAAAATCATGATTTTTGGATTATATTAATGATATATATATATACATAATATTCAATATAATTATTAAAATTCAATTATTCATTTTATACACATTATATAAGATCAAATCCAATTTTAACTATAAAATATGTATTTTTATAAAAAACAGATTTACTTCCTTTTGATGGAATATTTTTTTAAATATAAATTTTGTTAATTTAATAAATAATATTTAAATAAATAAATATTTTATTTGAAATCAGAGTATAAAAATTTACTTTTGTATAATTTTTAGTATTTTTCTGATAAGATTCATTTTTAATAAATAGTGAAAACATAATGTATTTTAATTGAAAATGATTTTTTTCATCTGATTTATTTATATTCATAGATTATATTTTAGATTGGTTTTAAAGTATAATTATATAAATATTTTATCATTAATCCAATTTAGTTCATTGGAATAAATTTATTATTTAATTATTAATTAAAAACATTTCAATCTTTTTGATATTTTTACTTTAAAAACTTGTTTTCTTGATCTGTTAATGAGATTAAGTTTTAATTAATTTTTTTAAAATTATATGTAATGAATTTTGAAAATTGGATTCCATATTTGTAATAATATGGTCCAAATTTATAAAATATTTCCCTTTTATTTTTAGATAAATATGAATAGTAACTTTGATAATTTTTATTATGACGATTAGGGGTCTATCAGGTAATTAAAGGTAAAAATAATATGATAAATACTATAAAATTACCTTAACACTTATCATAATTTTTTTATGAGTATTTTTAATCCTTATGAATTAAAATATCTATTATTATACTATTTATGGTGTTTCGAAAGAGAAAATAAACTTTATAATATTATATTCAAAGGAAAGTCAATTTTTGAAAAACTTTTGTTTTGAACAAGAGAAATATTTTTAATATAGGGTTATACAGGGGATATATTCGACAATAAATTGTATTTAGAAATAATTTTTTTTATCTATATCAAGTTAGTTTAATTATAATTTTTAGTGATAAAATAATTATCTTAAATGATGACATAATAATGATGTAATAATTTTATAATTAATAAAAAAATCAAATAATGGGTATTAATAATCTAAAAGTAAATATAATTTGATATAATTATTGTCAAATAAAAATTTTATGGATTAATTTTAAATTTTAATTATTATTTAAAAGAGTTGTTTTGAATATATCATGTTATGATATTTTTAAAAAGTCAAATTTTGAATAGTTTCAAAATTGACATTAAAGATATTTTAAAATAAATATTATCTCATTAAATGATATAAAATCCCTAAAAATATAAAACATGGATAAACTATTGTGTTTTTTTAAAATTTCATAAATTACTCATTTATTAGTATTATTTCATTTTATAGTAATTATATGAAACTTAAAATTGTAAATTACCCTATTTCATGGTAAGAATTATAAAGGTTAAATAAGGGTTAATGCTAAAAGATAAATATTAAAAAAATTATATATTTTGTATTATATAAGGGTATTTAGAACCAAAATAATCATATATTCTAAATAAATAAGTTTGGAGCCATTTGGATTATAAAATTAATTTATATTAATTTAATATTTTGAATATTTCTAAGAGTTCCCCACCCCTTTCTTATAAAAGGGAATCTCTTCTTCTCTATTACTAACACTTAAAAACCCATTTTTCATCCAATTTCTACCCAAATAAATTACTATAGTCACTACACACATTCTGAAGGCATTATTTTAGGCATAAAATCTTCCTTATTGCTGTTAAGGTTCTAATCAATGGAAATTGTCTGTAGAAAAGGTATCATTCTCTATTTAATATTTTTATTTTATTTCTTCTTCCACTTACTTAAAATCTTATTAAAAAAAGATGAAATAATAATTTTAGTATCCCAAAAATATTTATATTTTATTATGTTGATTTCATCACCTAATTTCATATCCACTTCCATTAAATGGGAAAAGAATTATCGTTTATGTGTACGGTGCACAACCGCCTCGTGAACCGATATAATTTGTTTTCCATCATCATATATAATGGATGGTTATGATGATATCACTAAAGTTTATATATGACATTAATGACATATTTTTCATTATTAAAAGATAATATATCATTTATGTTCTTACCTTTCCATTCACGAAAAAATGATAACGTTGTTCGCGCGTACCTGCGAACTATCACCTCCTTGAAGTGATGTGATTTTCTTTTCATCACCATATCACATGAATTATATATATACATATATTTAAGATATTAATATAAAATTAATTATATTATTGTCATTATTTAAAGTTAAAATAATACTTACCCATTCTCCATAATGATAACTAAAAAATTGAAGCAATACTCATGCGTACGTGCGACATACTGTCTTCATGATTATAACATAATTTAATTTTCATATCTATATGTAATTTATGGATTTAAAGGTATAATTTATATATAAATGTTATAATTATGTCATGAAGATTATTATTTCTATTATTTAGTAATGAACACTTTGACTATAGACATCATACCAAAGTCATTTTGGACACAAGTTCGGAATATCATCAAAATTTCCGATGTGAACTTAAATAATTATGTAGTTGTTATAAAATGATAATATGTGATATATAAGGAATAATAATCCTGAAAAGGTCATAAAGAGAGTAAATAATTAACCATATTTTATTATTCAATAATATAAATATTGTATGTAAGGATTCAGACTCAAGGTAAGGTACTTTTTCTCAATCTCCTTTTACTGAGGCATAGTTTGATGTTATACACCCAAGTTCTTTTAGGATGTGAATTTACAGAGTATTTGAATTATCATGTAATTAATAAATTTATTGTCAACTATTTTAATGTTTAATTTAATTTTTATTCATTCATGGGGCTTATGATTTAAATTTTCAAAATAGTATGGAACACCATGAATGTTTAAAGATTTAGTTATCAAATATTTTTCTCCTTGTCAGTATTCTTGATTTTGTTTTTATATTTTTTATATAAAAGTATTATAAATAAAATTTTATTTCTATTTTTAATTCCATTCAATGTATTTCAAAAATTAATCTTTTTACATGTTTTATACAGAATGTTTTGACATATAAAAAATAAATATTCTATTCTTAATCTATACACCAACAATAACTTTTTCGCCACTATGGACAATATTTTATTTTCATATTTCTTTTCAAGATTTAAAGTTCCCTTAAATGAAAAACCATATTTGTCATTTGGATATTTTGTATTACAGATGGGTTTTTAAATTAAATTATGTTTTGGCATTGAAAATGGTTTCTTAAAAGAAAATAGTATTTTTATACAAAAGTGCTTTTCATATGGTTTTAATAAGAGTTTTTCCAAAAAAATGTTTAGGGATCTCATTTAAAGTAGTTTCATCTATTTCAAAATACATTTTTGAATTGTTTAAATCATTGAGTTTTATCTCTTATGATACCATCATACATACTTTTGTAAATGGTGTATGGCCCATTTGAGTGTAAATGTACTATTTTGATACAATTCAACATATTACTCTGAATGGTTTGTGATGATGTTTATGATTTAGGAAAGTTATATAAATTTCATTTTTATATGTTTTTTATGTTTCACCACATTCATATAATTAATGCATTGGATTAAGTAATTGATGAGTGTGGCCAATGATAGCCACTCGATGCATCAGTTGGTCTCATGACACAAAAAAGATATAGATTTGGCCAAGACCTTAACTATTTATTTTCAGAGATGCATTTGGCCATGGACATACACATTTTTTTCAAATGTCTGGTTTGAGGGATAAAAAATATGTTTCATATGTCCAACATTATGCATTCCATCATTATGATATTAATTATATATTTTCCATGTGATTATTCAACTAGTATAATATCCATGGATAAGTTTCCTAGATCATGTGATTATTTAAATGGCATGTGTTTTACATATTTATCTTTAAATATAGTTTATTACATATTTACTCATGGATTATATTGTATGCGTACACTTACTTAGAATTTTAGATCACCCTTATTTTGTTTCCTTTCCTTAAGAATCTAATAAGCGCAGTAAGAAATATATGAAAGAATATGGTAATGGGAAATAAATTTTTTTTAAAAAAAATTATGATGTGAGTAGTGTATTAATTTGTAAAATAAGACTCATGTAGGCACTTTAGTTTACCAAGACTAAAAAACTATTAGGTCCTTTGGGATTTTATTCCTTTTAATCATGCCAATGTAATATAATAATTCACTGACACCGGGAATTTGAATGTGGGGAATTAAAGTTGGTATCAAAGGAAGTTTAATAGAATCCTTGGAAACCAGATTTAGGTTTCATGTATTATAAAACTTAACCCTATGACCGGATTTGAGGATAATTTTAAGTATAGGATATCATCCTTTAGATTTGGTAATGGATAACCACGGTTAATCCTATAGACTTATTAATTTATAAGAATATACCATCTTTTAGAAATACTATAAATTATTATTCCTAACTATATCTCTAGGATTAGTGTTCCTCAAATTGTGCTTTTATTTTTGGAAAATGGTTAGAATCATCAAGGGTAAATAAGTAATGGTTATACTACTGATGATGAAGAGACTAAAAATACATATTAAAGGAAGGAGGTATTGAAGAATAAGATGATGATGCGTAGATAATGGATTAAAAATTAATTAGAATGATTAATGTTATTGTGTATCTAGATCCAAGAATTATTTCATCAATGGGGCTATGGTTATAAAAAACCTGAAATATATATGTATTGTACAAAAATACTTCTTCCTTAAGGATTTGGAAGCATCAAGGTTTTCCTTACGTTCTTTATGTTGATCAAATATTTGGTATGTGATATTAAGAACTAAATTATGTGGTTTAGGGAATATAATGTTAATTTTATTTTGTAAATTTAGTAACATTCCTTCAAATTTTTAGAAATTGAGTTTGGATAGAATTATTTTGAATGATTATTAAGGAAACTACTTATAGAAAAGATTAATTTTATCTTTGGATATTATTAATTTTGGTTAAAGTATTATTTAACATATTGGATAACTTATGATAAACATTTTAGTTTTGATAAATATTTTAAGGTTAAATGAATAACTTTGGGGTCTTTTGATAAAGGTTATTCATGCATAAAATTCATCTTTAACATCCATCTCTTGTTTTAGGTGATGAAGTGAAAATAGATAGAAGAACATCCAAAGGAAGAAATTATGACATGGAAAGAAATCATGTAAGTTTCCTTGAGTGATTTATCTAGATGGTAATGACATTCCTTAAGTTTAGGGAAAGGTTTTTGAAACAAAAATGTTATCCATTTACTTTTCTTACTAAGAAATCAATGGCCTTTTAACCAATCACTAGATTTGTGGTTTTTTAATGGTTAACTTTTTAATGATCATGTTATCTATCACTATATATTAGAACTTGATAGTTATATTTCCCTGACATGTATATGTTTTCACCATAGGAAAATTTTTATCCTATATGTAATCTAAATTTTTGGGGTTACCTTAAAATTTCCCTGTCTATCTTATTAGGAGGAAGTTTTATTAATCCCATTTCCAATGTGGGTTCCCCACAATTGAATTTCCATGTATCTACCCAGTATTATTTAAGTTCAATTTAAAATTTGGAGGGTGAAATTTATTGAAGGATGGTAGAATGTGACACCCAAATATTTTATGGTATGCATCTTCTTAAATTTAATCTCTTCGATAGCATATGTTGCATGCAACACAGAGCTTAATCGAACTACAATATACTATTAAATATTATTATTTTAAAACTAGACATTATGTTTGTAGTTATAAATAGGACTAACTAACTTATGAAACTATATTATTGAATTCATTGTTTACCAATTAATTTGAAATAACTATAAAAACCAATTTAATATAAAGCAAATGTTTTTATAAAAAAACTATTTAAAGGCACACAAATGTGTTTCATACCAATAAAATAAACAAAAAAACTTTTTGGATTATATTAATGATATATATATATATATATAATATTAAATATAATGTTTAAAATTCATTCATTGAGTTTTCTAGACATGATTTAAGAACAAATCCAATTTTATGCATAAAATATTTTTTTTATAAACAGACGGTTTTACCATCTTTTGATGGCACACTTGTTTTAAATCTAGTATTTAAAACTTTTAAAAATTTTATTCTACAAAATAAAATTATTATTTGAAATTGGAGTATCAAAATTTACTATGGTCTAATTCTTGAATTTTTTCTGATAAGAATCTTTTTTTGAGGAATGGTGAAAAAAATATTGTATTTTAATTGAAAAATACTTTTTCATTTGAAATATTTATATTGTTATATTATATAATATATTGGATTTAAAGTATAATTAGATCAATATTTTATCAGTTAATATAATTAAGGTAATTGGAATAAATTTTTCACTGAATTTGAACTTGAAAATATTTCAATCTTTTGGACACCTTTACTTTAAAAAACTTGTTTTCTCGATTAGCCATCGGAATTAATTTTTATTTAATTTCTAAAATTTATGTGTTTTGAATTTTGAAAAATGGATTCAATATTTGTAATCATAAGGTTAAAATTTAGTAAATTGGTCCATTTTATTTTTGGACAAAATACGAATAGTAACTTTGGAAATCTTTATTTCCACAGTTAAGGGTAAATAGGGTTATTAAGGATAAAAATAATATTAAAAATACAATAAAATTACCATAACACTTTTAATAATTTTATTTTATTAGTATTTTTCATCCCTAATCATTAAATGATCGGTTTTGAGGCCGTTTAGGGCCTCTTGGATGAGAATATAACCTTTATAGTATTATATTCAAAGAAAAGTCAATTTTGTCATACTCTTGTTTTTAATAAGAGAAATTTTTTTAATATGTTTTTACTTAAGGGATATGTTTGAGTATAAATATTATTTACAAATAAAGATTTTGATCTATATCACGGTAATTTAATTATATTTTTAGTGATAAAATAATTACCTTAAATAACAATATAATAATGATGTAGTAATTATTTAATTAATTGAAGAATAAAATAAATGAAATTAAAAATATAAAAAAATATAATTTGATATAATTAATTTCATCAAAAATTTTATGGTTGAATGTGACATGTTAGTGATGATTTAACATATTTGGTTTGAAGATATCATGTTGTTATGCAATTTTTAAAAAGTCAAGTTATGAATAGTTTGAAAACTGACATTAATGAAATTTTAAAATAAATAATATTTTATTAAATGAATTAAAATTCACACAAATGTAAAATTTGGATACCTGATTAGGGTAAGTCTTGAAATTTTATTAATGACTCATTTATTAGCTGTTTTGAATTTTATAGTACTTATATTAAACGTCAAAGTGTAAATTACAAGATATAATAGTTAGAATTAAAAATGATAAATAAGGGTTAAAGGGAAAATATAAGAATTAAAAAATAGTAAAAAATGTAACATACTAGACCAAATGACCACTAGAACAGTATCTTGGCTAGTGAGTCACATGTCCTAAAGTGCACCTCCCCATACACCAGAGGATACAGACTAGCTAAGAGGGTTTCAAGTGGTGATAGTGGGGAAACTATATCTTTATGATCAGAGTTGCACAACTGTATGACATGTAATGAGTAATAGGAAATGATTGAAATAGTAAAAAATGAAAGGAATATAAGTGAAAGAATAATATAAACTGAATATAAATGATAGGAAATGCCAATATAAAACATATGAATGCATTTATTGATGGTGATACATAATCTAAAACAATATAAATACAACTAACATAAATATACAACACAAGGCATGAATAAAAAAAGAAATGAAAATCCCTAAGGGAAATCTCCACGAACATCCTGAGCTTTAGCTAAGTATTGTGCTTCAAAATCTAGGTACACGAAACAAAAAAAATAAATATTCAATGTTCCTATGAACATAAGGTCTAGTTAGGTACCCCCAGTGCAATGGTGGCCCAATAGGGTGTTAGATATAAATCCCAATAGGTTACCACCCATGATGTCTACAACTGAATCCAATATGTGAATATAATGTAAAGCAGTGTGTAGGTAATATTAATACATAAACAATGTTGAATAAATAAATAACACTGGTTGAATTATGTTTTAATAAGACACTTGGCAGACTCTACTTGCTTTGGCTAATGGTCAGAAAGAGTGTGTGATTGGTAACTGTATATATTGTGTAATTTTATATTTCATCCACCAATACAAACCAAGTATTTACATATGTAAGTTCACATATACCTAAAATACTTGGTGCTGGCTAGACTGGGGCATAACTCAATCATCCATAAATAGTATAAATGAGCCTATAACATCCAACAGAGGGTACATTTCCAACATATCATAATGAGTAGGAGACGTCATGATCGTCACTTGATATGGTGAGTTTTCCATAATTCCAACACCCAACAAGGGTTGTCGTAAAAAAGTCCCACCATCCCAATAATTTCAATGTTGTGAGATTCCATGACTCAACACCTGATGTAAGGTAGTGTGATTTCCTCCATGATCAACAGAACCATTATAATCATTCCATTGTATATATCAAGGTGTAATCATATTTATAATAATATCCATGAGAAATTACCTCTCATTATTTACTTTTATTAAGCCCATTATAAACAAGGGTGTTCCATTTATTACAATTTGGATTAAGTATATACTTAAACAATAATTTAAAGACATGTCCTTCCCACCCTTTACAATTCATTTTATTTTAAAAAATCCATTCATTCAAGGAAGAAAAACCATCCTGAATATTCCATTCCATATTAATACATACCATTTAATTAAAAAAACACGTTGATTAATTTTACAAGGATAAATGAGGCACATAGAGGGTACCAGGGGTCAAATGGGGAATTACCTACATTGGAAATACTATTTATAAAGAAATCCAATCCATTAGGTGGAGTTTGGTTATATTTTCAATTAGATTGGATTGGGCCAATTCATTCACTTAGAAGGTGCATTTTTTTTCTATGAACATTTATAAACAAAGGGGAAAACTCCATTTAACAAAATCATTAGTAGTCAAGTTCTAAGTATGCTATATATCGAGAACTAAAATAAAATAATAGGAAATCATCAACACCACAAGGCCAAACAATATTCAATTCACTAAATATTACTTTGTAATTTTGAAGACAAAACACCTAATCTGAGGGGTTTAATTATAAAAACAAGTAATTATTTATCAAAAAAATCATTTAAAAAATTTAAACATTAAATATAAGAGTCGTAACTAAATTACATTTAAATAATTCTTTTAAAAACTATCAATCAAGAAAAATAATCACATAAGGTTCAATGTGGATCTTCGGAGGCGAAATCACTAATTAAGAAATTTCTTATACAGGGAAATTTCATTATATATCTATAAACAATGCTTAAGAAGGTTCATCATGAATTTAAATAACTAAACATAAAGGGGAAATATAAATGGAAACACCCAAGGGGTGTCCATGAATGAGGTGAAATACACTATTTTCATAACAATTATCAAGAAGAGTAATACAAGGTGTGTCTAAAAAATTAAAATAAAGAACTCAAGTTTAAGAAAATACGTAGAAAAGGCTGATGAGAGGCACAAAAAAATTTACAATTCAACACAAATTTAGTGAGAAATTCATATACCACCTACCTTATGCTTAATAAATTCCACTTTTCCACTATCAAGGTCTGATTTGGATCGATTTAAAAGAAATATAAGAAATGGGAATCCACTCTAAAAATAGGTAAAATGAGTTTACACTATGATAACTCGATCGATTGAAGATTAAATGAAGAATTATTTAATATGAATATAGATCTTACTGAGAGAAATCTATAGGTATTGACAATGTCTGATTTGGACTTTTGATGGTGGAGATCTTGTAAAGCCTGGAATAGGATTTGAGGAAACCCACAGTGCCATGGTGGAGGAGGCACCCACATGAGGAAGAAGGGATAAAAAAGAGTTTAAAAGATATCATTAATAAGAAAATAGTAATTTCACCCTCAAAACTAGGCCTCATTTTTTGGTGAAACCTTGAGCCAACCATGTGTCTCCAACTGCCTTGGAAACCCACCTTTCATGGTTGTGCCACACAGTTTTCATAACCATGCACGAACCGTGTAGTGAATAATGATTAGGTACTACCTAAGTGTGACTAACTATGCAGGAATGGTGAACATTTTGGGAAAAAAGTGTACATCCCATGTGACACTTTCATCTCCTTTTAAATAGGCCACATGATTTTTTGTTGGGGGCCACACGGTTTCAGACAGACTGTTCCCCTCTATCGACCACCAAAACATGGGATTTTTGGTGCCCGACGCTCCTAAAACTCAACAAGACACCTCAAGAACCCCTATGGCCTTTATCAAATTCTAAAAAGAGCACCTTGAAGGGTTACAACTCTCATAATTACGTTTCAATGCTTGGTTCATAGATTGACCCATCAACTAAATGCCAAAACTCGAATTCCCTTGAAATTTTACCTTGGATAAAAAACACAATTTGTTAAAACCTCCCAAACAAAGATATTCTCATCCCTAAGAATAATTTTGTAATGAATAAAATATCACCCTACCTATGAGGGTTGTGATGTCCCATTCAAATGGTAACATTGGGTTTCCAAATACCCAATTTACCTCTACGAATTTACTTAAGCATACGACACTTACAACACCAAGACCTAATCCCATGATCGTTTTTTGACAAAAATAGTGTAACAATACTTAACTGATGACATTTAGCTAGAGAAAAAAACATTTCTTTGTATTTTTAAATATATGGCCTATGGTATTCCCTAATATAGGATTTAAAATCATAAGGGTTCTATTCCGAACCACGACTCCTCCACCATTAGAATTTCCTACGAAGCTCATCCTAAGCATTATAATAATGATTCTAGTGTGGTTTCTTTGACTAAGTTACCCCGATTACATTATAGGTAATATCAAGGGCCTCTTTATAAATAAATGGTCAAATCATGATTGACCTTACTGAAACTATCCAGGAACATTCTCGCAAAATACATTGTTATCCCTTAAACCACACCTTCCTTAACCTGGATACATGTTTTAAGATGGTTACCTTTGACCATGTTCTTTATAGAAAAATGAAACTAGTTAATCCACCCTTGTATGAGCATTCTACAAATGCTCAACTTAGATAACTGATCTATTACAATATAACCACAACACCTTCTTCTAATACATCTTTCATTTAACATTAGCATGTTCACTAAAGCCCGTATGTGACATACGATGTTTTTTTATCAATCCATCACCTAAAAATTTAAAATTCCAAGCCTCATCATGAAATAAGGTTTAATCCAGATCCAGGTCACTGGAATATCACCCCTTCAAAATAGAACCCTTGAGCCCAACCAAAATTCTGGGATAAACTCAGATTTATTAAATGGGGGTTGAGGGAACTAAAAAAAGGATGTACATACTCCATGATTAAAAGAGAGACATTGGAACAAGGCCAAAACGTCCACATTAGATCATTCCCTAAGCCCAGAGCAGTATCCTCTTAGCGGTCAAGTGAAAGGAAGATGACTAGTGTATAAGAATCAATCCATGGTGTTCCTACATAGGAAACAAAATATAAGTTAGAACTAAACATGCCTCAAAGAAGACCACATCTAGTGTTCAACTATAATAGATTTCACCTGTTAAGCCCAATAACTTTTAAAACATTAGAGCAGCATAAGACCAAGATTATATTAGTGCACCAAGGATGACATCAAGATAGGGGACATGATCACCTCTTGAAGAAGATTACACTAACAGGGAACCCAAAATAAGAAAATTCAAACCACTATTTACCACCAAAGTCCATCCAAGACCAAAAATGTTTCTCAAGGGTAGCATACACAGCTAACCACATCAACGTCATGCTGCCGAGAAAGCAGTGATATGATTCAAAACCTACAAGTCTCAAGGGAATTAAATAATGATCTAGCATCTCTAAAAGGTCCTATTTGGTTGTGTCCCTTATACTTGGAAGGAAATGTATTAAATAGAACTGAAATGATGCCCCCAAACCTTAGTGATTTCCTAGTCAACAAATGAATAGGTAGACTAGCCACTCACAAGAAAACTAGATCAGATTCACCATAAATGAAAACGTTAAATCATTAGGCATGAAGGCCAAAACCAAACTAACTAGTGTGTCAAAATACTCAATCCTCTTGAAAATTCATCCTGACCATTGAGATGAATTAATTACCTTTAACTTTCAGGTCACTATACTAAGGAGAATACCCAAGAACACACCCAAAATCACAAGGCTCAACAATTCACTAAACTCAACCAGTTTGTTATATCATTTAGAAACCCAATGGGTACCACGCATGGGAATGCACACTACCTCAAGGTTTCAAAAAACAAGATGATATACCGTTGATACCATTCATAATATGTCCTAACTATTCATTCTAGTATTAGGTGGCCTAAATAGAAAACTAGATCAAGTCATTATATCTCATACGACTATAAAATAGACTGACGACCACTTAAGTTTCCAAAGGTAAAAAGAAAAGGTTCATGATACCTACTAAATGGTCTAGCATTCCCTAGGAATTTCTAAATATCTAAAAACAATCATTACCCAATGATCACACTAGTAACAAGGGAAAAGAGAAACGTGACCACCCATTCAAAAAAAGGTGTTATTTAGAAGTTAAGATTCTACTAGGGAAAATGTCCCCCGAACAGAACCATACATATAAAAACTCAAGACATTTAGAAAGTAATTTAATATCTAAGAGTGATACCCACTTTGGGATAACCCTTCAAAAAATCATAAGCATCAACCCTATCACATGGTAATTCTGAACAGATTTCACCAGGTCCAACTATTATTAGTTAAGCCATTGCTAAAAAGGAGAAAAACCTATGGAAAATGCTAATGTTCAATTCCAAGAAAACTCAAGAAGGAACTTAGAATACCCATACACGAGGGTTTAAACCAATAATACCACCTATGGTTCCATTTTTTAGTCATTTACTTTGATTCACCATCAATGTTTAAACTTTTAAAAAATTTAAAATTAAAGAACAAGGCATATATACAAGTCTTATTAAACATCATTTTAAAAACATTAAACATTTATTGAAATCCTATAATAATTATGAAATTTATCATATAGATTACTTTTTAAGAATACTCAGTATTAATAGATAAGGTGACTTACGAGGGTATTATTTAATTAAAGAAGGTTCCTTAAGATACAACCCAATAGAAGTTGTTTAATTATCAAAGTTTTAAAACACTCATAGTGGGCTATCTCATAAGAAACATGTCCCAACTGACCTATATGGGTCCAGTTGTGTCTTGGAAGTTAACCACAAGATTTTCATGCCTATGTGATAGAGTTATAAGCCTTTACAGAGGAAACCAAATCATTTCAGATCAAAAGTAAACATCTTTTAAATTTTAACCATTTCAAAATATTTCATGGTCATATATAATGGTTAAGTTATATGGGTGGACATCTACCAATCCATAAATCACCCATACACTTTACAGTTTGGCATTTGACTCGCATGAATAAAAACTAATTCACTTTAGTATTTTAACTTTATCAGATATTTCATTTTAACCATGGTCAAGATGTATATATAAAATGATCAAAGGTTCGTTCGAGTACATGAGTCACCTTTCCCCAATTATAAGTCACCCATACACTATACAACTGAGGACTGGATCCCATTTAGTCGCAACCAATGTATTTAGTCCATGAAACAAATTATATATTGAAACAAAATGGCTTGTTATCACAAGAAGTAACACATAGAAACATTATAAATAAATAATAAACATGCCATATTATCAAATGATCATGTTATAAAATAAGTCATGCTAATGAAAACAAAAGAATGGAATAACACATGAGGCACACAATCCAAATCATCAAGAAACCTAAAAATGAAACTACATGGTATGGAATATGCATGGAATGTGAATCTCTATGTGCCTATAATGATAGATGTAATGATTAATCCTCACCATACCTTTCCAAGGAAAATTAAATAATTTTCATAAATCAATAAGAAGTAGAAAGTAAAACATTCAATCAAGGTGAAATCCTAATCAACAATAATAGAAAACAACATGACCAATAGTACCATCCTTAAAAACTTGGACTTTTACCTATGGGTGGGGTGATTAGTCCCAACATGACTATTTACTAATCACCAACACATTCCTATTCTCATTTTTACCAACCCAAAATAATAATATAAATTAAAAGAAACACACCACTGATACGACATTATAACATCCAAGATCAACTAACCACTAGAAAAGTAGCTAGACTAGTGGGTCACATGGCCTCAAGGGTTCCTTCCAATACGCCAGCGGATTCCATATAGAATTTAGGGTTTAAGGAGGTTATAGTGGAGAGACTATACCCTCAATATAAGATTATCACAATAGTATACCATATAATGAATAATAGGTAATAGCAGAAGTGGTAATAAATGAAATATAGAGTAGTGGAAGAATAATATAAACTGAATACAAATGATGAAAATTTTAAATATACAATAGATGCATGCATGTCTTGATAATGAGAAATAATCTAAAAAATAGACAAAAAAAGTATCACAATACAACATAATAAATGAATAAATAAGGAAAATAAAATCCCCAAGGGTGATCTCCACAATCATCCTAAGCTCCAGCTCAGTCATTTTCTCCTATCCCTATGTACAAGCAACACAACATAAGAAATAGTCCATGGTCCTACGAACATATTTTCTACTTGGGTACCCCAGTGAAATGGTGGCCCAAGAAGGGTGTGAGATATAAATCCCCATAGGTTACCAACCATAGTCCCTAAAAATGAATCCATCCCATGAATATAAATTAATGTAGCATTAAGTTAATATTTATAGATAAATAGTGATGGATAAACAAATAACACCGGTTGAATGAGGTTCCAATAGGACACCTGACCGACTCTACCTGCTTTGGCTCATGATTGAAAAGAGTTTCTGATCAGTAACTTAGTATTTAGTAATATATATATATATATTACAGTTCTACATTGCATCTATCAATATAAACCAGGTACCATCAAACGTAAGTGGATATATACCTGGAATACAAGGTGCTGGTTGGACTGGGGAATAACTCAGTCATCCATAATCAGTCTAAATGAGCACATAAGCTCTAATATAGGGTGCATTCCATATATATGATAATGAATATGAGATGTCATTTTTGTCACTCGATATGGTGAGTGTTCCATCATGCCGACACTTGAGGTCGTGAGTGTACCATCATGACTACACCCAACATGGGAAGTGGTGCTAAAGGCCCACGACCCCAATAATGTCAATGGTCTGAGATGTCATGAATTAACACCCAAAGTAAGGGAGCATGATTTTCTACATTCTCAACATCACCCTTACCATCCTTCCATTGCCTATATCAAGGAATGATAATATTTATAATAATATCATTGAGAAATTACCTCTCATGATTTAATTTTATTAAACCTATTATAAATAAGGGTATTCCATTTATTAGAATTCTGGTTAAGCATTCACTTAAGAATTCATTTAAAAGCGTGTCCTTTCCACCCATTTCAATTCGTTTCATTTAAAACATTAAATTCATTAGAGTAAGAAAAAACATTTGTACATGTCACTCTATAATACCACATACCATTTAATTAAACAACACATAGTAATTCATTTTACCAGTAAAACTAAAGAACTTAGAAAGTACCATAGTTAAATAAGAAATTATCTTCATGGAAAATCCCATTTATAAAGAAAGAAAAGTCCTTAGGAGAAGCTTGGTTCATTTTTCCATTATATTAGAGTGTGCCAAGTCATGTACTTACAAGGTGAATTAATTTAAACAAAATTTATAATGAAAGGGGAAAACTCCATTTAATAAAATCATTTGAGATCAAGTTCTAAGCATGCCATATATCAATCACTAACGTAAAATAATTGGAAATCATCAATGCCATAAGGCCAAACATGATGAAATTCCAAAAACATTACTTTTTAATTTTTTATACAATGCACCTCATCCTAGGGGTTTTATTAAAAAAATATGACATTTCTTATAGAACAATTCATTTAACAAAGTTAAGCATAAAATATAAGTGTCATAACTTAATTTAATTTAAAGAATTATTTTAGAAACTATTAATCAAGAAAAAAATTACATAAGATTCAACATAGAACATAAGAGGTTCTATCATTAATTGGATAATTTCTTACAGTGGTAAATTCCATTATATATCTATGTTGAATGCTTAGAAGGAACTTCAGGATTTTAAATGATTAATCATAAAGGGTAACTATAAGACGAAACACTCAAGGGGTGTTTGTAATTGAGGTTAACATCCTATATATTCTTAACAATGATCAACAAGAGTAATACAAGGTTCATATAAAATTTAAATTAAAGAAATTATGTTTATGTAAATTCATGACAAAAGCTGATGAGTGGAATAATAGAAACATTTATAATTCAGTTGGAATTTATGGGAAAATATTTAGACCACCTACCTCATGCTTAAAAAAATTCCACTCATGCAATATCAAGGATTGATTTGGTCTGATTTGGAAGAAATATAAGAAATGGGAATCCTCCCTAAAAATAAAAGAAATGATCTTTCACAATAATAACTCAATTGATATAAGATTAAATGAAGAGAGACTTGGATGGAGGAGATCTTGCAAAGCCTATAATAGGCATAGAAGAAACCCAAAATTCCATATAGGAGGAGGCACCAGTAGAAGAAAGAATAAATAAAAATAAAAGTTTTTAAAAGATACCATTAAGGAAAAAATGGTCATTTAACCCTCAAAATTGGGCTTAAGGGTTCAGACACATGTTTTTTCCAAACCATGCACCAACCGTGTGGCTCCCACTACCGAGAAATCTAACCTCACATGGTTTTGCCACACAGTTTTACTAACTATTCGCCAACCATGTAGTGAATAATGATTAAGTACTACCCAACTCAAACTAACTATGTAGGATATGTGCATGGTTTGGGAAAACTGGGTGCAGACCATACACAACTTTCTTCTCCTATGAAACAGGTTGGACAATTTTCTGTTGGGTCCGCATGGTTTTAGAAAAATCATATGCCTCTGTCAGACATCCAAAACATGGGATTTTTGGGTACTAGATCTCCATAGAATCAACAAGACAACCTGAAAACCTCTTGTTACTTTTCCAAAGTCTAAAAAACACCTTTTAGTTTTACAACTCTTTGAATTATTTTCCAAATATTGGTTCAAATAATAACCCATCCACTAAAAGTGAAAATTCAAATTCCCTTGGAATTTTACCTTGGCTAAAAAAAACAGGTCATTACACATAGATTGTCTATTTTTTATCAGATGAGGGGATTTTGAACCAAAATCATCCTATATTTTAAATTATTATGTTTGGAGACATTTTTATTATAAAATTAATTTATATTAATTTAATATTTTGAATATTTTCAATAGTTCCCCTCCCCTATATTATAAAAGGAACCTCTTCTTATATTTTACTCACCATTCAAAAAAAATCATAAAATTTCATTCCAAATTCCTTCCTATAATCCCTATACATATTAGAGAGGCATTGGTTTTGTCAGAAAAGCCTTCTCAGATGTTTTAAGTTGGTAATCAATAGATATTTTGTGAAGAAATGGTATTATTTTCAATTAAGTATTTCTATTTTATTTCTTCTTACATTTCATTAAAATATTATTCAACCATGATGAAATAATAAATTTAGTATTCTAAATATACTGATATATTATTAGGTTAATTTCATCACCTAGATCCATTTACACTTCCATCAAATGGAAAAATAATTAACATTAGTGTGTATAGTGAACTTACGCCTCACAAACCGATATAATTTGTTTTCCATCCCTGTATCTCATGACTGGTTATAATAATGCAATCAAAATTTTATATGATATTATTGAACTATTTATCATTATTAAAAGATAATATATCATTTTATCACTTAGCTTTCCATGCATGTAAAAATGATAACGTCGTTCATGCATACGTATGAACTATCACCTCTATGAGGAGATGTGATTAATTTTTCATCACCACATCACATGGGTGATATATATAAGTATATTTAATAGATTAATATTATATAAATTGTATTATGATAATTATGTAAACATAAAATTATACTTATCATCTTTCCATAATTATCATTTAGAAATGGAAACTTTACTCATGCATAAGTACGTCTTACCGTCTCCATGATTGTAAGGTAGTTAGTTTTTCATATACATTTTTAAAGGATGGATTTAAAAGTACAATTTTTATATAAAATTCGTTATTATTTCATGAATATTATTCTGAATATGATTGAATAATGACCAATTTCCATATAGACATCATACCAATGTCATTTTAGACTCAAGTACCGAATATGGTCAAAATATCTAACATGAACTTAAATAAGTATGTAATTTTTATAAAATACTAATAAGTGACAAAACGAAATAATATAATTGCAAAAGTTCCTCAATAAATTAAATAATTAACCTATTTTATTTATTTATGAATGAAAATATTGTACATGATGAGTCAGACTCATGCTAAGGGAATTTATCTCAATCTCCTTTCAATGAGGAATAGTTTGATGTTTTACACCCACCTTCTTTGATGAGTTGTATATATAGTCCCTTTGACTTATCATGTCATTAGTTTATTTATTATAATGTTATTTAATTTTTATTTATTCATTCATGGGGATTTTTATTTAAATTTCCAAAGTGGTATGGAATAAGTTGAATGTTTAAAGATTGAATTATAAAATCCTTTTTTCAAAGTCAGTAGTCATGAAATTTTTAATATATTTATTTATATAAATGTATTATAAAGAATTTTTTATTACTATTTTTAATTTCATTCAAATTATTTCAAAAAATAATATTTTTATGTTTTTATATGGAATTTTTTGACAAACGGAAAAAAGAATGTTCTATTATTAATGCATACATAGACAATGACTTTTCCACCACCAAGGCCCGTATTTTATTTTGGTCTTACCATTCAAGATTTCATGTTTTTTAAATAAAAAACATATTTATCTTTTGAATATTTTGGCATAAAAATAAGTTAAAAAAAGATAGTTTTGGTATTGAAAATGGGTTCTTAAAAGAAAATGGTATTTTTATACGAAAGTGTTTTTCATATGGGTTTAATAAGAGTTTTTCCTCAATAATTTTTAAGTGATATATTTTAACGTATTTTCATCTATTACAACATCCTTTGTTGAATCATGTACTTCATTGAGGGTTATATGTTATGATACTATATTTCATACTTTAGTAACTGGTTTTTGGTCAGTTTGACCATGAATGTGCTATTTTTTACCATTCACCATATTTATTAGAATGGTTTTGGATTATGTTTATTTATTTGGGAAATTTGTTTACATTTCATATGTATATGTTGCTTATGTTTTGCCTCTGTCGTATGAGTAATTAATTTGATTTATTAGGTGGAGGGAGGGGCCCTCTATATCCCTTAGATGCATCAGTAGGTCTCATGAGACAAAGAATATATGGATTTGGGTGAGTAATTACCCATTTATTTTCATATATGGATTTTGTTGAGGCTTTACCCATTTATTTTCAGATGTCTTGGATGATGCCTCAATAGTATGTTTCAGATGTCCATAATTATTCATTACATCATTATTAAATTAATTATAGATATTCAACATGATTATTCTACTAGTAGAATATCAATGGTTAGGTTTTCTAAAGCGTGCGATTATTTAAATGACATGTGTTTTAGTTATTTACCATTACATATTGTTTATTCCATATTTAATCCAAGATTCCACTATATTATTACCCTTACTAAGCATTTGATATCAACCTTATTTTATTTCCTTTCTTAACAAATTCAAGAAGTGTAATAATGATGATATTCAAGGATATGTTAATTGGGAATAAAGTTATTATCAAATTTTTGTTGTTGTAATTAGTGTATTAATTTTTAATACAAGACTCATGTATGTAATATAGTTTATGAATACTATTAAACTATTTGGTCATTTGGTATTTGATTCCTTGTAATCATGAAAATGTAATACAATAATTCACTAGATCGGGGATTATAGGGTTGGAGTGTTACATTTAGAATGTATTGAAATGAAATATTTTCATTATTTTATGTAATTTGGATGATCATGTCTTTGGGTCACTATATTTAGTATCAATTGAAGGTTTAAATAACTTTAGAAATTTGGATGATACTAGTTAAAGTTAAATTTAGAGTTAGAAATATCATTACAGGTTAATAAGTAACTATTGAATATAACTTCAAGTTATAGATAACCATTAAGGTTAGTTGATGTCACATATTATGGATTATTATAGGAGATATTTTGTGAAAACTATAGGGATGAGTCTAAGGGTACGTCTAAGTATAAGATAACATCATGAAATTTTGATGAATTCGAATTTTTTTTCTTTCCCTAACAATAAAATCATTATCTGGATACTAAAAGTGGATACAGTCACTATCATATATGTAACTAGGGGTAATAACCTCGAGAAGATAACTTTGGGTATTAACTCCACCACCACCTAGTGCATGAGAAAGAGGATTAACAACAAACTAGTTTTGATACTCCTATGGGATATGATTTTGTTAATCAGATTATGTTTATAAACCATTATGGAGGATTTATTCCATAATTACTTTAAGGGTTTATGTTTAGAAGTTCAAGTGAACCAAACTTCAAGAAAATTATATTAAAATGAATATATCAAAGGTTATAATGAAGGTTTAATTAGAGAATAAAATTTAGGATTGATTTTTCATATTAATATAATCATTTACTCTAATTTTATTCATAACCATTTTGGATTTAGTATTTTTTGAAATAGGATCATGAAAATGATGATGAGAAAGGTATGTATCTAGAAACCACTTTGTATTATAACTAAATATGGTATAAAATTTAAATGATTGAAAATATTAGTATATTCTTATTTTGACAAAGAAGGAGACTATAATAGTCTTTAAAAAGGTAGTGATGATGATATCTTAATAGAAAATAATTGTTGATACTCTTAAATATTTTAACTAGTGACTAATATTTATTGTTGATATTGTGGTATATTATAAAAGATATTAAAATTATGTGAAACATATAAGGATTTTTCTCTAATAATTTTTTTTAAATGTTTAGAAACATATATTAAATGGTATCAATAACCATGAAAAGTGATTTTATGAAATGTTTATATTTTCGGGATAACTATTGGAGAATACATAATTGATTAGTGAACAAGTCTTAGGTATAATATAATATTTATGTTTTGGTAGTAATGTTTTGATAGATTTTGAATAAAATTAGTTAGATAGTATTGATACCCTTGAAATTGATTACTGATTTAATGAAAAATTTACTCATAATATTTTTAGAAATTGTTTCTTAATATTTGGGATTATGGAATATACTTATAAGTTTGCGACTTCATGAAATAGTGATTAATACAATTAAGGATAAAAATTAGATTGAATTTATAGAAGAATATATAATGTTTATGGGTTGGAAGTAATGAAAAAGAGATGATGATACCTAAGTCTTGCCTCCAGTAGGCCCTAGATTGGCGATAAGCACCAAGGGTATAAAAATATCGCATATGGACAGAATTTCCAAGAGTAATAATATATGATCGAGAGATATGATAAAAAAAATCCAAAAACATCAGCATTCAATAAAAAATTAAACAAAAAACTATCCCACCAGGCTTGCACAATTTCAACTGATAAAATGAAAGTCTCTAAAGTAAATACCAAAAAGACAAGTGCGATAATAGTGAATCAAAAACAACTTCAAAATCCAAGCTATTAATGTTCATATTGGTATCTAAAGTATTATAGGAAAACAGAATTGTTTTTACATACGAATGATGAGAATAACTAGTATACATAGTAGGATCATACCCAAGGTCTCAAGTGCACATGTGAAAAGAGAATCCTAATATGCAGGAGAACAAACAACATAACCAACAAGAACCTCCATAAGTATATTAATTAATATAATCCTCAACATGGATCACTCACCAAATCACGCATTTAAATTAGTATTATAGTATCAATATCATAACAAATCAAGGAACCTAACAATTTATTCCCCACTTATTTTCCATTCTCATGCAACAACATCGAACAACCTATTCTCTGATCCCTTCAATATATATCACATCACATAAAATACATCTCTGATGTGGGTTAGGACACATCCATACCGACCCCACCCTCACAAGTTCTAGAATCTTGTGCTAGAATCATTCAAAATCACACCATATATTTCCCAAAGACACTTAGTCTATCACATCAAATGAAAACCTCGTCACATAACCAAAGATATAGGGTATCATTAACACGATGGAAATCAACCTCATACCCTCCTCCTACCATGCATGACCCCCATCGTATGTCACGTCTCATCACAACCTCATCACAACACATCACATCACATCACATCACATCCTGACCAAAAACACACGGGCTATCACTACTGAAAAAAGATCATGGAAGAGGGGGAAACCATCCATCCATATCACCTATATCCTAGTTATTGTGAGAAAAATCCAGAACCAAAAACCATTAGAATTTGGTAGGGTTATCCAACTTTATTAATGAATGTATAAAAGTAACATAAAATACATGATATATAGATTACACACAATACCCAAACTATGGGTTCACATCAACTAAAATAGTGCAAACCAAATCTCCACAGCTACACCACAAGATAAACATCAGAACCACCACAACCACTATATTCAACACACCACACAACTACCATACAAAGAAACATGTTACCACTTTCAATTACAATATTCCACACTTTTATTCATAAATCCATTTCATTTCACATTTTAAACCCTGTTCATTTATTCAAATCATTTAAACAAACACCACACACTAATTTCTTTCCTATTAATACTAATTTACCAACCTATTTTGTTTCATTTCAAAAAAAAATTATTCCATGGATAACCGATAAACTACACAATCACACCATACAACAAGTCACCCGTCTCACATAAACTACTTCCACTGCACTACACCAACCAAACCATCTCACCACAACAACCACATGTATCATCCACCACACATCACCCCCACTGCACAACCAAAACCACCACACCACATTACAAACCAAAACCTCATCATACAACGCTACCACACTATAAAACACCACCACACATCATCACAATCTAATATATCCACCACTATGCTCCACAACCATCATGTAATTGTCCACATCACATCCTTGAAAACCAACCACCACATCACATCACCATAAATCACAAAACCTAGCTTGTCACTACCATTACCACACAACAACCCTTATCACACAAGGCAACACCATAAGAACAACCACAAAAAAAACGCATACCAACACCCCCAGTTTTCAAGGGATTTCATCACATTGCATATTTTTTGAGTAAGGGTATTATCATAAAAATAAAATTTCCATGGGAAAACAATTCCTTATACATATATACATTCTTTACCTGAATATTCTGGTTTCGATCAAACAAATACTCCACAAGGGTAATCACTACATATCTATTATGGGAAACACAAGGCTCCCAAAAACCATGATATTTTTCACGAAAACAATATGGAATAAACATATTAACAATAATATCAATGCAAGAAAAACTTTCTATTTCTCCCCATTCCCATCAATTTAAGATTATTCTAGTTATTATATTTATTAAGAAAAACTTTACTATCCACCAAAAATAATGTAAAATCATGAAATGCACTCACATAGAACACAAAAAAGTTATAATGAGGATCCCATACCTCTTATAAAGCTTCCAGATTCGCTGTACACCACAGGGAAAAGAATAAATAGCCAGGAAACCACAACCATGTGAGGTAAAACCAGGGATCAACCGAAAATACACAAAGGATCTTCAAAACATATCTCAATAACACCTCAAAAAAACCAACAACAATACAATGAATAAGAAAATAAAGAATGAGGGGAAATAATGGAAAAGGGAGAAGAACTGATCACCAATATCTAACAACCAACCAATGAATCCAAAGAATAAAATAGAGGGAAGATGGTCTAGAAGATCTCCCAAAGGATCCTAAGTTTCTTCCAAATACAATAATAAATAAGGTTTTATGGGGTAAAATCAGCTGAAAAATACTTATAAAAAACCTTTAATCCACCCTTTTACCATTATGAATTCCTTCTGGGCCTGAAAAATACAAGTAATGAATCCATTTTAGGCCATAAATTTCTAATATATCTAGTCTCCACCAAAACACATGGTGACTTTCCTAGAATAAAATCATGTTTTGAATTCTAGATTCACAACACAAGTCATAAAATGCACATTTATGATGTAAATTCCACTTTCACATCATGAATTCCCGAATGCAGTACTTATACATTCCAAATCCTTCATAACCTCATAGATCCTCATCTAAACACCTCCAACTACCCAAATCAATAGAGTCATTGGTCAGGAAGGTAAAATTATTACATTAGATACCTTTCAAATGATTATAATCCTTGAGAATCAAAGATAAACCTAGAAGAAAAAAGGGTCCAAACAACCATCCCACTAGATACCTATCAAAGACCTCATTACTCCTCAACATAAGCACCATCAAATTTACCAACCCAAAGCATTCATAACAACCTCACACATCTACATCACCACCCCAAACTTGGGCACAACACCACACCATCCGGTACTCTACACAAGCCTCCAAATTTCTACATGACCAACTATACAACCCCCTAAACATCCACACATCCGAAACAAACAACTACCACAACCAACACAAAACATATCTTTGAGCACACGAATTATTGAATTTTGTCTTCCATGTGAAGATATTATATGCTTTGGGTGGCACTAACTCACCCATAAGGTTTTAAAAATGTAAAAGTATAATATTTATGGATTAGGAACCATGTTTTAAATTATTTTTATTATATAAGATTTATCACACATCACATATATAAGAAAACAAAAAACTAATAAAATAGTAGGATCCAAACATCACATCATCAATGAATAGAAGGAAAAAGAAAGATAAAAAAGGAATCTGGGTACTCAACATGCATTTGAATCTATTTCTCCCAATTTATCTCTTCTATGATAGTTTTCATATACAACCCATAAAAAAGGGAATGGTTAACCCATATAATACTGTCTCTTGATGATCCTGGATATGTACAGGTCACTCCATGAACATCATGTCATACTAAATATCCAAATCTGCCCTTCCAATGATATGAGAGTCATTATGAAGATACCAATGAAGATAAGACATGTGGAAGACATCGTGGATATTGTACAAACACATTATAAGAACCAAAATATGCCCTACCATGATAACATTCATTAACACCTTGAAATACCCAATAAACTAGTGTCAGATCTTAACACCCGTATAAAACCTGTACCGCTGATGTCTATGCGAGAATCTCATGAACATGTGGTCTTTAATCTCAAACTATGAGAGCCTATACTTGTGATAAACATAGTATTTTTTGTGTCTATACACAAACCTCATTATCTCTCATACCAACTAGAAATTATCAATCATTCTCTACACCACATCGAAATAAAAAACTACAGACTCCCCAACCTCTGTCCAATATATTGGAGAATAACATGGCCACCCATACAATTCTAACAGAGATGCATGGAAATATATGAGTGAGATATTTTTTATATTAAAACTCAAATTGATGTACATTTATTACCAAAAAAACACTAAATTATAAGACACATGCCCAAAAAATATCCTCTAGAATCTAGATGGTATGCTCTATTTGACCATATGCATGAGGATAGAAAGATTGTTAAGGTGAAATCAGAAGCCAAAATCATGCTTCAATACCCATATAACCACAAGTTAAAATGAGGATCAGAATCAAATATTATGATATTAAATACCTATTGAAGTATAACCACATAATCCACATGAAACCTCACTAATAAATCCACCACACTTGACTCACAGATCACTAGAAAATGATTCAACTTCATTAGTTGAAGCACTATCAACAAAACTGCATCACAACCTTTTTAATCCCAGGGTAACCCAGGGATTAATTCCATAAATATTTCTTCCCATTTTAACATGGGAATATATAAGGACTACAAAAAACCTCTAATATTACAATTTTCCACTTTCACCTACTGAAAAACTAAACAACTCTCCACAAACTCTACGAAGAACTATTTCATCACTAGACAACAAAGTTTTGTCCTTAAACCATGATAAATTTTGGTTATCCCAAGATTCATTATGGATACCCTAGCTTGAATTACCTGGAAATTACATTTATTTTGAGGAATAATTAATACATTACACAAACAGTTTCCCAAAGATCATATTTGTTTAGTGACTTTGGAAACTCATAACATCATCTTTTTACATGGTGAAAGATCTTCAACACCCCCCATAAAGATCTTCCTCATTTGTTTTCCTACCTAAAACCTTTTGTTATATCTTGGGGAAAAGTAAACCTAAAAAGGCTATGCTCAAATTCTCAGTAAGGGTAAACACGGAGAACATAAACCATAAACATTTTAACATAAAGACATCAACAATATTGAGACTTGAAATAAATCTTGGCAGTACATAAGGCATGGAACATAAAAGAACAATAACCCTTATAGAATATCATCAGAATAAAACATGTAATTGTGAAAAAATAATAAGAACGTAATCTTATTTCCATAGTAGTCATGGCATTGATTCCAAGACCATCATAGTGGACATAGTCCCTTACTGAACTGGGTTTACCTACTATTCCATCCATGTATTATTGAACCAAATTTACTTGTCGTTCCAGCCCCGCATTACTGAACCGGATTTACATGTCGTTCCAATCATGTATATCTCATGAGATATATATATTTACCTTATTAATTGGGGGGAGATATAGATCCCACCCATATCATAATGAAATCATTATTACATGTGCCATAAAAACATAAAACATTCATCATAGCATAACCCAAGAAAGAAAATGGGTTCCTTAAACAACATTCTATCATAACATAATACATATAAAATATCATTCCATAATTAAAATAATCAAACCAAAGTAATAATATTGATATAAAAATTACTTTATTTAAACAGTATCATATCATATGGAAAATAATTTTGATATACCACGTGAACTTTGTTTTTGACGAAAATATCCTTTTCTCTTCAAAAACGTTTTCTTTTCCCAAAATGCCACAGTATTTTCAAAGAAAAGAATTTAGTTGAAAATAAACATGAAATAGTTTAGATGAATATTCTTGGAAATAAGGTGTCATGAATATGTAAAAACCAATTCATGTCATATAAGTTAAAAAAATTATCCTTTTACTTTTTCTGAAAAAGTCAAAAAGTACCTCGTATGGTGAACAAAAGAATGATTCCTTCCATACCATGTATTAAAAGTAAAAAATGAGTAAAAACGAATTTTAACATACATATAATAATAATAAACATTGTATGATAACATTATTATAAAACATGAACATGGATGAGAAATATATCCCCAATTAATACTTACAAATAAACAATCTTGGATAAAAATGAGATTGAAAAATTATCCCTTACCTGAGGTACGATTTATTCCATATGTGTCCAAAAATCTTGTATAATGGGTTTACAAATATTATTAAATTTTAAAAAAAACATAATAATATTTATGATTTCATATAGGTTTTACTTAGGACTTTATATTACCCATTTATTGGTCAATTCCATGTTAAAATAATTTTGTAGATAATAATCATTTTATTTATCGTATGTGTTTGGACTTGTTATTCTTGATATTATTATTTAAATAATGATTTAATTAATTAAAAAAATGAAAAAATGATTTATATATCATATATATCGAGTATATATATATATAATATATAGATAAATGAAATGAAATACATCATTCAAGGAGACGGAAAGTCGTACGTACGCTTGGATGCTATTTTCGTTTCTTTATTGAATTAAATGGAAGTAATTAAATAACACACACACACACACATATATATACATAAATAAAGTATCATTATTATGTCATATATTTTCTAAATATTTATTATATATACATTATAATCATTCTTGAATGGTTAAAGTGGAGAATGAATCTCATAGTGTCGTGGAGACAGTAAGCCTTACGTACACACGAGTGACAACATCGTTCCCATAATTGTTGAATGGTATTAAAGTGGATTGTGTATAATATCTCAGAATTTGTATCATGTTATAATAAGAATATATAGTTATTATTTCCACCATTATACCCATCCAAGTAATGTGGTTGTGAAAAACATATTACACCACGGTGTGGAGACGGTAGGTCATACGTAAGCAAGTGTGGTGATTTTGTTTTTTGTAGGATTGATAAGAGGTGAAATAGGGTTGTTTCATATTTATAATAAAATATAAGTATATTATTAATACTTATGTTATTAATTTATAGTGAAAAAACTAATTAAGAAGAATTATAAGAAGAATGAAATTTGAACGAATCGGTAGAAGATATTACCTCTTCCTCAACATGCCTCTTTAATATTTCCTCTTAGGGAACTAGAGTTGGTCTTTTGAGAAGAAAAAAAACATCTATAATGTCACTAGGTATATCTATAATATAAATTGGTATGTATTTTTCAAGATTCAAGTCTCAAAATGGAGTAAAGAGGAGATGCAAGAAGTGCCCTTTATTAAGAGAGGAGAGGGGGACTTTAAGAAAGTACTAAAATATTATTTTATTATAAATTCAATTTCGATTTAAAATGGAAAAAACTTATTTATTTATAATATAAGATGATTTTTTTGAATAACTATAATCTAATAGCATTTATAAAAGTTTTGAATATTTTTTTCCTTATCTTTTTGGTTTAACCCTTATTTTACCCTTTTTAATCTTACCGTGAAATTATGTTATTTACACATTGTGGTTTAGTGTAATTATCATATCATGTCAAAAGACCCAAAAAATTTATTTATTATATATTTAGAATTATGTTAACCATTTGGTTGAATTTTATATTTTTATGTATTCAATATCATTTAATAAACTGTTTTTTGTTTTAAGTTATGAATTATGTCAATTTTGGACATTATTCATACTTGACTTTTTTAAAAATTCATAACAACCTGATTACATAAAAAAAGGCATTAAATCATCCCTAATATTTCAATTAAATCCATAAAATTCATAGATGATATCAAAATGTTAAAATTAAATTTATTTTAATATTCATAAATTAATTTATTTTATTCTTTCATTAATGAGGTAATCACTACATCATAATTGTGTCATAACTAAATATATTTATCTAATGTCTAAAAATTATAAATAAATTGAAATGACATAGTAAATAATTTTATTTTTATAATGAATATTTATAGACATAGATATTAGTTATATTACTCTATATTAAAATAGATTTAATCTAATATATATGTTTAAGTTATAATTATCTTTACTTTAAATTAATTATTATAAAATGTCATTTTCACATCCAAGTGATTCCATAGGGTCCCAAAATCGACCCAAGGATTAACATAGTAAGAAATATCTCATAAAATAGGATTAGGACATGTGTTGGGGTAGTTTAATATTATTTTAATATTATTTTTTACCCTTATTACAAGATTTACCCTTTAAACATGGTAAATAAAATATTTGCTGAGGCTAATATTCATAAGTCCAAAAATAAAACGTACTTATTTAAAAAATTTGAAACTTTTGATTCCAAATATGGAATCCATTTTTCAAAATTCAAAACAAAAAATTTGTAGTAATTAATTTTAAATTAATTCCCATTTTCAAAACCAAAAAGC
Organism: Viscum album; assembly: GCA_963277665.1. Classification (NCBI taxonomy): domain Eukaryota; kingdom Viridiplantae; phylum Streptophyta; class Magnoliopsida; order Santalales; family Viscaceae; genus Viscum; species Viscum album. Next base: position 1,465,966,724 of record OY728156.1, on the reverse strand, counting down.
TAGTTTTTAAGAAGTAATAACTATCAAAAGATAATCATGTGATTATGTATAATTTAAAAGTAAAATTAATTCCAATGAACAAAATTGGAATAAATGATAAAAATATAATACAATTAAAATTTAAAACCAATTAAAATTACAATATAATAATATAAATAAATTAGATGAAAATGTAGTTTTAACTTAAAATGCGGTATTTTTCACTATTTATTAAATTTTGAATTTATTAGAAAAATACCAAAATTTCAAAAAAAGTGAAATTTTTAGACCCTATTATAACGAAGAAGTTTATTTTGATAAATATAACATATTAAAGTGTCAAAACAAGATTTAAAATGGGTGTTCCATCATAAGGCGGTAAACCTACATTTTTTGAAAAATAATTCTTTTATCTGAATTTTTTTTTTCACATAACATGTTTTAGAAAATGTGTAAGATGAATGATAATTTTATAAAATTCAATATTTGGATAATACTATTCATAAAGGATAGTTTATGTTCCATTAAATAAAAATATTTTAATAATATATCGTTGTTTAGTGAAACTCGGTATTGCTTAAAATGCAAACTATCAAGGAAGGTCACTCTTGCATGTAACATAAGACATGTCAGTGTTGTGTGTAGTGAAATATTACTTTGGTGTGGCATATAATACAATACAAACTTATTTTGTTTATACATTTTATAAAATATATACTTAGTGTTGCATGAAACTAATTGTATCAAAGGAACTTGAAATTGTGTGCAACACAAGCCAAGAATAGTGTTGTTTATACTAAAAGCTAATACGGCGTTGCATAGCACAAGATAATATTATTGCATCATAAAAAACATAACATCAAATAAATTATAAATAACCCATCTCATAATTTTTCAAGGAGTTACATTATAACCCCTTTAAAATTAATTTAACCCTCGAAACTCTTCAGGGTTATAAATGGTTTACTACTTGAAAGTTTCGTTCATGGAAACCCACATTGTAGAAAGGGATACTAAAACTTCATTTTAAAATGGAATGTTAGAAACATAATAGTTACCCAATGTAACTCATCCCCCGATTCCACATTGGAGAACACAGTTGGAAAGCGAAAACCTGGATATGGAAGAGTAATCTAACCATCATGTTATGATGGATAGTGATAGAGAATAAGGTTAGGAGAAAGTTAAATACCAGAAAGCCATAAATATTCGATGATTTAAGGGACCAACTGATCCATAGAATAATAATGTACTTGGATAACATTTTTTATTTTCCAAATCCTTTTCTTAAAGTTGAATAATTTTAAATGAGAATAAATACTTACTTGATGTTAGTACAATATCACCATTGTTGGTGCCTTGAACAATTTTCACCTCATCTCTTAAATAAATGGAGTTAATTTTTTCATTTGTGAAGTGTTAGCAGATCATGAGAGAGAATTGTAGGTCATTCCCCCTGTCTCAACAAAAAAGTTATAACAAGTTATCAAATAAACAAAAGTCCACATATAGTGAGATAATACATTAATCTAACTAACTTAAAATGGAAAATAACTTATACAATCCACAAATGGATAACATTAAAATCCTTTAAAAAATATAAAACATATAAATAGGTGAACTAAATATAGATAACATTTATCTCCCATATTTCATAAGGTAGTTCTTGGTTGTCACATTCAAAACATGTTAATACCTTAATCATTTATTTTATTGAAACATGAATTACCATAAAACCTTAGTGAAAACATGAATGCTGTTAAAAGTTAACTATTTTTAGATACCTAAATCTAAAAAATTATATATGCTCAAACCATGATATAATTTTGTCCTTATATCCATCATGAACTCATTAATACTATCAAACATCTCATTATCTACTTATCCCTTCATTATGAACATATCATGTGCTTTCCAAAAATATCTGAATAACCTTTCTTGGTTACCAGTACCATTAATCATATACTTTCACATACTTGAGGAAAAAAAAAAGTGTAACAATATTTAGATGTTTCTTCATTCCATAGTACCATTAAATTACTTATACAACATTACTCTTGATAAAAATGAAATCATTCCACTACCTTCTTAAACCATTAATTGAGCTTCATCATTTTATTCCACAACACTTATTTCATATCATATATTATTTTTTGTATCTTCATAATCATCAACATAAATTCTACCCATACAATTATACTGATTCTCTTCCTGATATTTTCCCTTAGGGCATCAATTTTCATAATTTCCATACATTACACATTTAAAACATTTAACCATTGTTGATGTCTTTGTAATACCATTATACTTTTCCATTTTGTTAAGGAAACATTTTACTTTGAAATTACTGGTTGTGTGTCCTTCTTTTCAACACCCTATGCATCTTCCATTTACTTTGAAACATTCTCCTTGATGTTTCTTCCCACATGATTTACATGATGAAAATTTTACTTTCATTCCTCTATGATCACCCTTAAATTCCATTTTTCTCTTATTAGATGCTTTAGGAAACTCACCAAAGTGGATATTATTGATCATATTATGAGATTTAGGATTAGGAATAATAATTATTTTTCTTATTCCAACTCTAATTTAATTTTGTTTCTCAAGAATAATATCATTGAATTATCCATAATATTCTCCATTATCATGAATCCTGCTGTTTCCAGCCATTTTCTAAAACTAAAAAATAATTGTGCGAGAGGCAAAAATCATACTAGGAAAACAATATAATCAAGGGGGATTACCTTCAATATCTAACATATTTGGTTGAATCCTAGGTTATTAATGACCATTACCATAATTATAAGACTTTAATCTATAGTTAGACTTACCCATAGGGACATCCCTAGACATACTATAGAAATATCTCAAGGGATCTCCCTAATGTTTTCACATTCTAGTTTCCAAAGTCTGACTAAACCTTTGCTATGATACCAACTGTAGAGACACTAGCTTGACGTACAAGGAAATAAAATTTCTTTTGTAGAATACTTAATACATTACACAAATAGATATCTATGGACCATATTAGTTTAGTGTCTTTGGAAACACAGAACATCATCTTCTAACATTGTGAAAGATCTTCAACATCTCACATAAAGATCTCCCCCTTTTGTTTTTCTACCTAAAAACTTTCTTTATATCACATGGAAAAGAAAAAAATAAAAGGGTGAGATCAAATTCTCAGCAATGGTAATCAAGGATAACATAAACAATAAATATTTGAATATAAAGACATCAAAATCTTGAGACAAGAAATAAATCTTCACATTATGTAAGGCATGGATCATAAAGGAACATTAAACATGATAGAATAGAAATGGAATATGTAATTATGGGAAAATAATAATCACATAATATGATTTATATAGTAGCGAAGGAATTACTTCCAAGACCATCGTAGTGAACATATTCCATTACTGAACTGGGTTTACTTACGGTTCCAGCCATATATTACGGAACTAGATTTACTTGTTGTTCCAAACCAACATTACTGATTAAGATTTACTTTTCATTCTAGTTATGTCTATTTCATGAGATATAAATCTTTACCCAATGCATTTGAGGGAGATATAGGTCCCACCCATCTCATAATGAAATCATTCTTACACATTCCAAAAAAATAAACCATTCATCAAAGCATAACTCAATAAATAAATTGGTTTCCTTAAACATAATTATATCATAACATAATACATACAAAACATCATTCCATCATTAAAATAATCAAACCATAGTAATAATAGGGATATCAACAGAACCCTATTTAAAGATTATATTCTCATATGGAAAATAATTTTGATAAAACACTTGAACTTAGTTCTCCAGAAAAATATCCTTTCTTCTTCAAAAACTTTTTCTACTCTCAAAATGTTGTGCAATTTTAAAAGATAATAATTTATTTAAAAATAAAATTGAAATAGTTTATAGTAATCTTAGTTGAAATAAGGTATTCTGAATATGTAAAAACATGTTCATTCCGTATCAGTTAAAAAAAATTCTCCTCGTACTTTTGCAGGAAAAGTCAAAAAGTACCTCGTATGGTAAACAAAAGAAAGATTCCTTCCATACCATGTAGTAAAAGAAAGAAAATGGGTAAAAATGAAATTAAACATACATAGAATAATAATAATCATTTCATGATAATGTTATCAGAAAACATGAACATGGATGATAAATATATCCCTAGTAAATACTTACGTATAAACAATCTCAGATAAAAATGAGATTGTAAAATTATCCCATAACTTAGGTACATTTCTTTAATATTTGTATGAAACTCTAGTATAGTGGGAATAAACATATTAATAACTTTTAACTAAACCATAATATTATTTATTACATCATATGTGTTTTACCTATGACATTATATTAACCGTTCATTTGTCAATTCCATGTTAAAGCAACATTTTGGGTAATAATAATTTTATTTATCATATGTGTTTGGACTTGTTATTCTTGATAGTATTAATTATATCATGATTTAATTAATTAATTAATGTAAAAAATGATTTATATATCATATATATTAAGTATATAAATTTATATACATATAATAGAAGAATAAATGAAATGGGATACACCCTTCATGGAGGCGGTAGGCCGTATGTACTCATGAACCTTGTTTTCATTTATTTATTGAACTGAATGGATATAAGTAAATAAAAAGTATATACACATAAATATAGTATAATTATTATGTCATATATTTTACAATTATTTATTATATATAATTTATAATCACTCTTGAATGGTTAACGTGGAGAATGAATCTCATCGCGTCCTGGAGACGGTAAGTTGTTCATACACATGAGCGACGATATCATTCCCATAATTGTTGAATGGTTTTAAATTTGATTGGTTATAATATATCCTAATTAGTATAATTTTATAATAATCATATATAGTTATTATTTTCACCATTATACACATCCAAGTAAGGTGGTTGTGAAGTATAGATTATACCACGTCGTGGAGATGGTAAGTCGTACGTACGCACGCACGATGATTTTGTTTTTTATAGGATGGATAAAAGGTGAAATAGGGTTTTTTGATATTTATAATAAAATATCAGAATATTATTTATTCTTATGTTATTACTTTATAATGAAACAAATAATGAATATGAATTAGAAGAAGAAATAAATTTGAAATAATCGGTAGAAGAGATTACCTCTTCCTCAATGTGCCTCCCTAAAATTTCATCTTAGGGAACTAGAGTTGGTCTTTTGAGAAGAAAAAAACCATTATAATGTCACTAGAGAAGTTTAGAGGATAAATTGGTAGGTTTTTCTGATATTGGAGCCTCAAATGCAGTGAAGAGGAGAGGGAGGAGGTTCCCTTTATAAGAGAGGAGAGGGGAACATTAAGATTGTCCTAAAATATTAATTTAATAAAAATTCTATTTCGATTTAAAATTGTAAAAAACTAATTTAATTCGAATATAAGATTACTTTGGTTTAAATACCCATTATACAATTATTTTTAGACAAGTTTTGAATATTTTTTTTATCCTTATATTTTTTATTTATCCCTAATTTTACTCTTTTTAATCTTATTGTGATATTATGTTATTTAAACCTTGGGGATTTTTGTAATTACCATATCATGTAAAACGACCAAAAAAAATTATTTATGATATATTTGGACTTATATTAACCATTTTTTAGGATATTTTATTTTTATGAATTTAATATCATTTAATAAACAATTTTATGTTTTATGTTATTAATTATGTCAATTTTGAACACTATTCATACTTGAATTTTTTAATAGTTTATAACAACCTGATTAATTTGAAAAAAATGTATTAAATCATCACTAATATGTCAATTTCATTCAAAAATTTGTGGATGACATCAAATTTTTCAAATTAAATTTCTTTTAATACTTATAAATTAATTTATTTGAATCTTTCATTAATGAGGTAATCACTACATCATAATTTTTTCATAAATAAATATATTTATCTAATGTATAAAAATTATAAATAAAGTAAAATGATCTATAAAATCTATTTATATTTATAATGAATATTTATAGATAAAGATATCTATTATATAACTCTATATTAAAATTAATTTATTAAAATATATATGTTTTGGTTATAATTATGTTTACTTTAATTAATTATTATAAAATGTTTTTTTCACATCCATGTGAATCCATGGGGTCCCAAAATCGACCCATTGATGTGAATAGTTATAAATATCCCATAAAATATGAATTTTACATGTGTTAGGGTAGTTTAATATTATTATAATATTATTTTTTACCCTTATTTACCAGATTTAGCCTATAACCATTGTAAATAAAATATTTAAAAAAGTTATTATTTATAATGTCAAAAAATAAAAGTTAACTATTTACACAACCTAAACAATATAATTACAAATACAGAATCCATTTTTCCAAATTCAACACATAGAAGTTGTAGTAATTAATTTTAAATTATTTCTTGTTGTCAAAACCAAAAAACAGGTTTTTAAGAAGTAATAACTATCAAAATATTGGCATGTGATTAGGTCCAATTTAAAGATGATATTACTTAAAATAAACAAAATTGGATTGAATGTTAAAAATATAATCCAATTACACTTTAAAACCAATTAAAATTACAATATAACAATATAAATAAATTAGATGAAAATGAAGTTTTGACATAAAATGTGTTATTTTCACAAATCATTAAAATTTGAATTTTAGCAAAAAAATAGAAAAATTTCAAAAAGGTAAATTTATATGTCCCACATCCAAATTAGAAGTTTATTTTTTCCAATATAGCTTATAAAAGTGTCAAAAACTATATTTAAAATGGGTGCATTATCAAAAGGTTGTAAGACTTCATTTTTTGAAAAATACTTATTTTATCTGAAAAATTGATTTTGTTCTCATAACATGTTCTATAAAATGTGTAAGATTAATTTTAATGTTATAAAATTCAAATTTTGTTTAAAACTATTCATAACAGATAGTTTATATCCCATTAAATAATAATATTATCATAATATATCGTTGTTTAGTGAAACTCAGTATTACGTACAAGGCAAGCTATCAAGGAAGGTCGCTCTTGCATATAATGCAAGAAAATTCAGTGTTGCATGTAGTTAAAGATTATTTTGGTGTTTCATATAACATAATCCAAACTTATTTCATTTATACATAGAAAAAAATATATACCCAGGGTTGTGTGAAATGAATTCTATCAATGGAACTTGAAATTGTGTGCAATACAAGACAAGAACAGTGTTGTATATACTACAAGATAATACGGTGTTTCATATAGAAAAATCTAATATTCGTGTAGCATACAACAAAATACATCAAATAAATTAAAAATAATCCATCTCATAAATTCTAACGGTGTTACATGCACCGCTAAATGTGAGCTATGAAACTCATAAAGAACTACCTCAAACATCATCTATGGAATAAACAACCCCCCAAGAACAACATCATTGTTTTACCTTCCTTTTACCACCCCTTAAGAGATTCACTATAGACAACATTGTCACACATCAACTCTTCTTTTGAGTATCCGCATTGATACTCCTCTACAACCGCATCAAGGATGACTCAATGGTTATCTAAAAAAGACAACCTTGAAAATTTCTCTCCCCAACAACAAGACACGTTGTTGAAAGATCCTCTATCCCTTTACAAACATTGAAAAACTCATTAACCTTATCTCCTTATGAATTTTGACTCAATGCATCAAAAAAAAACATTACACTTTATGAGGGTGTAATAGATCTCAAAATCATAATCTTGAAGAAACTCTATCCACCTCCACATACTTAGAATCATACCTCGATGAGAGAAATAATATTTTAGGAACATTTGGTACATGAAAACCAAAAAGTGATCGTAGATGAGGTAATGGTGCAAAAAAATTAGTGCAAACACAATTACCACTAGCTTCAGATCATGGGTGGAATAGTTATTCTCATGGGGAAGTAACTTTATACACAAATAAAGGGTCAACTCCCTATGTTGTATCAAGACACATCACAAAACTATAGGGGAAACATCATAAAAACTCAAAAAATACACCATCCTCTAAAAATAAAATCATGGTAGAACTGGAAAAAAACTCCTTTAGGTAATATAATACTACATGGAACTAATCATGTAGCATCCTGCCCCAAAATTCACTAGGTTGGGACGAGAGACAGTCAGCCACATGACCTCATGCTTTCCATCCCATAGGCCAAAGGCTACCGAATAGTTGTGGGGGCCTAGGGTGTGTCTATGGGGATACTATTACCTCATGAGTCATAGTGTAACACATTGGTAAATAGTAAAGGTAAACAATTGAATAAGCAATAAGTAAGAAATAATATAATAACAATAAAAAATCATCCAATTTAAATAAGTGGAAGCTGAATCATAAATAAATAAAAAGTAATTATGATAATGTAATGTACAGATAAAAAATGATGTAGATAAGAAATAATGGAAACATGCATATACCACATTCTATGAAAAAAATAAAAAATACTAAAAGATGCCTCTATTACCCTCTTAATCACAGGCTTGGTCCTTTTATCCTGCACTCCATCCAAGTACTGAATATCAATCATCAGAAGTTGAAAACTTCCCTTTGTATACACCTAAAATCATGAAGTCTTCTTAGGTACAAAGGGAAGAATGAGAAAGGTTTGAGATATACTCATTAAGACACCACCAAGGTGTCTATAACAATCCATTATGTGCATATGAAATGATCAATGTTCTTGTATATAATAAATGTAAAGAAATTTATAAATTAAAAATGTTGGTCTAGGTTCATCATGGATACCTGACCACCAATACCTACTTTGGACTAAGGCAGATGTCTATGAACAATGGAAAACCTTTAAAAACATGATATGGGTTTAATGATAATAATTCATTATAAACGAGGTATTAAAAGATATATCGAACAAATGCACATGATTTTCCTTAGTAGACACATCCCTGGATAACATATATGTACTATTTTGTATTTAATATAAAATCCCTCATTAGAATTTAATGAGAGAAACACTGAGTCCATCCATGATGATCTGAAAAGATATCCCATTTATACCTCTAGGGTAACTATAAATACCCAACATTACAGGAGACTATCTGAGGAAATCCATTAATGGAATCCTAAGTATCACTCTTGGAATGGTGTTAATAAAAGAACCTCTAAGACCATCCATAGTATCTCACAAAGGGTTCAATGTTTTTATCATGGAATGGTATAACCACCTTTCCCCTGATCCAATCCATGGTGTCTTCTCTAAGGAACCAGTATCAATCATACAGAGGTAGAGAATCTACTAAGTGAGCCTATTAAAGTCATTCCAAGTATCATTCTCAGCATCATTAAAAATCATTAACAAATTTTATATATTAGCCTTGATGAGTACTCCCAAGGTATCATTAATTCATTACCCTTGTATCGTCCACTGAATGATATGAAGGTAAGTTTATCTATCAATTTATCATATCATTTAATAAGGAATTAATACCATAACACTTTACCCAAGTTGACTAATTCATTTTATTCATGTAATTTAACTATTGCATATGCATAAAGGCTTAACACATGGGAAATCATTTTCCTTAGTTCAATTTTAATCAAAAAGGAATTATTTATTAAAAGGAACGAAAAAAGATATAAAAGTGGTTTAAAAACTCATGGAAAGGGGGAATCTAGGCACTTAAGGAAGGTAACACCCATAATAGTTTCTCATGTCGAGGTGATCAAACAATGATATTGATTCACCGTTATCTAGGATCACATTAAGCATAGGAAATAAATTTAATTTAATTAAACATATTTTATGGTGGCGATGTTGCAGGATTTCAATGTTCAAAACAATGAATCATGAAATAAATGCAAGGAGACTTAGGGAAAACAACTAGACCACCCAAAAAAAGCCTGTAACTCTCATCGTCTAGTGTCGGCTCTTTAATTGAGATAAAATGGTCTAAATCAGAAGAAAATATGAAAACTGTGAAAATAGGGAATATGAGTTCTCACCCAAATAGAATAAAATATAACCAGATTAATGATGCAAGCAAGGAAGAAAAGTTAGGAACATACCATTTTGGATCCAAAGCACCCAATAGTGAATCAAATGGTGCTAGAATAGAGGAGATCTAATGGAACCTAGGTGGGACATGGAGAAGGTCTTGTGTGCATGAATCCTATAGGGAGAGAGAAGGGATGGGAGGGGGGTTATATCCAATAATATTCCCTTCCTACCAATAAAAAAATTAACCATCATATTTACATGGTTTGTAAACATTACACACTATACAAAGCTTGAGATTTCCTCTCTTGGGGAAAACCCAATTCATGACATCTAGGGGGCATGGCCTACCCATTACACATAATGAATTTGATACATTCCATGTATTCTAAATATAAACCATGTATTTGGCTTGAATCCATCCTCCAACCCACCTACAACCTTTCCTTCCAAACGGAATCAGACTAGCCTAAGGGAACTGTTACCAGGTCTTATGTCAAAAGAGGAACATAACAAGGATTGAATGAAATATATACATAATTCACCTTACAAAAAATTCAGGACATTACAACATCCTCTCCATAAAATAACATATCCTCAATTTATCCTTCAAAGGGTAATAAAGATTCATCTGAGAAAAGTTCCAACCATTGAGTATGTATAACTGTCTCTCTCTACCAGGTCTCGTTCTGTACATGACTATGCTACCATGAAACTCATAATAGAGGAACCAAAATACCTCAGAGAACCTTCATTCTAAAATCAATGATCCAAATAGAATTCTCCTCAATGGACACATCTTCCCATAGCTCTATATCCTCAGGATCAAATGAATTAGATAGGTCAGAATGATAATGGTGAAGGTATGATACATGGAATATTTCATGCATGGATTAGTACCTCTAAGGTAACTGAAAATGATAGGATATAATTCTTAATTCTCCACAATATAAAGAGGATTTATGTAATGAGGTGATTGATTTCCCTATTTCTAAATCCATCTATGACCTAATCTCAGTGATACTTACAGAAAGACCCAATGTCCCACCATGAGCTCCAGAGGATGATGAAAATAATCAATATAATAATTCCAACTTGATTGTACTATATTCATAAATTTATGAATTAGTTTTAATTTCTAAAAAGTCTGTTAAAAGTGGTGAGGACCTAGTAGTGCTGCCTCACATACCTCTAACCGGTGTAGGGGTGAACTGCATGACCTACCATATAGGGATTCATATTGGGCCATATAAATCATTTTCTGAAAGCTTTAATTATATGAAAACTAGATGAGTGGTATATTTTTCTCCAAGGAAAAATCAAAATATAGGACACTTTCATGGATAGTGTACTCTAACAAATGTATCTAATGCTTTGATGTCCGTTTAGTCTAAGGTTGGTAAGATGTACTCAAGAGCTACTATAAACCTAGTGCCTTATATAACCCCTAGAAAAACCATGACATAAACTAGGAATATTAGTCCAATGAAATAGAATATGAAACACCATGAAGGTGTACAATCTCATGAATATAAATCCTCCCATACTCATCAACTAAGAAGGTCTCTCAGATATGTAGGAAGTGTACGAACTTGGTCAACCAATCGACAATCACCCACACTACATTACTACCTCGATGGGATCTCATAAAACCTGTAAAAAAATATCATAGTTACATTGTCCCATTCACACTCAGAAATAGATAGAAGATATAAAATTATAAAATTCCATTGGTGATTAGACTTCACCTATCAATATGTGGAGCACAGAGTGATAAAAATTTCAATATTATTTTTCATACCTATCCACCAATACTGATGATGTATGTCTCGGTACATCTTGAAAATACTAGGGTGAAATACCTAAATAGAGGCTTGAGATTCTCACATAAACTCTTCCAATTATGTATGGGGACACAGATACATCCATGGAGGTGAAAATTCTCATCCTCACTGATAACCCAACTTGTATATGGGAACTCACCTAAGACACTCTCCCTCAGGATGAGGCCTTCAGAATCTGAAAGCTATCTCATCCCTACCCATTCCATAAGTGAGGATATCACTATAAAAGATAACAAAAATTAATTCCCATGATATTCTTGAACCTACTCATATATCTCAAAAAATAGGGTTGTTGACATACACTCACTACTGTCCTCTTGGATAGATTGTTTCCACATCTTCTGACTTAGGATGTCGACTTCTAAATTTCCATTTCTGAGTATAAAAGCAAGCTCAAATTCGAATGACTAAAGGTATTTTACCCACCCACATTTGGTAAAATTCAAGGCATACTATGTAGAGAAATTTTTCTGACTTTTTTGATCTGTGTAAACAATGAACCATTCACCCAATAGGTAATGCCTCAAATAATGTAAATCATAAACCACGACTGCTAGATCAATGTCATGCATTGGGTAATTTCACTCATGAGGTCTCAATTAGCATGAAACATATGCTACAACTTAATATACCTTTATCATAACTTCTATTAGACTGATTCTTGTAGTGTCAAAATAAACTATATAATGTCTTTCCAGATCTAATTGAATTAAAATCAATACTGAAGTCAGTCTCTCTTTCAACTCCTAAAAGGATGTATCATAATCTTTGGACAAGACGAACTTCACACCCTTTTTAGTCAACCCCATAAGAGGCACTTACAGTAATGAGAAGTCCTAAATAAAATTTCTGTAAAATCCAGTAATCCCCAATAAACTGCTTATATTAAATAATTTTTTGGGTTATTCCCAGGAAACTAAAATTCTCAACTTCTATGGGTCAACAAATACTCCAACCTCTGAAATGTTATGACATAGGAAGTGAAACATATCAATACAAAGTAGAATTTAGTGATATGAGTATATAGGTGGTTCTCTCTTAGTGTATTTCGAATGATCTAATGATTTTTGGAGTGGTCGTGTCCTATAAGAGAATACACCAAGATATCATTCATGAATACTACAACAAATTATTATAGATATAGGTAGAAAACATGATTCTTCAGAGCTATGGAAACTACTATAACATTTTAAAGGATGAAAAACATAACCCATCACTCATACAAGTAGTACATACTTTAGAATACTATACATGTTATATTAGATGGTCTCATACACACATGATGGTAGCCCAACCAAAAATTGATATTAGAGAAATTTTTCACTCTTCGATGCTAGTCAAAGAGGTCATATATACGAGGAAGTGGTTATCGGTTCTCAACTATAATCTAGTTCAACTAGTGGTAATCCACACACAAATTGAGGGTACAATTCTCATTTTTTGTGAAAAGGACTGGTGAACCCCATAAAAAAGTATTGGGTCTTATAAAACCCTTTCCCACTAGGTATTCAAACTATTTATTAAGTTACTAGATCTATTTAGGTATCATTCTATAAAGAAGAATGGACACTAGTGCTACTCCTAGAACTAGCACAATGGTTAAATCCACCTATCTCATAGGAGGTAAACCAAATAATTTTTCAGGTAAGATGTCCTTGAATTGATTCACCACATGAAGGAACTCTATATACTGCATTCCCTGATAATTTATAAAGATACTGACCATCAAGGTTGTCACTCTACTCAAATAATGATTCTTGGGTACAACTTGACTTTCTTGGAAATCCCATTTAGACTTATTTATAAAAATTCCATCCTCATGTAATGAAAAGTAAACCCTCTGGTGATAAAAAATAAATACAGGTGTGGTATAGAACCAACAAGTCCTTCTCGAGAAAGAAATTGAAGACATTCATCTCATAGAAATAGAAATTCCAGAAGAATAAGTACTAACCTATCTCAAGGGGAAGTCCTTTCACTGGAATATAATCTCATATAAAACCCCTAATGGTGTGTTAAGAGTCATGATTCCATATAAGTACTCCATATTTAGGCCTAGACTTTCCATAATCCCTCGTGGTATAAAAGAGTGAAAATAACTTATATCAAACACGATAGAAACTAAAGTAGAGGCTACTATAGGAATAATTCAGAATGTAGAAGTCCATAGACTCTACTCTTTAGGTGTTGGATGCACTACATATATATGGACCGATCTGGAGCCTTGGGATGGAACCAGACTAACTTGGGTAAGTCTGATCTGATGGTGCCGAACACTAGAGGTCTAACTACCTTGGACTTAAGAAACTCTTTTTCTTAATCAGATGGTGGTAGAAAATCTCCCATCCTACCACAGAGCTACATATCCCATTCCCAAATGTGGTGTTAGTACAAATCCATTCTCACTAGGCACTAGCGGGAAAGTTCGATAGAACACTGTAGGTGAACCATCCAAACACAATCTCAACACTCGATCAGTTTCATAATACACTAGGGCTTCTCATAGACTTCCTTATCACACTAGTGACACACCACATAGATTTAGGTATGTGTCATCTGGCTAAAACTACCCCCATGAGAACCCTCAAAATGATGTTACCTACTAATGGACAAACTGTCACCCTGTCTCGAGGCCGAACTACCATAGATCACAATACCAACTTCCCTAAGGTTACAATCTATAATTAGGGAATGGTTCACTCTCTCTAAAATAGTTTTCATATAGAACACATTTACCTATGATAATATTGCATATAGAAGCCCATCCTCAAATTGTCTCACAGTCATTATCCCGTCATTGGTAAGAGTCGCTGTGAAGTTCTAAATCTCGATAAAATAAGAAAAATAATCTATCATGGACATGGAGACCTATTGTAATTGAAAAAAACATCTTACCCTAACCAGTATGATGGTCTGTAAAATTAATTAGTCATTAATGGTTATCTAGAAGCCGACCCCGATCATACCCTGATCATGTCTAACCTCAATGATGACATCCCACAAAATTTTAGAAGAATCATTAATTAAACAGATCACAAGATTTAGTCTCTAATCTAGAGTCATCTCCAAATGATCAAATTTTTAAAGCATGTCTTTGATCCATTAATTTTTATCCTGATGAACTGCATCCCCTGAAAAGGCTGGAGAATGATGATGCTAGAATTACCCCATCAATTCTGCTATAGTATGGTAAGGTCACATAATTCTCTATCATGACTTCCTAAAAAATAAGGATCTATCCCAAAATTCAGCATCATCTCTTAACAAAGGATCAATAGGGGGTTCCCCTCATGGAACTATTGGATGTAAAACTAGAGGATTAGGTCTCACTACCTCTAGAGAATGGTTTTCACATACATACTAGAATATGACTTGAGGATGTAATGGTGGAATAAGTATAAAATTACCAAATGCATGTTTCAAATATGATTTAGAAAAAACATGAAACAATGAAAGATGGAAAGGATATCTACAATGAATTCCTATAAAAAATTATACCTCTCTTACAGATCCTTAATCAAGGTATTATTGATAATAAATATCAAAATAGACCATAGGAGATGCTTCCTACTTCCCACTACTAAGGTCAGGTTAGGGTCAAGGTCTCACATAACACAACACTGGTTTTAGTAAATAGAGTGTCTATTGAAAGGTAAATTAGAAAAAACACTTTTCCTTAAAATTGGAATCACCATTTTTTGGTGACCATTTCATTTTCAAGTTTACATTTATTTATTTTCCTTATTATTTATATTCATACATATATCACAATCTATTTAGATGTATCACCATTCCCAATTTATAAATTCCATACCTTTTATAAATTATAATTGGTACATCATGTAACTACAACCTGACGTTTACATCTAGTATCAGGATGTAAGAAGTCATGTATATAAATTTGATTCAATGAACCACCATTCCAAATCTATATAAGTACTAGCTTCATAAATTAAAATGGGAATTCATATAATTAAATCAACTAATGTTTCAGTCCATAGAACCAATGGTTCGTAGATCAAATTCCACATAATTAGTTAATTAATGTTCCATCATCAATAAATATACGAAAACAATATTTATATTAATGTAGACACATTAATTACTCTAATTATATGATGCATTCAAGAAACGTCATCACATTCCATTATATAACAACCCATGCACTAACCATATGTAGCAAAAAAAATCACACAGAAAGTGAACATGGAATGTTAAAATGTATGTCTTATAAGTTTTAATGTGGATATAATTATCCATGTGATGATATCTTCTTGTAGTATTAGGACAAGGTAATAAATCCATAACAATAATAATATCAATAATAATAACATAAAAGTATGTTCATCACCCGATAGTGAAATCAGTACAACTATAAGAGGCATAAACAAAAACAACAATAACCCATCCCATATAATTTGGGTTTCCCCTATATGTGGGTTATCCACTCCCAAGAACATGATCACTACAAAATTATAATATATCCTAGTCACATTTTTTAAAAATCAAATACTAACACAAATGGAGAAAGGGTGCTCTAATACCACTTTGTAGTGTCCCACCCCGAAAACAACCAAGCGCTACCACTAGATGGTCAGCCATATGACCTCAAGCACACCTCCACATATTATAGTGGCTTCCAACATGTGGTGAGGGAATAGGGTGTGTCCATCAAGATAATATTCCCTCACGAGTCAGTGTGTAGCACAATAGAAAATAATAAATGTAAATAGTGTAAGCAGTAATAAATAAGTAGTATCAGAAATATAAAAATAATAAATAATCCTATTTAAATATCCAAAATCTAAATCATAAATAGATAAAAAATGATGATTATCATGTAATGTAGATAAAAAATGAGTTACATAGGGTACACGGGAAACATGCATATACCACATGGTATACAAGACATATAGAAAGACAAAAAGATTCCTCAACTAGAATTACGAGCATAGGCTTAGTCCTCTTCTCCCATACTCAATGCTATTACTAAAAACCAAGAATCAAAAGATGGATTCTTCCCTATGTATATACCTGAAATCACGAAGTCTTATCAAGTACCAAGGGAGGCTCAAGTAATTTGTGATATATACACAGTAGGAAACCACCAATGGAGTCTAGAAAAATCTATTCAATGCATATAAAATGTGCAGTTTACTGGTATATAATAAAATTAATGAAATAAATAAATTAATATTGTTGGTATGGGTTCCTCATGGATACCCAATTGATATTAATTTCATCAGCCTAAGATAGATGTCTTTGAACCAAGGTGAACCTGTACAAATATGATATGGGTTTAATGAAAATAATTAATCATAAATTTGGTATCTTGAGAGGGAAAAAACATAAGCATGTGATTTGTCTTGGAAAACACATCCCTATATAATAGTCATGGATTATTTTTCTTTAATATAGGTGTCACAATTAGAATTTAATTAGAGGAACCCTAATCCCATCCATGGTGATCTGAAAAGGAATCGAAAGTATTTATCCAAGGCCATTATAAATACCTAAAAACATAAGAGTGTGTCCATGGAAATACATAACTGGAATCCCATGTATCACTCTTGGAAGATAAGAACCTTTGAGACTATCCCTGGTATCTTTCATTGGGGTCTAAGTATCACTCTTGGCATGATATAATCATGTTACTACCAAGCCCGTCCATGGGATATCCCTTAGAGAACCGATATCACTCATAAGAATATAGATAATCCACCTAGTGAGCACATCCAAATCATTCCAAGTATCATTCCCAACATATTTACAAATAATTTTGAAATTTTAAGTATAAGGAATGATTATCCCACCCATGGAATCCTCAAATCATGACCATTTTATCTCCCTTAGCATGGTGTGAATGTATGTTTATCTATCAAAAGATAATATCATTTAATAAGGAATTAACACCATAAAAATTTATCCTTATTTTTAAATTCATTTAATTTATGTAATTCAATTATTTCATAAGCCTAAATCCCTAACACATGGCCAATAATTTTCCTTAATTCAATTTATATTCCAAAGGTAATATTTATTACTAGGAAAGAACACACCTCAAAAGGTGGATTAAACATTCAAAGAAAAGGTGAATCTAATACCTTATGGAAATGAATACACATAGAGGTGGCCAATGTTGAGGCAATCAAACAATCATGTTAATTAACCATTATCAACGACCATATTAAGTTAGGAAGAAATTTTAATTTAATTGAAGATACTTTATGGAGGTGACACCGGAGGAGTCCGATGCACAGAACAACAATTCATGATATATATTTAATGAGACTTATTGAAAAAAACTGGACCCCCAACATTAATCATGTAAAACTATATTCGTTTAGGTTAATCCCTTTAATCGAGATCAAATAAGAGAAATTAGACGAATATACAAAAACCCTGAAAATAAGAAATATTATAAGATCCTAGGATTTCATATTTGGTATGTATAATTTATTTTTATTTTTATTTTAAATTCTTAATTATGGCCTAATGAGGATAACCTTTGTGGTCATGGGTGTTACAAAGGTGTCTGGTTATCTTTTCAGATCCCAAAACCATGATATTTGAAAAATAATATGGACCAGAGGGTTAGTAGAAACAAATATGGATAATGCACACTGTTACTACTAAACATGTTAGGCTAGACAGTGGGATTCAGGAGCCCACACAGTTGGAGGAAAACATGTGGATGGAGGAACACACCCATTTGTTTCATCTAAAATATTTAGAAAATCCTTATCATATGGTTAACACACACTATTGAAAACTATGGACAATGACCATGCAGGTGCCTCTTTAGCATAGAAGAGGGTGCACTGTTGGTACATGGTTTGGACAACCGTGAAACCACCCCGTGCGACCTTTTATTTTGAGGTAAAATGAGCATTTTCCCCTTAAATTATATTATAACATAAAATAGATTTCATTATTCTTCTTCATTGGACAACATCATCTGTGGAGCTCTCTTAAAGCCAAATTGTAAGATTTTCCACCAATTCTCTATCCAAACTCGAAATCAAGCACCTTTAGTCTCATTAGATTTGGGCTGATGAGTACAAAATTCCTTTTGTTCCATTATTCAATTTACTTCAGATCTATGGAGTTATTTAGGAGAAAACTAATATGATCTACTTTCAGGGGTTTCATTTGTTCTTTATTTTTCTCCTAATCTAATTCAAATGAATATCTAATACTATATGAGCACTCTACTACAAACCAACAGTATTTGGTCTATAAGTTTCTTGAGTGGTTTGTATTTATAGATCAAGTTTTTATTTTTCTAGCCATCTAAATTTATGGACATTCCCCAAAAATGAGTTGAATAATTAAATTTAATATAATAAAACATATCAGGGAGGCATGCTAGATCCTTGAGACTTTTTTGTGGTTGTTTCCCCAACAAGGACACCCATTGGGTGTGCCTTTAGGAATTCATTTTTATATACCACCAATGGGGTGAGTTTTATGATTTCATAGTTAGAGGAACCCCATAATGAACTAAATTGTTTTGATTTGATTAATTAGGAGATGGTGATACCTCCTTTTCTATATGTTGACATGCTATTCCTTACTTTAATTTATTGAATGGTTTATATGTATTTGTATATGAGTGGGTAAAATCACGGAACTTGAAGCTTTGTGAATTGATTAATGGAATGAGATGTGAATTGAAATGGTTGTGGATGCCTTGGTTAGTAAACCATGGGTCTTGATTCCATTTAGATATCATTGACATTTAAACCATGGGTCTTGATTTATAATAGAAGATACTTTGGACCCCTATGATTCTTGGTTCATGATTCCATAGGATTCAAAGGGAATTTCTACCCCTTGGATTTGGATTGATAGACTCACATTTGGATGTGATCCATTGACTAGATACTTATACTACCCAATGTCGTTACTGAGTTACAATTGACATTATAGTGGGACTCAATGGGGATTCATTGGTCTCTTATACATTGGATATGGCCTTTTTGGGTCTGAAACCTCTGATTATACGACACGACCATGGTAAATGCGACACTTCTAATTATACAGCTCGACCATGTTAAATTGTGATACTTCTTATTATACGGTGCGACCATGATGGATGTGACATACAAGTTATATGACAAGGACATGGATGATATGACATATTTATCATACGGAATGGTTCGGGTGTTTAATTCCTTTTTCATATTAGCCATCTTATGATAGGAGCTTGGAAATTGTTTTGAAGGGATCCTTGTATGGTTGTACAAGATCACATGTTTGTTTACTTTTTCCATGGGAACATTAATTTCTGTACTATCATACCTGATCTATTATAAACTCTGATTTAGCTTGTACTGCACAACCATAATTTTTTACAGACACTTTGGGTGGTAACCTACTAGGATTGTATCCCACACCCTGTTTGGGAAACCATTGGGTATGTGGACAGACTTTATAGATGTAGGTTGGGATTGGAGAATCCCCCCATAGATTAATGATTGAATTTGTGCCATGCTTAGAAAAAGGGGAGCATGGGACCAAGATGAGGCTCCTAATACTGGATCGGATAGTTATTGGTATTTTTGGTATTTTGTTACATGTATCATGCTAATTCCTATATACATGTTTTTTCAGATTTATAGAAACATTTCATGATCATATTTTTATTTGATATTACTTCTAGCATTGACATATATATATATATATAAGTATTTTGGATATTTATCTATTGTATGATTAATTTACTACTTTATCTATTGATTTGTATGTTCTCCATCGGTATTCTAAACTTTGAAAAGAGGTAATAGTCGCCCCACAGACACTCCAAAGGCTCTCACTACTAGTCATAAGCCTCTAGCATTTGGAGAGATGTGCCTGAGGTCATGTAGCCAACTAGGCTCGGGGCACAGTTTAGTGGAATCTGAGCCCATTAATTTAGAAAGTGGTATCAGAGAAGTTATTTTTTTAATTACTATTTATATACAATATAAAGGATATTAGGATGAATTGGAATTTGGTAATGAGTTATTCATAGGTTTACCTAACCCACATGCAGGAAAAATGAAAATCACCTTGAATAGAAATTTCTTCTTTCTAGATTTTGGGTAATATAATTGATTTGATTCCACCATTGGGTGATGTATTTTAATTGTAATTTTATCATTAATATGATTAAGTGTTATATATTTTTACAGCCTGATGATATTAGGGTGCTCCATCTCATTAATCATTATAGGTACTTGCTAGAGTTTAAATGACAAGCATTATTCCATGCCATATAGGGTGAATTACTTGACTTCATGAATTTGTGATATGTAACTTGTGTGATATTCCTACTTTTTTTATAGATATTTTTTGCAGGTAATTTGAAAACATGGTTGGTACATAGAGTTACTATGGTAACCTAAGTAGGGTTTTATTGATTAGGATACAATAGACAACCTATGTAACAGCCCGAGATTTTATGAAAAATATTCTTTTTTATTTCACTAATGTCTTGTGTTGTACGCTACACCAAAAGGAGCTTGCACAACACGCATCATTGACTTGCCTTTCATTACACGCAATCACAACCTTCCTCGATAGCGTGTGTGGTACGTAATACTGAGTTTCACGAAACAATGATATGATATTAAAATATTATTGAAACTAGCCGTTATGAATAGTAATAACTACTTTTTAAATTTTAGAAATTTTAACTCTCAAAATGGACTTCATTTTTGGATTCGGAGTATCGAATTTAGCCTAAGGTTAAATTTTGGTACTTTTCGGATAACTTTCATATTATGATGAATAGTGAAAATTACTAAATTGTAATTAAAAACAACTTTTTTAATCGAAATAATTAATAGTGATAAATCAATAATTTGAGTGGTTTTAAAGTATATTTAGAATATATTTTTACAATTTAATACAATGTTGGTCATTGGATGTAATTTCACATTTAAACCAGTTATAAACAAGTGTCAATCTTTTGATAGTTATTATCTCTTAAAAACACGCTATTTGTTGTAACAGCGGAAATTAATTATAAAATTAATTAATGCAACTTATATGTTTGGAATTTTGTAAAATAGAAATCATTTTTGAATTCGGAATATCAATTATAGCCTAGGGTGAAATTTTGGTACTTTTCTGAAAACTTTCAATTTTTGATGAATAGTGAAACCACTAAGTGGTAGGTTAAAAACTGAATTTTGCATAAAACTTAATTTTACCGCTTCTGTGAATGGAATTTCGAAAATCCGAGAGACACGGTTAATATCAAGGACTAAAATGTGGTTCAATGAGATGAAAATAATTTTTGGTGAATAGTAACTTTTTACTTTTTTTTACCGCGGTTAATAGTAAATAGGGTAACTAAGGGTAAATATGATATTAATATTACCCTAAAACATGTCCTAATTCTATTGGACAAGTGTAATTCGACCAAAAACAAACTTAGGAATAACATATGACCATTTAGGCCCACTTGGATTAGATTAGGACATTTATTATTAATTTATTTAAAGAAAGGTTAAAATAGTTAAAATCAAAGTTTAATAAGTAAATCATTTTTAATATGGGGTTATACATAAGATAAATTCTATTGTAAATTTTCATTAGAAAGCTAAAAAGATTTAATACATGATGGTATTTTATTTGTAATTTTTAGAAGTCAAATAATTTAATTTATTTATGACACAAAGATGATGCAGTAATTATCTTGTTAATGAAATATTGACATAATTGATGTTATAAACACAAAAATAAATGTAATTTGAGACTTTTTATGAATTAAACTAATTTTCTAGGTTACTATGATATATTAGTGTTGATTTAATCAACTTGTTTCGAACATATAATTCTGTTATGACTTTCACAAAAATCATGTATCAAATAGTGTCAAAATTGACACAAAATAGTTTTTAAATCAAATATTATATTATTAATTGTTATTTTATTCCTAAAAATCTAAGGTTCGGCCAAATGACTTAGATAAGGATATATGTATTAATAATATACAATTTGGGGTTCGTTTGGCATGTTATAGTAAGTGTATTAACCATATAGTGGAAGAAAACAAAAAGACACGGTAAAAGTTAAATTAATTAACTTAGAGTTAAATCTAATTGATAAGGTTAAAATAATACCCTAAACTTGTCTAAATCTTATTGGTTGATAGGATTTCGACCCATCCCCACTTTAGCTTCGAAATAAGACCCTTTGGAACCATTATAAACCGATTTTGACTTTAATATAAAATAATATTTTGAGATATTCCTAAGGTGCCCCTCTCCTCCCCTATAAAAGGACATCTCCTCCCCCTCCTCCTCACACAAATTTGAGCACTCAAGCTCGGCCAACCCCTGCCAATTTCTCCTCTCCACTTCCCTAGCAACATTCTAGAGGTTCTGGTCTTCCTCAAAGACCAATTTTAGTGCCCTAAGAGGAGGTCTCAAAGAGGCACTTCAAAGAAGAGGTAATTACCGTTACCAATTCTTTCATCTTTATTTCTTCTTCCACTTCTTCTTCTTAGGTTGTTTCATTATGAAGTAATAACATCAGTATCACTCATATACTGATATGTTATTATAATTATGAAACCACCATATTTCACCATCTATCCATCCTACGGAAAAAGAAATCACCGCACGTGCGTACGTACGGAATACCGTCTCCACGCCGTGGTGTAATCTATTTTCCACCACCACCTTACATGGATGGGTATAATGGTGTAAAGAATAACTATACATAGTTATTACAACATCATATTGATTCTGATATATTGTATAATCCACTCCAATTAAATTCAATATTTATAGAAATGATATCATCGCTCGTGCGTACGTACGGAATACCGTCTCCACGACGCGATGAGATTCATTCTCCATGTTAACCATTTAAGAATGATTATAATGTATATATAAGAAATAATAATGAAATATATGACATTATAAATCTACTGGATTTATATATATATATACATATGTATGTCATCTACTTACTTCCATTTCAAGACAATAAGGAAAGGAAAACAGCGTTCATGCGTACGTACGGACTACCGTCTCCATGAACGGTGTTTTTCATTTTATTTATCTACCTATTATATATATATATATACTGAATATATATGATATATAAATCATATTTTATATTATGGAAGTAAGTAAATCATGATATAAGTAATAATTATGTCAAGAACAACAAGTCAAAACACCTACGATAAATGAAACGATTTTACCCAAAACGCTTCTTTAACATGGAATTTACAAAAGAACGGGTAATATAATATCATAAGTGAACCATATATGATATCATAACAATGAATATGATTCTGTAATAAGTCAATAACATGATTTAAATCATTATACAGGAGGTTCGGACAGTTACAAAGCAAGTCGGACCTAAGGTAAGGGAAATATCACAATCTCATTTTTATCCGAGATTGTTTATTCGTAAGTATTTACTAGGGTGTATTTTATCATCCACATCCATGTTTCATCAATATGTAATACTATTTCCATCCACCTACAATTGTTTAAATCCATTTTTTCCCTTCGGTGAGTTTTTAGTAATATCTATGAAATGAATCTTTTGTCATACGAGGTACTTTTTGACTTTTCCGACAAAAGTACGAAGAATGTTTTTTTTAACTTATACGAAATGAATGGATTTTTAAAACATTATTTCCAAGAAGCTTCCTTTACAAGTTCTCAAGTTTATTTTTAATCAACTTCTTTTATTTTAAATTGGTATGACATGTTATGAAAGGAAAAATGTTTTTGAAGAAGAAAGGATATTTTCCTCAAGAATGAAGTTCAAGTGTTTTATCAAAATTATTTTCCATCTAAGATAATAAAGGGTTCTGTTTTTATCCCTATTATTACATTGATTTGATCATGTTGTGATGGAATTATTTTTATGAATTCCTTTATCTTATATGAATTGATTTATGATGTCATGATGTTTCAAGAATCCCATTTTTGTTACATGTGTTATGCGATGATGTATGTTTTATGATTATGTGGCACACATAAGAAAGGATTCATTATAAGATGGGTGGGACCTATATCTCCCTCCAATGCATTGGGTAAAGATTTTATATTTCATGAGATAGACATGGCTGGAATGGTAGGTTATACCGGTTCAGTGAAACAGGACTGAAACGAGGATTACTCGATTCAGAAAGGGACTTTGTCCACTAAGATAGTCTTGGCAATGAGTCTTGACTAACAAGAAATGATTCTCTATGATTATGTGTGTATGCCACAATGAGTAATGTCTTAAGTTATGGTTTCATTTTCTCTACTATGATTTATCCCATGTTATGAAATTATGCTCTCTTTTGCAGGTTAAGATTTCCAAAAATGTTATGTTCTTATGAAAATTATGTGATTGATATTTCTTTTGTTTACCCTTACTGAGCATTTGAGCTCACCCTTTTATGTTTTCTTTTCCCCAGGATATAAAGAAAGGTTTTAGGTAAAAAAAAAGGAAGATCTTTATGGGAGATTTTGAAGATCTTTCACCAGGATTAGAAGATTACGTTCCGAGTTTCCAAAGACACTAAACTATTACGATCCTTGTGTGTGTGTTTTTGTTTTGTACTAAGTATTCCGCAAAAGTAATGTAATGTCAATGTACGTCAGGCTTCGGGTCTCTACAGTTGGTATCAGAGGAAAGGTTTAGTCAACCTTTGGAAACTAGGACGCGAAAACGTTAGTAAGATCCCTAGAGATATTTCTAAGGTATGTCTAGGGATGCCCCTAAGGATAAGTATACGCATAGGATATAGTTCTAGAACTATGGTAACGATATTAGATTAAACCAAAGATGATAGATATTTAAGTTACTCCCCCTTTATTACGATTTTTGCATCTAACACTATTCTGTTTGGGTTTTAGAAAATGGCTGGAAACAAGATGATTCACAATAATGGAGGATATGATGGACAATGGAATGATATTCTTCTTGAGCAACCAAATGAAATGGTATTTGGATGTCCAAACATCATTATTATGCCGAATCAGCAATCTCACAACATGATCAATAAAGTAAAATTTGGTAAGTTTCCTGACTCGACTAATAAGAGAAAGATGGAGTTCCATGATGATCATAGAGGAAAGAAAGTTCAATTTCCCCTATGTAAATCATGTGGGAAGAAGCATCAAGGAGAATGTTTCAAGGGAACTGGAAGATGCTTTGGGTGTGGAAAAGAAGGACACAAAGCAAGTAAGTGCAAAGGAAAAGGGTCGGTTAACACCATGGATGAGGATAATGGTATTGCTATGACATCAAAAATGGTTAAGTGTTTTAAATGTGGAATGTATGGGAATTATGCAAACAAATGCCCTAAGGGAAAGACTCATGAAGAGAATCAGTATGGTCATATGGGTAGTATTTATGTGGATGATGATGAAGAGACTACAAATGATATGTGAGATAAAAGAATAGTTGAAGCTCGTTCAATGGTTTAAGAATGTTGTGGAATGATTACATGTTTATCATGTGTAATGTTGTATACGAAATCTCATGGTACTATGGAATAAAGAGACATCTGAGGATTGTTACACTGTTGTCTTTCCTTGAGTTATGAAAGTGTACCACTATCCATGAAAGGTTATTCAGATATTTTTGGAATGTAGATGATATGCGCATAATGAAGGGATAAGGAGAAAATTAAATGTTTGATAGTATTCCTGAGCTCATGATTGATATAAGAACTAAGTGATATCATGGTTTGAGTATATAGAATTTTGAGGATTTTGGTATGTGGAAAGTGTTAACTTTTAACTGCACTCATGTTTTCACTAAGGTATTCAAGAGAATACACGATTAAGGACTTTGAATGTTTGGAATGTGACCAACAAGACATATCTTATGATATGTGTGGATCAACGACAGTATTAAATCTCTGGTGATCGTTGTCACTATATTATGAGAATGGACTGCAGTATTATGTATAAGCCTAAAGATTAGACTGGATTATGTTGGACATAAGTTAGTATTGTTTAAGGATAGAAGATTTTCGATATTATTGATGGGATGTTATAGTAACGTAGTTTTAGAAAAAGGGACAACCTGCAGGACGGGCGACAGCCCATCGCTTCGGACAAGGCTGTAGGAATCGAACCCACAACCGAAGTGCGACTGGCCTTTATCGCCTACCACTGACCTACAGGAAGTCTCTGTTTAGTAGAAACTAGTTTTATTATATTAAGCAGTATGATATATGATGTATAAGTCCATTTTAGGAACTATATATGATTAATCTCACTATATAATGACTTATGTATATTTAATAACTTTTGCTTACCTTTTGTTTGAGACAGATGGAATGACCCGTCATTCTATCACATGATCTGCTAACACTTCACGAATAACAAATTCAACTTCATTTATTTAAGAGATGAAGTAGAAATTGTTCAAGGCACGAACAAAAGTGAGATTGTACCAAAATAAAGTAAGTATTTATTCTAAGAAAATTTTCATCTTTAGGGAAATGATCTTGAAAACCAAAAATGTTGTCCTAGTGATCTTATACCTGATGAATCAGATGGTACCTTATATCATCACAAATCTATGGATTTGTGATTACTAGATTTTCCATAGCCATGTTCTCTACCACTCTCCATCAGAATATGATGGTTAGATTTCTCTTCCATATCCATATTTTCACCTATGTGGAAACCCAATGATTAGTTTATTTGGGTAATCGTTACATTTCATACTTTAGTTTTTAAAGCCAAGTTTTGGTATTCCCTTTTTACGATGTGGGTTTCTATTAAAGAAACTTTCGAATAGTAAACCATTTATAACCCCGACGAATTTCGGGGGCGAAATTCATTTTAAGGGGGGTAGAATGTAACAACCCGAGATTTTATGAAAAATATTCTTTTTTATTTCACTAATGTCTTGTGTTGTATGCTACACCAAAAGGAGCTTGCACAACACGCATCATTGACTTGCCTTGCATTACACGCAATCACAACCTTCCTCGATAGCGTGTGTGGTACGTAATACTGAGTTTCACGAAACAATGATATGCTATTAAAATATTATTGAAACTAGCCGTTATGAATAGTAATAACTACTTTTTAAATTTTAGAAATTTTAACTCTCAAAATGGACTTCATTTTTGGATTCGGAGTATCGAATTTAGCCTAAGGTTAAATTTTGGTACTTTTCGGATAACTTTCATATTATGATGAATAGTAAAAATTACTAAATTGTAATTAAAAACAACTTTTTTAATCGAAATAATTAATAGTGATAAATCATTAATTTGAGTGGTTTTAAAGTATATTTAGAATATATTTTTACAATTTAATACAATGTTGGTCATTGGATGTAATTTCACATTTAAACCAGTTATAAACAAGTGTCAATCTTTTGATAGTTATTATCTCTTAAAAACACGCTATTTGTTGTAACAGCGGAAATTAATTATAAAATTAATTAATGC
Organism: Viscum album; assembly: GCA_963277665.1. NCBI lineage: Eukaryota > Viridiplantae > Streptophyta > Magnoliopsida > Santalales > Viscaceae > Viscum > Viscum album. The sequence goes on along the minus strand of OY728156.1, from coordinate 1,465,938,462 downwards.
AACTTATATGTTTGGAATTTTGTAAAATAGAAATCATTTTTGAATTCGGAATATCAATTATAGCCTAGGGTGAAATTTTGGTACTTTTCTGAAAACTTTCAATTTTTGATGAATAGTGAAACCACTAAGTGGTAGGTTAAAAACTGAATTTTGCATAAAACTTAATTTTACCGCTTCTGTGAATGGAATTTCGAAAATCCGAGAGACACGGTTAATATCAAGGACTAAAATGTGGTTCAATGAGATGAAAATAATTTTTGGTGAATAGTAACTTTTTACTTTTTTTTACCGCGGTTAATAGTAAATAGGGTAACTAAGGGTAAATATGATATTAATATTACCCTAACACATGTCCTAATTCTATTGGACAAGTGTAATTCGACCAAAAACAAACTTAGGAATAAAATATGACCATTTAGGCCCACTTGGATTAGATTAGGACATTTATTATTAATTTATTTAAAGAAAGGTTAAAATAGTTAAAATCAAAGTTTAATAAGTAAATCATTTTTAATATGGGGTTATACATAAGATAAATTAGATTGTAAATATTCATTAGAAAGCTAAAAAGATTTAATACATGATGTTATTTTATTTGTAATTTTTAGAAGTCAAATATTTTAATTTATTTATGACACAAAGATGATGCAGTAATTATCTTGTTAATGAAATATTGACATAATTGATGTTATAAACACAAAAATAAATGTAATTTGAGACTTTTTATGAATTAAACTAATTTTCTAGGTTACTATGATATATTAGTGTTGATTTAATCAACTTGTTTCGAACATATAATTCTGTTATGACTTTCACAAAAATCATGTATCAAATAGTGTCAAAATTGACACAAAATAGTTTTTAAATCAAATATTATATTATTAATTGTTATTTTATTCCTAAAAATCTAAGGTTCGGCCAAATGACTTAGATAAGGATATATGTATTAATAAAATACAATTTGGGGTTCGTTTGGCATGTTATAGTAAGTGTATTAACCATATAGTGGAAGAAAACAAAAAGACACGGTAAAAGTTAAATTAATTAACTTAGAGTTAAATCTAATTGATAAGGTTAAAATAATACCCTAAACTTGTCTAAATCTTATTGGTTGATATAATTTCGACCCATCCCCACTTTACCTTCGAAATAAGACCCTTTGGAACCATTATAAACCGATTTTGACTTTAATATAAAATAATATTTTGAGATATTCCTAAGGTGCCCCTCTCCTCCCCTATAAAAGGACATCTCCTCCCCCTCCTCCTCACACAAATTTGAGCACTCAAGCTCGGCCAACCCCTGCCAATTTCTCCTCTCCACTTCCCTAGCAACATTCTAGAGGTTCTGGTCTTCCTCAAAGACCAATTTTAGTGCCCTAAGAGGAGGTCTCAAAGAGGCACTTCAAAGAAGAGGTAATTACCGTTACCAATTCTTTCATCTTTATTTCTTCTTCCACTTCTTCTTCTTAGGTTGTTTCATTATGAAGTAATAACATCAGTATCACTCATATACTGATATGTTATTATAAGTATGAAACAACCCTATTTCACCATCTATCCATCCTACGGAAAAAGAAATCACCGCACGTGCGTACGTACGGAATACCGTCTCCACGCCGTGGTGTAATCTATTTTCCACCACCACCTTACATGGATGGGTATAATGGTGTAAATAATAACTATACATAGTTATTACAACATCATATTGATTCTGATATATTGTATAATCCACTCCAATTCAATTCAATATTTATAGAAATGATATCATCGCTCGTGCGTACGTACGGAATACCGTCTCCACGACGCGATGAGATTCATTCTCCATGTTAACCATTTAAGAATGATTATAATGTATATATAAGAAATAATAATGAAATATATGACATTATAAAGCTACTGGATTTATATATATATATACATATGTATGTCATCTACTTACTTCAATTTCAAGACAATAAGGAAAGGAAAACAGCGTTCATGCGTACGTACGGACTACCGTCTCCATGAACGGTGTTTTTCATTTTATTTATCTACCTATTATATATATATATACTGAATATATATGATATATAAATCATATTTTATATTCTGGAAGTAAGTAAATCATGATATAAGTAATAATGATGTCAAGAACAACAAGTCAAAACACCTACGATAAATGAAACGATTTTACCCAAAACGCTTCTTTAACATGGAATTTACAAAAGAACGGGTAATATAATATCATAAGTGAACCATATATGATATCATAACAATGAATATGATTCTGTAATAAGTCAATAACATGATTTAAATCATTATACAGGAGGTTCGGACAGTTACAAAGCAAGTCGGACCTAAGGTAAGGGAAATATCACAATCTCATTTTTATCCGAGATTGTTTATTCGTAAGTATTTACTGGGGTGTATTTTATCATCCACATACATGTTTCATCAATATGTAATATTATTTCCATCCACCTACAATTGTTTAAATCCATTTTTTCCCTTCGGTGAGTTTTTAGTAATATCTATGAAAGGAATCTTTTGTCATACGAGGTACTTTTTGACTTTTCCGACAAAAGTACGAAGAATGTTTTTTTTAACTTATACGAAATGAATGGATTTTTAAAACATTATTTCCAAGAAGCTTCCTTTACAAGTTCTCAAGTTTATTTTTAATCAACTTCTTTTATTTTAAATTGGTATGACATGTTATGAAAGGAAAAATCTTTTTGAAGAAGAAAGGATATTTTCCTCAAGAATGGAGTTCAAGTGTTTTATCAAAATTATTTTCCATCTAAGATAATAAAGGGTTCTGTTTTTATCCCTATTATTACATTGATTTGATCATGTTGTGATGGAATTATTTTTATGAATTCCTTTATCTTATATGAATTGATTTATGATGTCATGATGTTTCAAGAATCCCATTTTTGTTACATGTGTTATGAGATGATGTATGTTTTATGATTATGTGGCACACATAAGAAAGGATTCATTATAAGATGGGTGGGACCTATATCTCCCTCCAATGCATTGGGTAAAGATTTTATATCTCATGAGATAGACATGGCTGGAATGGTAGGTTATACCGGTTCAGTGAAACAGGACTGAAACGAGGATTACTCGATTCAGAAAGGGACTTTGTCCACTAAGATAGTCTTGGCAATGAGTCTTGACTAACAAGAAATGATTCTCTATGATTATGTGTGTATGCCACAATGAGTAATGTTTTAAGTTATGGTTTCATTTTCACTACTATGATTTATCCCATGTTATGAAATTATGCTCTCTTTTGCAGGTTAAGATTTCCAAAAATGTTATGTTCTTATGAAAATTATGTGATTGATATTTCTTTTGTTTACCCTTACTGAGCATTTGAGCTCACCCTTTTATGTTTTCTTTTCCCCAGGATATAAAGAAAGGTTTTAGGTAAAAAAAAAGGAAGATCTTTATGGGAGATTTTGAAGATCTTTCACCAGGATTAGAAGATTAAGTTCCGAGTTTCCAAAGACACTAAACTATTACGATCCTTGTGTGTGTGTTTTTGTTTTGTACTAAGTATTCCGCAAAAGTAATGTAATGTCAATGTACGTCAGGCTTCGGGTCTCTACAACCTAAGCAGCCAATTATGGAATGTTGAGTCATGGACCATTAGTCACATGGAATGGAAGATGATATGGTTTGAATTAGGTTTATTTCATATTTAAGTTCATGAGTAGTATGAGAACATGTGGGTCAGAATTGGAGAACCATTTTTTCAACAATTTAAAAATAAATTTGAAATGGTTATGAAATCAAATTGAAATTGAATATGAGAAATAAAGAACTTCACATAGACCATACTTTTGAGTTGGTATTAGGAAATGTATCTAATGATGTTTGAGACTGATATTTTTATCGATTCATGTATTTAGGAACAAGATATGTGGTATGACTTGATATATAATGGTTTTGACCCATCCTACACTTTTAGATGTGAACTTTGATATCATTCTTTTCTAAGGAGTGTGTTTGGTATTGTAGATACATTCCACCATGATGAACTATAGTCATATGCCAGGAGGGTTGGGATGACCACACTCCAAAGGTGGTGGGACATGGGATACAAGTAAATCCTCTTATAGTGATAGCTGATGCACTAAATTATTTATCAAACAAAAGTATTGAGTCATATTTTTTGAGAGTTTTTCGTGTATTATGTAGAATTTTCAGGTAGCGTTGTATCCTACCTTGTACATGGATGAGTAAAAATATGTGTTCTAGCAGCAACATCCTTCTACATTTTTGGGGGATGGAAGTCCACAAGATTCTGAGTTGGGATTGATATTACTATGTCAATCTTTGATCATCTGGAGAAACCTTTTAAGAGCATAGTGAAGATCACAACTTACATACTTCGGGGAGTATAAATGTGCGGGTGGGATGTTTTAAACCAGGATGGTGTGCTCTGTGACATGGGTTTGTGGGATTTACATAAAAAATTCTATGATTTATTTTTCCCCGTGACTATGAGAGTAGATCAGTCTAGTTATTTCATGAATTTGTATCCGGTTTCTATTAAATTTATGTAGTATTCAGAATACTTTATAGAGATGAATAATTTTCTGATGATATATCTTATTGATGTGGTATCGAGGGAGATACGATTCATGGACGGTCTCCGACATACTGTTCAATCTCAGGTTAATGTGTTTTGGTTGGCGATTGTTTCTAAGATGGTAAATCTGGTGCTAATTATAGAGTGAAACCCGAGGGAAACTGGGTGTAAAGAGTAGAGAAATTCAGTCTGCAGACCCAGTAGTTTAGAGTCCTCAGGAGGGAAGTGACTTTTTTGGTCTTTCTATGAGATGAGAACTAGACATTCTATGAGTAATGGTAGCTCATTTTTCTATCATCAGTGTGTTAGGTGGGTCCCCATGAGAAATCAGTGTGATCACAACCCTATCGAGTCCCAAGATTGCATTAGGATGGGCCATGTGTATAGTTTTTTCAGAACCATCCCTCCAATAGTAAGTGGTGGAGCGTCAACTACAATAACCATTTCAAGAGGGGATTTGTAGCCTTTATATAATGTAGGGAGATGGAGTAGTACGGGTCGGTCAGGCAAAGTTGGTGGTTGTGGCTGAGGAAGGTATACACCAATTATATCAAGAGAACAGATTGGGCTTGCTCTAGGCAGTGAGGTTGTGTCACATGGATGCAGTTCATGATAGATTTATTCTATGAAACCTACCCCTATGGAGAAGGGATCTAGAACTTATATGGTTATTCATATTATCTTAGTAGCATCAAATCTTGAATCATATCTTTTGAACATAGGTTCATCTCATAGTTTTATATCTGTACATCTTGTGAATAGCCTTGGGATCATGAATCCATTTTCTAAGGGATTTATGATACTTGACAGTCCATTTGGGACCAAGATGTATATTTCACATCATTTTAAGGACATTAACCATGATATTCGTGGGAATAAATTTTTCTATAATCATTTTATATTTATGATTATAGGGGTTGATGACATACTCATAATGGACTAGCTAGTAGCTTATCGAGCCTGCGTTTAATACTATCACTAAATGTTTAATTTAACATAACTAGAGGTCACATTTTATATGAAAAATGGTGAATGGGATGTCAATGTGAGTTGATATGGACCAAAACATCTTGAGATGGGTGGAATGATAGACTAAATTGCTAGTTTGTATGTCGATAACTAGGGAGTGCGCTAAGAATATTTCCCTACAATGGTTGATCATTTCAGAGACATTTTCATAGAATAATTTTATAGTTTAAATTTTGAAATAGAGGTTGAGTTATCCATTGATCTAATTATTGGAGATTCATTGGTTTCCATTCCTCATTACAAGAAGTCTATGATGAAGTTGTTGGAGCCCAAGAGAAAACTAGTGGATTTAGAGGCAGAAGGGGTTTATATAAGCCATTACTTTTCCATTTGGTTTGCTGATACTTTTTTCAAAAAGTATTGATGGTACCCTTAGTCTATGTGTGGATTACCAGAAATTGAACCAACTTATGGTTAACAAATAATATCCCTTCCCATGGATATTTGAGATGTTTGATCAGCTCTGAGAATCTTGGGTATTCTCATAAATTGATTTGAGGTCAGGATATCACTAGGTTCATGTTCAACCTGCAGATATACATTGTATAAATTTTCATAGTAGGTATAATATATATTTGTAGCTATTTGTGTCTTTTAGTCTCACGAATGTGGCCATGGTTTTCAAGGCATAGATTAATCGAGTTTTCCATCCTTACTTGGAATCATTTTTGGTGGTTCTCACAGATGATATCAGGGTGTTTTTTTAAAATCAAAATAACCATGCCAAATAACTTGATATCCTTTTGGGTTAGCTGAGAGAGTGTAATTTATATAATAAGATAACAAAGTGATAATTTTGGATAGATAAGTTTCACTTATGATGTCATATTATATCATATATAGGAGTATTAGTTTACATAGAGAAGGTGAGATTTATAGTGTCCTAGGAGCATCCCAAGAATATCTTTGACATATAAAGTTTCTTAGGGATAGATGGATATTTATAGAATTTAATGCAATATTTCTCCTGCCTAATAGTTTCAATTATGTGCTTGAATAAGAAAGGTATAAATTTTTATTGTAAGATACATGTGAGACAACCATTCAGGAGGTGAAAATGAGATTCAATTAAGCACTAGTCCTAATTCCTCTAGATCGGGGCATGAGCTACATCATGTATTGAAAAACATTAAGTTTCAGGATTGGAGTAGTGATGATTCATAGCGATAGAGTTGTGGAATATGTGTTTCGGTAGATGAGGCCACACAAGAGGAATTATCTGACACATGATCATGAGTTAACTATAGTTGTTCATGCTTTGTGTTGTTGTAGATATTTCTTATCATGATATCATTTCATTAGATAAAAGTTCTTAAGAATTAATGGAAATAAACCCAAAATTAAAAATAGAAGACATGAAGTTTTATGGAATTCACATAAGCATAGAAAATCATTTCCATATTAGTCAAGGTTTGTATCCAAGACCATCATAGTGGAAAAATTCCATTACTAAACCAGGTATACTTTTCTGTTTCAACCCTGTATTACTAAAATATATTTACTTTCCAATATAGCCATGTCTATTTCATGAGATATAAATATTTACCCAATTCATTGGAGGGAGATATAGGTCCTACCCATCTCATAATGAAATCATTCTTATATGTTCTAAAAAAACACAAAACATTCATCATAGCATAACCCAGGAAATAAAATGGATTTTTTAAACATAATTCTATAATAATACATATAAAATAAATGGATTTCATAAAAATAATTCCATCATAAATACAATCAAATAAAATTAATAACATGGATATAAATATAACCATATTTCATCTAATATGGAAAATTATTTTAACAAAACACTTGAATGTAACTCTTGAAGAAAATATATCCTTTCTTCTTCAAAAATGTTTTCTTTTCTCAAAATTCCATGAAAATTTAAAAGAAAAGCATTTGGTTGAAAATAAACATAAAATTGTGTCGATTAATATTCATGGAAATAAGGAATCATGAAATTGTAAAAATCTATTCATTCCATATAAGTTAAAAAATCATTCTCCTTGTACTTCTGTTGGAAAAGTTAAAAAGTACCTCAAATCGTATAATGACAAAAGATTACATTCATACTATTTAATAAAAATTAACCAAAGGGTAAAAATAAATTTAAAAAATTTTAGAAGAATATAAATAATATTACATACTTATGAAACATGTATGTGTATGATAAATATACCCCAACTAATACGTATGTATAAACAATCTCAAATAAAAAAATGAGATTGCAAAATTATCCCTTACCTTTGGTTCGATATCCTTCATATGTATTTGAACCTCATATATAACGATTTAAATAATGTTATTGAATTATTTAAGAATCATAAAATTTTTATGTTATCATATATTATTATATTATCATCCTTTTGTTAGTAACATTTCATTGTCACCAATTATTCGTATATTAACTACTTTATGTTATTATGCAAGTTTTGTCAGGTAAGTTCATGTTACAAATCATAGGTTATAGTTATATCATTTACAAAATGATATTAGAATAATATATATCATATTTATTCATTCCATTCATGTATATACTCATGGTTTAATGAATATCACGTAGAATGAATCGCATCACACCATGGATATGGTAGGCGGTACGTACGCACGAGCGACGATATCATTCAATTAATGGATAAATGACCTAAAATTGGATGATATATTAATTAAAAAGAATAAAAATAATGTTATATTAATTATTTAAATCCATTTTTCTCATCATCACAACCATTCAAATATAGTTTTTTTGAATAACAAATTACACCACAATGTGGAGATGTTAGGTTGTACGTACGTACGAAAGGTGATATCGTTATTTATAGGATGGATAAAAAGAGGTATAAGGTTTTCCCATAATTATAATAAAATATCATCATGTATAAAGTACTATATTTATTAATTGAGTGTAGAAACAACATATGGATAAGAGGTATAAGAAGAAAAGAATTTAGAAAGAGGTGATAAAACAATTACCTCATTTTCGAGTATCTCTTTTTGATTTGAACAAAAGGTCTCCTTAAGATGTATTTATGACCAAATTTCTGCCTTTATGATGAAGTCAGGGATTTTGGGATTTTATTTGAGCTGATGTTGGATGATCCAAGGGTATTTAAAGGTGTGAGTAAGTGGGTATAGGTGGTGTCCCTTTATAAGAGGGAGGAGGGGTACTTTAGGAATGTTTTGAAATATTATTTTATTATAAAATGATTTTAGAAATATAATTTTTACAAGGTAATAAATTTAGTTGATAATATGGGTATAGGTATAAATCCTCTCAAACAATAGGTTTTAGAACATTCTAGGTCCAAAAATTAACCTAATCTTTCATCTTTAACCCTTAGTTAAAAATTTTAACTCTTACCATGTCTTCTTGTATTTTTATAATATATAGTCACCATAGTTACTATAAAATTCCAATTGAACCACAAGTATATCATTAATCAAATTGTTTAAATTATATAAGTTATTTGGATGAATCTTATATTTTTATGACTATTATATCATTTAATAAAATAGTATTTGTTTTAAAAACTTATTTATGTCAATTTTGACACTATTTAGTAATTGATTTTTCTTAAAGTAATAACAACTTTATTCATTATAAAATACCACATTAAATAAAATATAAAATTTCATATTGTTCTAAAAAATTATAATATGGAATCATAATGTTAAAATTATATTTATTCTAATATTTATAATATCATTTGTTTGAATCTTCCATTAATAAGGTAATAACGGTATCATCATTATGTCATAAACAAATTTATTTATATAATGTATTGAAATTATATATAAAATACCATGATGTAGGAAATATTTTTATATTTCTAGTGACTATTTATAGTCAAATAAATCAATTATATAATCATATATTAAAAATTCTTTAGTGAAAGATACATTTTCATGTTATATTTCTCTTTACAGTATATTAAAAAATTCTAAAATGTCATTATCATACTCAAGTAGATCCATGGGGTCTTAAAATAGACCCAAGGATGTTAATGGTCGGAAATATCTCATCCAATAGGATTAAGATATGTCTTAGGGTAGTTTTATATCATTATAATATTACTTTTTACCCTTATTTACCAGATTTACCCTTTAACCATGGTAAATAAAAATAATTACCAAAGTTACTATTTAATGTCCAAAAATTAAATGTACATATTTACACAATTTATAAATTATGATTTTAAATATGGAATCCATTTTTCTAAACTCAAAACACAGAATTGGAATAAATTAATTTAAAATCAATCCCATTTTCAGAATGAGAGAACACATTTTTAAAAGATAAAACATTGCAAAAGATTGAAATGTTTTTACATATTAAGTAAATTTATAATTAATTCTAAGGAAACAAATTTTATTTAATGACAAAAATATATTCTAATTATACTTTAAAACCACTCAATATTATAATTTAACCATATAAATTATTTTGATGAAAAAAGATGTTTTTACTTAAAATTTAGTGTATTTTTACTATTCATCAAAACATGAATGTTATCAGAAAAATATTAGAAATTTATTCCAAGTAAATTTTTATATCCCATTTTAAAAGAACATGTTTATTTTTTCATATAAAAATTATTAATGTGTCAAAATATTAATTTAAAAGGGGTTCTCCATTCAAAGGCTTAAGATTGCCCTTAAAAATATAGGTTTTTATACAAATAATAGGGTTTATTCATACGTATTGATTAAAATATCCATTGGATGAATATCAAAATATTTTATATGACATATATATCTCATTAATTTCATTTCTCATAGAAATTCAATCAAAAAAAGATATATAATTTAAATTTTCCATAAATAATTGATAGAAAAATAATTCACAATGCATTTTCATAAGTTAGTTATACTTATTCTTGCTAACCTAATAGCTAGGATATAATGACGATTTTGTACAAAGGGAATCTCACCATTCGTTTAAACTCATGATTGTGTACAACACAAGCTATTGAAGAAAAAAATATTAAAAAAAACATTTCATAAAAACATATGGGTGTTACATTATCTTCATTCCTAGGAAGGAAATAAAGTGGCTGCTACACTGACTAGGAGGACTCAGATATTGAAAATTTCATAGGCCATTAGCGAGTGGATGGTTAAGGCATTGTTTTTTTGAGATGCACTTAGAGGTTCATGATTCTTTGGATAAGAACTGTATTTATTCTTTGGTTATGACCTCTACGCTTATTGATAGAGTGAAAATAAGAAATATTTTGGATTTAGAGGTCCTAATATTATGGTAGAGTGTGGTATGTTAAAACTCACCTAATAGAAGGATTATAGGAAAGGATGTGTTCTTGTGTGTACTTGGTCGTGCATGGGTTCCAACAGAAATACATGAGAAGTTGATGTGGGAGTTTCATGCCTTAGTTTGGCAGTATATCCTAGCATCACCAAGATGTAACATGACTTGCATCATCAGTATTGGTAGATGGGTATGAAATTTGAGGTAGTTTTTTTTGTTACAAGGTATTCCCTCTGTCAGCAGGTGAAGGTGGAGCATCAGTTACCATCTATATTTTTACAATAGAAACTAATTCTAGAGTGGAAATGGGATGATTCCATGATGGATTTTGTGATCGGTTTACTGTGGTATCCTCAAGGTAGATATTATGTGTGTGTTTTTGAAAGGATCATTAAGGGTTCTTATTTCCTACTAATCAAGGATAACTTTAGTGTGGATGATTTTGGAAGATTTTATATATGTGAGATTGTACAAATTAACAGGTCCCACACACTATCGTTTAAGATAGGGATGACCAATTTACATATTGTTTTCATAAGAATTTATAGATGGAGTTGTGTAAAAATGTACTTTTTATCACAACATACCACCATTAAACTAATGGTCATGAAAATTGTAAAATTTAGGTGCTTGAGGTCATGCTGCAAGCATGTGCCCTGAATCTTGGGGGCTCTTGAGAGAGGAATATACCCCAAGTTGAGTTCACCTACAATAATAGTTATCAAGAAACTATACCAACAATCAATTATGAGGCTTTTCATGGTATCCTTGATGATCACCCTTATACTGGTTAGAGCCATTTGAGACAACTTTACTAGGATCACATCTCATGAATGAGTCTTCGAATTTGGTCCGGTTATTCAAGAAGCAAATGGCTATGTCAAAGTATCAACAAAAATATTACACTGATCACCATTAAAAAATCTAGATTTAGAGGTCAAGGATTAGGTATTTTTACTAATATCACTAACGATGGGACACAAATGGATCAGAAGATAGCGTAATCTTTCACCGTGATATGTCGGGATGTTAGAGATTCTAGAGAGAGTCATACTGGTAGCCTATCAGTTGTAGTTACCTTAGAGACAATGGGCTATGAAAGATTTATTATATGTATCTCAGTTGCACCATTATCATTTTGACTTATCTCATGTTAATCAGAAAAAGGAGGTGGATTTATAGGTTGATTCATCCTTTGATCCTATTCGTATTGTTGACCAGAGCACAAAGGTTCTATGAGGTTGATTATTTCCTCTAGTATGGGGCTATGGAAGCATGGCTATTTATAAGATGGGACTTGGGAGAAGGATGCTGATGTGCATGCATAGTGGATGGATTGATTCTGAGATGAATCTTGACCACCATTGAGAGGATAATTTAGAGATGAATTTATTTAAGGGGGGAAGATTGTAAGATCCTAAGTTTTCATATGAGGTACATATATTTTATTTTCGATTTAATTTCTTAATTATAGTCTAATGTGAATATGGTATGAGTTCATGGGTGTTACAAGGGTGTCTGGGGCTTGTTCAAAGACCAAAACAAATATTTTTTAAAAAATAAGGTAGGCTGTATGGTTATTATAAACCATACAGGACATGTAGTCTAGTTACTACTAACTGTTTGAGGCTAGATAGTTAGATTTAGGTGCCCACACAATTTAAAAAAACAATGTTTGTGTAGGTACATTATCATGTGAGTAATATTTAATTTTCAGAAAATCTTAATTACATTGTTTGTGCACGGTTTGGAAAACAATGTACAATGACCAGGCAGGTTCCCCCTTAGCATAGAAGAGATTGCACGATTGAGGCACAGTTTGGACGACCATGAAAAAAACCATACGACTCAGTATTTTGAGTAAAATAACCATTTTCCCTTAGATTATCATATAAAATCAAATTTCTTTCATTCTTCTTCTTCGTTGAAAAAATACACTTATGGATTTACCTTGAAGAAAAACTGTAGGCTTTACCACTAATTGTCCATCCCAAATCAAAATTAGAGCCATCAGTCTCGTAGTATTTCCCCTGGTAAGTACTCAATTCCTTTTGTTTTGTTCTTTATATTACATTGGATCTATATAGTAATTTTGGTTCAAGATAACGTGCCTTATTTTCAAGGTTTTCATATGTTATTCGTTATTATCTCAATCTAAGTCGAATCAAGAGGTGCTACTGGATGGAAACTTTACTGAAGACCTATATAAGGTGTTCTATACTTTTCCTGAGTGGTTTGGTGATTTATAATGAAAGTTTCATTTTCCCTTAAGCTATATTTTATGTAAAGGCCATAAAAATTAGTTGAATAATTAAATTGAACATAATGGAACTTGCTAAGGATGTCCAATAGTTCCTTGAGACTTGTTAGAGGTTGTTTCTCTATCCATGGTCACCCATGGGGTGTTCCTTTGAGATTTAGCTTTCATATACTACCCATGGCGTTAGTTTTGTGCTTTATTAGTTATCGGAAGCCTATAATGAACTAAAATAAATTTATTTGATTAATGATGAGATGAAGATGCCTTATTTTCCATGTGTTAACATGATATTTCTTTATTGAATTGATTGAATGGTTTATATGGATTTTTATAGGTGTGGCTATAATCATGGAACTTGAAGGATTGTGAATTGATGAATGGAATGATATTTTAATTGAAATGGAAGTGAATTCCTTGGTTGATAAACCATGGATATTGATTCTATTTAGTTTCCATGGATGATTCACCCATGGGTTTGGATTTATGGTAGAAGTTATCTTGGACCTGTATTCTCCATGGATCTTGATTCTAGAAGATTCCATGAAAATTTATACCCCTTGGATTTGGATTTCTAGACTTGGATTGGATATGATCTGTCGACATGATCCTTGAAATCGACAAGTGTCATTACTAACATTCCATTGAGATGATCCTAGGACTTGACGAGGATGACATGGTTTTCCATACCTTGGATCTAGCATTTCAGGTCAAAAACATCAGATTATATAGCGTAAATATGGTAAATGTGAATCTAATGATTATATGGCTTGACCATGGTAAATTGTGAATTTTCTTATTATACAGCATGTCAGTGATGGATGTGATATAGAGGTTATATGATAAATCCATGAATGATATGATATATTTTTTATATGTCATAGATGTGGTGTTTAATTCCTTTTGATTATTATATAACTTGTGATAAGATCTTGAAACTTGTGTTTAAGGGATCCTTATATGGGTATACCTGATCACATGATTTTTTAATTTTTTCCATGTTCACTTTACTTTCAATAATTTCAAACCTATTTTATTATGTACTCCGATTTATCTGGTATTACATAGCTAGAGATTTGTTATAGACACTTTGGGTGGTGACCTACTGGGATTGTATCTCATGCCTTATTTAGGCCACCAAAGGGTACGCAGATATACTTTATGAATACAGGTAGGGACTAGGGAAAGTTACTATAGTTTGATGATTAATTCTATTACATTAATAGGATAATGGGAACACAGGACCAAGATGAGTCTTATGATGATAACTTTGTTAGTTATTGGTATTTTCAGTATTTTATTACATGTATTGTACTTTTTCTTGTATAACTGTTTGGATTATTTGTAAAAACATGAAATGCTCATCTTTTTTTATGATATTACTTTTGGTATTGTTATATATATATTTATTTTGGATGATTATCCATTGTATGATTGATTTGACGCTCCCCCTATTGATTATCATGTTTTCAACCACTATGCTACACTATAAGAAGATGACTTAGTCTCCTAATAGACACACCCTAGGCCCCCATTGATTTTCTATAGCCTCTGGTATTTGGGGAGATGCTCTTGAGTCCATATGTCCAACCAGGCATGGGGAACTGTTTAGTGGAATCTGAGTCTAGGATGTTACACATACGATGTCACAAAAAAATAGCATATAAGATAACCTGATTAATGATATAAATAATAAAAAGGAGTGAGGATCTTACCATTACAGATCCAACACAATCGATCACGAAGAAAATGTAGCTCAGAAGAAGGAGATCCAGTGGAACCTAGGAGAGGCATGCATAAGGTCTCCCATGCATGTCTCTTATTGTGAGAGAGAAAGGAGGAGTGGTTTTGTAAAATAATAGGCCCTTCGTCCCATTAAACAAATGATATATCATATTTACACAATCTATACACTTTATATGGCATGTAAATCTCAGGCTTTTCCTTCATGGGGAAAACCCAATTCATGAAATGAAATGGGAATAAAAAACCCATTACACCTCATGTATCTAATGCATGATGAGTATTATAAATACATTCTATATATTTGATATAGGATGTGTAATTTTATTAAAGACATCCTCCAATCCACCTGCATCCTTTCTTTCTAAAAGGAATCAAACCAGCCTAAGGGTATGATTACCCAGTTTTAAGCCAAAAGAGGAACTTAGTATGGTTTGAACAAAAATAAAAGAAAACATACCTTTCTTAAAAGTAGGATTGTTATAGATAATTCCACACAAATTCCTAGTTCTTCTAAGACAAAGATGTTAGTGGGGATGAAAATCATTAGAATTTTGGAACAAATCTCTGATTTTTATAGGGAAAACCAAGAAAAAACTATGAACCTATGTGACATTCTTTGTTTCTTCCCAAGAAACAATTTCCTCAACCATTAACAGGTCTATATCTATACACCATTGAGGAACAACATGCCTATAAAAATTCAACCATAATTTTTAGAACATGAACTTAGACAACATTCTATATAGATGGTGGTGTTGAAGGAATTATAAAATAGATACCAGATTCTCATCATGGTACTCTTTTAACTTTGAGTAGATGAAGATATCATAGATGAACATGATGATGAAACAGTACAAGAAATCACTGATTATGGAGTTCATGAGACCCCTGAACATGACTAGTGTGTTCATGACACCAAATAACATGACCATGAATGTGAAGTTCCCACACCAACACCAAAAGGCATTCTCTAGGATATCACCATCTTTCACCCTCATCTAGTGATATCCATACAAAAAGTTGTCCTTGAAAAACCGAATGGATCGCTTTATATGTCCAAACAGGTCACCAATCCTTGGAAGAGGCTAATAGTTCATGAACGCCACCTGAATTGTCCTTCAGTAGTCAATAAATAACCTCAGACTACCATCCTCATTTTTGGTGAACAACATTGGATCACCCCAAGGAGACACACTGGTCCAGATGAAACCCCTCTTCATTAGATCATTAACCTGTAGCCTTAACTTATGAAACTCCATAGGCTCTATTTTATATGGATCCATCTAAATCATAGATTCACCTTGTTGATACACTATCCCAAACTCAGTATTGCATCATAGGTTTTTTGAAATGATATCATCTAGGAAAACATTTAGGTAGTCCTATACAACACTAGGAACACCCTCTATTTGGTCTTCTTCTAATAGATCCATAAATTGAGAGAAAAGAGGCTCCACTTTCCTTCCACCCATCTGATAACCTTACACAGAAACGAACACCACTCACTGGCCCACTACATCGAAAACAACGCTCCTATTTAAATATTCAATTATTGCATGCATGGAATATAACTAATCCCTACTAAAGATATTATTGTATGATTCTATATATAGTAAGAAGAATTTTCCACTGACTGGAGTGGTGTGATCACCTATCTACTTCCCTGATACACATCCAACAAAGAATCCTGGCTGCCAGCTATAATATATAACACTAGGGGAGCTGAAAGAATCACTATATATAACAATAAGAAATAGAAAAAATTTGGATCAATAAAAGTGTGTGAGGCTATTCAATTAAACAAATCACAAACAATGGTATTCAATAAACTAATCAAATATCTAAAAACTTATGGACCTACAGGAAATACAACCTCAAATGCGTGTATTTGACCATTCCCATCTCCTCTACCACTATGTTTTCTACCTCTATGAATATTCTTTAGCCTAGGTCCTTTAGGATAGGGACCATCATGAGGATTCATTATACTAATACAATATACTCTTAACTTCTAAAGAAACCTAGGATACCCCTTGCATTGAAACATCTTTATAGGAAACACGCTTCCCAAAAGGCACCTCACCACCCATTTGAAAATGGCCCACAAAATTACCGAGCAATGATCCTTGTGGTGAGAATGTAATTTGTTGAACTAACATAAAATGGATAATACCCTAATATGTGATTGAAATCCTCTTATCCCAAAAGGATGAAAAAAGTTTTTTCACAATCGGCTAACCACCAATTAAAACACAGACTTTCTAAACATCCATGACTCACTTCATAAAAATATACTCCTCGAAGATCCCTATCAGCCACCCTATTGAGGATTAACTCCCAAAAAAAAAATTTTCTCGATAAACTGTACCATTATATTAAACTCCAGGTATGTAGGGTACATAAATAGTGTTATCTAATACTTGATAACTGGAAAAAAGACTCCTATAAATACAACAATCTGAACTTCTCATCTAGAAAACAATCTGCTGAAAAGTGCATAAGGTCATTGAACCTAAGCCCTACCTCCCACACACTTAGGATCCACAGATAAAGAAGGATCATATCCTACCTCTTGGATTCCTTTATCACTAAAGACATGATATATACCTATAAATCCTTCTAAAAGTATGGCCATAACACATTATCCTCCTTACAGAACCAAGAAACAATGTCCACCAGTAACGTGTAACTCCCTACATCTAATTAACTTCCCACGATACCCAAAACATATTCGATTATTAAATTAGGCCAAAATCAATCTATATATCTTCTAAACAGTACTCCATCTCACGATATGAGATGTTCCACTCAAACTTTCCCAAACTATGTTATTGAAAGGAATATAAAGCCCCATTGGATGGCACATCCTTAACTGATGGGCCAATCCTACAACAGTCAACTAGGTCAAACTTCTAAACCTCATCTATCTGAACCACAGATCAATGATTACCATGATCTATTCCCAAAAGGTAAGTATTGAATCCTAATCCTAGAATCATGTAAAAATTTCAAGTCTTACTTAATTCATTATAATTTCCCACAATCATCCAATTTAGACTCCAAAATAATCAATCATGATGCATGAACCTATCCTAGGTCTTCTACCTTTAAAACATGACCACTTTACTTGGTCATTCCATAAGATAGGAGTTAATGAATCAGATTATAGGGGGACCTAAAATTTCAGTCCTATCTAGTATCCTTAACCCATGTTATTTACCAAGTTTAATTGGAACCACTCTGTTACCAACCCATGAAATCCTCATAGTTCCTAACTAAAATATACACCTTATCGCTCAACTAAATCCACCTTATATCTAAACTAAATCCTTTAATTACACTCTTACAAAAACCCATTTATCCAAGGATATCCCTCTAATACTGGTAGTTAAGTAAGTAATATAGTGACCCCCTGAGTACTAACTCTGGTAGGACCCAATTTGGCTACAAGCACCAAGGTTATAAAAATGACTCATATTGTAACACCCCGAGATTTTATGAGATATATTCTTTTTAATTTCTTTCATATCTTCTGTTTTACGCTACACCAAGATTATCTTGCGCTATACGCAACACCATATTAGCTTACAGTATACGCAACACTATTCCTGGATTGTGTTACACACAATTTCATGTTTGTTTGATAGTAGTTATTATACACAACATTGAGTTTATATATATATATCTATATATATATATTCAATGTATAAATGAAATATTTTTGGATTATGTTATACAAAAAAACAAAGGAGTCTTTCACTACATGCAACCCTGACTTGGATTGCATTACATGCAATCACGACCTTCCCCGATACCGTGTGTTGTACGCAATACCGAGTTTCACTAAACAACGATATGTTATATAAACTAGCCATTATGAATAGTAATACCCACCTTTTGAGATTTTATTTTTCAAAATGGACTTCATTTTTGTATTCGGAATATCAAAATTATCCTAGGGTGAATTATTGGTATTTTTATGAAAACTTTCAATTTTTGATGAATAGTGAAAACACTGGGTTACTGTTTAAAAAACCAAATTTTTATTTAAATAATTATTTATTTTATTTAAATTTATTTTAGGTAAAAATTGATACATAATATTTATATATTTTCAATGTAATTCATTGGATTCATTTTATAATAATTTTAGATATATAAAAATTTTATTGAACTTTTCACCATCTTTTACCCACCTCCTAGGAGAATTTTAAAATTTACATAAAACATAATTTTACTACTTCTGTGAGTGGAATTTCGAAAATTCGAGAGAAACGGTTAATATCAGGGAGTAAAATGTGGTTCAATAAGACAAAAATAATTTTTGGTGAATAGTAACTTTTTACTTTTATTTACCACGGTTAAAAGTAAATAGGGTAATTAAGGATAAAAATGATATTATTATTACCCTAACACACATACTAATTATATTGGATAAGTGTAATTCGACCAAAAACAACCTGAGAAATAAAATATTTTCATTTATGTCCACTATTATTAGATTAGGACATTTATTATTATTTTATTTAAAGAAGAATTGAAATAGTTAAAATCAAAGTTTAATAACTAAAACATTTTGAATTTAGGGTTATATATAAGATAAATTCGACTATAAATATTTATTAGAAAGCTAAAAATATTTCCTTCATAATGGTAGTTTATTTATAATTTTTATAAATTAAATAATTTAATTTATTTATGACAGAATGATGATGAAGTAATTACCTTATTAATGAAATATTAACATAATTGATGTTATAAATACCCCAGTAAATGTAATTTTAGACTTTTTATGCATTCCACTAATTTTATAGGTTAATATGACATATTATTATTTATTTAATTAACTTTTTTTTTGAACTAATCATGCTGTTTTAATTTCCACAAAAATAAATTACCAAATAGAGTCAAAATTGACATTAAATAGTTTTTAAAACAAATATTATAATATTAATTGTTATTTTATTATTAAAAATCTAAGGTTCGGCCAAATGTCTTAGATAAGGTTATATATATTAATAATGAACCACTTGGGGTTCTTTTGTCTTTTTATAGTATGTTTATTATCCATATAGGGTAAGAAAACAAGAAGACACGGTAAAAGTTAAATTATTTAACTTAGAGTTAAATCTAAAAGATAAGGTTAAAATAGTATCCTAAAATTGTCTAAAACCTATTGGTTGAGAGGATTTAGACCCATCCCAACCTTATCTTATAAATAAATCAATTTTGAGCTATTAAAAACAGAATATGACTTTATAAAAAAAATAATATTTTAAGTTTTTTCCAAAGGTGCCCCTCTCCTCTCTTATAAAAAGGGCACCCCTTCCCTCTTCTCTTCACACCCTTTTGAGCCTTGAAGCTCGGCCAAAACCTGCCCATTTCTCTTCTAAACTTCCCTAGAAACATTCTGGATGTTTTGTCCTTCTGAAAAGACCAACTCTACTTCCTTAGGAGGAAGCTTAAAGGAGGTGCGTCGAAGAAGAGGTAATCTCTTCTTCCGATTCTCTCAAGTTTCTTTCTTCTTCTACTTATTCTTCTTTAGTTGTATCATTATAAAGACATAACATCAGTATTAATTATATACTTATATTTTATTATAAAAATTAAACAACCCTATTTCACCTTCTATCCATCCTACGGAAACCGAAATCATCGTGCGTTCGTACATACAGAATACCGTCTCCATGTCGTGGTGTAATCTGTTTTCGACCACCACCTTGATTGGATGGGTATAATGATGTAAATAAATTACTATATATGATTATTTTAAAGTGATATTGATTCTGAAATATTATACATACACTTCAATACAATTCCACGATCATGGGAATGATATCATCGCTCGTGCGTACGTACGGACTACCGTCTCCACGACGCGATGAGATTCATTCTCAATGTAAACCATTCATGAATGATTATAAAGTATATATATAATGAATAATAATGAAATATATGAAAAAATAATAATACTTGATTTATGTATATGTATGTCATCTACTTAATTCCATTCAATTCAATAAGGAAATGAAAACAACGTTCATGCGTACGTACGACCTACCGTCTCCATGAACATTGTACATCATTCCATTTATCGATCTATCATATATATATGTATATGATGAATATAAATTATATATAAATCATGTTATAAATTCTGGAATTATGTAAATCGGGATATAAACAAAAATATTAAGAACAACAAGTCAAAACACGTACAATAAATGAAACGATTTTACACAAATCGCTGCATTTACATCTAATTTACAAAATAATGGGTAATATAATGTCATAAGTAAACCATATATGATATCATAACAATGAATATGATTCTATAATAAGTCAATGAAATTATTTAAATCATTATACAAGAGGTTCGGATACATACGAATCATATCAAACATAAGGTAAGGGATAATTATTCCAAACTCATTTTTATCTGAGATTGCATATACGTATGTATTTATTGGGGTATATTTTTCACCTATGTCCATAAAAATGTTTTTCATAAAGTGTTTAATATTATTACTTGTATTTTTAAAGACATGTTTAACTCTATTTTACTTTTACTTTCTTTTATGGATGGAATGTTTCTTTTGTTTACCATACGTGGTACTTTTTGACTTTTTTGTTAAAAGTGCGAGGAGAATGTTTTTTTACTTATACGGAACGAACGAATTTTTACAGTTTTATAACACCTTATTTTCATAAAGATTACTATACAATATTTCATGGTTATTTTCAATAAAATCATTTTCTTTCAAAATTGTGTGGAATTTTGTGAAAAGAATATGATTTTTAAAGAGAAAGGATATTTTCCTTAAGAACTCATTTCAAGTGTTTTATCAAAACCAATTTTCTATCTAAGATGACATTATTTCAAATGTATATGTTTCAAGTATAATGTCTCTATGATTTACATGGTTTCACTTTTCTTATGAAGAAATTATATTTGTTTGGTTTATATGGATTATGTGATGATGAGATGATGTTTATGAAACCCATTTTATTATTTAGGTTATGATGGATGTTTTAAGTTTATTTTGTGGCACAAGTAAGAATGATTTAATTATGAGATGGGTGGGACCTATATCTCCCTCCAATACATTGGGTAAGGATTTATATCTCATGAGATAGACATGGCTGGAATGGTATGTTAATCCGGTTCAGTGTTACAGGACTGAAATGAGAAGTGAACTCGATTCAGAAAGGGACTTTGTCCACTAAGATGGTCATGGCAGTAATGCCTTGGCTACAATGGAAATCATAACATGTGATTAATGGTTTCCACAATTACATTATTTATTCCCATGCTATTTTATCATGATTGATGTTCCATTATGATATATGCCTTAAGTACTTCCAAGATTTATGTCTTTGCTCAAGATTTTGATGTTTAGATTTTCTGTTCAACATTTTGTATTCAAATGTTTTATGGATTGTTTTATGTTCTCTATGTTTACCCTTACTGAGCATCTGAGCTCACCCTTTTTATGTTTTATTTTCCCCAGGATATAAAGAAAGGTTTTAGGTAATAAAACCAAAAGTGGAAGATCTTTATGGGAGATGTTGAAGATCTTTCACCATGATTAGAAGATTACGTTCCAAGTTTCCAAGGACACTAAACTAATACGGTCTTTGTGCGTCTGTTTTTGTCATGTATTAAGTATTCTGAAAAAGTAAAGTAATGTCCATGTAAATCAAGATTTGGGTCTCTACAGTTGGTATCAGAGCGAAGGTTTAGTTTACCTTTGGAAACTAGGATGCAAAAACTTTTGTGAAATCCCTAGAGATATATCTAAGGTATGTCTAGGGATGTCCCTAAGGATAAGTATACGTATAGGTTATAGTCCTAGAATTATGGTAATGATCTTAGAATTTAACCTAAGATGTTAGATATTGATGGTAATCCCCCTTGATTATGATTTTTTCCTCCCACACTATTCTTTTTGGGTTTTAGAAAATGGATGGAAAAAGGAAGATTCATGATAATGGAGGATATGATGGAAAATGGACAGATATTATTCATGAGCAACCAAATAAAACGGGATTTGGAAGTCCAAACATCATTATTATGCCTAATCTGCAATCTCATAATATGATCAATAATCCCAACTTTGGTATTTTTCCTGACTCAGCTAATAGGAGAAATATGGAGTTTCATGATGATCACGGAGGAAAGAAAGTTCAATTTCTCTCATGTAAATCATGTGGGAAGAGGCATCAAGGAGAATGTTTCAAAGGATATGGAAGATGCTTTGGGTGCGGAAAAGAAGGGCACAAATGTAGTATGTGAAAAGGAAAAGGTTCAGTTAACACCATGAAGAATGATAATGGTATTGCTACGACATTAACAATGATTAGATTTTTTAAATGTGGAATGTATGGGTATTATGCAAACCAATTCCCTAAGTGAAAATATCATGAAGAGAATCAGCATGGTCATATGGGTAGTATTTATGTGGATGATGGTGAGGAGACTACAAATGATATATGAGATGAAAGAAGTGTTGAAGCTTGGTCAATGGTTTAATAAGTTGGTGGAATGAATGTATGTTTATTAAGAGTTATGTTGTATAGGTAATTTAATGGTACTATGGAATGAAGAAAAATCTAAGGATTGTTACACTATTGTTCTTCCTAAAGTATTTGAAAGTATATTTTGAAAGGTACTACTAACCATGAAAGGTTATTTAGATATTTTTGGAAAGTAGATGAAATGCTCATAATGAAGGGATAAAGAGAAAATGAAATTTTGATAGTATTCACGAGCTCATGATTGATATAAGGACTAAGTGATATCATGGTTTGAGTATATAGAATTTTTTGGATTTTGGTATGTGGAAAGAGTTAACTTTTAACTGCATTCATGTTTTCACTAAGGTTCAATGTGTATTCATTTTTGAAGAGAATACATGATTAAAGAACTCACATGTTTGGAATGTGACCAACAAGATATATTGTATGATAAATGATGGTATTCATGTTCTCATTATGTGACCTTTCCAGTAATTATTTTATTTATACTATGAGATTTGACAGATGTATTTTGGACATGTCTAAAGATTGGAAAGGGTTATGTCGGACATCGGATAGTATTGTTTAAGGCTAGAATTTTTTTTTGAAATTATTTATGTAATGTTATAATACTGTAGTTTTAGAAAAATGACAATCTGCAGGACGGGCGACAACCCATCGAGTTGGACAAGGCTGTGGGAATCAAAACCACAACCGAAGTGCGACAAGCCTTTATTGCATACCACTAGCCTACAGGAAGTCCTCGGTATTTTATTAAGCGCTATGATAGAAGAAGTATAAGTCCATTTTTGGAACCATATACGATTAATCTCACCATAAGATGGACTTATAACTTTTTCTAAACTTATGTTTGAGGCAGATGGAATAACCCATCATTCTATCACATGATCGACTAAGACTTCAAGAATAACAAATTCAACTTCATTTATTTAATAAATGAAGTGGAAATTGTACAAGGCACGAACAATGGTGAGATTGTACCAAGATAAACTAAGTATTTCTTCAAATTCTTCAACTTTAGGGAAATGATCTTGAAAACAAAAATGTTATCCTAGTGTCCTCATATATGATGAATCAGATGGTACCTTAGATCATCACAAATTTGTGGCTTTGTGATTGTTGGATTTTTCATAACCATGTTCTCTACCACTCTCCATCAGAACATGATGGTCAGATTTCTCTTCTGTATCCATATTTTCACCTATGTTCTCTTATGTGGAAACCCAGTGATTAGTTAATTTGGGTAACCGTTATGTTTCATACATTAGTTTTTAAAGATAAGTTTTGGTATTCCTTTTTATGATGTGGGTTTCTATGAAATAAATCTCATGTAATAAACCATTTATAACCCTGACGAATTTCGAGGGAAAAATTCATTTTAAGGGGAGTAGAATGTAACACCCCGAGATTTTATGAGATATATTCTTTTTAATTTCTTTCATATCTTCTGTTTTATGCTACACCAAGATTATATTTCACTATACGCAACACCATATTATCTTTCAGTACACGCAAAACTATTCTTGGATTGTGTTACACACAATTTCATGTTTGTTTAATAGTAGTTATTCTACGAAACATTGAGTATATATATATATTCAATGTATAAATGAAATAAGGTTGGATTTTGTTATATGCAACAACAAAGGAGTCTTTAACTACACGCAACCCTAACTTGGCTTGCATTACATGCAATCACGACCTTCCCCGATACCGTGTGTTTTATGCAATACCGAGTTTCACTAAACTATGATATGTTATATAAAATAGCCATTATGAATAGTAATACCCACTTTTTGAAATATTATTTTTCAAAATGGACTACATTTTTGGATTTGGAATATCGAAATTATCCTAGGGTGAATTTTTTGTATTTTTCTGAAAACGTTCAATTTTTGATGAGTAGTGAAAACACTAGGTTACTATTTAAAAAACCGAATTTTTATTTAAATTAATATTTAATTTATTTAAATTTATTTTTGGTAAAAATTTATACATAATACCTATATAAGTTAAATGTAATTAATTGGAGTCATTTTATAATAATTTTAGATATATAAAAATTTTATTAAACTTTTCACCGTCTATTACCCACCTCCTAGAAGAATTTGAAAATTTACATAAAACTTAATTTTACCACTTCAGTGAGTGGAATTTCGAAAATCTGAGATACACGGTTAATATCAAGGAGTAAAATGTGGTTGAATAAGGTAAAAATAATTTTTGGTGGATATTAAATATTTTACTTTTATTTACCACAGTTAAAAGTAAATAGGGTAATTAAGGGTAAAAATGATATTATTATTACCCTAACACATGTCCAAATTCTACTGGATAAGTGTAATTCGACCAAAAATAACATTAGAAATAAAATATTATCATTTAGGTCCACTTGGATTAGATTAGGACATTTATTATTATTTTATTTAAAGAAGAATTAAAATAGTTAAAATCAAAGTTTAATAACTAAAAAATTTTTAATAAAGAGTTATACATAAGATAAATTTGACTATAAATATTCATTAGAAATATAAATATATTTCCTATAACATGGAATTTTATTTATAATTTTTAGACATTAAATAATTTAATTTATTTATGACACAATGGCGATGCAATAATTACCTTATTAATGAAATATTAACATAATTTATGTTATAAATACCATAATAAATGTAATTTTAGACTTTTTATGAATTACACTAATTTTATAGAATAATATATCATGTTATTATTAATTTAAATAAATATTTTAGAACTAATCATTCTATTATGATTTCCAAAAAAATCAATTACCAAATAGTGTCAAAATTGACATAAAATTGTTTTTAAAACAAATATTATATTATTAATTGTTATTTTATTCTTAAAAATCTAATGTTCGGGCAAATGAATTAGATAAGGTTATATATATTAATAATGAAAAACTTGGGGTTCGTTTGGCTTGTTATAGTATGTTTATTAACGATATAGTGTAAGAAAATAATAAGACACGGTAAAAGATAAATTATTTAACATAGAGTTAAATCTAAAAGATAAGGTTAAAATAGTAACCTTAACTTGTCTAAAAACTATTGGTTGACAGGATTTAGACCCATACAAACTTTAGATTCTAAATAAATTAATTTTTATCTATTAAAAACCGAATAGAATTTATAATAAAATTATATTTTATGTTTTTCCAAAGGTGCCCCTCTCCTCCCTTATAAAAAGGTCACCCCTTACCTCTTCTCTTCACACCCTTTTGAGCCTTGATGCTCGTAAAAACCCTGTAAATTTCTCTTCTAAACTTCCCTAGAAACATTTTGGAGGTTCTATTCTTCTCAAAAGACCAACTCTACTTCCTTAAGATGATTCTTAAAGGAGGTGTGTCGAAGAAGAGGTAATCTCTTCTTCCGATTCTCTCGAGTTTCTTTCTTCTTCTACTTATTAATCATTAGTTGTCTCATTATAAATAATAACATCATTATTAATTATATACTGATATAATATTATAAATATGAAACAACCCTATTTCACATTATATCCATCCTATGGAAAATGAAATCACCGCGCGTGCAGATGTACGGAATACCGTCTCCACGCCGTGGTGTAATCTGTTTTCAACCACCACCTTACTTGGATGGGTATAATGATGTAAATAAATAACTATATATGATTATTTTAAAGTTATATAGATTCTGAAATATTATACATACACTTCAATACAATTCCACGATCATGGGAATTATATCATTGCTCGTGCGTACGTACGGACTACCGTCTCCACGACGCGATGAGATTAATTCTCAATGTTAACCATTCATGAATGATTATAAAGTATATATAATGAATAATAATGAAATATATGACAATATAAGGATAATGAATTTATGTATATGTATTTAATCTACTTAATTCCATTCAATTCAATAAGTAAATGAAAACAGCGTTCATGCGTACATACGACCTACCGTTTCCATGAACAGTGTATTTCATTCCATTTTTCGATCTATCATATATATATGTATATTATGAATATATATTATATATAAATCATGTTTTAAATTCTGGAATTAAGTAAATCAGTATATAAGTAATAATATAAAGAACAACAAGTCGAAACACATAATATAAATGAAACGATTTTACCCAAATCACTGCTTTTATATCGAATTTACAAAAGAATGGGTAATATAAAGTCATAAGTAAACCATATATGATATCATAAAAATGAATATTATTCTTTAATAATTCAATGGCATTATTTAAATCACTATATAGGTGGTTTGAATACATACGAAGCATATCGGACATAAGGTAAGGGATAATTATTCCAATCTCATTTTTATTTGAGATTGCTTATACGTAAGTATTTACTGGGGTATATTTTTCATCCATGTCCATAAAAATGTTTTTCATAAAGTGTTTAATATTATTCCATGTATTTTTAAAGTCATGTTTAACCCTCTTTGACTTTTAATTTGTGTTATGGAGGGAATCATTCTTTTTTTTTACCATTAGTGTTACTTTTTGACTTTTCCATTAAAAGTGCGAGGAGAATGTTTTTTACTTATACGGAATGAACAGATTTTTAGGGTTTTATAAAAACATATTTTCATGAAGATTACTCTACAATATTTCATGGTTATTTTCAATAAAATCCTTTTCTTTTAAAATTATGTGGCATTTTGTTAAAAGAAAATGATTTTTAAAGAGAAAGGATATTTTCCTCAAGAACTCATTTCAAGTGTTTTATCAAAACCAATTTTCCATCTAAGATGAAATTATTTCATATGTGTATGCTTCAAGTATAATGTCTCTATGATTTTCATGGTTTCAATTTTCTTATGACAAAACGATATCTGTTTGTTTTATATGGATTATGTGATGATGGGATGATGTTTATGAAACCCATTTTATTATTTAGGTTATGATGGATGTTTTAAGTTTATTTTGTGGCACAAGTAAGAATGATTTAATTATGAGATGGGTGGGACCTATATCTCCATCCAATGCATTGGGTAAAGATTTATATCTCATGAGATAGACTTGGCTGGAATGGTATGTTAATCCGGTTCAGTGTTACAGGATTGAAATGAGGAGTGAACTCGATTCAGAAAGGGACTTTTGTCCACTAAGATGGTCATGGCAGCAATGCCTTGGCTAAAATGGAAATCATAACATGTGCTTCATGGTTTCCATAATTACATTCTCTATTCCCATGCTACTTTATCATGATTGATGTTCCTTTATGATATATGCCTTATGTACTTCCAAGATTTATGTCTTTGCTCAAGATTTTGATGTTTAGATTTTATGTTCAAGTTTTTTCATTCAAATGTTTATAGATTTTTTTATGTTCTCTATGTTTACCCTTAATAAGCATTTGAGCTCACCCTTTTTAGGTTTTCTTTTCCCCATGATATAAAGAAAGGTTTTAGATAAGAAAACCAAAAGGGGAAGATCTTTATGGGAGGTGTTGAAGATATTTCACCATGATTAGAAGATTACGTTCTGAGTTTCCAAAGACAGTAAACTAATATGGTCTTTGGGCATCTGTTTTTTTCATGTAATAAGTATTCCGCAAAAGTAATGTAATGTCCATGTACATCAAGATTTGGGTCCCTATATATATGGAAGGAATTTACCTCTATAATAATATAGTATTAGTAGATTGGATAAAAAACTACATAGTAACTCTATAATAAAATATAAAGGTAAACCAAAAACCATCCCACCATGTATAAAAAGTGTAATCATATACAATAAATGTATCCAATGTTAACACCAAAAAATATAAGTACTATAGAAGAAACTAAAAAAAACTAAAAAAATAAAGATAGTAATATCTAGCTAAGTCCCAAGAGGCCCCTCAGAAACCTAGAAAAATAGTTTACATATATAGGTTGGGAATAAAATGTATATTCAGTAGGATCATACCCAAGGCCCCTAGAAAGCATTTGAAAAGATCATGCTAATGTGATACTGAACAAACAACAGAACAAACAAGGATCTAAATAGGTATACCAACCAATCCCATCCTCACTATAGATCATTTACCAAATTAAGAAACCAGATTAGTATTATAATATCAAATTTGTAACAAATCAAGGAACCCTACAATTTCCTCCCGAATAATTTTCCACTCTCACACCCCAACATCGATCATATTACCCTCCCACTCATTACATACATATCACATCACATACCATACATATTTTATGTGGGTTATAATGAATCCCTTCCTACCCCAACTTAATAAAATCTAGAATTTGGTGCCAGAGCATGTCATCATCACACCACATCTCTCTCGAAGTCACCTGGGCCATCACATCACTTTCAAACATCATAAAATAACCAGAGAAGTAGGATATCATGAAGGTTAAGGACATCAACCTCATTCCCTCCTCGTATATTGCCTGACCCCAATCAAATGTCACACATAATAACAACCTAATCACAATAAATAACCTCTTATCACATCACATCCCTCCCAAAAACACCCGGTCCATCACTGCTAAAAGAAAATTAAGGATGAGTGGGTAGCTTTCTATCTGTATCAACATTATCATGGATGTTTTTTTATAAACCTAAAACCAAAAAACATTTAGAATTGGTATGTTTATTCAACTTAGGTGGGGTATATATATAAGTAATATTAAATAAATGATATATATATATAACACAATACACAAACTATGAGTTCACATCAATTGTACTAGTGCATACTATATCCCCACCAATATACCACACAACGACCATCACAATCACTACCCCCACTAGATGGAACAAACCACACAACCACAACAAAAATCCCTCATTACCAATTTTAATTACAATCTCCACCACTTTCAATCATTAATACATTTAATTTAACACCATAAAACTCATTCATCTATTCCATTCATTTAATCCAACACCACAAACTCGTTTTCGGTCCCATTACTACTAATTTATGAACCCATTTCATTTTATATAAATATTACAAATATTTTTATTGCTGGTCAATAAACTAATAAAGCTACACCACATAAAAAAATTCCAATCTCATATCAAACATCACCACTATGGCACAAAACCAAACCATATCACCTTAAAAACCACACATCTCAACCATTGTACATCACCACCACTGCACAAGAAAGACAACTTTACCACATCATACACCACAACCTCATCACACAATGTTCCCATAGGTAAAAACATCACCATACATCATCATCATCACATATTTACACCATTGTGAACCCTAATCACTGTGAAATAGACCAAATCACATCCATGCCAACCACCCACCGCATCATAGCCCCACATATCACATTACCCATCCCATCACCACCATTATCACCCAATATCCCATATAACACTATGAAAAACCATAAGAACAACCACAAAAAATAACAACACATAAAAAATCCTACAATTTTCAAGGTATTTCATCACATTAAATCTTTATTTAGTATAGATATTATCACACAAACCAAATTTCTATTGGAAACTAGTTATTTATATATATATAAAATATTTTTCCTTTTATTTAGGGTGTAATAAAAAAATAGTAAAGGCCATCACAACATATCTACTATAATACACATAAGGATACCAATAGACATAATTTTCAGTTGGACAAAAAATGAAATAAACACACAAAAATAATATAAAAGAAACCAAAATATGGGATATATCACTTTAACCCTTCAATTTAAGTTTATGAAATTTATTATTTCCATTTATTTAAAACATAATAGCCACCCAAAGGAAAGAAAAAAAATATGAAATCCTGCAACATAGCACATAAAAATGTTGAGAATGATGATCCCCTACCTTAAAGACATCTTCTCAATTTGATGTGCACTATAAGGTAAAGAAGAAACTACAAGGAAACCAGAACCCCATGATAGAAATACATGTATCAACCTAAACCACACCAAGTGTCATGAAAACATATCCCAAAAAGTCTCCAAACCAAAACCAACAACACCATAGGGAATTCGTAAAAGAAGAATGAGAGGAAAAGAAGGTAAATGGGTGATGAAATCTACAATGATCACAACAAAATTTAAACAAACTGGAAGATACACTTTTCACATCGTGAATTGTAGATTAAAATCATGAATTCCTATAGTCCCACAAAATTCAATATAGAAATCCATTTCATTCAAAGAATTCCCCATATCTTTAGTTTTCACCAAACAACATGGTGCCTTGGCCTGAATAAAATCACACCGTGAATTCAAAATTCATGATATGAATTTGTTTCATGAAATACTCCATATCCACATACAATCCATAAACTACTAGATACAAAAATTGTAAAATTAAAATTCATGACATTCATTCCACTTTCATGTCATTAATTCCCTACACTTGTACTTTGGCAGCTCCAAATCATCCAAAACCTCTTCAAGCCTCTAATAACCACCCCTAACTACCAAAACCAGAAAATTAATGGGCTGGGAAGGCATAAACCATTACAATATTTCTATTTTTTAATTTCATGGATATTAAAATGGTTTTGGGAATGGTTTATAGAGAATATACTATTTGGGTATATACATACTTGGGTATATGATTTTATGAATATATAATATTGTTTGAAGAAAGATGAGAAACATGATATAGACTAATAGAGTAGGTAGATTTCATTTTAGAGGATATACCCTAAATAATGAATATATTAATATCACCCTAATTTACTTTCTTTAGTGAGTAATAATTAAAATTGTGGGGGAACAATTTTTTTAAGGGGGAAAAGGTAATGACCCAAAAATATATACTTTGTAAAAATAATGTTATGTTTGATAACTTGAATTATACACTACACCATATGTAAATGAAACAAAAAATAGTGGAAACTAATTATTAATAAATCTTTGACAAATATAAGTATGTTAAACCATTAGGAGATATTTCCTTTGTAAGATAAATAATTAATATGAGAAAATATCGAAAAATGTTTTTTTCAATAAAAATTATTTTATTTATATTATGTATTTTCTATTAAAAATTAAATTTAAAAATTATTGAATTTAAATTTGATAGGATAAAATTTATTTTTCAATTCCATATATCAAAGTTGACTTATTATATATTTTTTAGTTTTCAAAAAAGGTTAATTTTTAGTCAAAAAATCTACTTTTTACAAAAGTTATAACTTTTATGATATTATTATTTTGTAATCATATCCTAGAAGATAAAAAATAATTTTAATTAATAAAATATATATGTAAGAAATAGAACTATTAATTATTCAATATTACTTGAACTTTTAAATCTTATATCTATTATTTTATAACCAAATTAAAATGATACTTTAAGAAAAAACTGTTTTCAGTCTTTTATTCTAACTAAGTGTTTTACTAGTGAAATTTATTTTTGGCATTATTTTAAAGAAAAATAACATTTATTGTTTTATAATAAACAAATTTATTTTATAAAAATTACTATCTATGATAATTTTATCATGTACACTGTTTTTTTAAACTTAACAACATACTTTTTCTAAAAAAACCGTTTTATACATTATATCCATTTATTTAAAAATTATATTTTCAAACCCATAAAAAATTTAGGTTGTTAAATTATATAAAAATTTTATATCATAATTTTAAAATGAGGTAAAATTTATAAGCTTTTTTTTCATTAATATTAATTACTATTGTTAAATAATAATTACAATGGTAAAAGTACTTAAAAGTTAAAGCTAAAAAGCTATAATAAAAGGAATAAAAAAACTAAATGTTTTATCTAAATTTTTTTGATGATGATAACATCAACCCACACACTTCCACTCCATTTTAACTAAATTTGATCCATTTAAATTTGAATATTAACAACATATTATTGAAAATGTAATGGTTATTTCCAAAACTATCCTTCTCATCATTTATTAAAAGGTAACAATGAAACCAATTTAAGGATCACCTATACATGGAATTTATTCTAAAAAATATGACACATTAATCCTCCTAGAACCCTCTACAATTATATAAGCTTCTATACACCATTAGATTGTTTAATGCCTTCATTTATAAGGAGTTTTCCAATAGAAAACTCAAGCTTCCAACAAGATTATTACTTTAACTTACTCTTTAATGTTACACTAATAATTCCTAAATCATATAAAAACTATTTAATATATTTAAATAAGTATTTTTATTATATTTATATTTCATTTATTTATTGATAAATATTTTTTCATTACTTTCCATCAACTAAGACAGAACAAAACATCGACCGTGCGTACGTGCAAACTACCGCCTCCACAAAGCGATGTTGTTTGGTTATAATTAATATTTATAAATACTAGTATAAAATATGTATTTGAAATATATTTTTTCTATATTTTAAAATAAAATTCTTAAATAATCATTTTTCATATACCATCATTTCTTCCATTCATTGAGAAATGAGATCATTAATTGTGCATAAGACAGACTACCTCCTCCACGAATAACGAATTTAATTTGTGATCCACAACCATAAATGATGGTTACTAAAATGGATTTAATAAAGAAATATGTTTCTTATTAAATGTTTAAAATTATTTATATTTCACATTATCATTATTTAAATACATCCCCTTATTCATTAAATCACTATAACATGTTACCATTTGGGCCGATTTAACCCCCCATGTAAATGATGTTATAATGATTAAGTCATAATTGATTATAGAATATAATATAATGTTAATATCATATAATAATGATATTTTTAAGATGTTATAAATATTTTTTAATGTTTTTTTATTTTTAAAAAATTTATTAATATATTACTTTTTGATCATTAAACACGCCGAAAACTAGTTCATCATGATTTCCATTTTCAAAATCCATATTCATACCTCCCACCTAATAAGAATATAATTTAATTAATCATTGAAAAATAATAATTATTTTATTTTTAATGATATTGGAATGGTTAAATTTACACAACATAGTAAGAATTGATCTATTCTTTATGAAATTTTTGTGAAATATAAAACCGAATGTTCTAACACTAGATGATGAGAATAAACTAAAATTGATTAATATATTTGTAAAATATTGTTATGAAATAATTATAAAAAGTTTATTATGTTTATATTAATGTTTTGAGATAATTTATTAATATATTTATGTTACTTATATAGGATGATATATCATAGTTAGATAAGTTGGAAGAAAGGTAAGGGTTGTTTTCATCTCAAATTGCTATCACTGAGACAAATTTTGTATTGTGTACACAATTTAACTTATATGGTTAATATACTACCTATTTGAGATATTATATCATCAATTATTTTTTATTCATGTTAATTAATGTTTTATTTTAATCTCTCTCTTTCACGTGGCTTTGATTTAAATTCTCTTTTAGTTGAAAGGGTTCCTTTATATCACTTTCAAATATTTGGGAAATGTTTGGTATTGTAAATCATACCACCACTAAATATATTTTATTTTAAATATAAACACATATTCAATTTCAATATATTTTAATTCCTATTTCATGAGCTTTTCCTCAGGATTGTTTGATTCTCAAGCTACTTATTTCATAAGAGTCCTGTAAACTCAATTTCAAATTCATTGGGTCATAGTTTTTATTACATTAATATACAGTTAAAAGATTCATTTATAATACCATTACCCTATTTGATATATGATTTCATTTTATTCTTTAAGGAAATCAATTCTCATCATAAATAACAAATTCTATGATAGATTGTTTTCCAAAATAAAAATGCAATATTTGTAAGAACAACTTCCATTCCTTCCAATGAATATTTTATTCCATGTATATAAATTCATTCCTACCAATTTTATCCTCCAATTTTGTGAAATATAATGTGTTTTATTTTCTATGACTTTCATAATTCTATTTACCCATTTTCAAAAAAAAATTAATACACTTTTTAAAATGTGGTTTTTTAAACATATGTATTTCAAAAAAAAATTAAGTAGGTTTTATATCCTTTAAAATAAAATGTTTTATTTTCCAATCCACATTTTTTAACCATTTTATCTTTTCAAGGATACATTAATGTGGTTTTTTTCAAAGGTGAATGTTTTCAATGTTTTCACGTTACCTTTTAGAATATGAATTTTTAATGTTACCCATACCTTCTTCCTTTTACAGTAATATTAAAAATGTTTTCTAAAGACTGTTTTTAAGTTATTCTTCTTTGTGAACTAAAATATTCACCAATTATGTCATTTTATATGAAACTTTCACTCTATATTTTTCTGATTTCTAAAAGATTATATTTTTATCATAGTTTTATAAAATATTTATTTATAAATGATTTCAAAAGATCAGGGAAATGTATTATTTCCAATTTGGTTTTTATAAAAATCATAAAAATTGTTTTTTATCTAATTCATTTTATTTTGATACATCTAATGATTCATTTAAGGAGTTTCTTCAAATATTTCCATCCAAATTTCTTCTCTGAATGGATTATGAAATGTTATTTTCTATTAAATATGTGATCTACCACTATGTTTTTCTTTCAAAACAATCCACCATGAATAGGCCTATATTATCCTCCGGTGAATTTTATTTACCAACAGACTATATTTTCTTCCTTATATTTATTGGTGTTCACTGATATGTAATTTATTGATTGATTGATTGGGGAAATTATTATATTAGTCTTATACTATTTCTTTATACATTGTAAATACCATATGATTTATTGGCTAGATTGAATACTATTTACCTATAAGTTTACTAAATTCCTTTGGAAACCCATTTATTTTCCAAGGGTTTATGATATTGGTGATTTCATTAAGTTAATAAATTTGAAAAGGATTTTAAACCCATTATATTTCTAAGGGTTATTTATGATAAGTGAATTATTTTCATGTAGCCCTCATAGGTATAGATGATGAAGGGTGGGGTCTTATATCTCCCTCTAATGCATTAGTTTAAGGTTTACATCTCATGAGATAGGTAATCACGGGTGCATTTTAGTTACTTAAAATCATGGGAACTCATGGTGTGGATTGTGAATGTAATTTTCCCAGTAATAATTTTTCATAAATATTTCTTTGTTATTAAGATGTTATGATTTTATAGATCATGTTTATATTCTATAATTTCCACTCTTTTGATTCATGACATTTTCCACAATTCATGATTTATTACCTATTATTTTTTGAGTATAAATTTATTATGTATCATGATTATACCAATATTCTCATCTTATGATCACTTATTTTTTGGTACAGAAGGGCTTACATACACTAATAGGGGGGGGGGTGAATTAGGGTATGGATATTCTTATTAAAATTATTCGGGGCCCATTGGTTCTTGATCTCTTTATTATATTGGACACTTTTTTCACTTATGTGTTAATGATGATGTTATTATTTCCTTATTTATTTGATGATGATTCATTGAATGTAGTGAAGGAATGAAAACACAAGGACACAATTATTTTTAATCAGTTCACCCTCTCTAGGATACATCCAAGAAGCATACAATGATGATGTGCCGATTGTACCAAATTCCCTATGGCTCACTTCCAATAATGATGGTTTGGGATAGATCAAATATATACCTAGGTTCACTGTATTTAGAAGATTTAGGGTTTACTTATTTCATTACCAAGTATCACTCACTACATCTCTTTATCTTGCTCACTACCAGTGGAAAGGATCACATAATCCTCTTCCATTACTTACTTCTCTAGGAAGGGATCCACTCATAGTTTATAGACTTTTAGGTCCCTTCAGCATCAATGATGAATGCGTCTTAAATTGTATGTATATTATCTGTTGAAGTAAAACTTTCTTCCACTAATGAATAACACTTCACCATAGTTTACTGGGTAATTTCAAACATTTTTTGCAACCTTAGGTTGACTGGAACACTTCTTTAGGAAAAGTGTTCCAGTGTCTCATTTTTCATAGAAAACCAACTTGTGTGCTATTAAAAACTTTCATGACACAAAATTTTTACTCCCAACTCTATAATGGAATGATACTCCCTTATGGTGAAAAAATTCTTCGTAACTCACTACTTGCGCGCAACTTCCTTCTTACTGGGCTACTTGCACGACCCTCTCTACTTGAACGACCCTCTCTACCTGCACAACAATATATCTTATTTTCAATAACTATTGGTAATTTCTGAATGAGGGGGGTATAAACCTATTTATAGGCATTTTGGTGTCCCTGTTCACATGTTTCACTACTTTTCCTCAAACACACAAGTCTCATATTCGCGCAAAATCACCTTGTGTGACAAATCCGTAACTTGGAGACCCTTCTTTTTTTTTTACAAATTTTGATGTACTGATATTGAAAATTTGATAGTTCACAAATTTCATAT
The DNA here is from genome assembly GCA_963277665.1 of Viscum album. NCBI lineage: Eukaryota > Viridiplantae > Streptophyta > Magnoliopsida > Santalales > Viscaceae > Viscum > Viscum album. The sequence continues at coordinate 1,465,900,744 of OY728156.1, read as the reverse complement.
GCTCCTTATAAATTGTACACAAATTGATTTTCTAAAAAAACTTTTCTCTATTTTCCAATTTTTGGACCCCAAATTTGGAAAACAACTGGGAAACAACGCCACCTTTTATACATTCTTTTTATACCACCCCAAGATCATCCAATCCTTTATTATGGTTCTTTTTAAACATATATTGTCAATAAAATATTTGGAACTCAATAAATTATCCTGGAAAACCTCTTTTTCAACAAACACAATCAACCCAAAAATTCTTCAGTGTTACCTTGAGTGATTTTTTATCAACACTTATGATATATATTTTTTATCTCCTTTGATTACCCTTATCTGGAATATGAAATCACTTATTTATTTTGTTTCATTTCCACCAGGTTACATAAGATGATTCTAGAAGGGTTTTTAATGTGAATAATTTTTGGGAGATATTGATGAATAAGTGGTTGTTTATATAGTTGGAAAATTTCTATTAGATATAAAAGATATATATATTTTTAATTTTTTATTAAAATTTTCCAAAAATCTAAACTTAAATGGTAATGGGAATGTATTGAAATAAAATATTTAGTTTATGTTATGTTATTTTTATGATCACATCTATTGTTAACTATATATATAGTCTTTAATCCATCTGAATATTACTAGCCTTCATGGAACATCTGAATTTTATTTTATTTCAAATGGAAGTGAACAATTATTTCCAAAATAGATTTGTTTATGTGGAATTTTATATTGAACAATCCACTAGTTTTGAGGGCGCTAAATTTATATAGCATGCATTCAAACATTTAAAATCACTATACACACTAAAAAAAGCCCCAAGACTTTGAGATGATAGGTATACAATATTTTTACTTCAAAATAATATTATTAAGGAAAGTGTTGATTCAACTTGTTTTGATAAAACGTTTTTCAAATACACCATCATTTTTAAAATTTATGTTAACGAAATATTTTTTTATCAAAAATATCTCTTAGATATTTTTTTAGAACTTGTAATACTTGATTTCTAAATGAGAATAATGGAAGAAATTAACTTTTTTCTTGGAGTTTCAATTCACTTAAAAAACCGATGGAAATATTTTAACTCAATATAAATATATTTGAGATTTTCCAAAAAATTAGTTTTGAAAATTCCTTAAGTATAAGTACCCAAATAATAAATTCTAACAAACTTGATATTAATGGTTTTAGAAAACTTGTTGATCATAAAATTAATAGAGTTATGATCAGAAGTTTGATTTATCATGTAATTATTCAACTAGAATTTTTTGGAATATATTTATGTGTGATGTTCCAAGTGAATATGAATAATTTACATCAAAAATTGGTAAAACATATTTTCTGCTACTTTAATGGAACCTCAAAACATAGTTTATAATATTCTTTTATAAATTATTTTTTACATGAATGTTACTTAGATGACGACTATAGAGGTTATATATTGGATAAAAAAATACTTCTACAGTGGTTCATTTATAAGGAAAATATTTAGTTTTTTGGTCTACAAAGAAGAAACACATAATTGAAATATCCAATTATAATGCTAAATATGTTTCACTTAGAAGTTTATATGGATAAGTATTGTGGATTCAATGCATACTCAGGGATTTTGGTTTGAATATCACTCAAACTCATATAATTTTCAATAATACAAATGTGATTGATTTTTATAAAAATGTAGAACATCAATCATTTGAAAATAATATATATTTTAGACCCCTTTTTCTTAAAGATCACATAAAAAAAGAAGATATAATTATTAAATTTATTGGAATATAAAATCAGCTCACAAATAATTTGAAAATTCCTTTAAATTCAGATATATTAATATATAACAAATAGATGTTGGTAATGGTAAACTTATAGTGACATTCAATCCAATTTCCATTTAATATATCTACTTACATTAAAAAACCACTCAATAATGGGGGTGATATTTTTTTCATTTCTTATGTTAATTTATTATTTTTTATTTCTTAGATTTATATTTAATAGAAGATATATTTTCAGCCAAATTTCTCTTTTTTAATTAGATATGAATATTATTCTTTAAAATTTCTATGAAATAATTTCTGAAATAAAAAAATATTTTTCTTTATAATGTTGTTAGGTATATATTTTTTATATTGAAGATCAGAAATATAAAATTGAAGATTTTCCCAGAACCATCCTTGTAAGAGGAAGAACATCTTTGTATCTAAAGATAACTTTTTATAGGTTCTATATATTAAACTATATATTTTTTGGTTTCATTTAAAATTTCATTCTTATGAATTTTTGAAAAACTAATGTGGATATTCATTCATCCAAAAATTAATTATCAATATCTTTAAAAATTATTTTCACTTTATTTATTTTCAAAATAAAGATGAAAAAAATTTAAAAAAATAAAAAATTTGTAAATGTGAATTTTAAATTGTAAATTTTAATTTTTGAATTTTTATGTTTTTAAATGGGTAATAAAATTATAAATATAATGTTCATTTAAATTTCAAAAAACATTTAGGGGTATAAATTATTTTATGTGTGAGAAAATTATGTGTTAAACTTTTTAAAAGGGAGTGATTTTTTTAAAAAGGGGAGAAATGAAAAGTCTTCTTAAAGGAATAAACATAAAGATATGTTTTTTATATTTACTTATCTTTTTATAGAGAGTTTAATTTTAAATTCGTTATATATTTTCAATTTTTTCAATATGAATAATGTTTTCCAAATAGAGGAGATTATTTATTCAATGAAACACCCGCTTATTTAGTTTTGAAAATAACAATGCACTTCATATGAATTTGACTAAACAAAAAACTTGTTTTTTTCAATCTTTATAGTTCACAACATAATTTCAGAAAAATGAAATTCTTAATAACTTATTATGATTATCTAGTGATATGAGGTTTTAAAAAAGATTTCATTCATAGATATATGAGAACTATTAAAATTCCAGACTAACTCCATTTGTTTATGAAGAGCTATGATATGTTCAATGGTGTATGATGATGATGATTACTATGAAATTAATACTATTTTCGATGGAAAAATGATTAAATTTTTTGAGTTAGTTACAATATATTTTATAAATTAAGTCACACATTCATAGAGAAGAAATATATGTAGCTTGAAACATCCAAAGTTTATGGTCATGTTTAAGCTATGTAATATTTTATTAACTTAAGAGTGATTTTGATTAGTATAAATTTAATTCTTAAGTGTTTTAGCTAGGATGTTATATTATCTGAGATTTTACTTATAAAAGAAATTAGTTTTTATCTTATAATGAATGAATTTATGATCGTTGAGATCAGGGGATTCCGATAAGAATGATAAAACTTTTGGTGATTAAATCATGAATCTGACCTACAAATTAAGGTTTTTGGGGATATAAAGATAGAGAATATGATTATCTATATTTTGGACTTACAATAATAGAAATACAAAATAAATTTGTACATGTGTAAGTCAAATACTTATAAGGATTAGAAGAGTAACATTTTGATGGGTACAAAATCTGTGGTACCTTCAGTTAGGTTTACATACTTCATTACTAATTAAGGATAAAGAAAGTTGGTTTTATAATATATTTTTTTAGAAATGTTCAAACATACATTTGATACTTTGTAAATTGTTTTAATAAATTTCTTCATCTTCGTTTACTTAATCATATCTTATCAAAATTTTGAGAGCATTTTTTATTTCTAATTTTATATACATTCTCTGATAAGTTTGTTTTTTTGTTTGAAGATCATATTTCTAATCAATATAAAACCGAGGGTTCAGAAAATTGTAAGTTTATTATTAATGACCTTCCCCCTTTTTGTGTTTCTACCTAATATATCTTATATAAAATTGGGACAATAATGATCTCTATCAAATATATTCATCTCTATGAAAATACCAATTACATATATCCCATAAATTATGTATAATCATACCATGATTTTTTATAAGATATTGACAAAATCATGTGATAAAAAACTTTTCAGTCTTGTTTAGGATAACTTAAACATTACTTAATAATCAAGTAAATATTGATCAAGGGAAATGAATACATTACATGTCATTCATCTTTATGAATAAATCTCATGTCATTCATATAATAGATGCGTACATCACAAGTTATGTAACTATGTATAGACACTACAATTACTCATTCCTTATCATAAAGGTAATACATGTCATATCCCTCACACATGAGGATAAATCTCATATTGATTAAGAAAAACACTATAATTAATTGAAAATATACATATCCACACCCTTATTGGATCATCATTAAGTATTGAGTGAGAGAGTTATCAAAGTTTGATGTTTCACATTTAAGGTTCCTTGTTATTATCTTGTAATAGGGATTAGTATAAAACATGCACCCTAAACATCAAAATAACACTATGTATAACATTTCATGTGGTATACTTAGTTGAACGATATGAATCATGAGTCATGATAATGTGACATGGGTGAACTTTATTAGATCCTAATATATATATATATAAACCAAAAAAGTAGTTGGTGGATTATGTTTAAAAATAAACTATAGATTTTAATCCTCTTTAAGTATTAAAATAATCGAAAATATAGCTTCTAATAAACCCACCAAAATAATCAGAGTAATATCAATGTAATGTATGGTTAAAATAAAATTGGTATTTCAACTACCAATAAAAGTAATAAAACAGTGAAACATAAAGAAATTTTATAAAATAATGTTAAAATAAATATCATAATATAAATAACAAATATGGAGTATTATTTATCAATCATGTAATCATAAAAATATTATTAAAATAAATACTTTTAACCCATAGAGAAAGGGGAATCATAAATCAGTTTCAACGTATCATTGACTATAGGCCTGTAAAAAAGTATCTACTTCTTGAAACCTGAAGATTGGATCTATATTCATTTCTTAGATAACCCTTAATCAAATATATTAGTATATGCCCACTACTATAACTGCTAGATCAATAAACATCCTAAAATAATTCGTAGCTCAAAAAATCCAGAAATATGAAAAGCAGCACAATAAGTTCACTATTATGGTTGATAGCTCGATTCCCTTTCTACTATGAATATTATCTTAGTAAAAAATATTACAATAATAAATTAAATAATATATTACAATGAAAGCACTAAAGTGTAAACTCCAGACAACACTTAAAAAGAAAAATAATCATAGGTACACTAGTCAACAAGAAGTTTAAGACTACAATAGATTCAACTCTCAAAGTATTCTTTATCATTGTATTATTTTCATATATTATAATCCATGAGGTATTGTTCTATTTATAGGTGATCCTCCAATGGGTATATTCCATAAATTTCAAATTCACTTACAACATAATCGACAGTATCTCACTCGTTATCTTCTGATGGATTCAACATCTACCTATATCTACTTATGAAATTTATAAGCACTTTCACAATGATCCTTTGACTGATGTGAATAATTTAATTTAGATATCTAGATAATGAAAAAAAACCTTAGTATTTTAAAATCCCTAAGAACATTAGTTTTTAAAAAATATTTAAACCATTAGTATTTCATAAAACCACAAGTTATTAGTATTTTACTCAAATTATTTAAAAATAAAAATAGAAATAAAAAACTCAATTTAAACCATATACTTATTTATATTTATTACTATTTTAAAAATAGATATAAAAGTTTCTCATGGACTGAAAAATATACCAATTTATAAAAAATAAAAACACATGTGAAAAAATCAAGTCTTTATTAATTTAGAAGGAAATTCTCTAAATATATCCAAATATTTTGATAACAATAAGATATGATATTTTTATCACACACTAAGGAATTATTTTCCTAACACTTATCCCTATTTTAGAATTTCATAAATAAATAAAAATAAGGTTTATTCATTGAAATTAAAATATATTTAAAGGATGTTTCTTGGAAAATATTCATTATTCAATACTTACACACTAATAAAACTCATTAAGAATCAAAAAATTGTTTGAGTTACAAAATTAAAAGCTATTCTAAATTTGAAAATTAATCTTTATTAATTTATTTACATGTAATTTACTTTATATTGTTGATATATTTAAATTTTAGAGACAATATATCTACTTGAAATTTAAACTTATGATCAAACTCTATTATCTTCTCAAAAAACATACCTTATTATGACATTGAAATTTGAAACTATTTAGTAAATTTTTCTTCTAGAGAAATAATATTTTGATTTTCTCTTCATATTCTTATTGAACCTCATCAAGCTTTAAATTTTGATCAAATATCCATTGATTTTTACCAAATACTAAATTCTTTAATTCTTAAATAAAGAAATAAACATCATCAACCTTATTGATAGAATCCTTAACAAATTATTCAAGAAAATTTTATTTTTAAAAAATAATGACATAATTTTAATGAAAAGAAAATTTATTCTAATTAATACAATTTATGTCTTTATATTGATATTTTATATACTCATTGAATTTTCTCATCTTTTGGTCATAATTACCACTAACTTATCTAAATAGTTTCAAATATCATTTTACTTTAGCTATAGACTATATTGACTAATTTTTCCAGTTTGAATATTGAGCAAGGTTCATCTATTTTTGAATAAGACAAAACTTTCCATTGAGTTATGTTATCACGTCAATCAAATTATTAATTTTCTTCAACATGTCCAAAACCAAGTTATGTTTTTGATTGAAATGTCAAGCTATCTTGGTTTTTGTGATTCAGATGAACTCTTAGATATATCCTATTTATTCCCCTTTTCTCTAGAAACAATAGGTTGAACTACCAATACTAGAAATTTTTCTATAGAAGAGTCTTCAATATCAATAGGTTTATTATTAACTAAATTGATATCATCTTTAATCCTCTTAGATGAATATGAATAATAACTTGAGAATGAATTATTTTTCAATGCTTTAATTTTTTTTGATGAATTTCTTGATGGTGATGAAGTTACACGAGTAGAAGTATGAAAAGAAGACTCTAAGAGAGATAGATCTTGAACTTCATATTTTATTACTGGGAATTTATCAATCTTTTGAACTATTTTTAAGTAATATCTTATTTTGAAACAAATTTAATTTGTGAAACCAAAAATTTAGTAGGATAAAGAGGAAAAAATTTATGTAGATTTTTAGTTTTAAATTCAGATAGATGAACTTTAGGAGAAATTAATTTTTTAGTGGTTTCAGTAGTAACTGAAACAGTAGTTTTAGTTCATTCACCAAATTCTTAATTAGGTGATAAAAGAGATGAATATTTCTCATGAAAATATGGTGAAACTTTCTTCCCATTTTTCCTTTGAAGTCTAACTTCCACTTCAATAATGTTTCTTCACAAAACATTTTTTTGATGGTATTATTATATATAATGGATTTAGATATTCTAGATTTATCCTACTTTAAAATAAATCACTTTTTCTCCTTTTCTTCTATAGGATTTTGATCAACTACTCTATTAATGAATTATTCCTAACCCTATCAATCCTAAAATATAGCTTTCCATCAAATATATATTCTTTATTGTTTTTCTTCATCAGATTTATCTTTCCAAAATCCTCTATGAACCTGAACAAATTTTTTTGGGAATTTTTTACCTGAAGTAATGATCTTATTTTTTCAAATGATGCTCCTCCAATTAAACTATTGGTTCATCATATTATACCTTTTTATAATTCAATGTAATATATAGATATTTTATTTAAATTATTTTATTTGGTATGTGATGTTTAATTTTTTTCTAACGTGTTTGGAAATTTCCATGTTCTTCAAAACCCTTTTTAGTTTTAGTTTTTAATTTTCATTAAAAGGAAACATATTTTTAAAAGTTAATCGTTACCCTTACGTAGGGAATGTGATATGAATAATGGTAAGAACCCTCTACCCACACCCAAGCAGTATTTCATAAAGGAATCCTTGAATTTGTAAGGGTACATATGGGAAAAACACCACTACGTAAAGGTAAGGGTAAAGCAAACATGGGTAAGGGAAAATCCATTAGTCAATATGCTATGTAAGGTAAAGGTATAACTTATTTTAGGATAACTGTTGGTACTTAAAGGTTGTGTAAGGGTACCTAAGAACTATTTAAGGGTAACATGAGATGCGTAAAGGTACTATAACATATAATTAAGGGTAAATTTAAGATTTTTAAGTTTATATAATTGTTTTTAAAGGCTGTGTAAGGGTACATTCAAGTTGCATATGGGTAACATTTTTTATAAAGAGTGTTTAGGGGTACCCAGGCACACAATAAGGGTAAGACACACTTATTAATTGAAGATTTTTTTAAAGGATATGTATTGGTAAAATATGTTTCCCACATGTGGAGGATATAAGATATGTAAGGGTATACTATGTTATCATTACACAATTCCATTTTAATGAAAAATACCTTTTTTAAAACTAGATTTCTCTTCTTCTTCTTATTCTTGAACATGTAAAACACTATTTTGGTTAATTCAAAAGTTTTAAAACATGGAAATTAAATTATTTTGACCAATTAGATGTTTTAGATCCAATATTAAATTATTTAAAACTCTAAACATTCAATATTCAGTTAAATGTAAAAAATTAAATAATGTTTTAAATGTTGGATTTTCTTTCTGCGAACCATAGTTCTTGTGGAAATTTAAAATAAATACACAAACCTATTTTTCATTGATGTTTATTATCCTCTATAGTGGAGTTTGGGGTTAATAGTAATTGGTTGATCAATATGAGAGTGATTTTATTATTTTTCTTTGATTTTGGGGCATAGAATTCCACATGTTTCTTCTTGTGGGGTCCCTCATTAGGGTTTTTGGTATATTAATTATGTTAAGTGATTTCATAAATAAATATAAATCATTTGAAACCATTTTATGACTGTATATTTTAAATTATTTTTCTAATCAATTTCTAAATCTAGATTTAAGATGTTGATAAATGAATCTTCAAATTGAATGGTGTATGATAAAAACCATTGATAGTGGCTATTATGAATTAATAATTTATTAAAAAAATGTTCTTGAATGGAAATGATGATTTTCAGCTAAATTTTGATGAAATAATGGGCATGATTTTTTTTAAATGGGAGGAAATATATGATTTTTTATAAAAACCATATGATGATGGTTTTTGAAATGAAAGGATTATTTTGAAACAATTACTTGTGGATGATATGAATTTTTTTGAATGATTGAAATGAAAAGTTAACCACATGTATTTTATGATTACTCAGATGCACCTGAGATACTGATTATTTAGGAAGCGGTTATGCAAACTGAAAATGATTTGATGATAACAGAAACATTACACTATATAAGGGAATGTAATCATTATTTGGGGATGAATTCCTATTACACCAAGAGTTGAGTCTAGGGATGTGTGTAAACACATGGAGCTATAACTCACCAAGAATATATGAAACTTGTCACTTGAATTAACTAACTATTTTATGAGGTTTATATACATAGTGTGATGTTTAAAAATGGTTTTACATTCCAATGTTATAAAATGTTTTACCCATGTGTGTTTTTATAGAAATAATTATTCATTCCTATTTAGATAAAATGTTATATTCATTTCCTCTTTGATAAAAATGCACTTTTTTAGCTACTTTATACCAACTATTGGAATGTTTTAAAGGCATGTTTTTGTGAATTGTGAAAATGTTTCAATTACATGTTTTATTTAAACTTATGTATAAATCTTTTATTTGATATAGATTTCTTATTAAATAATTGGTGAAATACTATTGTGATTTTTTCTCACACATTAACTTTTACTTTGGATGTTTTTAGATTATCCTATTTTGGGTCTAGGGAAAGGGAAGACACCACATGGATATGGTGGGTGTAATTTAATTGTGGGACCCTATGAGATAGTAGATATTAATAGAGTCTATGGTCCACTAGTTGTTAAAATATTGCATTTTCATCTTTGTAAATTGTATGAGGGTGTTTTTGGACCATTTTCTCTTATGGAGTTCTTTCGTACTATCTATTTTATTTATTCTTATAGGTTGCTTTTCATTTTCAAGTAACAATTGTGTAGAAATTATTACCTCTTGATTTTTATTATTTATATGGTGCTAGTCTCCAACTCATGGGAATTGGGAATGACTTTTAGGTCATGTCAGAATTGGATCATGTACTATTTAGGTGGGATATCTGGGTCTATTAATAAGAAATTTGTATCAAAGTTGGTGGAGAAACTTTTTTGATGTTAGTTTGAAGTTTGGTATAAGATTGTCAATCTTAAGGGGTATGTTACATATATGTTTTTAGTTAAAATTCATCTTTAAAATCTATATGTTTCTATGGGTTATTTGGGAAAAGTTTCTTTGATGGATTTTTGTGATATGATTCAATAATTTTCTAAGGATTTAATATTAGTCTTTTGTATCCCTATCGATTTTTTAAATCAACTTGATGATCTTTTGTATCTTGAATAAACTTTTTCATGTCATATAGTGCTGCTGTGTTTTACTCTAACCACAATAAGACATTTTAATAGACCACAATATGTGTTTATTTATAACCCACAAAAAGAGATACCTCATGTTGATTACATCCTTATTGAGGTTTCTAAGCTCTGGACCAGGTAGTGACACCTATTCCTGCTCAGGATGTAGTGGTTATACCATAGTAGAATGATAGTAGAGTTCATGGAAAATAGTTTCTTAGTCTCAAACAACCATCCATATAGGTAAATAATTATCATTAAGAGGTATAGAAGTGGTTGATAAAATTTTAGCATCTTTTTGAGTTCTTAGAGATGATTTCCTTTGTCAATGATAAATGTAATGCTTTAAAAATTTAAAGGCCTAGAAGAAGTTGGTGGGAATTGATAGTTGTGGAAGGGGTGAATTTGGCCTTGGAATAAAAATACTTCACGGTTATTTTCATGGATTATTTCATTTCATAGATGAAGTTGTTGTCTAAATCAATAGATTTTGTTAAACTTGAGCCAAAAAATTGACCTCTGACTTAGTATTCTGAACAATTTGTTGAACTTTTTCACTTCTCACATGAGGTGAAACAAAATGAGAAGATGAAATACTATATAATTGGGATGGTTCTTTAGACTAGATATTCGATCATAGTTTTCTTTATGAAATATCACCTCATATGTTGATGTCCTAAATTGAGCTTTGGTTGTAGAAGTTGACTTGGTTGGGATTTTAGGGATAAAGTGAGTTCTTCCTACTCTTAGTGGTAGTTTTTTGTAGTCCCTTTCATGGGAAGAATAAATAGTATTGGTCTCATGGTTGAAACTATTATGGTTGATCTCAATAGTAGAACACCACTAGATCAACTGTAATATCTAGAAGACTCCCACAAACATTCTTTAAATGTGAAAAAATTTGGGAAATTGAGCATTATTTCTTGGGGTAACTAAATAACTGCATCTATTAGGAATTACCATGACATAACCAATTTTTTTTCATTTTTTACCATGCCATGTAGTGTTATGGGATTTTTAGTATTGAGATGCTTTTAATCATGGTCAGATACTTCCAGAATAAAGGGGTTCTAGCCACAAGAATTGGGAATCAAGATGTTTCATATAGTGGATGAGTATCTAGTGGAAGATAATACAGGTCTTGTAAAATATAAAGTTAACATTAACATTTCGTCATCTTTATGGAATGATTTATTTGATACCAGTGACTATCATTCCATTGTATCCATATATATAATGGAATTTTTAACTCATCCTATTAAGATCATGCCTTATGTAATAAAGATTTCTATACCTCATGGGATGAATAGAGAGAAGGGTCTTTGATGACTTTCTTGTACTTTCTGTTTTCCAAAAATCAAAATTTCATGGGTATTTTTATTTATATATTTGAATCCTCTTTATGTAATTCTGAGGATAGATTGGCTAATCACTCATAAATTTTGTATCAACCGTAATCTTCAATGAGTTTCCTTTACCAGCACCAATGGAGTGAGTCATATCCTTTTGGGGGAATTGGACTTGAGGCTTAGTCAAGATGGAACTCATCTTCTATAGTTGGTTAAAATGATATCTACGTTTACCATTTAACTAGAGAAGTAATGGTGAACTTACTTTAGTGGTTATTCATTTTCCTGATGTTTTTCCATCTAACTTTTTTAGTTTTCCACTGAAGAGGTTTGTATAATTTTCCATCAAATTGGTACCATATATCCAACCTATTTATTTTATATTTTACCATATATAAATAGTTTAACTAATGGAGTTGAAAAATAAATTGTAAGATCTATTTTACAAAGGATTTATTTGACCATGTTTTTCTCCTTAGTCAACACGTATCTTTTTTTCTATGAATTTTTATGGGACCCTTCACCTTTGTGTTTACTATTGAAATATAAATCAGGTCAAAATTAATAATAATTAAATGTTTCCTTATATTTTTTATTTATTTGACTATTATAAATGGGTGAAATGTTTTTCAAGGATTTTTCTTCGATCTTTTTTCCACCAACATAAGTTCAATGATTTTGGCATTTTCAAGACTAACTTTAGGAGAAGATATGGTTATAATTAGTACCTTGTTATGCCTTTTGGTCTAACTAATTTTCCAGCAGTTTTCATGGAATAGATTAACATGATTTTCCATGAGTACTTAGATTAATTTTTGGTAATATTTGTGGAAGAAATATTTATTTACTCTTAGACCATGGAGGACCATGTCCATCATCTGAGAGATATACTGAACATCATGAGAAATCAAAAACATTATAATAATCTTTCTAAATGGAACTTATGGATGTGGTATGTAAAATTATAGTGACTTGTGGTTTCTTAACATAGTTATTTTTTCGATCTTGAGAAGGTGAAATCTATTATAATTTAGGAGGAACCACAAAATTTCTTTGAGATTCATATCTTCTTAGGATTAATAAGATATTATCACCATTTTATGAAGGATTTATCTATGTTGGATTCTCTAATGACTTCAATTACTCTAAAGGGATTAATGTTTTTTTAGATTTAAAATGTTTGTAATACTTTGATGATTAGTAAAAGAGGTTAACTTCATCTCTTATTTTGACTTTTCTAGTAAATGTTCAGGGATATGTGGTCTTCAATAGTACATCAGGTTCAGTTTTGGGATGCGTTATGATATAGGGTGATCATGTGGTAGTATATGGTTCTCTTCATCTTTATCCTTAAGAAAATAATTTCCCTAGACACGATCTTAGACTTTAATCCGTGATGAAAAAACACAATATTTGAATGAAATATCTTCTTGGTTAATGGTTTGTAGTGTAATTTGATGTTAAAATATTGAGTTATATCTTATATAAAAAATATTTGAACCTTAGACAAAGAAGATGGATGAAGTACCTGTAAGATTTTAATTCTAACATTGTCTGCACTTTTTGTAAATGGAATGTCATTGTTGAGGCTCTGAGATGGAAAATACCTTCCCATACCATGAATGAATATTCTATGGTGGTGAAGTTGATATTCCTCTTTGCTCGTATGCATTTTGAAGTCTAGGATGTTGAGACCAAAATTATATTAGAAAGTATTCAGTTGAAATAATCACATAAAAATATAATTCTCTAGGAACAACAACTCGATGAAGAGTTTTAGAAAATTAGAGATTAATTATATGATAAAGATATCATCAATGGGGGGTGTCTATATTTTAAGGATGTCCTATTCTTCTAGACCTAGTTTTTAATACTATAACTTTGAGAAACGATATGAAGGGGGATGTACATAATTCCTAGTGGATGGTATAACCTAGAAAAAAATATGTTTTATTATATGAGGTGAAATTTATGGTGGTTGGTATAAAATAAGAAATTTCTGATTTTGTTTCCCATTATTATACTAGTCAACATGTCATGGACAAGCATTAGAAGCCTTTTGGTTTAGTTCAGTATCTTCCAGTTCTTAATTAGATGTGGGATGAGATATTGATTGTATTTGTGGTTGGGTTTCCACATAATCCTCAAGGAAATAATTTAATATGGGTGGTAATTTACCGAAGGTTCAAATAATCTCAATTTATTCTGATTCGAGACACCACCAATGCCAATGACTAGGAAAATATATATATCTAGGATATCATTTGATTATATGGAGTTCTATATACTATCATTTACAATAGGGATCCCATGTCTACCTATCCATTTTGGAGTGGACTACAAGAGGTGATTAGATCCTAGGTATAATTGAGCATAACGCACCATCCATAAACAAATGGTCGTAAAGACTGATTGATTTATATTATTAAGAATATGCTACATTCTTGTATCCTTGTCTTTATAAGATCATGGGATAACAATCTGGGACTAGTCGAGGTTTCTAAAAATAAAAGACATTATTCTTCCATCAAGATGACACCCTTTGAAGCTTTTTATGGAAAACCATGTCAATCATCACTTTTTTGGTTGGAGTTTGGTGATGTCATCTTAGTGGTACCCAATTTGGAATAGGAAACAAGGGTAAAGATCTAGTTGATTATTCGAAGAATGGTAATGGCATAGAGTTTTTACAAATCATATGTCGATCATCATTGATGCCCAATAGATGTTATAGTTAGTTACCTAGTGTTTTTGATATTTTCTCTATGGTTGGGTCACCGATGGCTCCAAAAACAGAAAACTTCAACAGGAAGACATGTGGGACAATTTGAGGTTGTTGGGAGGATTGGTAAGGTGGATTACTATTTGTATTTTCCACCATAGATGACATCTATCCACAATGTGTTCTATGTTTCACATATTCAAAATTTTCTCTCTCATCCATTTTAGGCCTTGATATGGGAGGATATAGATATAAAACCTCACTTATCCATGATTGAGAAACACATTTAGATTATCAATTCATATATAAATGTTATTTATGGAAATTCCATAGCCTTAGTTTTGGTGAAATGGAAACATGGTTTTAATTCATATGATACATGGGAGAATGAGGCGCTTATAAGAGAAAAATAGCCTTAGCTCTATGATATAGAGTCTTCTTGAGAGTATTTCTAGGGGAAAAACGTATTTATGGTGGGAATAATAGTAACATCCCACTCTTTAATTTCATGAAAATTCTGGGGTTTTTAATGTTTATTTTTGTTTTGGATGTGTTGGGGACTTTCCATGATATTTAATACTATTTTTTATTTATTTTATAATATTCTTCTAAAAGAAATTTTGTTTTTTAAGTTAATATTTTCCCTTACATTAGGAATGGGGTCTACGTAAGGGTATAGAACCTCTACACATACACTGGAGTCATTGAATAATGGAAACCCTGAATTTTTAATGGTTACATAAGGGTAAAGAATAACTACTTAAAGGTATGGGTGAAATCATATACGTTTTGTAAGGGTAAAGATTGTATACACATAGGTAAAAACCTTTGTAAATATGCTACATAAGGGTGAGGTAAGACTTTCATAACTGTAGTTACAATTTTCTAAATGCTATGTATGGTTACCTAGGCCCTGCATATGCATAAATCAAGATTCATAAAGGCAATATATTTTGTTAATATGTTTAACATATTACTATGTAATGGTAATCGAGTGTTTTTAAAGGCTGTATAAGGATACATTCGAGTTGTGTAAGGGTAACTTTTAAAAGGGTTCATAAGGGTACCTAAACACCACGTAAGGTCAATCCGCACTACGTAAGGGTAGACTGAAGTTTTTAAAGGATGTGTAAGGGTAAAACCTCTTACAATTACATGGATACTATGATTTGTGTAAAGATAATCCATGTTATACTTAATCATGTCCCTTTTAATAAAATATACATTTTTAAAACTCGATTTTTCATCAGATTCTTCATCCAGAACACTTATAATGCCATTTTGGTTAATTCAAATGATTGAAAACATGAAAATTAAATATTTTTAACCCATTAAAGGCTTTAAATCATATTTTAAATTACTTTAAACCATTAATTTTCATGATTAAACTAAATGTAGAAAAATAAATAATGTTTTAATTGAATGGTTTTCTTTATACAAACAACTGTTCATGAAGTATTTAAAAAAACCAAAATATGTGTTTCTTTGATGTTTGTTATTCTATGGAGTGTAGTTGGGGTTACCAGTTACTGTGTGATTAGAAGAGGAGTTATTGTATTGATTACCATTGATCATGGGGTGTGTAAATCCACTTGTTTATTCTCACATATCCTTCATTATCGATTATTAGTATTATAATTAAGTTAAGAGATTTCTTAAAGAAAAGTTTATTATATGAAAACTTTTATATCATATATTTTTTAATTTTTTTCCAATAAATTTTTAAATCATGATTTGAGATTTTGGTAAATGATTTTTGAAATGAAATTTTGTTTATTGAAACCCATGACAGTGGCTATTGAAAATTAATCATTGATTTTAAAAAATGTACTTTAATTTAAATGATTATTTATAGTAAAATTTTTCAGAAATAAATGTAATGGTATATTTTTTGATATGAAATGAGATTAAAGACATGAGTTTTTAGTATATAAAAAATTTTATGTTGGTTTTTGAAATGAAAAGTATCTTTTTAAACCTATACTTGAGGAATATTTTAACTGGCTATTTTAATTATTTTTTAATGATTGTAATGAAATGTTAGAACCAATTAATGTATTATTAATCAGATGAAAATGATATTATAATTTTTTTGGAAGGGCTTAAATATGTTAAAAAATATTTTAAAATAACTATAAAATTAAACTTTCTAATGGAAGGGAATCATTATTTGGGGATGAATTCCTATTCCCCCAATGATTGAGTCGAGGGATGTTAGGGCACACCTGGAGCCATAACTCACCGACACTATGTGAACCTCATAACTTTAATTTTCAAACTAATCTCAAATTTTTATACCCAATATCATATTTTTAAATCAATTTTACATTACAATGTTATGTATCATTTTACTCATGTATATATATTTTTATATAAATTCTTATTCATGACTATTTATATAAAATGTTATATGTATTCCGTATTCATTGGAAATTCACTTATGTAATTACTGTGTACCATCTATTGAAATATTCTAAAATTATGATTGTTTGGAATTGTGAGATATTTTCCATTCCATGATTTTTTTAAATTAATCATAAACAATTTATTTGATATTAATTTCATATAAATGGATTAGAGAAATCAAACTGGGATTTATTGCACACACCCTACCATTTCCTTTGGGTGTTTGTAGAATATCTTATTCTAGGTCTAGTGAAATGGAATGCACCACTCAGATATAGTGGGTGTACATGAAATTTGGGACCATGGGAGATGGAAAAACTAATAGAGTCTATGATCCACTAGTTGGGTAGAGTTTAAATTACCATATTTTTGTCTTGTGTTACGGTGTTTGTTGATTCTTTTTTTACTTATGAAGTGTTTCTCATGGAGAAAAGTTTATATATTCATATATTTTTGATTATCTTTATTGATTAACACTGGTGGAATACTCATTACCGCTTTTTTTATCGATTCCATTATAATATCCCCGGGCTTGCACCCCTAAATTCATTGCTAAAATCATAAACTCTACATTTTTGGATTTGATACTGATGAAGGTTACCCAATTTTCACTATATGAAACATGAAATATCATAATAAAATATTGGATCACATAAATTTTGGAGGTCCTTTTAGGTTTAGAGTTTTAGATAATTATGAAAAAAATCTTAACAATATGGATTCATAAACAATTTTTTTTATAAAGATGGACGTTATAACCCACTATACCCAGCTTTTCATATTTAGCATTTAGTCATCATTATCATCTATTTGAAACCATTCTAGAAATAATTTATTTAACATAATTCTCGATATCCAAAGAAAACAGAAACATAATATGGGAGAGTTCAATTTCTTAGTAAGGGTAAATATAGGAAATAAAAATTAAATGTCATCTGTGAAAATAAGATGACCATAACGGTTTGATGATACAATCATAGTGTATGAGAATAACATAAGAATATTCATACCCATGAATACATGGATCATTAAAAACTAAATGATTATATATGGGTTTAAAAATTAAAAGATTCATTAAAATCAATAATCATGATCCGTGTGATATCATTCCTGATCAAAGGAAACATTTATAACCCATAAGAAGCATATAAAATATGTTGGTATCTTACTAAATCATCTTCGTATAACCCTTACATAACCCTTAAAATTGGAATAACCATACATAAAAATTATAATATAATTCCATAGATAAAATAATCATTTCCCAATGCATTTGAGCACTATCTGGGTGCACCCATCGTATAAGCTATACTGGGCTCACTCCATGCTATCTAGGAGCACTCATTTTATAAGTGATATCATGATCAGCAGGTGCTATTTGGGAACACAAATCATATAATCGTGTCTAATAACTATAAATAAAGTTCGAAGATCGTTCATTTAATAATAATAAAACAATAATTATCCCTTTTATGACTTGATTTATCCTTAGAAAAGAAACATGTTCGATAACAATCTCTTTGAAACATGATTAACCTGTGGAAAAGAAATATTTTCAATAAAAATATCTTTTAAATAATCATAATTCATTTAGATAAATAATGAGGATCATATCATTATAAAATATCCATATTTGATCATAATTAACAACAATTTTTTTTGATATAGATGAATGAAAATATCATTAAAAGATCAATAAAAACATTTTTAAAGAAATTACATTTTTTTACTTTGAAAATGCCTTTAAAAATATAAAAATTCTCTATTATTTTAAGAAAAATTTTATTTGAAAAAAATAGAAAAACATAAAGTAAATTTCAACAAAAATAATAGACATGATGGCAAGAATTTTTTTTAATATCATTAGTGTTAAAAATAAACATTCTTTTAAAAAAAATTAAAAAATGGAGTTAAATATGACCCATTTAAAAAAATTGAAATTAAAATTTAAAAACATTTAAAATAAGGTAATAGATACTCTAAAATGGATTTATGAAATAATTTATTTTTCTATAATAATTTTTTTGGAAAAAATTTATAAATAATAGATATATAAGAGTAAGATACCTGATCTAAAAGAAAATACAAGATTAACATCACATACAATTGACTTCTTTGATGTTTCATCAATAAATAAAGGAGGAAATAGAAATAAAAAATGTGAAACACATCTATAATAATTCAAGAATAAATTATATTATATTAATGAATATAATATCACATTATTTACTCAGAAATAACCTTTAATATAAACAATCTCTAATGAAAGGTGATTAAAACATAGAACCATTTCTATATTAGTAACTCTTTAATCATAAGCCCCATTAAATAATCACTTAAAATAAAAGTTTAAAAATCAAGAATATAATAATATTAATGGCATAACTTGTAAAAATTGTATGTAAATAAACATCATAACAAAATATAGGCATGTAATATTATAATATTCCTCAATAAAGGGAAATTGAGATGGAGTCCCTTACAACTATAGAAATCTATGGATCAACACCCCATAAAAGAGATAACTTTTAATGGATTTTTAAATCCAAATAATATCAATTAAAATAATCATAAAATGCATTCATAAGAATCAAAAACACCATATAATAAAAAAACTGGTGAATATGGAATATATCTCATAGAAGTAAAAGGTGAGATGAGAAAACCCTCACCTCTATTCTGACTTCTTTGTTGTATGTTAGCTCTTGTGTAATGATCTTAAATAAACTATTTTATTTATTAAGAACAACATTAATGCTTAATAAATTATAATTAAATCATTTTTTTTTTAATTACATATTAAAATACTTAATCAGTTATGCTAACATCCTGTGTTTTTAGGATGTTTGGTTTATTGTTTCAAAATGGGTTCGGTGTGATAACTATGGTCAAAGAGGTCATAATTTTAGTATCTTAAGAAAAATAATCATGAAATATTTATAAATTTTTTACATCAATTAAACTTTTAAAATCAATCATTAATGATGGTTATTAAATCTTAACAACATTATAGTCATGGAGATGGTAGGTCATACCTACACATGAGTAACGTTTCCATTTTTCAACGATCATTATAGAAAAAATTTAAGTAATATTTTATATTTACAAAATTATAATAATATAAAAAATACCATTTTATTTTTTTAAATATAATTAAATATATTATTCATATGTTTTGGTGATGAAAAAAATAATCACATCACTTTGTGGAGGAGGCAGTACACACATGCGCACGAATGAGATTATCAATGATTAGTGTAAGAAATAAAATGATATATTATATTTTAATAATGATTAATATTTCATGAATATCAAAATTATTAAATTTATTTCACATATATTCAACAAATTTATACTTATTACTTTCCATTTAAAACATTAGATAAAAACAGATAACATCACTTCAGGAGGCAGCAGTACATCGTACACACGAGTGATGTTACTGTATCCCCCATAGAAACAAAGTAAAAAGTTATATGTGATATAATAAATATATAAGTATAAATATGTTAAAAATATTATATATATATAATTTAAATCCATAATTATAAAAATATGGGATTGGTGATTATGGAACAAAATGAAATCAGTTTTCAAGGTGGTAGTCTGTCGTACACACAAATAATGATTGTGTATCCCATTTGATGGAATGGGAGATGGATTTAGATTGTAAAATTAACCTAAAAGAATCTTATTATATGTGAGATACTAATGTTATTATATATTCATCATTTAATAAAATTTTAATGATGTATAAAGAGAAACAAAAAAAATCTCAGTTAAGCATGCTGCCCCTTCTTTAGAAAACCACCTTAGGTTAGCACCAAACTCATTCATAGGATGTATTTATGATAAAAAAAGTATTCTAGGATGTGTGTAGAGAATTTAGGAAGGAATTTTTTCTGGTATTTTCAAAGAAAAGGTTCTTTTAAGGTGTGAAGATGAGATGAGAGGTGGTATTCTTTTATAAGCGAGGTGAGTAAAACACTTGTACTTTTGGAAAATAAAAAATTGTACCCATGTTTTTCACCAGAAAAAAGGCCAAAAAGATACCATTATAGATACATTGGCATGTTAAGGTCTAAATATAGACCGAAATTAGATTTTATATAATTTTTTAGTTTACTTTAACACTCATAATTTCAGTTTAATCCCCCAATAAACCCATTTTTACCTTAACTGTGATAATTAATTTTTACTATTTTCACTATTCATTATGAAAAAATAAGTTGAATTTGTTAGATAATATAAATTATAACGACTTAAAATATGGAATCTATTTTACCATATTATATTCGAATAATTGAAAAAGATTAATTTAAAATTAAATCCCTGGATGCGATGAAAAATATTGTTTTAAAGAAATATATTTCTTCAAGAAAAATATGATTTTTATTAACTCTATAACTTATAATAATAATTATTTGAATATAAATTAATATTTATTGATATATAATATATAAATTTCAATTAAATAATTAATCATAATTTTTTTAATTAAATAAAAATGATAAAAATTATTCACTTAAAAATAAAATTATGAAAATCATATTTTTAAACCCAAAAAAGAACTTATACTAAAATCCAATATAAAATTTATTCAAGAAAATTAATTAGATTAAATATAAATTAAGAATACTAATTTTTCATTAAGTAATATTTAAAATATAATTAGGAATTGAAAATTTTAGATAATTGAAAATAAATTACATTTTTAGAAAAATCATTATTTTTCATTATACATTGAAAAATCAATATTTTCTGAAAAAATTGAAAATTCAACCAATTGTAAATTTTGATATGAAAGTTTAAAAAAATAAATTTATTTTATAAATTAAATACTTTAAATGTTCCCAAAAATATTAATAATATTTTTTCAAGAATAACAATAAAAATTATTTTTGAAGAAAACATATTTTTGAAGAATAAAATTCATTTACTAAAAATTGAATGATTATTTACAAATAATTTATTAATAAGTTATATTGAATAAGAAATATATATATATATATATATATATTTCATAAATTAGTTAATATTATTCCTACCCACCAATTTAGTGGCTATCTTATAATGGTTATACATTTTCCAGACCATATAAGATTGACGTTGTATGTTAAAAATGTTATCGAACATAATTTTTTCTAAAATATTTGGGTGATACATCTATAATAAACAAGGTTTTTTAAATGATATTTTCTTTTTACTAAAATTATTTTTATATTATATTATAATTTACACATATAAAATATAGATGAACCAACAAAACCTTATCTCATTAACAACAATCACTACATAAGTCATCCATGAATCTAATTAAAATTCCAATCATTAAAAATGGACAAAAAATATATAATAAAGTAGATAAAAAGGAAACATAAGGATCACCCCTATCCATTATAATCATTTCCCTTATGAAAAAAACTACAAAAATGAAACAAAATATTTGTAAAACATTCAATATCTTAGAAAATGAAAATATACAACCTTGATTAAAATATAGTGAATATTGAGTGAAATAATGAGGTAGTATTTATAGTTCCTAAAAGGAGATGTGACTCTTAGGAATTGACCATTATATGAATTTTGGTCAAATATGATCATTGGTCAATATAACCATTTGTCAACTTGATTGTTTGGAACTTTACACATTGGTGATAATATTTTCATTATAATTCGTGTTTATAAGTAGTAATGAAAAATGAAAATTTATCAATAAAAGAGAAATGATGTCCTCAACCAACAGTATCATTCCATTTGAATCCCATTTGTAAAAACTGGGGAGGAAGTTAGAGTTATTGGGGTTCACCCTTCATTAAGCCTAAGCTAAGCTTCTATAAGTTAATCATGAATTAAATATCCTATGATAGAAGTTCACATTAGTAGAGATTAGTATATAGTCAATGTTAGTCGATTCACCCCATGAAACTACCACCACTGTACACCATACCCATAAGTTGTATACAAAGGTTATAATGGGTTATGTGTCTAGAAATTAGTTAGTTAATGTGTAATTATTTTTTTGAAATAAAATTTTTATTCTATCAATTTCATTTTATGATAAGTTTTTCTTAATCAAATTTATGTTCAATTGAGACAAATTTGATAAAAATATTTCTAGAGAAAAATAAAGCATAATTATATTTTTAGAAAATATATAAATTTTTACTGTCAACTAATTTTTATAATAATATTTTTTAATGAAATGTTATTTTAAAACACAATTATTTAAATATAAATGATAAAATAATTTTATAATGTCATAGGAAATTTTTAAATGCTTCAGAAACTTGACCTTGCCTTAAAAACTTATATTTTTCGATAAATAAGTATTTTCATATTTAAAGGTTAAAATTATCATATTTAAAGAATTATTATAATAAAATAAAAATTATATTTTAAATCAACATGTCTCAATTTTTTTAGGGTTAATTTTTTAATGTTTTCTAAAATAAGTTTTTTTAGTGAATAGTAAAAATACAGTATTGGGTTTTCAGTATCTTTTATGAAGTCATATTTTTTTAATAATGGTGTAATAATTAATTAACCAGGAAAGACCTAAAATATGTTATTTCTTTAATATTATGTATTTTAATATATTCTAATAATTTTTCAAACCAATAAGTGAGTTTATAAAGTCTTAAATATAACATTTTATTTTAAAAAACCCCATTGATGAAAATGTAATTTTACAGGAAAAAGAAGTATTAAAAAATGGTTTTCAGTTCTAAAGGAGTAAGATATGAAAAATGTTACACAAATGAAAAAAACTGTGAGAATAAACCATGGGTAAGAAAACATTTTTTCATTTTCTAAAACCTATATTTCTATGACCTCTATTTGAAAATTATTAAACATTCCTCCACATTTGAAAAAAATACCACCAATTTCATCATTACCCTTTAATAAAAAATCATTTTCTATTAATTTATTATCAATATTCCTCCCCAAGTGTCCCCCAAGGTGGCCTCAATCCCCTTAGTCTCCAATACTCATGATTTTGGAGTAACACTTCAAGGTAAGAGAATTCTCCTTCCATTCTATTCAATCCAAGAAATTTTTTTGAATGTCTTTTAAATGTTACGTTACTCTATTTTAATTCATTTTTTATCATACCATTAATTTAAAAATTATTATTTATCAATTGAATAGATTTGTTCTCCGTCCTTTCACGCTTTTCTAAATCCTCATTTTATACCCGTCATGATAGGGAATTTAATCATCAAATTTCACTCTTTTAAATGAAAAATATTATATTGTGAAAACCCACACCATTTCATTATTCATGAGTATTCAACTAGACGAAAACATAATTTAATTATTATGTTATTTAAATATACAAAACCTAAACTACCTTTTTGTGCGTTAAAAATTATTTTATGGTCAATCTATTAAGCACATAATAGTCATTTTTTTATATAAAACTCATAATTTATTCTCTACCAGTTATTCAAAAACTGATTTATTTTGATCAATGTGTCTCACATGAAATTAATATAAGTAAAGGGTTTACCCTTATAACACTCTAATGCATTAGGTAAATAATTTAATATCTACAGATGATATGTTTTATGATACCTTGGGGAATAACCATGGGAATTTTGATTTATGATACCTTGGTGATAAACCTTGGTGATATGCTTATGAATATCTCATTTAAATGTAGTATCCATATTTTCATGTTATGATTCATGTGATTTTTATCATTATATGCCTAATTTTCTCTTGACAATGTTACATAATTATGCCTCTTGTTCTTATTGATACACCTCATGATCAAATGATAAATGTATCCCTTTATTTTTCCATTACTATGATCATTCTCTCCCCTTTACTTTGATTAATGTCCCCAAGACTTGAGATGTATTAAAATTAATGAACGTTGAACCCATATACGATCCTTTCATGTGGATTAGAAGTATGATTTTTTTTGTTTTCTTGTATTATATTTCTAATTTCCAGTAACTAAAATTTAAAACTTACTAAATTTGTTTATATATAAATAAACATTTATGTAATAAAAATGTATGAATCTATAGTTTGTATTGGAGGATGTTTTAGTTATATAGGAAAATTAAGAGTGTAAAATATTATAAATTACACTAGTTATATGTCTAAATATAGGAAAACATCATGGTATTTTGGTGAGTATTAATTAAGTGGTTTCTAATAAAATACATCCCTGTCTAGATATTATAAGTGAATGTGTCTCTTTCCCAGTTTCATATATAGGTAACACCAAAAAACACCACATTGATATAGATTTGATCAGAAACTAGTACACGACAATGGGCCTTACTCAACACCGGGTTTGAAACTCCTAGGGGATATGTATGGTTAATAATAATATTTTTATGAACCATTTTCAATGATATATATATATAATGTAATTTTTATTAAAGAATAACATATTTAAAAATGATGTTTTATGACATAAAATTCCATTAGGATTATAATATTCAAAAAAAGTAACACATTTCTCATCATGGTTTTCTTATTTTATAAATATAGAGGGAAATAGGTCGAACCGCATAAATGATGAGTGCAATGGATGACACACTGCTGATATTTTGATATAAGATAGAATAGAAAAATTCATGAGGATGAAGAGTCAATGATATCATGTTATAAATAAAAACATAAATCATGTTGAGCAATTAGATTCCCTTCGAAGGGGATTTTTTCGTTGGGTCATTCATGTGTCAACAATCACATTATTTTAGTGGATATACCAACCCCTTGAGTTTTTTAAAATGTTTTACCTCTATAAAAAAGATATTTTCTATAATATTATATTCAGTGAAAGAGAAAGTCACCATAACATTATAATTCTTATAAAGAGAAGCTGATCAGTGGTGGAAACTGATTTAAAACATGAATCCAAAAAGAGAAATTGAGGCTGTGGAGTCGGAAGAGTTTAGGGGAATATTTTTTAATAAATATTTCACTGTTTAATGTGAAGAAATGGATAAGTAATTCCTAGATTTTAATAAGAAGGAAAATGAATCTTTAGAAGCTATGAAATGAACTTTTCAACACTTTCTTGATACACCTCTAGGTATTTTATTGATCATAATGGAAAGTTTGATAGATTTTCTAGTGGAATTATACCCTATCTATATAAGAATTTGGAAAATCAAGACTATGAAAGAGATAATGATATAGTGAAGAGTGATATGAAGGTTGAATTGGAGTTTGGAGAGATGCAATGGTCACATTTGATGAATGAAAAGAATAAGAAAATAGATCCAAACTCAAGGAAAAACATTGATCATGGAAGGGTAGAAAATAAAGTGAAACTTTTCTCATGAAATAAATATTTGAAGAAGAATTAGATGAAATTATTTCATGGCAGTTTAAAGTGCTATAATTATAGAGGATACGACCATATATCTTAGATATATTTTGGATAGGTGAATCCCTATATTCTAAACACTAACAAAAAAGGTAAGATGGTGTAGGAATAACATAAATAATAATCCTTTATGTGTCAAAATTTTGGAAAATTTTTCTAATAAATGTCTAAATTAGAATACAATAGAGGGAAATCACTATTAACCTCAGCATAGTCCATGTGATAAAGGTAATGGATTTTCTATCACGAAGGAAGAATTATAGGCTGAAAATGATGTTGTGGTCGGTACACTCATTGTTCTTTCAAAGATATCAGGTAATTTTTTTATTATGGTTCTACACAATCGTTTATTTTTTCATGTTTTAAAAGAATATAGAATAAATGTACGATATTATAGAATTAGTGTTATCATTCAAGACTCCTCGATGGATTATCCTAGCATCACCAGTGTATAAAAATTATAGTATTAAATTTGGAGAGTACAATCTCCTCACAAATCTAGTAGTCATTCCCATGGAAGAATTCAACACTATAATAGGGATAGACTAGATCCCAACATATAATAATAATATAATATATAAAAGAAAGGTAAGTTCAGTAACATTTAATAGACAAACTATAATTATTTTCAAAGGAGAGACATCCCAGACTAAGATTTTTTTAGTAGAACCTCCCATATCCTTCTTTGTGGAGATGATCAGTGAAGAGGGGGAAGGAAGGTGATGGTCAGTGAATATGGGGAAAAAAATAAAAGTATAAGGATAGAAAATTTCCTCATCATTTAGGAATAAATTGATGTATTTCATAAAGAGTTACGTGGTCCTACCCCATAAATAGAGTTATATTTATCCATTGAACTCATACCTAGATCTATGTAAATATCAAAGACCCCATATAGAATGGAAAATTTTTTGTTTGAGGAATTAAATAAATAACTTCATGATCTTATGGAGAAGAGATTTATCTAACCAAGTGTGTTTTTTATAGAGAACCTATTCTATCTTTTTTTTATAAAATATTATGGATCAGTTCATCTATAAAATGATTATGGAGAATATAAGAAGATAAAAGTGAAGAAAAACAACCCTCTCCTTAGGATTGATGATTTATTTGACCAGATTTTTGCAACTCAATTATTCTCCAAGATTGACCAATGATATGGGTATCTTTAATGGAGGTTGAATAAACAAGATATTCCAAAGTCTTTCTTTTTAACAAGATATGGTCATTATGAGTTTATTTGTTTTCTTTTGTCTTGGTTAGTGACACTACTATATTTATGGATTTGATAAATAAAGTCTTTAAAGACTACCTTGATAAATTCATGGTATTTTTTATTGATTATATTATGATATATTACAAAATCCTCATAGTGCATGAGGATCATATAAGGGTTATAATGAAAACTATGAGGAATGAGATTCTATTTAGAAAATTTATCAAATGTGAATTTTGGTTACAAAATAATGAATTACTGGGGAACATTGTAACCAATGAGGGGATCTCAGTTTACCTTACCAAGACAAAGGTTTTATAAGAATGGCCTCATCCTAAAAGAAATTATTTAGATTTTTAGATTCCTTGTCTTACCAGGATATTATAGGAGGATTATTAATAAAATTTAATGGATTTTTAATGAACTAACCAAGTTAAATAAAAAAGGACCTATGTTAATCAGGATACAAGATTGTAATGAAATTCTCCAAGAATAAAAGAAGATATTATTTACTGTATTTTTGAAAACTCTACCCACTATCATATAAGGATCTATTATTTATAGGGATTCATTTCATAAAGGTATTCAGTTCATTATCATGAAAAATGATAATGTAATCACTTATGAATATCTATGCTGACAATCACTGAAGGGACTTGGAGTTTGATGTTGTAGAAAATTTTTTCCTTCGGATGTCACAATGAAAAAGATTCATGTGATTTGAAAAGAAAGGGAAGCTTAACCCGAGGTACATTTCCCCATTGAAATGTTTGATCTCATAAGAACAGTGGAATATATGATAGAACTTCTACCAAATATTGATCAAGTTCATGATGTTTTCTACACATCTCTCTAGATTAAGTACATACCGACTCCCTCACACATAATGAATCCATAGGTGGTAAAATTTGAACCTGAACACTCTTATGAGGATCAGTTGGTCGAGATCTTGGACTATAGATACAATTTTCTACACAATAAGAAAACTCACCTTGTCAAAGTGCGGTAGAGGAACCATAAGTATGATGATGAGACATAGGAACTAGTGGAATCAATGAAACCAAAGTATCTTCATCTATTGTCAACTGAGAATATGAGTTGACATTTCAAGGATGAAATTTCTAAAGGGGGGTGGAATGTAACGAACCAAGATTTTTAAATGATGTTTTCTTCCTAAGAAAATGTGTGTTATATTATATTATATTATACTCATAAAAACTATATAAGAACCAAAAAAATTATCTCACTAGTAGTGATCATTACACAAGTCATCTATGAAACCAATTAAAATTCCAAATATTAGAGCAGGACAAAAAATATAAAATAGGAAAATATGGATCAACCTAATCCATTAGGATCATCACTTATATGAAAAGAACTATATATATTAAAAATATTACTAATCAAATAAAAATATTTTAAAAGTAAAATATAAAACTTTAGAATAAAATTTATTAAATATTGAGTGAAATAATGAGGTGGTATTTAGATGGTATAAAAGAAAATATGACCATAATGATTTGACCACCATATGAATGTGGGTAAAATATTACCATTGGTCAATATTTTTTTATCAAATAGTACACTGGGAACTGTACATATTTTTGATAATTTTACCATTAAAATTAGTGTTTATAATTAGTAATTAAAAAGGATAATTGATTTAGAAAGGAGAGACAATTACTTCTACCAGTAGAGCGGTGCCACATGAAGTTGACTTGTCAGAACTAGGGAGGGAGGTAGCACCACTGGGGTTTTCCCCTAACTAATACCAAGATGAGCTTCAACAAGTGATGATTGAATAAAATCACATATGAGAGAATTTCAAGTTAGTGAAGATTACAACTCGGTCAATGTTAGTCGAGCCACCGATTAAACTACCACCATTGCACACCTTACCCTTAAGGTGTACATGATTGTTATAAGGGGTTACATGTCCAGGACTTAGTTATTTAATGTTTAATTCATTTTTATAAATAATATTTTTATTCAATTAATTACATTTTATGAATAGTTTTACTTAATAAAATATATGTTTAATAGTGATGAATTGGATAAATTGAATTTTGGATAAAAATAAAATATAATTGTATTTTTTAGAAAAGGTATACATTTTTATAATAAACTAAGGTATATAAATTAATACTTTCATTAACAAAATATTATTTAACGGAACTCTTATTAGATATAAATGATAAAAAAATTATAATGTCTTAATACTTTTTTATAAGTTTCAGAACTTTTAATATGCCTTAAAAACTCTTATTTTTCAATAAAGAAGGTTTTTTATATTTAAAAGTTAAAATCATAAAATTTAGTGAATTATTCTATAAAACTAAACATTATATTTTAACTAATCATATCTATATTAGGTTTGAATTAATTTTTTATAATATTCTAGAATAATTTATTTTTCAGGGGAAAGAAAAAATATTGTTATGGGTTTTCATTATGTTTTATAACATAAAATTTATGTAATAATGATTTAATTATTAATTAAACCTAATATGAAACCTAAAATATGTTATTTTATTAATATTAATATTTTTAATATTTTTTTAAACTCTGATATATTCGCTCCATAAACTTCATCCTCTTTCTATGCCCTTGATGGTGATGGTCATTGCACTGACCCCAACCCCTTGGTGGGGAGGGAACTTCATCATCCCTAAATGGAAATTGAACCCCACCATTATATAACTTTTCAAACCCCTATTTAATTATATAATTACCTCATATTTTCCTCATCATTAATGTTCCATATTTCTTTGATGGATCTACACAAATGTTGATTTCAACCATGGAATTTTCTAATGCCTCTTCTCTATTACATCTGATGGTAATAACATTGTTTAAAAAACACTGACCATTGGTGGACTCCTTTGAATGTCTTATTATAGAGGTTGGGGTTTATAGGAGTGAACTAACATAGGGATTCTTGATTCCAAGAATATAATGATAAGTTTTTCATTAGAAGATGATCTGATCCTGGCTTGGTCGAGTGCTCCGCGCACCTGCAACAGATCCCAATTTTTAATCTTTAGGTGGACGTATGATTTTCACATGAAGCAAAATTAATTGTCCATGAAAATATGGGTAAGAATTATAGAACTCCTTATTTCTTTTTAGAATCCTCTGATTATTCATATGTTAGGAAATCCCATCAAGAATTATCTCTGTTCAGATATTAAGACTAGATCCGCGTGTCACCTGATTTCATTGTGAACCTGTGTTGAGTTGGATTTGTGAAAATCACCTATTAAGTCATTATATGTTTCTTTTGGATAAGATTTTATCCAAAAACAATCAGTTATTTTTGAATCATGGTGTAATTTTTTCTTTCAATATAAGAAATTGGGGCATCTATCGGTGGTATGGAGGAGTGGGAACTCAAAGAAAAACGCATCTGAATCAAGAGAAAACTAGATGTATCAGGTTTCAAGTGGAGTTACTTTTAATCAAGACATCTTCATAGATGTTTAATGTAATATACCACGTAAGGGTCAATAGTTTATAGGGATTGATGGCTTTCTTGGAAATATTATGGTCCCATGATCTCTTGTGGAGCAGTCAAGGAGACTCATAAGCAAGAAAAGGATATAACTCCGAATCCAAAAGTTACTCATATCTATGTAAGGATTAAATTTGATCTAGAGGGGTTGTGTTCTCCATGGGTAGTGTTGAGTCAGGTTAATGTAGTGGTAATGGGTGATGGTCTTGAAGGATTTGCTATTTACCATATAAATACAGATCTTCTTTCCAGTAATGAGAAGGTAGGGGATGCTCATATTAGGGAAATAGACATGTGGATGTGTTAGGATAAATGTGTCAAAATTTAGAATATATATGCTTCATTTGAAGCAGACCTAGATATGTAGCGGGGTTCATTAAATCACTCTAAGGAAACTGAGGTGAATGAGGAGATTCCTGCTGAGAAAGCTTCTTGTGAGGATACTCAATGTATTGATTTATAGGACCCTAATACGCAACATCATTTTCTTGGGAGAGGATTTATACAGCTGAGAGATTCTGATATATAAATTGAGGATACGAAGGATAGTGATCTCAACACTATTGCACAAAATACTAATTTTCTTGAGGAGATTCATATTTTTTTAACTCTTTATGAATCTTTGATAAGTGGGATAATCTTTCTATTGATGAAAGGGTGACTAAAAACACACCCATTAAGGATTTGGGTCGTGTTAAAGCCTCATTCAATGATATTTTCATACATGGAACGGAAAATATGAGTTATGGTGAGGGTTTCACCTCTTCTCCCCTGAAGAGAAGGCTTGGAAAGGACTACACTAATATACCAAAGACCGTGTCTACCAGATCCTCCACAAAGGAACCAAGAATGATCAATTATTAGATCCTTAATATCTTCAATCAAGTTAATTATCAATAATAATTGGGAACTACTAATTATTATGGTTATGGTAATGATTTTTCGTACTATGATATTTAGCTTTGCTTTTTCTAGACTATTGAAATACTTGTTGTCTTCCCCACCTTCATTCCATGTTTACATTTTCTATCCCTTTATTAAATGCTCAAATGATTTTTTTCTAGCCTGAACTCTCTTGGTAATATATTTTAAATAGTTTCCAATACTTTAAGTGACTTTCCAAATCCTAAAATAGAAAATTTTATTTTAGAAACATTAATATCTTATAAATATACTTTTCAATGACTAAGGAATTATTGAAAATTTGTATTCGGTTATAATGGATTAAAATATAACAAAATGTGAATCAAATGTCCAAAACCATGAGAAAAATACATGGGTAATAAAATGGGTTTTCATTTTCTACAACCTTTATTTCCAAGACACATATTTGTTATTTATTAAACAATTCATTCAACTTTTTCTATAAATACCCAAAAAATTTTCCTTTCACCTTCCCTCAAAATTCCACATCCATAATTTTCGACTCAATTTTCCTCCCTAAGGGACCTATCAAGGTATCCTCAAGCCCCTATGGTACCAATCATCATGATTTAGGAGTAACTCTTCATGTTAAGGGAATTCTCCTTATATTCTCTTCAACTAATGAACATTTTTGTATATGTATTATAAATGTCATGTTACCCTCCTTTAATCCCTTTTTATCATACCCCTACTTCAAAATTATTATTTATTAATTGGAGACCTTCATTCTCCCTCATTTACCCTTTTCTAAATGCGCGTTTTATACCCATCATGTTTCTGAATTTACTTCTCAAATGTATCTCTTTTAAAAGAAAAATTATTATATTGTTACCACCCAAACTATTTATGTATCCATGGTTATTCAGCTAGATTTTAATATATATTTTTTTTCAAATTTTCAAATATGAAACCCACATTCCCCTTTTGTGGTCTGAAAATGATTTTATGGTCGTCCCTTTAATCCCTTCATACTCAATGATTTTATATGAAACCCATACCTTATTATCCATGGGTAACTAATAGAAACATACCATATACCCACACTTTTAATCATGGGTATAGCCAGTCAAACCATGGGTATATCTTATACCCACGATTTTAGGAATTTTCACTTATAGAGCCATCGGTATAGAGATATACCCATGGTTTCTATAGAAACCATGGGTATACCGTAAAATATTTTATCAAACACACATTTTTTTAAACCATTATAATATATCTACACCCATAGTTCTCCAAACCATGGGTATAAATTTTATTAGTAGAAAACATATACCCAAAGTTCATTGAGCTATGGGTATAGCTAGTTGTCTTTATTTGTAAGAAAC
This sequence comes from Viscum album, assembly GCA_963277665.1. Taxonomy (NCBI): domain Eukaryota; kingdom Viridiplantae; phylum Streptophyta; class Magnoliopsida; order Santalales; family Viscaceae; genus Viscum; species Viscum album. The sequence continues at coordinate 1,465,867,502 of OY728156.1, read as the reverse complement.
AACCCTTAAATCCCATTATGGACCTATAAATAAAATAGAAACCACATTGCACATTAGATTCTATACAAATATTGAATATTTTGTATTCAACCAATTAATTTTAAAAATTATCAAACCATTTACAATACTGTAACATGCATATACATCCATACAACCAATCAATTCAAGTCATTAAACAACATCCACACGTCTCTTTACTTATATGTAAAAAAATAGAGGCGATCAATATCTCCCTAGAATCAACATCCACATCATCATCACAATCAACAATGTACTCAACAGCAAAATCATCATCTATAGCAACAACAACAACAACAACAACAATAACAACAACAAGAACAAAAACATCATAATCATCATCATGGACACCACCTTTATAACCACCACCATCTGATCAACCAGAACTAGGACCTCATTCATGTCACTTTGGGAATAATTTAAAGAGAATATTGATTTTATATATGAATCAAAAGTAGTATAAACCTATAATGGAAGTTATTTACTTATAGCTGACATAAGTTTCATGAAGTGTTTGGTTATCAATTTACCTAATTCACTCTAATAAAAAGCTATTTTTTGTCCTCAAAAACATTTGTATGAGTTCTTTTCTACTCATTGGATTAATAGTTTTGAGAGGGGCCCAATGAAGAACAATACTTAGTGGAGATTATGTTTTTTCCTCGTTGACATTAGACTCTCCCCTAGTTCCCGTCACCTAATACCCAACTCAAACGATCCTCTGGACTAAATTTGTCATCTTATTTCTCATCAATGGCCTCCTGGTAATGTTATTGAAAATATAAGAAGGACATTTAATTATGAATTATGTATAAATATTAGCAATATAAATAAAAATTTACAATATTATCATGTGTTCGTACATTTACTGTACTTCCATACATTTTCTTCATACTCGAGAAAAATAATTTTTATCCAGGCACATGACCTTTGATGTTTAATATCTCTTGATATAAATAACATTTATTAGTATAGAAATATATAATTAAAAATTTGAAATTGATAAACTGATAATGAATTAAAATAGTAGATTTTAAAGAAATCCATAAAATGAAGAAGAATATAAATATATATTTAATTAGAAATTTAATACAAGTGGAATAACATAAACAATGCATACAAATTTTCCTTCTAAACTTAGTCATGATATGGATTCATCTATTATGTTCATTTTGGTCAAATTCAATTTATGTTATGTTATTTGGTTATTCGGTCACATGGGAATTTTTATCATTTGGTACTTATGTTCATTTTTCGGTTAGATTTTTTTGTTAAATATGTAAATTGGTCATTCGAAAAATTGGACATTTTCCATTGGGACAAAAATCCCAATTAGTCTATATATCCCAATTAGGAAAATTATGTCAATTAGGTAAATCATCCAATTAGTCCATTTAGGACAATTAGGCTATTTAGTCCATATAGACCTATAAGTCTATTTATGCTAACTTTTACATTTATTCCATTTAGGAAAATTAGTAAATTTCGTCCAATTAGTCCAATTTGGCCATTTAGGCCATTTAGTCTAATTAGGCCAATTAGACCATTTAGGTAAATTTTTCCAATTAGGTCATTTCGTTCATTTTGGACAATTTAGGATAATTGGGCTAATAATTTGGACAATTTAGGTTAATTAGAAAATTTAGTCCAATTATGATAATTTTTACAATTAATCCATTTAGTTCAATTAATCCATTTTGGCCAATTGTTCAATTCTCCATTAGGCCATTGGGCCAAGTGGCCAATTGGCTATTAGACTGTGAGTACATTAGAAAAATTAGGCTAATTGGGAAAATTATCCAATTGACCATTAGTTCATTAGTCCATTAATAAATTACTCCATTAGTCAATTATTCCATTAATAAATTACTCCATTAGTCCATTAGTACATTAGGCCAATTGATTACTAGGACAATAGTTCAATTTGTTGTTAGACCATTAGGACAACTGGCCATTAGGCCAATTGTCCATTAGTCCAATTTTCCATTAGAAAGTTAAGAAAATAATATAATTTGACAGTTAGTTATTAAGCTATTAGTCCAATTGACCAATTGAAAATAAGGCTGTTATTCTAAATGTACAATTGACCATTAGTCCATTAGGACAATTGGCCATTAGGTTGTCATGAAAATGGGTTGTTAGAAAATTTTTTCAATAGGACAATTGGACCTTAGACCATTATGAAAATTGGCTGTTAGGACATTAGGCCATTAGGATTACTGGAAAATTGGCCATTAGGCTAACTAGCCAATTAGCCATTAGACCATTAAAATATTTGTCCATTAGTCCAATTGTCGAATTGGCCATTAGTCCATTAGGCCAATTGGATAATTATCCATTATATAATTAGGACATTAAAAAAATTGAACAATTGGCCATTAGGTAATTATGCTAATTGGATAATTTACCATTAGTAAATTAGGCCAATTTTCTAATTCTCCATTAGGCCAATTTTCTATTAGGCCAATTGTCCATTAAGCCATTAATCTAATTGGTCAATTGACCATTAAGAAAATTAGACATTACACCATTAGGTCAATTGCCCATTAGGGTATTAGTAAAATTGGACATTACACTATTAGGACAATTAGATAATTTTACATTAGGCCATTTGAAAAAAATCTGTTAGGGAATTAGTCCATTAGGATAATTTTCCATTAGGTCGTTAGTCCATTAGGCCAATTGGTAGTTAGGCCATTAGACTATTAAGCCATTTGGCCATCAGAATTGTAGGGAAAAAAATCTCTCAAGGTGTTGTCTCAGTGTTTTTGGGGTGATTTTGTTTGTTTAAAAATCCAAATGACTGAAAATTACTATGGTTGGTGTTTCTGAAGTAGATATTTAAGATGGCATCGTTTTTCAGTTTTTTTCTAAATTTTTGGTCCTCAAAATCAGAGTTTGTTTTATAGAAACAAAGATTTTCTAAAATAGGAGTTCAATAATGTAGTTAATAGGAAATGGATTACACTTCGAGGACCATAAATAAGGTACACAGAACATTGAAGGAAAAATAGAAAAGGATTATTTCTGCACAGAAGTGTTATGTGAACCACGAAGTGCGCTATGTTTACTGCATAGAAAAAAATAGTTCATGAGAGGGTCGAAGTTTGAGGGTGGTTTATATTTCATAGGAGGCTTGTCATTTTTGATTGATAGGTAGTTATTTTGAGATATAAAAATGGTTTATATTTGTGAAAGGCAATAACATCCACAACAGATTAAGGTGTTACACGGACCACATAACACAATTCCAGGTGAAGGCCATATCACATCGAAGTTTTGGGTAATTCAAATTAGAAGGTTTTTCAGATATATTTTTACATATATAGAACTCTAATCATATCATTTTCATGATAAAATTTCATTATTAAATACAATCTCTCTAGGATGAATTTGGTGAAGTCTGAAGAAGTTTGTGATGGAGAGTTCTGTGAAGGAGAAGAGTTCGTGGGGGATGATTCCATGAAAGGAGACATTCCGTTAAGTCTTTTCACAAAAGGGGTTTATGGGTCTCTTTAACCCACAATAAATAAATGGACCATGTAGAAGAGGTTTCCCAGGAGGCATCATACATCCAAAAATTAGGGATGACTCTCCAAGAAGAAGGTCGACCGCGAAGCACTCGCACTATGCGGTGTATATAACAACCATGCTTTGCATTTCACATTATCACTAGATTTATTATATAATACTACACTTAATAAAACTTGGATTATCAATAAGTCTTGTTTATTTTGGAATTAGGTACATTACACAACAACATAAAATATAGAAAACAATGTCTTTGTGAAAAAATTTGTTAACATGCTCAAAATACTCATTCAAACATAAAACTGCATGGGATAACATATGGACATACATAAGAAAGGGGTGAACAATAAATTCCTGTTAGGGAATAAAACTAGAATAATTGATTAATGTTATAAAATAGTAATATCAACAAGGAATAAAAGGAAAATTAATAATAAGGCACGATATAGTTGGATAATCATAACATGTGAAATGTGGGAAAAGTTAAAACATTGAATCATAAACATTAATAAAGGATAAACCTACCATGAAATCATATTGAACAAAGTCCCAAAAATAAATCAAGTTCACTCTATATACAAATTTTACATATCATGATACTAAACATTACCCAATTCATTGGGGAACTATCTGGGTGCACCCATGACATTCATTTCATTCTCATGCATAAGTACACCACTTAGATCATACAACATGGATTCATTAAACATAATGATTTATTCAAAAATCAAGTAAAGTAGAATACATACCTATAAGTATACAATAAATAATTATATGTTCATAAAGATAAAAACCCTTGATATAAATATGGGTATAGTATTCCATACACAATTGTTTTGGAATAGAAAATCATGATGAAATTTCACCATTATAACAGTGTTAATTAAAAATTATTAAAAATGATTGATGAGGGTGAAAGGGGTCTCTCATCATTTAGAAATAATATGTTATGTAATAGGCACATGGAACACCAAAAAAAGAAGTCTGGCTGTGGTTTTTTGGAAGGGGTCATGCACAACCCCATCAAAATTTATTTTATAGGTAGTTATGAACAACCCCCACAAATCATCAAAATTAGAGGGGGTTCACAACCCCCAATAATATATTTAGCATTCTTTTTTGAATATTTGGTTGGATTTTAGAGGTGGTTATATCAAAACTACATCTAATTGGTACTATATATTTTTTGGTTTAGTTTTAAAGGTGTTATATATATATAAATAATATTCCTCTGGATATTAGAGAATATATATATATATATATTGTAATTTTTTTAACGAAAAAAGTGTGGGTTCACAATCCCCTCTAATATCTTAAATTAGAGAGGGTTTTGAACACCCTTGAATTGAAAAAATTAAATGGGGTTCATGAACTGCTGCTAATCCCTTATATTAGAGTAGGTTTTGAACCCCCATCTAATTTAAGAAATTGGAGGGTGTTTTGAACCCCTTCAAATTTATTTCATTAGAGGGGGTTTTAAAATCCTTCTAATTCAATATATAAAAGGGCGTTTCTAAACCCCATATAATTTATAAAATTAGATAGGGTTTTCAACACTTGTTAATCCATGAAATTAGAAGGCATCAATGAACCGTTGTTAATCCCTTTGATTAGAGGGGTTTTAAACCCCTCTAAATATTTATTAATTTTTTAAAATAAATCTCATATAAATTAAAATTCTCTAAAATATATATTTGTGTGTGTGCATGTGTGTGTATATATATATATTACATAAACACATTATATAAATTAATTTAAAATCATTATAAACATATATATATATAAAGTCATTATATAAATACATTAAATAATTACTTATACATATAAACAAAAAATGTGTAAATATATAAATATTGGTATAAATAATATAAATGCAATTAAAAATATATTTATTCAAATATATATAATTTATATATGGATTAATCAATATTATACATTTATATTATGATTTATATTATAAATATATTATATTAAATACATTTTTATTTTATATTTATGTATAAATACATTTATATTATATTATGTATACAAATATATATAATACTAATATTTTTAATATAAATATAAATATATATTATATATATTATATTATAAAATATTTTATTATATATAAATTAATATATATTATAAAATTATTTTATATATATTTTAGTATACCATATTAATTATAAACATATTTAGTATCTATATATATGTATGTCATTTAATTATAGGATATATTTCAAATTATATAAATGTAATTACTTTCATGTGTACATATGTATGTGTTTATACAATATATAATATAAATTTATAAAACTACATACATAAATATACAATATAAATTTATTTGATATATTATATGTATAATATAAATCATAAAATATATAAATATAAAATATTTATAAAACTAGTATATAATTTGTATAGATTAAAAAATAGGTGTAATAATAATAAATATTTTTTAAATAATATTTTTATGATTTTATATTATATATAATTAATATTACATGACATAAAATTTATAAAAATAATATATATTAATATAAACTGTATTATACTATTATATTTATTAAAATACATATATATTAATGTGTATAATAATAGATAAATGTATAGGAATGAATTATATGAATATTTTTATAAATTTTATTTCATATAATATTAGATATATGTTTGTATAAATTATTTTTCATTTAACACTATATAAATATTTGTATAAATATTATTTCATATATTATATTTTTATAAATTATATTTCATATAATATAAATTATATATAATATAAAATTATTAATAATTTGAATTTCATATATATGTATTTCATATAATATTAATTATATATTAATTATATATAATATTATCCAATTTAAAAAAAATAAATATATATTAAGGCACATAATAATAAATATATGTATTAAAATAAAAAAATTTATTGTAAAGTGTTCGAAACCCATTGCAATTTATTAATGTACACAATTTTAGTAAATATTTATTAATATATTTATAATATTAATAAATAAAATGTATATAAATATAAATATAAATATATATAATATTAATGTACATAATATTAACGAATATATTAATAAATATATAATTAAATATAATTTATTAATAAATATATATTAGTAAATATATATTAATATATACAATATATATTAACAAATATATATTAACATTTTATGAATTATAATTTATAATATATAATAATATTAATGTTCACAATATTAATAAATTTATATTAATATACACAATATTAATAAATATAAATTAATATATATATATATATTAATATTATATGATATACAATTTATTAATATATATATATATATTATATGATATACAATTTTTAATATATTATATTAATATACAATATTAATGTACACAATATTAATAAATATATATTAATGTACACAATATTATTTATAATATTATACATTTTATTTGTACACAATATTATACAATTTATTTGTACACAATATTATGATATATTAATATAAAATTAATTTATACAAAATATTATATATTAACATTTGAACATAATATTATGTTATACATTTTTTATTATTTGATAATAGTAAATATAATAATGTACATAATAAAAAAAAAATTATTGTCCTGGTTTGAAGAGGTAATACCGATTTACTATTGAGGTCAATGGTTTGAAACCTCATATGGAAAAAATTTAGAAGGCAAGCTTGAATTGATTGGGTGGGCTAGGTGTGTGGGAGAACATGAACTAAACTAAAGTTGAGGGGGTGACACTTTACACATAGATTGGACTAAATATGACGCAGTACACATGTTGTACCAAACTAGAGATATGTAGGGTGACATGGTACACACAGGCCGAACTGGAGTCATACGGGGTGACACGGAACACATGCCAAAACTAGAGAGGGATAAGTTAAACCTTAGAGTAGGGAATGGTATGAGAATGTGATGGTTTTTTGGTGTTTTAAAAAATCCAAAAATAAATTTTTATAGGTGGTTGTTTGAAACCACATATAATATTCATCGATTAGAGGGGGTTAAACACCCCCGAATATTGCCTTAAATAGTGGTTGTTTCAAAAAACCGCCCTTAATATGTGGGCATAAAATACACTTAGTGGTTGTTTCTAATCGCCAATAATTTGAGTTATACATTATAGGGGGTTAAAACCCCCTCTAAACTAAGATTATGTGGTAAACTTAGTCGGGTTTTTAACCCCCTCTAACGTAACCATTGCTAAATTAGCGATCACTTTACCAGAGGTTCTTCAAAACTGCCTCTAACAACAGTAGTCAGACACATTAGAGTAGGTTCCTCATAACCTATGATATTGTATTTAGAGGGGAATATAACCCCTTTTAATCTAAAAAACAACCCCTATAATCTAGTCATTTTTATTGGAATGACATGTCCCAATTTTTGGAAATAGAATGCATAAGTTCACAAGTACAATTGAATAAATAAGAGAACAAGAGCATCCCTTATGGAATTTCAGCAGAGTAATAGCTTAGGTAAGGGTCCAAATGGGGGAGTATAAAGGATCAATCACTTAAATAACATAAATTTTATATTAAGGTAATTATTATAAATGAAATAATATATAACCAATTGAGATTAAAAGAACCAATTTCAACGAAGGTGCTTAAATTTGAAAGGAGGAGAGGAAGGTCCCTTACATGAGTAGGTGGATTCTAAAGCCTGTTATGGGATTCTTAAGAGATTGGGGGAACCTTAGGAGGACTATATATGGTTTAGGTATGATTATGTTCATGCTACAAGGATTTGGAGTGAAGATAAATTGGAGCTTGGGTGAGTATATATAAGAAAATATGGGGATTTCTTTATTAATTAAGTTTTTCACTCTATAAAATAAAATATCCAAAACCACAAACCATTCCATGGTTTTCCCCATGTTTTATTCCAAATGGGAGTTTTCATATCTATTTTATAAATTTAAGGGCTAAACATTATAAAATAACTCCCCTTTCCTATGTGGAGGTGAGTCACACTCTTAAAGAAAGGATTTTAATACCATAGAAAATATATTATAAGTTTTCAACGATTGATAATAGATTTATAAAATAATATTAAAATAACATTATTTTAAATTGGAAAAATATATTTTTTCATGTATCCCACTTATAGTAATTATTACGTCACTTTTGGGTCATTATGATGTCATAATACACCAAGTATATTTATATGATATTTATTTTTACCCAAAAATTCAATTGTATCTGAAAATTATGAAACATTCACCATTGGTTAACTTTGATATTCTGATTCCCAAAATAATATTCAATTAATCAAAAAAATTTATTAAATATGTGAATTTTTAATTTTAATATAACGACTGATATTTATTGAAAACGTCGGGTGTTATTAATAATAACAATTTTCAAACCCCTATACCAATTACATTTGACTTCATAAAAATATATGACCATTCATATATAGTAAAATTTATTTATTAGTAATATTTTATTAAAATATTTTTTAAAAAAAATCCATCAATTCATCAAAAGTAATTCCTTAATTGAATTTGAATATTACCGAAAAATACGATTTGTGTTTCATTGAATCAAAATAAAAAGAATTTATAAATTAAAAATAATAGGACTAAAATATATTAATTATTCTATGAAAAATAATGTACATACTCATATTACTTGAGTCTTGATACATATCCTTTTAGTACACCAGAAAACCCCCCAAGAGTAAGGTTCATGATGATGGGATTTTCATAGGGCGGTTCGAAGAACATAATTTGGTTCGTGATCTTCATAATCATGAAATTCTCCCATAAATGGTTTCATTCTTCTTATGTTTTCAGATATATACTTGGGGTTATTAAAGGTAAAATCACAATAATTATATCTTCCTCAGAAGTTCCAATAAATGGGATTTATAGGGTAAAATCCTACTGGTTGATGCCATCACTTCATTTTTCTGTGTCAATGGGACTTGTTTAAACCCTATATTCATACTAACAATGTGATCA